>OV656868.1:74797663-75463803 GCA_927399465.1 Sarcophaga caerulescens | reverse complement strand
GGCTATAAACTTGCACTTATAAATTTACGACCTCTGAAGAACTCTCTTAGGGGTTACACCCTTAAAATTCATTAGACGGTCTTCAAAGAGCAAACAATTTTAAGAAATTGTGATAAAAACCGAGAAGTTCTACGCAGTGTGGGGTTTACTCAAAAACGTCAACATATTATCAAAACGGCCCATACTTGGTTTACTAAAGCTCGTTTCAAATATAAGAAAAAGGTGTTTCACAGTGGGTCAAATTTGTAACCGAAGTTTTTCGAACACTGAATATACCGCCGCTCTCCAGCAATTTCTAAAAGGAACGGCGGACATATTAGCGTAAAATTTTCTTTATAAGCATTAGAATTAAGAACTCACTGCCTAAAACTGGAGAAAGAAAGCCCAACTGATTCGATGCCTAAAACTGGAGAAATATATTGCAATAACCAGGACTGATACGAACCTTGATCATTTTATAGGTCAGCTGCCATAATGACCTAAAATTTATTTAAAAGTCTTCAGAAAGATAATTGCGGAACTAGTTCCAACCTGTTTTATACGTAATTGGGGCATTACAACTCTTCAGTCAGGATTATGACCTAACTTCGTCTGTTTTATATCTGCAGTTATAAGGTAGTTCTTTAGCCAAGATTCAAACCTTTTTCTATAAATTTCTAAACCTTTAAACTAAACGTTACAATCTTACCTAAAATACGGCGTTGGATAGGCTTGAGCTGGACAAATTAAATTTAAACTTCTTTATTTTTTTAAATTTAAGCTTCTTTAACTTTGGTATGTTTAACATCTTCCCCAGTGGATACCTTAGGACTTACACTGCCCATAGGTTCTATAATAAAAAAAAAATAGAAACGAAAATATTCTCAAGAAAAATTATAATTCCCTATAGAAACTTGGTTCGAAACTTAGTTAAGTTAACAACCTAAAATTTGAAAACTGCCTTCAAAATGAAAGGATTCAAGGCATACAAAAAAATATCGAAAATTTTACCTAAAAACTAACACCGGATACGCTTGAAATGGACACAATAGAGTAACGCTTTTATTTTGATAAACCTTGACTGTACGCGAATCATCACCAGATGTCAGACGTGGAGCAATGCTAGCAATAGGTTCTAAAGGAAACAAATTTTAATAAATTGAATAAAGCCTGTTTAGTGTTGGGGGGAGGGGTAGCATTACCTAAAATATGGCATTGGATAAGCTTGAGCTGGACATAAAAGTGTAGCTGCTTGCTTAAGCATTACTTTGGGCGTTTTAATGTTATCATCGCCACCTGTTATTTTAGGACTGACTGAGCCCAAGGGTTCTATAAAAACAATTTGAAGAAAAAAAATCAAAATATTTACAAAGATTGTGTTAAGAACAGAGGTTTTTTTTATCAAATTAAAGAAAACCGGTTTTCCTGAATGTTGTTTATGTTGAAGGGGAGGGGTTTTTGCGTTTACCTAAAAAATGGCACTGGATAGGCTTGGGCTGGACAAAGCAATGTCGCCGATTTATTCAAATGAATTTTAACAATGCGTGATTCATCGCCAGTTGTTAGTTTTGGTGCTACACTAGCAACCGGTTCTATTACAAAAAAAAAATAGATTTTCCATGAATAAAAATTTAGATAAACTAGCAAATGTTGGGATAGTTTCATAAGATAACTTTTTTTTATAAATTTTTGTTTAATTTTTACCTAAAAAATGGCACTGGATAGGCTTGAGCTGGACACAGTAAGGTTATGATCGAATTTGCCGATACAATTAAAACTTTTATATCGTTGCCGGTTAAAAGACGAGGGCCCACACTGCCCACAGGCTCTAGAAATATAAATAAAAATAATTTTAATTGCGGTAAGCATTGCGTGGTTTTTTTATTAAAACTAAATTCCATGGTCGAGCTATTAATCTTCCATGAAACATCAACGATTCATTTATGAAGACTTCAATACAGTAAAAATATATCCCTCCTCTTTTATGTACTATTTTTTATAAAGTTATTATTATACGAGGGTTGTTATCTTCATAATATCAAAACCTGCTTTGGAATTATTATTACAATTACAAAGAGATTTTCAAAGGATTCGGCCATCAACCTTATGATACTTAGGGATCGTGACAGTTTTTCATGGCATCCCATCTTTCCAGAGATACACTCAAAGATCAAAGAATGGCAATGGCAATTGGGAATTTCGAACCACTTTCTCTTGTTAGCAAATTATTCGCGCAAATCTAGATTACCTAATAGTAATCAAAGAACTGCCTCTAATTGAATATAGAAATTCTTGATCCTTCTTAATTAGTTAGGATCTGAAAGACTGTGATCTAGGCAAGATTGCCAGAGTTAATTGCTTCTTGATAAATTTTATTGTGGTTCATTAAAGGATCAAATATATTTCAGAAATATTTACAAAAACTGCCAATGAAGGGAAAAGAATGAAGATTGTATACCCGTTCAGCGTAGTTAGTAAAAGTATCCACTGATTCCACAATAGGCGCACCAAAGATCCGTAGACAACGCCATGAGTTCTCTAATAAGAAATAGAATATGTTGACAAAACGTCCGATTTGTTGCTAATCAATTCCTGTTATCGTATGAAGCGTATTATGGACAGATAGTGTCGCTGTAGTACAGTAGGTAGTGAACACACTATTAGACGTGAGGCCACGGTTCGAATCTCAGGTCAGACATCAAAACGAAAAAATTATTTCTTCGGCGATTTCCTCTCGGCAGATTTCTGGCAAAAACTCTGAGAGTAAACAAAATTTGCCATGAAAAGCTTTCAAAAATCTGTCGTTCGGAGTCGAATTTAAACTGTAGGTCCTGCCATTCATGTATAAAATTAACACACACATCATAAATGATATGGGAAGCTGGGTCCATAATCCTGACTAAAGGGTTGTAATGACCATTTACGTATGTATTATGTAGAATTAACTTCGAAAGCCAATTATTTACATATCTAATTTGGCTATTATAACCCTGCAGTCAGGGCTACAACCTAGCTTCTCATGCCACTTATGTTGTGTGTTAATTTTGAACATGACTTAGCTGGACTTTCAATTTAAAGTCAACTCCTAGCGACTGATTTTTGAGAAACTTTTCCATGGCAATTATTTTATTTAATCTTATAGCTTTTGACAGAAATCTGCTGAGAGGAAATCGCCTAAGAAATATCTTTTCATATTTTGTTTTGTTCGAGATGTCTGTCTGACCTAGGGTTTGAAACGTGGACTTATGTCTAATACTACCACTAATTGCTAATAGCTTAAGCAGTTGCTATTATGTACACATTGTAGAAACTTCAACCTGGAAAATACGGAAGTCATTCATTATCCTGAAGCTAATATTTCCCCATCTTATCTCTTTTTTTTGGCCATTAGGTTAAATGTGTGTAAAGATAAATTCAAATTTAAGTAGCAAAGACAAAAACCAAAAATTTTAACGGAGCTAATGTCACAGTTACCACCGCAACGTTAAGTGTTTAATAGAAAATACAAAGAATGGTCATGGAAGAAATCACCCAAATATACCATAACGGTGAATGGAATCTCTATTACATTCCTTAAATATTATGCCCCACACGTTCCTGAGTGGAGCAGCTTATCTTAGACAAAAAAAATTGATTTGTTTTAATAATGGGAATTGCTGCAGGTTTGCCACTATATATACAAATTGTAGCTTAAGGTGTCCCCAATAAAACCTGTGGTATATTCCAAATAATTTCGGAACTTGAGAAATCAGGCTTCAAAAATTCACTATGTTAACAGGATGCTCTGTTAACTTTGATCTTAGCTCTGTTAGAATTTTTGGTTTTTGTCTGTACTAGTTAAACAGATTGTCAGTTATGTCAGTGTGAAGATAGATTTTAAAATCTATATCCCCAGACACAAACCAAGTCCGTTAACAGAGCTCTGTTATGTTACTAACAGAGTGCTGTTAAACAATTAATTTGAGGCTGGGAAAGAAAAAAAGGAAAAATTATTTAAATTCCTGGGTAAAATAAGAAAAAAAAGCAAAAATTAATAATACACAGCCCTCAGACTCCGGCCAAACGAGGGTGCTAAGAATCCCCGGAGGTAAAAATAACCAAAAACTAAACATTGGAACCTGGAACGTCCGAAGTTTATACGAAGTCGGTAAATTAAACAACACAATCAATGAAATGAATCGACTTAAGATTGATATACTAGGTGTGAGTGAAACCTGGTGGACAGAGTGCGACGTTTTTGAATCCCAAAATGTTACAGTATACCATTCTGGAAATATGGAAGGAATACATAGAAGAGGTGTAGGCATTATTGTCCAAAAATAAAACATTGCAGCCTGTATGATAGGATCTTTTCCAATGTCAGAAAGGTCTATGGTGATAAAGATCTCAGCAAAGCCCCTAAATTTAAACATACATACAAGTATATGCCCCTACATGTATTGGAAACAGCGACGAGGTTGAACATTTCTATGAAGAAATAAGTCAACTACTAAAAATGACTAACAATAATTCAAGGCGATTTCAATGCCAAAGTGGGTAATGATGAAGTAGATGGCGTAACAGGAAGATATGGACTTGGCGAAAGAAATGAAAGGGGAGACCGATTAATTCAATTCTGCCAAGAATTTAGGATAACCTTAACCAACACATTATTCCGATTACATCCCAGACGTCTCTACACATGGAGATCACCATTAGATAACAGAAGAAATATCGTTCGTAATCAAATTGATTATATACTGATCAACAGTCGATTTAAAAATTTTGTGACCAAATGTTCAATATACCCGGGAGCTGATGTGCCATCCGACCATAATCTGTTGATGCTCAACATTAGAATAAAAATAGCACGAATCCAAAAAAGAAATAAGAAATCTCACAGGATAAATACTGAGGTACTCAATAACCCATCAACCAGAAATGAAGTGAAAGAGCAAATCAACAACAAACTTAATGTCATCGATATATACGATGTAGAAAATATATGAAGCAACGTCAAGGACACTATGTCTAAAATAACGAAAGATTATCTTGGAAACCACAGTAGAAGAACTCAACAAGAATGGATGACAGAAGAAATTATGGATCTTCGTGTGGAACGAAGCGAATATAAAAACGTTGACTATGAACGCTACTGGGAGATAAACAAAGAAATACGCATAGCAACCCGAGCTGCAAAAAATGCTCTACTCAACCAAAATGCCGGGAAATTGAATATTTGCAAACTATTCACGATGATTATAACTTACATAAAAAGCTAAAAGAAGCCTCCGGAGCGTATAGAAGGAAATCACCTGCAGTGCTAATAGATGAAAACAATCAGCCAATTTTCGAAACATTACACATAAAGAATCGATGGAAAAACTATATTGAACAATTATTCACGGAGGAACAACGCTCCAGATATGATCACATTTTAAGTACTGATATTACGGGAACCCCAATCACCAAATCCGAAGTGGAATACGCTATTCAAACACTAAAAGATAAAAAAGCAACAGGACCTGACGAAATTCCGTCTGAAATTTTAAAACTCATAGATTGAGACAACATCTCACGCATTGTGCGATTGTTTAATCATGTATATGATACTGGTCAATACCCCAACGTTTGGTTAAAATCTACCTTCATTGCTATACCAAAAAAATCTTATAAATTCACACCCATGGAACTTATAAATTCACACCCATGGAACTTACAAATTCACATCCATGGAACTTATAAATTCACACCCATGGAACTTGCAAATTCACACCCATGGAACTTATAAATTCACACCCATGGAACTTATAAATTCATACCCTTGGAACATACAAATTCACACCCACGGAACTTATAAATTCACACCCATGGAACTTATAAATTCACACCCATGGAACTTATAAATTCACACCCATGGAACTTATAAATTCACACCCATGGAACTTACAAATTCACACCCATGGAACTTACAAATTCACATCCATGGAACTTATAAATTCACACCCATGGAACTTACAAATTCACACCCATGGAACTTATAAATTCACACCCATGGAACTTGCAAATTCACACCCATGGAACTTATAAATTCACACCCATGGAACGTACGAATTTACACCCATGGAACTTAGAAATTCACACCCATGGAACTTATAAATTCACACCCATGAAACCTACAAATTCACACCCATGGAACTTACAAATTCACACCCATGGAACGTACGAATTCACACCCATGGAACTTATAAATGATTATAAGTCCAATAGTTAATCATTAATTTTTATTTTTATTATTAATTTTTTCTTTTTTTTTTTCTTATTTTACCGAGGAATTTAATTAATTTTTCCTTTTTTTCTTTCCCAGCCTCAAATTAATTGGTTTGCGTCAAGGGAGATAGATTTTAAAATCTATCTTCACACACATTTGTCAGTTTACGATTCTTGTTAATGCAATGGTCGAAGTTGTACGAAGACTATCGGCAATGAATAAAGAGTTAATCAAACGTTCTTAAGACTTTACTTAATATACAACGATTCACAGTCTTTTCAACAGACGTCCACCTAAGTAACGCTAGACTAGATAAGGTAGCATTATCCTCCGAATTACAGGCATTGATAATACGATCGGTATCTCTTTCCTCTCACTTTAAAGTGCCATAAGTAAAGCAGAACGAAATTTAAGGCAGGCTAGATGGAATATTCCACAACTATACGTAGCAAATCTGATCAAAATTCAAGGATGTCCCTTGAAAACTGTGCTTTATCAGGGTTGATGTGAGAAGAAAAAAATATGAAGCAAAACATATTTATTTTTGAATGCGGCCCTATTTCTTAAGTTACTTTGGAAGTGTTTTAAAAAGAAGTATGACATAAAGAAAGTTAATCCTTATTACACGGGAACATTTCGCTTTCAAACAGAAATTCTATTGGCAGTTTCGCTGACAAGCTCGATCTGCCCCACCAGTATTACTGAAGAAGCTGCCATGATATAGAGTAAATGGATTCGGTGCAGTACATTCTATGTGAGTCTGCCCTTCACTTCAGAATAGACGTCTTCGGTTTTTGGGGTGACAGAACTTTAGAAGATCTGGGCATTGGGGCGTACGTGCCTCTAAGGAAACTGGACGGTTTCATTCGAAGCTCCAGGTGGTTCAAACCCACCACTAATGGATCATGACAGGGGGACTTACCTCACATTGGGTAACACTATGGGCCATATGGGCCACCAAATGAACTTGCCTGTGAACGGCAAGCTACCCGCTAATCTTATTGATTTATGAGTACAAAAAACAAAAACTGCCTGATTGTTGCAGTGATTATCATCACCGAATATCGTAGAAAGAATTTAATTTTAAAGAATTATTTTCGACGGGAAACCCACCTAAATAATGGAGCTGGATATGCCTGAGCGGGACATAACAGGGTTAAACTTTGGGTAGCGGCTGCTGTAAAACTACTGCTAGTCTGTTGGGAGGGAAATTTTGGTGATACTCTACCAACTGGTTCTAAAATTTTTTAAAATTTAATTTTTAATTTAATTAATTTTTTAATTAATTTTAGAAAAAAAAGCAAACTTTTTCTGAAATTGAAATAATGCTGGAAGTTTGAGAAATTTTTGAATAAATTTTTTTTGGTTATTATTTAGAAATTTTAAATTACAAAACTTACCTTTCTTAAACAAGGCTTAGGGTTTAGAATTTGAATTTTTATTACAAAAAAGAAAATTTCTTGAATTTTAACAAATTTTATTAACAAAAGCGCACCATTTACTCAAGCTCAAGTCAAGCATTCAATTTTTCAGGTAATTTTTTTGTATTTTAATTTAAATAAATACATTCAAAATATTATGTATTAAACTTTTTTAATTTTTAATAATTTTTGTATTTAACTTTTAAAAAAATTTTCAAATTTAATTTAAGTGCGCACATTTTTAGGTTTTAACCCTATCCCAACATTCAGGCAGTTTTCAATAAATAATAGAGGCTAAATTAGCAACAATTTTTTGATGAACGCGTAGAGTTAATTTTAATTAATTTTTTTTTTTAATATTTTTAATAATTTTTTAATTATTATTTCTATTTTACTATAGATGTGTAACGACAAAGAAAAAGTTTTTGCATTTGAAAAACTTTTTGATTGTTTTTTAATTCGATTTATTTACAAAAAAAATTCTTCTTAATTTTTTTTTTATTTTTTTATTTAATATTTTTTAAATTTTTTTTTTTGTTGTTAATATTTTTTTAATTTAAAAATTTTTTATCAAAATATTGTTGCTTTAATAATATTGCATATAACTTATAAACTAAAAAGAAAAGTGTTTAACATTTTATTTATTTTTATTTTAATTTTTCTTTTAATTTCAAAAATTTTTTTTAATTTTCTTTAATTTTTTTATTTTCTTTTTATTTTTTTTTTCTTTATTTTTTAAAATTTAAATTTTTTTTTTTACAAATCTCATGATTTTTTTAATGTATGATATATGAAGGCAATGAAATAATCCAAAAAAAAATTGTTTTTTTTTCTAATTTTTAAACACTTTTCTTGAAGTGCTGAAAAAAATATTTCAAAAGTTTTTTAATTAAAAATGTAATTAAAAGTAATTAATATAATAATACGATTATTTTTTAATACAAAAATCTTTGTTGACAAATTAATGAAAATTATAACTCAGGTTTTTATTCAATTAAAAAATTAATTAAATTGATGTGCAATTTAATTGATACAGTTTTTTTTTATTACAAGAAATTCAAATAAGTCTTGGCCTTTGCACTTTGGTGAAATAAATAAGGAAAGTTCCAAACATTTCAACCGACAGCAACTGTTGCCCTAAGTGAACCAAACTTTTAAAATGCTCAGTAATTTACGTAAGCTCTTTATGAGGCCACATAGTACTTGTTCCCATTTTTTAAAATTGAATTTAAAACAGGAAGGTAGAAACTCCTCAATTCGATCGCCAGCAGGCAACATTGCCAAATTTGATGTATCAGCAGTAAGAGGCAGATCAAGAGCCTGCTAATACAATCTACGAAATGCCATGTTTTTTATGTTTTGATATGTTGAACAATGAAAATCGCAATCTTACAGTTAACACGTTGACTGCCTTCCCTTCTAGGGCGCCAAACTACGAGTTATCTCGTACTCACTAATGTGAAAAAATCAAATTGTCGTTTTTTGGCAAGTTTTCTGAAAATTGCCGCGACAGTCAACGTGTTAAAGGAGCAAGATACCATGCAATGGTTATATACATGCATAATTGGTCATAATAACTCTTAGTAAGGATTACGAACTATTTTCGTACACCACTTATGTTGTGTGTGTTAAATCTGTACATGAGTGGCGAAACCTACAGCTTAAATTCGATTCCGAATGACAAATATTAGAGAAACTTTAGCAATCGCCGAAGAAATATTTTTTAATATTTCGTTTTGTAGAAGATGTCTGATTTGTGGTTTGGCTTGGGGCCTATCGTCTAATAAGCCAACAACCAACCAACTAGACTATGACGAATTCAAAAGCACATGTGGCTTGTTAAGACATGTATCCTACAAGAATACCATATGCTTGAATGTCTAAAGGCGAAACTGCTTAAATGGAGTAGATATTTTGTCGTGTAGCAAACACTGGATAACAAATTTGACAGCCAAGACATATTTGAACTGACGTAATGATAATTGTTTTTAATTAAGTTAATGAATAGTTTAATTGATGTTACGAAATTTTATTAAAACATTCTTGTTCAAACTTTTGAAATATTTTATTCGCTTTGTGTTTTTAAATCTAGGTTTTCATTAAAAACAAACCATATTTGTATTTACAAAAAAAAAAAAAATTATCAAACAAATATTGTTTTTTTTTTTTTTGTACAAATCAAATGTACAGCACTTTGTACAAACTTGGAATCAAGTTAGTATTCAAATCATCAAAAATGAAGTTTTTTTTTTATATTCTAAATGTTGATAATTTTTTTTTGCACAAGCAAATTGCGCAAGCAATTGCACAAACATATAATAAAAAGTATTAAATTTTAACACGGAATTTTTTCAAGTAATTTCTGGCGAAAACATTTCAAATTTATTTAATTAGAAAACCTAGTTTGAGCATAACAAATATGGTTTGTTTTTAATGATTTCGAAAAGAAAAAATATTCAATAATTTCAAAAATTTGATCAAACAATTATTTTGAAATCAATTTAAATAATTTTTAAAATATTTTTTAAAATTTTTGTAATTTAACTTATTGAATATTTTTTTTCTCTTTTATTTATTTATTTTTAATATTTAATTTGAAAAATATAAAAAGGATAAATTCAACTTACCTGTAATAACTAAACGTCCTTTAGTAGCACTTAATCTTGTTTCACCGGTTAATCTATGTTTGGTGCGGCATTGATACGATTTGTAACCATCTTCTGGACCAACTTCACGAATATGTAATTCTCCCGAGGGTAATACCAAGTATTTGCCATCTTTTTTTATTATTATTATTAAATAAATAAGAATTTGAGAAAGAGAAAATAATAATAAATTAGTAAATAATTATGGAAATTTCATATAAAAAAATTAATGAAAAACAAGCTACTTAAAGGCAGTTAAAAAAATAATTTTTAAATATTTTTTAACTGCTTTTTTTTTTTTTTGTTTAACAAAAAACACCAATTATTTATATACAATTGTTAAAAATTATAATTAAAATTTATATTCTCTGTTAAAGATTTATTTATAATTTTTTATATTTAATTTATAAAATATTTTTTATTTCTTTTTATTTTTTGTATTAATTTATTTTTTATTTTTTGTTAAATAGTGTTTTTTGTTAAATGTTAGTAAATATTTATTTAAAAAAACATGCAAAATATTATTTACAAATATAAACAAGCATATTTACTTATCAATTGTAAATATGTAAATATATTAAAAATAATTTTTAAATATTTTTTAACTGCTTTTTTTTTTTTGTTTAACAAAAAACACCAATTATTTATATACAATTGTTAAAAATTATAATTAAAATTTATATTCTCTGTTAAAGATTTATTTATAATTTTTTATATTTCATTTATAAAATATTTTTTATTTATTTTTATTTTTTTGTATTAATTTATTTTTTATTTTTTGTTAAATAGTGTTTTTTGTTAAATGTTAGTAAATATTTATTTAAAAAAACATGCAAAATATTATTTACAAATATAAACAAGCATATTTACAATTGATAAATGAAAATCTACTAATAATTTCTTTACATATTAAATATTTAATTCAAAAATCATTAATTTAACTGTTTAAAAATATTAAAAGTTTCATATTGGTCGGTCATTAATATTACTTTAATTTATTTGTAAATTCAAATTATATATATTATTTTGACCTGACCGGATATCATCTTCAGGATTCCAAAAAGAGAGTAGCAATATCTAAAATATAAACATTATAAAATATATTATTATTATATTGAGTACAATATTAGATGTGATAGCGAGCATTGATAATGTTTATATTTTCGATATTGCTACTCTTTTTTTGGAATCCTGAAGATGATATCCGATGGATATCGAAATATTGATATATAATAAAGAAAATTGATAATTAAGAAATTGACCTTGAGCTAGAATATTTTATTGATTGGATTTAATTTATTTGTTTAAAATTTTAGTAGATTATCATTTATTTCGTTTCTTATTATAAATTTATATTTTTTTTAATTTTTGAGAAGCAAGCTGTATAAATAAATAAAATAAAAATGCTTTAATATTTACAAATTATTTCTTACAAAATATCTAATATAAAATTTTTTTATTTAATAAAACACAACCCTGTTGCAAAGTTCTATTTATAGCGTTGCATTTTACAAAAAAACAGAGTTGCATACGAAACGTAGTATAAAACACATTTTAGGTCTTTTTAATTAAATTTTACATTTTCAATTAGGATTAATAGGGTGTTAGTATCTGTAGTATGAATAGTGTTATAGATGAACAAATCAGCTTTTATAGTCTAATATCGGGGGTGTAGAAATACAGGATATCCGTCCAGTTGCTCTGAGAAACTTCAGGATAATACTAATCGGACAATTCCCTTTCCAGCACCTGTTATACACCCATATGTATCATTCTCGAATGCGTTCCGAGTATATGTTCTCATTACTTATACTTATTATCGTATAATCTATAAGAAAGAGGATGAGCCTATCCCTCACCTCATGTGTCAGTACCATGCACTTGCCATGAGGAGACTGAGGTGCCATCTTGAATATAAAGTTTGCTGCTATACAAAGATGTATTCAGAAACAAGGCAGCTTTGCTCAAGGGAATGTTTAATCCCAGGGTTGAATATTAAATTCTGTATCACAACGTGCCTAGCTCCTTCACAGGAGTTTTGCCACCTAATATAACACATCCCATGGTAGTAAGTTTGTAATACGATGAGTGCAGTGATGAAATTTTGTTTCCTATTTTTTCTATAATGTTCGCAGTTTATTCTATTATCTTTGGGGATCTGGATGGCTTCTGCTTTTAATGCTTCTTGCTTTACGTGCTCTGTCGAAAGGTCGGCATCTAATCTCAGGTTATTCTCGGATAATCCGATGGCATAACCCAAATGTCCTTCTACTGCAAATTTCTAACAAAAGTTTAAATTGCCACAGAACTATTCGGTCTGAGAAAACTCTCTTTATCTACCACTTCGCTGAGTATGCTTTTCCAAAGTTAACTTAATTGATCATTATAACCCTTCAGTCAGGATTACGACCTAGTTTCTCCACCACTTATATTGTGGTCGTAAATTTTATCCATAAGTGGCGGTACCTACAGTCCACTCCCAACGACATATATTTTTGAGACATTTTTCATGGAGTTTTTGCCAGAAATCTGCTGAGAGAGAGTCGCTGAAGAATAATTTTTCCATTTTGTTGGAGATGTCTGACACCAAGACACCATCCTCTAGACTGTGGCAACTTCAAATACTCTTCCAAATATCTGTTTCTATTCCACAGAAAGATTATTGATTCAGCTTCCTCTGACAGTTTCATACTATTTGAAGTTAACATCATAAGAACCGAGTGCTTGATTGCCAGGCTAACTGTCAGAGCATATTCCGATGTGCACTTCCTCAGACAGTTCCATATAATTTTCAAGTTAACCTCATAAGGACTGAGTGCTCGACTGGCGGCCTGACTACCAGATTATATTACGACGTCCCGTCCTTTCTACTTGCTGTCTATGTTTAACTGAAAATATCTTTCAATGCCATAGATATCTGCTTTGAAGATACCTTGAAACCGGAGTTTTCACTATTGGAAAAAAATCTCCTTGAATCAGGAGCCTACTAATAACAAAAACTTAACATTGTAAAACCTAATTACTTAAAACCGGTTTTCATAACAATTTCAATGCAAAGACTTCAATTGAGATTTTCATTTTAAACTAAAAATTTGTGTTGAAATGATAATGCAGTGTAAAATGTTTTCATTTTAACCTCAAAATTTGTGTTAAAATGATAATGCAGTGTGTTTTTATTTACATTTGTATTATTGAGACTCTGAAACAGGGTTGTATTTTTAAGCTGTATTTATTATTAATGAATTGTTTAATTGCAACGTTGCATGCTTCATAATATTAAAGCATTTTTATAATAATTGGTTTTTTAATATGTACATACATATATACACACATCTTTTTACAATAATACAAACATACATATATACAGAGAATTATTACGATTTGAAATATTTTTTTTTTGCAATAATTTTTCAAGTTTTTCTAAGGTTTTAAATTATTTTTTTATGTTGAAAGCAAAAGTGGTCCATGTCCGTATTGAAAAACTAATTACAGCGTCCTAAATGTGCTAAGAAAATTTTTAAAAGATTTTAATACAAATTACAAGTACTTAGACCACTTTTGCTCTCACCTTTGCCAAATATGTATTAAAAAAATATTTCAAATTTTTTTTTTTTGGTTTCTAAAGCAAAAACAAAATCTAAAAAAACTACACTACAAACTACTTTAAAATGAAGGGGGATTTATTAGGGATTAGGGCAAGCCAGGAGTGGCTTTTGGAGATTTTGAGGATCATGGGATTTTTATAAAGGAAAGGAGTATAAACAAATTTAAAAAAATAAGAAATGAACTGTAAAATAACTGAAGAAAATGTAAAATTTTAACCTAAAAAACCTGAAAACAAGTTTGCTCTTTAACATCATAACACAACAACCCCTAAGAAATGAACTAAAAAAGCGACCTGTTTTTTGGGGACTTTTTAAAAAAAAATGTTTAATGGGATTAATGTTTAAGAAAGGGATAAAAAGGGGCCGTTTGTTTTGTTTTTAAAAGAAAGAACACAGAAAAGCATAAGAAATTTTTACCACTTTCCATATGTGCTGAGGAAGAGGCGAAAATTTCTCTTTCTTCATCCTCTAGCCAGGAGGCAACCTGTATAAAATCAGCCACAAATGAGGGTATATGACACTTTAAAATGGCACTATTGCCACGTAAAACAGCCTCATCCATAACATTAACCGTATACGATTGGGGTACAACTGAAATTTTTAGAGAAAAAAAACAAAAACAATAAAAATAAGGATTTTTGGAAAAGCAAAAAAGAAATGAAAAATCAAAAGGAAAAAGGAATTGAAATGTAAGTAAAAGAAAAATCCCCCTTTTATTTTCTAAAAATTACTTGAAAAAGCTTTACAAAAACGTTAAATACCCGTTTCATTTTTGGTATAAATACCGCCTTCGGTATCTAACCAATCGATTATTTCTAAATGATCGGCCACAAATGAGGGAGTTTGACATTTAAATATGGCCGCATTACCCTTAATAACGTACTCATCATATACTTGAGATTCGAAAAATTGCTTAACAACTGGAAAATAATTAAAAAAAAAAAAAATTTAAATTGAAATAAAAAAAACAAGTCACAGAAATCCAAAGCCCTTAAAAGAATATTTTCCAAGGAATAGGTACAGGATTTTTAGTAAAAATTGTAACACAATGTAAACAAATATACAAAATATTTAACAGTTAATAGTGTGTTTACCCATCTCTTCATTGGTTTGAGAGCGAAAGATTTCTTTGCCCTCTTCATCTAACCAGGATTCGATCATTATGAAATCGGCCACAAATGAGGGCACCAAACATTTCAAAGTGGCCGAATTGCCACGTAAAACAAATTCATCAATAACACGTGTCTGATAGAATTGATGAACAACTGAAGTTAAGAGGAAAATAAAAAAAAGCAAAAATCAAGTACAAAAAAACTGAATTCAAATACAAAAAAATATTTTTAATATTTGTTGAGGAGTGTCCAATAATAAATAGGGACTGGTTTTTTCCAAAGGGAACACTATTGAGACTTGACAAGTAAAAATATCAATTTGAAATTGTTTATAAAAATTAGAGATTTTTTTAATAAAAAGTACCAAAGTGAAAGTACCAAAAAGAAAGTACCAATTATTATTACCATCCTGTTTTTAACATTTTGAAATGTTACAAGTTTTAAAATTTAAACCCATCAGAATTAAAAATTTTTAAAACTATACAAAAATAAAATTAAAAAGTACCAGAAAAGTACCAAATTTTCCTTTAAGCACAATTTAAAAAAAATATGACAAAAAGTATAAAATAATATGTATAGAAATATATAGAAGTAGAAAAGAATAAAGAAGAAAGTACCAACATTTACTTCTAAACCTATTTTTAATTATTTTGAAATAGTACCAGAAAAGTACCAAATTTTTATATTCTGCCAATTAAAAAAAATAATTAATTATTTTAGGATATTAGAAAAGTAGTAACTTTTATTTCTAATCCTATTTTTTTATTATTTGCAAATATTGCAAGCTTTACTACAGTTTTAAATTAAGAACATAAAAAGGTACCAAATATTGTTTCTGACAATATATTGAAAATAAAGCAAAAAAGTGTCAAATTTTATATTCAATATATTCTGAATTATTTTTAACTATTACAGGACTAAAACTGGATTTGAATTAAAAATATAAAAAAGTAACAAAAAAATTGTACCAGAAAATCTATGAAAAAAGTACTAAAAATTATTTCCAACAATATACTGAATTTATATATTGAATATTAATTATTTTTAACTATTACAAGACTAGAATAGAATTTGAATTAAAAATATTGAAAAAAATTTACCCCAAAAATACATAAAAAAGTACCAAAAACTGTTTCTAACAATTTATATTTCCAGGCGGTGTTCATAAGTATTACGAAATATTTAAAATAGAGACGAATTAAATAAATTACTAAAAAAGTACTTTTATTTCTAACATTTTTTAATTATTCCGTAAACAACTGGTACTTTTTCTGGTACTTTTCTAAACAAACAAATTTTAAACAATTTCAAATTTTTTATATTTTAATACACATGCAAATTTGCTTTAAAAACTATAGAAATAGGACCACAATTCTAACCAATTTCTTCACTATTTGGATGATAATTTTGACCCTCTGAATCCATCCACAGGTCAACAAAAACAAAATCGGCCACATATGATGGAATTTCACATTTCATAACCACCGAATTGCCACGTATAACATATTCATTATCGGCTTCCGATTCATAAGATTGGATGACAACTAAAGGAATTGCAAAAACAAAAGCAAACAAAAATATTCAAAAACCAAATTAAAATTTTTGAAATATTTTCAAGACAAAAAGGGGGGAAAATATGTTCAAGGATTTAAGGGATTTTTTTCTAGACATAATGCATTAAGAAAACAAAACGAATGCCTAAAGAAAAAGGGGTACCATAAGCTTGTGTAGAATTATTACGCCACAGTTCGACGCCCTCTTCATCGATCCAGGCTTCAATTTGTACAAAATCAGCCACAAAAGAGGGTATTTTACACTTTAAAACGGCCGCATTGCCCTTGATAACGTATTCATTTTCGGCCTCGGTTATATAGAATTGCGAAACAACTATAATTTTGAATAAACAATTGAATTTTTTATAAATAAAATTAAAATTAAGAAAATAAATTAAAAAAAAAATTGAAAAAATTAAAAGGGATTTGTTTGAGTTTTAGGAATTTGATTTGGTATGCAATTTGAGAAAAACTACAAATAATTTAAAGAAAATAAATTGTATTGCCAGCCAACCGTAGTTATCGGAAAATGTTAAAATTTTGCCCTCTTCATCGATCCAAGATTCAACACGTACAAAATCGGCTACAAACGAGGGTATGGAACACTTTAAAACGGCCGCATTGCCTTTTATAACGTATTCAGTCATTATTTCGGCTTCATAGAATTGATTAACCACTATTGGAACGAAATGGATAATGAAACACAAGTTAAGAGTTGATAAAAGAAAAATAAACAGAAAAAGAAAATAAAAAAAAAAAAATCCAAAGTTAATAAGAAATTCTGTAAATAGTTTTTTCGATACTCTATGAACTTCAATAAATTCAATTTGATATACGAGAAGACCTGCATACTTTTTGTAACGCAGTGTAATTTCTCCCTGCAAATGCTACAAATATTTAGCCTGTAATAAAAACAGGTTAAAACGCCGAAGAAACAATTTTTAATTGCCGATCTTCAACGGCATTAAACTATATCGGGCCGTGGTGGGATCTAATTCGCTTCAACGTGGTCACTTTTGGTGGATAATGTTTGTAAACTAATAGAGAGGTTAACATACTTAACAAACCTGATTTCAAGTGCACTCTCTTCCACTTTAACGAAGGCCTTAATTGGCTTACCTCCGACCTTATATATATCGGGCCGTGATGGGGTCTACCTTACTTGACGGTTTTAAATTAATAGAGAGGTTGCGCAGACACGCAACAATCCTGATTTCAAGTGCACTCTTTTCCACTTTAACGAAGGCCTTTTTTGGCTTACCTTCAACCTTATATATGTATATCGCGCCGTGGTTTGGCCTACCTTACTTGACGGTTGTAAATTAATAGAGAGGTTGCCCAGACCTGTAAATAACATAATTTCAAGTGCGCTCTCTTCCACTTAACCGAAGGCCTTAATTGGCTTACCTCCGATCTTATATATACATATATCGGGCTTCACGGTTGTAAATAAATGTTTAAAATTAATAGAGAGGTTGTCCCGACCTGCAAATAACATGATTTCAAGTACATTCTCTTCGCCTTAATTGGCTTACTTCCGACCTTATGTTAAAGCACGAAGTTTTACTAGTGGAGTTAAGTTTAAATGCAATGACCTACTGGCCCAACCTGGCCAACTGCTATACTGGGAAGCCATGGGCACTATTCAGTAAACTACATAAGACCTTTTAATTTTCCCAATAGAAGTTGTTAACTTTCTGAGGCCAAGTAGGAACTTCTGATTTGACAATATGGAGATCCCCGACAATGTCCTTAAGAACTATATGGACGGCGAAAATGGATGGAAAAGGTTCTGACATCAGACATTTATATAAGCTACCTGACTTCTGCAGTATATTCCATATGTAGCCCATGGCTATATTGTAAATGGCTGCACAATGCTTGTTGGGTGATAGGATATTCCCAGAAAATCTCCATATTTAGTTGAACAATCAAATTCTTTGCGACCGTTACTATGACGTCCATTCTGGTCCATGACTGCTGGGAATTTTTCAGAGAAATTTCGAAAGGGTCATGGCTGGTATAGAAATCACAATTTCCGATATCTAGCATGACACATGATTTCCTCCGTTCATTGTAAAGTAAAACTTAATTTTCTTGGCAGTATAACGGCACGTGCAGTAGTTGCGAGACTCGGCAGGGTATCAGCCCTTAAGATAGATGGATGGATTAGTTCCTAAAATCACATTGAATCCATTATACTATGGAATGACGATACCCTCGGCATTCTCTCGCTGACTCTTGCAGGAGCAGTGATAATGCACTGCTGGTTAGCATTACAACTTTCGTTCCATTAACTGTTTTATGGATGTGTAAAATAGTGATTCTCATTAGACTTTCAGTCTCCAACGGAACGGATGATACATTTGAGAGTTCAATAACTTAAATAAATTAAAATTTTATGAAAATTGTTCAAAATGGACCAAAAATCTGGATTCTTGAATAAAAAAAATCAATTTCTTTTGAATATCCAATTTTTGTACAAAATGGGTAAGTTTTTACCCTTTCTGAGTTTTTTTTATAAGAAAAAATAGAGAGGAAAATAATTTTTTTTTTAAATTTCTTAATAACAAAACAAAAAATGTTAATGAAAGAATATGTTCCTTTGAAATACTAAAGTTTAAAATCAAAAGGGGTAAAAGAGTACTTCTTTTGTATACCAAGGCTTTCAACGAAATGGATAAAATAGTACTCATTTTCAAAGGCCGTCGTACAAATATAAAAATGTTGAAAAAGTTTTTAATTTGTAAAATAAAAACCAATAAAAAAGGATTACTTTGTATACGAGTCACATAATTTAGCATAATTTTAATAGTACAATTTTTAAGGTACCCTAACTTCAAATAAAGTACTAAATATGATAACAACTTTTGTTTTGAAATGGTTCCTCCTTTGATAGAATACAAGAATTGAGCAAAAAAATTGGTATCAAAATAAAGAAAATATATGAAATCTAGCCAAACAATTGTTATAAAAATATTAAAGGGAAGTAAATGTACCCTCCCTCTTAGGTACTTTTGTTTAATTTAAAATTATAAAAAATTAAAAAGATAATAAAAACAAATTGATTTAATGTTTAAATTTTAAAGGATATCTTTTGTTTATAAATTTATTTACAGGGAAAAATTCCTCCCCCTTCATTTAATGAACTACCACCACAGAAAAAAATATGCCAAATATAAAAAACGAAAGCTATGTAAAGAACAAAATCCCACCATAATTATCAGAATGTCTCAATTCATTGCCTTCCTCATCTATCCAAGATTCAACGCGTACAAAATCGGCAACAAACGAGGGTATGGAACATTTTAAAACGGCCGCATTGCCCTTAATAACGTACTCCATTAGAATATCAGCACCATAATATTGATTAACAACTAAAAAAACACACACAGAGAAAATAAAAAGTACCAGAAACAGAAAAAGGGAGTTAAAATACTAATTTACAGAAATATTAGGAATGGGAATGCAATGGGACCAGGAGCCTATTTTTAATAACAAATTTACATTAACGTGATTAAAATTTTACAACAAAAAAAAAAACAAAATCTAACCAAATTCCTGCGTGGGTAAATATTCAGTACCATCACTGGCTAACCACGCCTCAACCTTAACAAAATCAGCCACAAACGACGGAATGGTACATTTTAAAACGGCCGTATTACCCTTAATAACATACTCAGAGACTACCTCGGCTTCATAATATTGATTAACCACTGCAACACGAAAAAAACGAACACATCAATAGAGAAAACGGAACAAAGAAAAATTTTTTAAAATTTAGGTTATGAAACATAAAAACAATAACAAACATCATTTTGAATTAAAAAAAAAAACCGATAAAAGGATATGTGAAGAGGGAAATTAAGGGAGATAATGGCTTAAAACAACAGTATTTTTTATTGTTTGTTTTATTGTAAAGCTCTTGCTGCATATACCCGTGCTTTTTTGCTCATCTATGGTGGCATACAATTCACCACTTTCATCTTGCCACGATATGACTTGCACAAAATCTGCCACAAATGAGGGTATGGAACATTTCAATACCGCTGCATTGCCTCTAATGACATACTCATTATTTACCTCCGACTCATAAAACTGTTGGACAACTGCAACAAGAAACGTTAGAGAAACGTTAAAGAGACGAGGCTAAAGGAAAACATAAAAAAATTATTCACAGGAAATTTGGGTCAATTAGTATTACCAGCATCGATTTTAAATTTTTCAAAGGATTGCAACAACACCGCGGAGATGTACAAAAGTCAATTTGAAGTCGGTTATCTCAATACCATACGTGTAAGTAAACTTTTCATGTAACTGTATTGCTAATATTATATTAATAGGCCTTGGAACCTTCTTTTGAATGTGGCATGGTACTCCTAGACTTAGTATATGGGCAATTTCGTGTCAAGTGACCCAATTTTTAAAATCGATGTCTTTCGATTTGGATGAAATTTGCACCAAGGTTAGTACTAGATACTTGGATAGTAGGCCAGACACAAATTTTCAGCTCTATCAGTCAAAGACTGCCGGTGTTAGAGGGGGTCAAAGTTGGACATTTTGGTCATACAGGGTTTTTTTTAAAATGTGTGTAACTTTTCACCTATTGGTCGTAGCAAAAATTTTCCAAAGGATATTAGATATCTATTTCTTCAATCTTTCCAAAAATAATTTTTTTAATTTTTAAAAAAAATTTTTGAAATTTTTTTTTATTTTTTTTTAAATTAATTTTTTTTTTATTTATTTTTTTTTTTAATTTTTTTCAATTTTTTTCATCGATTTTAAAAGTTGGGTCACTTGACACGAAATTGCCCATATGTAAATCCTATAATGAGCTCCTAAACAAATGGGTTTTTTCAGTTGGGTACTGTTAAGCCGCCAACAATGCTCTGTTAAAGTCAAATTTTGCTCTGTTAAAGTCAAATTTTTCTGTCAACGTCAAATTTGGCTCTGCTAAAAATTGTGGTTTGCATCTTGGATTTTTCAAATTCGAATTTAACTTCACACACATTTTTTAACTTTCGCTTTCGAAATGTTTTTATAAGTTTCTTGAACACTTCCTTACCCTGGCTACTCTGTATCAATTTAAAACAAGGCTTTATAAGAACCAAAAAAAAAAATTCGTTTAATAATCTCCATTTCGTAACCTCGACTTCGCACTGCAGACTAGGCTTCATTTGACGCTGGAAATAATTTTACGTCTCTTTCCACTGGCACTTTACTTCAGGAACTCAACTCAACTAATACTATTTAGAGCTGCTGGACGCTGGGCCGTATCTTTATCAATTGAGAATCCTAACTGAATTAGAATCTTTCGGGAACAGTCAGACAGACTAGACATGTAGTCTAATGCTTAGTGTATTGACGTACTAGATGAGCTCTGATGTCTTTTAAGGATAAATATTTCCTTCGTCTACAAAATCTCTGAGAGAAATTGATTTTCATGTCTTACAGACAGAGGCTATCTTGAAAGCGGAGCGTTGCTTGTTGGGTGGCAGAACTTTTCACGATAATCTCTCAATTTACTTGGATAGCCAGGCTGCGATTAAGGTCCCTGACGTACGTAATTTCAACGTCCATCATTGTCGTCGAATGTCAAAAATTTCTGAGGAAACTTTCAGATCATTCAAAGGTAACTCTTATATGGGTTCCGGGACATAGCGATATTGTTGAAAATTGCAGTACTTATGAGCACGATAGCGATGGTCACTGTCTGTTTGGTAGGCATGCCGAAAGACTTGGCATGCAGACAAATGCAAAAGCAGTGGGTCTAAGAACAAGAAAGGGACAGCCTTTCACCTCATTTGTCAGTGCCCTGCTCTGTTCATGACAAATGAAGGATTTTGCCTCGCAATTTCTGATGTCCACGACCGAGTTCCCTAATATAAGGATTGCATTAATAACAAGATGTATTTCTGATTCGAGTTGCTTTCCTCTGGGGGAATGTTTGATCTCCGAATTGAGTATTGATTGTGGTATCACAATGAAGCTAAATAATGACCAAAGTGGGAACTCTTCCTTTAAAGGAACCTAACCTGACCTAATCTAACTAAGTGCCATGAAAAAGTTTCTTAAATCTATCGTTCGGTAACATACTTTAACTGTAGGTCCCCTTACTCCTGGATAAAATTAACACATGCAATAAGGGCGTTGTTAAAAGCTGGACCATAGCCCTGACTAAAGGGTTGTAATAGCCAATAAAAATTTTTATTGTGTGTTATACTTTGTGTATACTTTGACTTCTCAAGGAAATTCGCCAAGACCATTTTGGTTAGGAGAGAAAGGAAAAATTTTGAGATGCACTCTGTCAATGACTTTTTACCGATCTTCATGGATCGAGGATGAATAAAACTATGGATGGATTCATCATTTTGGAATCAACGAGCATAGCTCATCCGATAAGACTACCGCGGCATTGCAGCACTTTCCAGACGAAAGTATTGGCCTTACAGTCTGCGGGGATGATTATTAGAAACGGAAATATTTTCGGTAGAGTTATCAGCATTCTTTCAGATAACCAGGCGCCTATCATGGTACTAGGTTCTTACTTACTGATCGCGGGGAATGGTTTAAGGCTGCCGCAAGTGTCTCAACGATATGGCTAAGTAGTACAATATTCACATAATATGGATTCTGGCATCATATGTAAAATAATTTTTGACACACCTTAGAATGTTAACAGAGAACGTAAATTCACTTTTTAAACAGTTATTTATGGTACTTTTTAAGTTTAAAACAGCTTCAGGAAAACCTGCCAGGGGAAGGAATATTTTGTACAAATGTATCTGCAAAAGTAGAAGTCTGCAACATTTTATTCTGCCAGAGAGTTTTATAATGAAGTTTATACTTTCCGAACCCTGGAAATTCGTTAATTACACAAGTTTAATTATTTCTATCCACTGTTCAAAGCATTTGCTCCATCTAAATGCTTACTTGCATTCACATTAACCTTCAAACTTGATTTCTTCCTGAGGAAACCTGTCTCTTGTGACTCGTGTGATCACAACATAATTTCCCCTATGCTTGTGCAAGAGTATAATTAAGCCTTAAGAAAATATTCTCACCTTTTCCATTGGCGTCATCTTTCTGAATAATTTGTTTATGATGGGAAATGAATGGAAAAAAACTTGTACCCTGGCACTAAAAGAGAAAAAGTGGATAAATTCTGCCAGCAACATGAAATTACTCGTTCTCTCGTATTACAATATTCTGTTTGGCTGCCGGTACAACGAACACGCAATGGAATTTATAAATAAATTTTGAAGGAAAAAATAAAAAAATTTATAAAGATTTTGCACTTGAGATTGTGAATTAAAAATGAAATTAAAATTCTTTGTATTGCGGTTTATTAATTAATAGATATTTGGCATTCATTGGTATGGGTATGAGTATGAGTACGAGAAGATCACTGAACTTTCAAGAGGCAAAGAATTATTGTGGGGAAAATTAATTGATCTGACTGTGTTCAGAAAAAAACTGCTTAAGGTCAAGAGCATAGCGATGAAATATTAAATTTTTTTTTATTAAAATTATAATCATGGAAAAAATTATTTTTGATATTATTGGGTGTTGTTAATTAAATCCTAAAATAAAATCTTTTTAGGTGGATAAGTTTTGAAAAGCGTCTAAAATCGTGTTAAGAAATATTCTCAATTTCTTTCTTCTAATCTAGTTTTTAAACAATGATTTGACAGGATCCATTTTCAGAGAATAGCATGTCAAACACAGCTTGTCTCAAGTAATTAATTAACTAAAAAAAATTTCAAGAAGTACTCTGAACAAAAATGTTTTAAAATCACTTGCACCAACATTTTCCAAGCATTAAAAATTTCGCATTTACTTGCCCGGTTATTACAACTTTTAGTTTGGGTTAGGATCTAGCTTCCCACACCACCCCTGTAGTGTATGTCAATTTTATCCATGAATGACTGTAGGCCCCAGTTTAACGTCGACTCTGAACTACAAATTTTTTTCATTTACTCTGAGAGTTTTTGCCAGAACACTGCTAAAGGGCAGCCTCTGGACAAATATTTCTTCATATTTCGTTTTGTTTGAACAGCGGCCTCACTTCTAATAAGCCAACACACTACCTTCTAGACTACGGCAACTACAATTTCACTATTAGGGCAATCATTATTTTGCAGTGTTCAGTCCTAAATGACTAATAAGGAGAAGTTAGGAGGAGGATAATACTCTACAAGATCTTCATCGTACCCGTGCTTCTTTATGGCGCAGAGGCATGGACCCTATTAAGCACTGATGCAGCAGCCTTGAGAGTATTCGAGAGAAAAGTCCTACTTAAGATCTTCGGTAGATCCGATCCAACACTGAGCTGTATGAGCTCCTCAACGACATAGACGTTGTGCAGCGTATTAATATCCAGCGGCTACGCTAGCTCGGCCATGTCGTTCGAATGGAGGAGAATCCTCCGGCGAGACGGGTATTTGATGCGGGGATCTGCGGAAGTCGGCGAAAAGGACGACCTTGTATGCGTTGGAAGGACCAAATCGAGGAAGCCCTGTCATCGACCCTGTGTGACCAACTGGCGTAGGCGTGCAAGAAGCAGAGGCGAATGGAAGGATGTGTTGCGGCAGGCCGAAATCCGTTAATCGGGTTGTTAATGGCCAATTAAGTAAGTAAGTAAGTAGGAGGAGAAGTTAGGTTGCATTTTCAATGCAACCGACGGGCATTAACACATACGAGCTTCTGGCAGTAATTAAGAGAAGAAATAATTATCCGAAATTTCTCTAAGAAATCCTTGGCATTAATGGAAGAGAACACATGTCGCAGAGACATTCATTCGGCAGAGACTTAAGCACTGCTTGATTGTTCGTGTAAATTAAGAGATTTTCAGGGCAAATTCCCTGAATTCATGGATGATCACGGACGTCGAGGTGAAGTGTGTTAGGTACTTGATCGCAACCTAGTAGTCCAAGCCGGGGTCAGGTAGCCTATAGTTTAACATCATATTTTTTACATTTGGAAGTTATTGGCATAAGCCTTAAAATACTTTTTGATCTACAAATGCAAACTGTTGGAAATAGGATTTCCTCTAAAATTCTCGTAGAGTTGCTCGGAGTATTTAAATAACCTTTAAAGTATTCGTAACAGTTTTTCTAAGTGTATTTATAATTTCAAATATCCTGTTAAATATTTAAAAATTGTATTTCTATTCTTTATTGAAATCTGTCCTACACCGTTGTATTTTAGGGGATACGAAAATGTTTCCAAAGAATATTAAAAATTATTTTCTAAAAATGTTAAAAGAAAACATAAATAAATTTACACACCATATTCTGCCAGTGTATACTCATTACATTTCAAATATCTGTAACACGGTTGCATTTTAAAGGACGCACAGGGTGTTCAAAAGAATATTTAAATAAATAAAACAAGATGTTAAAGAAAAATAAAAAAAAACTTAATAAAAAAATTAAATACATAAAAGGAATGATAATGATTTTTTAATAGGAATTATATCCTCCTTCATTACAACTACCACAACTTTTTTAAAAATAAAATAAAATTTTAAAATTTAATTGCAAAAAAACGAAGACAAATTTAAAGCACCAACCATATTCGGTACCGGGCATAAAATCTTCATTTTGATCTGTATGCCAGGAAACAACACTAACAAAATCGGCAACAAATGAGGGAATTTCGCATTTTAAAACGGCCGCATTACCGCGTATAACGTAAGCCTTATTCACATCGGTATCGTAATATTGGGCCACCACTAATGAGGGGAATAAAAATTGTGCGTTTAAAAATAAATTGAAAAACAGAAAACAATAAAAAGTACTTAAAAGAAAACACTTCCCCCTATTTGAAGGAAAAAAAAGTACTAAACAATATTTTACAAAAAAAAGTACCAACTGAAAGAACAAAAGAGAGATGGACAACTAAGTAGGGTAAGTTTTCTTTGGTGTTTGAAAAATGTTGTTCTGTTTGCTTAAGTGTTGTTTGTGGAAAGTGTTAATTTAGTGTACAGTGCCGTGTTAAAATATAAAGTCCAGAGCTTTATAAACTTGTTTTATATTCGGAGTCGTAAAACAAAACAGGAGACATGTAATATTAGTTACTGCATAGAGTTTAAAACTATAACCCAAACCCCTTTTTTTTAGTACTTCCACATCTTCTTAGTTAATTGGAAATTATGAGTCAACCTATGTATATAAACAGCATGTTGCTGATTTCATTAAAGAAGAATTGCTAACACTGCTAGTTTCACTGACAGTCGAAAAAAGGATGTCTTCAATGGTGAATGGAAGCAGCAGAAACTCGTACTGATATGGTTCATTGACTTGCTTGATAATGTGGTCAAAATTTTTGAAAGCATTGTGAGTCTACTCGCACCCGTTGAAAATCTCGAGCCTGTGGATCTTAGACACATCCTTCCAGCAGATAATTTTATGTCTCCTTCCGCTTCATCTACATTGAAGGGGCTTAGCGGTTTAGATTAGGAGGCGTATCTGGGGAACTGGATATGGACATGAATCAAATACTGGCCACGCAAAGATCCTGAAAGAATTTGGGGCTATCAGGAGGAGTGATTACATGATACAGCGACACTCTCAATTAGATTCAGGACATCCATTCCGGATAAATAGGTCTGAAAACGTGGTGCAGCATACCTCGTGTAGGATGGATTTCGTGAAAATCTCCAAATTGAACGGAGCTGTGGGTGGTTGAATTTTTTCGGAATCGATTGGAATAGCCGAGTTCTTGTGGTCGCCAAACCACTTTAGCGCCTGCATCGGCAATAAAGGCTGCGGCTAAAATTATTGGGAAGCAAATATCCTCAGCTAAGATATTAACTCACCTTCCCATAGTCAGGCGAGTGAGATATTGCAATGTGATGACTACACATCTGTACAATATGTACAGATCTACGAACTTAAAATTAACAATTCAGTCATGCATTCTGTCAACACCAGTTGGACGGCTTTAGTTATAAGCAGAACGGCGCAGATATTTGGGGCAAGAGAGGGCGCACGATAAGTCTGCTTAACTTCCAAAAAAGTATGCTCGGTATAGTTGTAGGGTTCAATACGGTGCATTGCATTATGGCGACGCATGAGAGGCGCATTGGTTTTGGGCACCATGCAAATGACTTCTGCTGAAGGTAAAGGGATGAGCAAATTGTTCTCCACCTATTTGGTACATTCACAGCACTATGTTGGAGGAGAAAAAATCGTCTTGATGTCTACTAGATCTGGAATTAGATCTGTCACGCATTGACGTTAACAGTCTGATTTGCTTCATCAGAAACTCCGAGTGGTACTGCGACTAGGGGATAACAGAAAACTGTTGTATCACAATGTGTCGCATGGGGTCTAAGTGTGTCCATTCCACTTCTTTGAGTGGACCAAACTACCTAACTATACTCCGGTTAAAGGTAAAAACTGAAGAAAAGAATGCTAAAAACGAAAACACGCTTTATTAGACTGCCAAAGTGCCATAGAGTGCTCTGAAATTAAGACAGCTAGAGAATTCAAGGATGTGAACTTTAAAAATCCAGTTACAGTTACAAGAGGGGTTCAAAATTTCACATAGAATTCTATGGAACAACGATACAATAAGCAATGTCTGGGGATATCCATGTATGGGGAAGTCTGCTTTGAGTCGGTAAAATAAAATTTGAGGCGGTTAGGTGTAGACTTAAGAAGCAAAGTTTCAGACGATTCTTATTAACAACCGAGTGGAGTTTGATGGATGATGAATGTCCTTAGACACACAAACGTACAAATTCATTTGAACCGCATAGGTGTGGAGGATGACAACGAAAGCAAGGCAGGTAGAGAGACTTTCTAAACGAAGAAACGCTTTCCATCGAAGCATAGGATCTCGAATATTTTACGGATGATACTCGTTAGTAATATACTAGAAGTAAACTGGATACAGATATCCTATGAATACATTGTACATGGTTGGTGTCTATCAAATGTTGAGCACATAAGGTGTTTGACGATAAGACATGAACAAATCTTATTAGATAATCTAATTTATATTAGATAATGAGTTCCAAGTAAATACGAAGTGTTTTAAGAAAAAAATTGAGAAGTTTTGCGAAATATATTTTATCAATGGCTTTGAAATGAAGTTTTAATGGCCCTTATACGGTGTTCAGGTATGCACCTTTATTGCATAAATCGCAATAAACGCCATTATTGAGCTCAATATTTGATATAAAGTTTCAATTAATTATTGCACAATAAATACGCAAATTGTTATAATATTGAGTAAAACTTAAAATGCAGCACTGTCATAAGTATGTTTAGTGAACATATTACAATTTACCGAACACTTTCTTTTGCTATTTGACAGCTCAAATGTCAACAGCGACTAACAAACACTAATAAACTAACCAACAACACTAATTTTCGCGACCAAAATAAAAACAATCACCCTTATTCTGGTTGTCGTCGTCGACGTCGTTTTGCGTCGACAGTTTAAAATTGGTATTCTGTTTGTCGTTATTGACAGTTATAGATGACTGTCGGACACACATTTGGTATTCTGTGAGTCAATACGCCGTCGATATTGTGTTGTGTCGACTCTGATTTTATCGACATCTTTTTTGGTAACAACGACGACGGCGACGACGACGACGACGACGACAACCAGAATAAGGGTGAATGTTATTTACCAGCTGTCAAATGCATATTGAGTAAGCTGAATTGCGTATATTATTATGCCTGAACACTTAAAATATTGTACTCAATAAACCGAATATTGACTTAATAAAAGTGCATAGGTATTTGAACATAGTACCAGTAGTAAGTAGATAGTGTTACTAGTGGGTAGATAGTGTTTGTCAAACTGTACCGATTAATTTATTACAACACTCAGTTTTAGTGATTTTATTTACAACAGTTTGGGAAATTATTTCGATTGTATTTTTAATTTGTTTTATTGTTAATATACAGTGGCCTTCAAACTGTTATTAGATTTGAAGTAATTTGGATAAATATTTGCGGTTTAATATGTAGATTATTACGGGTTTTTTTGTATTTGTATATACAGTTTTTTTGAATACATTTTATTAATGCTATGCAGATATTTTAGCAGTTATTGGCAAACTGTGGTAGTGTTTTGTTTTAGTTTTTGTTAACTGAATTTAAATTTTTGTTGATTAAATACAATTTGTATATACAAATCTTATATATAGTATTTGATCAAACTGTTATCGTACAAATTGTTACCAAAACACTTGTATATATAAAGTGTTTATTTTTATTTTTGGCAGTAATTGTCAGACTGTATTTGTTGCTTAATATGTTATATTATATAGTGTTGTAAAGTGTTAACTATGTTTGTATAGTGTTGCAGAGTGTTAAAGGATTGTTTAAGGATTGTTTAATTCAATTTCGTTTTTATATACTTTCTCTAGAATATTTAATTAAATAAGCATTTTAAATATATGTACGTTTAAAACAGTGCTGTTTGAGACAGTAGTAGTAGGTAGTATACATAGAATAATACAAACACACCATATTCAGTGCCGGGGAAAAAGTTCTCTTCCTGATCTGTATGCCACGATATAACACTAACAAAATCGGCCACAAATGAGGGTATATCACATTTCAATATGGCCGAATTGCCACGTATAACAAAAGCCTTGTGAATATCCTCTTCATAATGTTGCGAAACAACTGCAGTGAATGATTTAAAAATAATTTTGTTTTTAATCTCAGAGTATAAGAAACATAAACAAAAAAAATAAAAATTAAAAGAAAATAATTAAAAAAGATTAACCATGGAAACCCAAAAAACAAAAGAAAAAAAAAAATTAAAAAATAAAGAAATAAAATCAACAGGTACATAAATGAAGTTTTTAAAGATGCAGATGAGCTCTAAGAGGATATGGTGAGTATCGACCTATAAAGTGTTGCTTTGTAGGGTGTCACGTGCTTTTAGTAACTGTGTCATCACAACCAATAATATTAATCACTACACAAAACAAAATGAAAACCAAGACACAATTCTAGAGATTGTGACGCGCACCATATTCTGAGCCAGGGTAGAAATTTTCTTCACTGTCGGTATGCCAGGATACCACTTCAACAAAATCGGCCACAAACGATGGTATTAAACACTTGATAACCGCCGAATTACCACGTATAACATGTTCCTTATTAACATCAGCTTCATAGTATTGGGCCACCACTGGAAACACAGGTTTTCAAGGGACACAAAAATTTTAAAAATATTAAAAATCAACGGAAATTTTAAATGAATACGAAGAAATCTATTAAAAATATACCAAATATGTATGACAAACCATTATTTATTAAAAAAAATAGCATGGAACGAAATGAAATTGAAACAATTCTTTTAAAATTAGAAACGTTTAATTTTAATTGCATTTTATTTTAATTAATTTTAATTGCTTAATTTTAATGCACCTTTTTTAATATGAAAATATGAAACAAAATGTCATTAAAATATTTTAGTCAAATCTTTCAATTTCGTTAGTTAATCTTCCATTATATTAAGATATAATAAAATGCCAAACAAAATGGAAATGAAACATTTGTATAAAGTTCTCAATTTATTTTCAATAATTTCTTTTTTATTTTTTATTAGTAAAATTCTATATGGTATTAAAACACACTTTAGAGAGTAATTAACAAAATGGAACAAACTCGAATGAAACATTCATTTATAAACTATTAATATTTGTCAGTCTAATATTTTTCTTAAATCTTCCAGTTTCATCATTAAATCTTTCATTGAAATTGTGTATAATAAAATGGAAAACAAATTAAAATTACATCTAAATTGAATTAAAACACCCTTTACAGAATAATAAACAAAATGGAACAAAATGGAATGAAACATTCTTTTAAAAACTATTAATTTTTTCAGTCCAATATTTTGTAAGGCAGTAGATTAATTTCAATACAAATAAATAAAATGTGAAACGAAATGAAATTGAAACATTTTGAATTTTATATTCTAGAAGAAGAAACAAAATGGAAATGCGACTTTTCAGTGAGCCATGTAGAGCAGATGCACTAAATTTTTATCGAATATATCAGTAAGCGAGGTAGAGCAGTTGCCCTGAATTAAGGAGTAATAATTTATAAAATGAGCTGAGCCCATTATGACCTCAAAAACCAATTGGGATTAACAGTCTATTTAAGGATATACATTTGTATCAAATACTTAAAGTAAAACAGATTCTCTAAGTAGACTATAAATCTAATCTTTGGCAGCCAGGGAACATAAACTTTGTCTTCGATTGAATACACAGTATACCCGGGGATATATGTACATACATGCATACATAATTGATCATTACAACCCTTTAGCCAGGATTACGACCTAGTTTCTCACACCACTTGTGTTGTGTGCGTTAATTTTTATACATTTTAAAGTCGACTTCGAACGACAGATTTTTGAGAAACTTTTCATGGCAATTTTATTTACATTCAGAGTTTTTGCCAGAAATCTGCTGAGAGGAAGTCGTTGAAGAAATATTTTTTGTACTTCGTTTAGTTGGAGATGCCTTACCTAGGGTTTGAACCGACGCCTCACGTCTAATAAGCCAACACACTACCTACTAGATCACGTCGACTTATACCCGAATATAAGCACTATCAAAAATGCTTGGAGATCAGTGCTTATAAGCGGGGAAGTCTTATATCGAAATCGTGCACCATAGAACAAATAGCCGAGTCTCATTAAGGCTGATAGAATTCTATTTGTCTCATTGCTGTCAATGGCTTCGTTTTGAATGGAATGCCGGCTGGTCGGTGCGGTGAACAAACTTGTCATTTGCTGGGCCCCCGCAGCAGACTTTATACTATATATAGTCAAGAGCCCTATTGTAGCATTGCCCGAGACCTGCAATAAGTCAAATTAGTAGAAGAAGAGCTTTTAAAGTGAAATTACAAAAGCCCAATATTGGGGAATTGTAGGTTTTCTATCAGGAATCGAATATCTGAGATTGCGTTGAATTTTTTGTCTATGTCTTTTGGAGGTACAGAGTGCAGCCTCTGCTTCAAGGAGAATGAAACCATAAGGCACATTCTATTGAATTGCATTGCGCCGTCCATCTTTCTTTACTACTTTTTCCAAAATATCTGCCGTATGGCGTCAATGGTGTAAATAAATATCGCACGAACGAGGGAGCTAGAGAACAGACTCAATTTAGAATATAAAATTGTCACAACGCGGGTGCATACGAAAGAATTTTTTTAAGTGAAGCGGTGATCCTTAAAAGCGGGATGCATATATCGAAATAGTTTCAAGATTGCATAAGCTTCAGTGCTACTAAACGAGGAATTATTATATCGGTCGAATACTGTATTTGTTTTGAAGAGTATGAGTAGTATTAGTTCGTCTTGCCATGAACTATTAAAACTTAAAACAAGATTCCGTTGATGTTGTGTTTTAAACCGAATATATATGAAGAAGAACTGTAGAGTAGTTTCGCTTAATTAAATAGATCTTCCTCTAATTTTCTGCAATAATTTCTAACAAAAATTGTTGAATACTTTCAACTATTTCCGGCCTTTTTAGTTAAAGACAAGCGTTAAATTGTTGTATGAAACAGAGAGAGAGAGAGAGAACAAGAGACAAATCTAATTAAATGATTATTCTAATAATAATTCTTCTTCTTGTTTCTCTTACCAGCTGCTTCTTCTTCCTTTTTATTTTTGTCGATTCATTTTTTTAATATTTTTTTGTCTCGTTCGTTTATCTATGGCAGCATAGCAAGCAGCATGGGGCTCCAACCCCCGCCAAGTATTTAATTTCTTAAAGTACTTTTACGTTGAGTTGATAAGGTTGTATACCTTTAGGGTATAAGAGTGTAAAGGGAGGAGGAGGAGGAGGAGGAGGGAGCGCTAGCAACACTGCCTATCTATTTAACAAGGTTAGATTATTGTTGAAAGTGACATGTCGTAAATGCTTTGACGTAAATGTTGAGCATAAGACCAGCAGCAATGGCAGAAGAATGACTACGACGACTATCGTCATAATTATGTTGATGGCTATGATGGTGACGTGACATGGCACTATTAGCTTTGTTGCAGTTGTTGTTGTTGTTGTTGTATATATTATTAATAATAAAATAATTTCAACATTTTATCAGGTTGATTTTTAGACCAAAGAACATAACTTATGTTGACGTCGTCTTTTTTGGCAAAGAAGCAACATGTTTAGCCATTTCGTTTTCATCTTTGTTTTTATTTTATTTTGTCTAGGAATGCCATTTTTTAGTGTATTTTTGGAGTTGCTTTTAATGTTGGTTTCTATTTTATTATTTTGACTTCAAAAGTTATTATCAGGGAAGTAATGAAACCAAAGTTAACACTGTTATAAAAAATTAAGCTTGTTTTTTATACAAAATAAATTTTAATACTTATTTACAGGGTTACACCTTAAACTGCCTTTTGAAGTACGCTACATAAGGTGTAGGAAGGCTTTACTTCCACAATGATCGGATTTTTCGCCACACTTATGGTGTTTTCTTTTCTACAAAGAAAATGTCACCCTCTTACAAGGTACATTAAATAAATTGCTGACCAACCCTGTTGTAATGTCATTTTTTATTTGAGAAGAACATAACACAAATTTTAAAAAAGGGTATGCCCTGTGTTTACCACTTATTAAGAAAATGAATGAGGAAATGCCAATTTGTTCAAAAGATGACGAAGATGAATTTAATAACTGATTTATTTCAATTTTCGCAAATAAAATAGATGCAGCAATATCCATATTTAAAAATTTAATTTAAAAATATGTTGTATTTTTTGAATCGTTTTCAATAAAATATGTAAATATGATAAAGGTGTTACCAGCTCGCTAATTTTTCGACTCAATTTTTTAAGCACTTTTTTTATAACCAAAAAAAATTTTTAACACTGTTCTAACACTGAATACAATTTTTTTTTTATCCTTAATGTTACTCCACAAAACAATAAAAAAATTAACTTCAAAGTTGGATAACAATACCAGGCGACTTTTTTTAAATTTCATCTGGTAGCCCTATAAATAAACAAAAGTCATATGCTTTACAGGGCATTATCAGCACTCTCGATTTATACAGGGCATAAAATGCAATGCCCTCCACCATTGGCAAGTGCAAATTATTTAGAATAAAACATACCACCCTTTTAGGGGGCGAAACATTTTTAAGAAACAAACACAAAATTGCATTTTTTAAAATAAAATGCACATTTTTTGGTAGAAAAGAAAACACCATTACTTAAACAGAAAAAACATTTTTGGCAGACTGTACATTGCAATGATGAACAGAGCTGCCAATATAAGCAATGTTTTAAGTCTCTCCAGTACCCCAGTTTATGAAGACAATATGCTCGTCTGAATAACCGCCCTTAACAAAGCATCAAATAACATCAGTTTAGAAATAAACTGACTAACAGGGGTTATTTTAGGCTAAGTTACAAATCTCTTTTTCCTCTCCCTTTTTTTTCGGACACACAGAATATGCGCTCGGATCGTACTGCTTTAAGGCGCTGAAGCATAGTTACGCGTGCGCAATCAGATGAAGCTGTGTGTGTTTGAGAACAAAATACTTTGCAAGACATATGACTCTATTTGCATGAACAGAGAATATCGATATCGATATAGACAACGAGCTCTTTGAGCTGAACGGCAAAGTTGACTTCGTTGAATGAAAATACTCCAGAGTTAGCAAACTATTTGACAATAATTTTGAAGGAAGATGTAGAAGGCAAAAACAAAAATTCTGTTTTAAGCACCAAGAAGATCCATCAAAATTCGGTGTTAGAAACTGAAGCAGAAGCAAGCAAGATAGAATCGCATTGAAAACTATTCTGGATTCGGCTATTCCTATTCATTTTCCGTAGCACTTCCTTCATAACAATGTAAGCGATCCATAGGAGTACTCATTCAAAGAATTTACAGTGCAAATCGTTCAACGTTTGACAAAAGCTATATGTCTTCCGTACATTACGGGCTAAGATTTTCTAAGAAGGAGAAACCATAGAGAGGTATGTATATACGTTTAATATCAAAATATTTTTAAACTTGCAGTTCGATCTGCAATAAATATAACTAATCTTGTCAAGGAAAATCACTTTGTTATCAATATAGGGAGCACCCATTAAAGAAAACCGGATTGTCAAGAGTTTAACGAAAGAAAACTCGAAACCATCAAGAACTGCTATTGACCATTTAACTTTCAGCGAGATGGTGCCCTAAGTGGTAATATTGATGAAGGCTAAGGGCTGCATATACATAGGTTTACTAGTCCATTTAGAGTTCAGACCTTGTGCATCCGGAACTGTAAACCATTTTTGAGATACAGATCTACACAGAACTTTACAGTTCAGTTATTATTTTACAGAGATAAGTTATTTTGAGGTTTAGGTAAAGAGAGGCTTATTGGTCTTTAAGTTCTAATTTATATTACACGCTATACTTTACAATGGCGATTTGGGAATGAGTGCGACTAGATCAAATGCTAACTTACGATGTAACTGCTAGGTCTGACTACATTAGGTTTTGAGGGAAATACCTACAAAGAGAAATATTTACACCAGTAGCTTTTTCTAGACTAGTAGGTAGTATCGGGTCCGCCATCTAACGTTTTTTTTTCAACTAGTGCTTATTTCGTGAATAGTAACACTTAGCTCATGTCTGATTTGACAGATAATTAGTTTTATCCTTCCGCTGAACGAATATGGTTGTGTAGACGCTTGAACAACAACGCTAAGTGGGCCTGCGATCGACTTACAGAAGATGCCGATTTTGGCAAAAAAAATATCATCTTTTCAGATAAAGCTCATTTTGATCTTGGCGGGTATGTAAACAAGCAAAATTGTCGCATTTGGGGCACAGAAAACCCGCACGCATGCATTGAAAAGCCGATGCACCCAAAACGAGTCACTGTTTGGTGCGGATTTTGGTCCAGAGGCATAATTGGGCCATTTTTCTTCGAAAATGAGCAAGGAGTGGCCGTTACAGTCAATGGCGATCGTTATCGGGCCATGTTGAACGAATTTTTGTTCACAAAAATTAAAGAGGAGGATATTGGCAACATTTGGTTTCAATAGGACGGCGCTACGTGCCACACAGCCGAAGCTACACTCGATGTTTTGCGCCCTGTTTTTGAAGATCGCATTATCAGCCGCAGAGCTGATGTCGTTTGGCCACCTCGGAGCTGCGATTTGACACCGTTGGACTATTATTTGTGGGGTGCCGTCAAAGATAAGTGTTACGCCGTCAAGCCAGAGACAATTGACGCTTTAAAGGACAATATTCGTGAAGCCATTGTTGAAATACAGCTGCACACAATCGATAATGTGCTTAAAAATTGGACCGATCGTGTAGGCTACTGCATGGCCAGCCGAGGCAGCCATTTGAATGAAATTATTTTCCATTATTAACCGAAAGGATTGTACTTTCAAATAAAAAAAGAAATTTGAGAAAATATTCAGTAGTATTTTTTAAAGCATTTTCAAAAAAAAAAAAAATTATTTGGCGGACCCTTTATGTTGGCTTTTTAGACGAGAGCACGTGGTATCAAACCCTAGCTCAAACCTAACGAACAAAACGAAATACGGAAAAAAAAATATTTTTTAGGCCACTTCCTCTCAACAGGCTTCTGGTAAAAACAAAAAGTGCCATGAAAAGTTTCCCAGGTTAAAATTAACACACCCAACATGGTTGGTGTAAGAAGCTAGGTTGTAGTCCAGACTAAAGTTTTGTAATGAGCAATTAATTAAGTTAAATAAGAATTTTCTATTACATCTTCCACTGATTTTAAATAAAAATCTTTCAAATTCAATTTATATGTTCTATGTAAAGGTCAATAAATTCGTCAAATGTCTCCACTACCTGGTAAATATTCCTCAACACACCACTTTTGTTTTTTTATTATAATTTTTATTGTAATTAATTTAAATTATACAAAAAGTTTTGTGTGTTTTTTCTGTTTTTTTTTTTTGCTTAACGCATTAATATTTTACTTGTGGCATGGCATTCTTTTGAAAATGTTCGGTAATGAGGTGTGTTAAGAGGAGTTTATTCGTCTTCTTCTTGTTTAAATGGGTCTGTTCCATTTTTCTTCGTCTTTTTTTCTTTCGTTTTTTTTTTTTTTGCTAATTATACAATTTAATTAATTTTGAAAGGGGCTTTGTTTATGTGTATAATAAACTAAGTTTTTAACATTAATAAGTTGAATTAATTCCGTATATGGACTATCATAGGCTCAAAACGAAATACGAAATACTCGTAGAATGATGACAAAAAAAAATTGTGAAAAATATTACACATTAATTACATCACCTTAGAGTCTCTTAATGTTTTTTTTTTTTTTTTGTTTTTATTCCCAGGGGAATTAAAAGTCAGAAGAGGTATTTTTAATTAAAAAAACGATTAAAAAAACTCAGACAAATCTATGTAGCATTTAAAAGCCTAATGTCGCCTTGTCCTTGATGATATTGTAAACAGAACACAAATCTGGTAAAATAAAGAAAATCAATAGACGTCGGGAAATAGACAATTTTTCTTAATTTGTTCTGTACAAAAATCAGATCCTTTTCTCTCTATCGCAGTGGCATCAAAATCAAGTTGTCAGCTGTTATATACATACATATTGTTACGAAAATGGAAATGGTGTTGTTAAAATAATAAGCAAAAGCTCCAAAAACAACACAATGGAGTTGATCACGCATAAAAACAAAAGCTCCAAAAACAAAACAATGCAGTTGTTCGCGTGATCAACGAATGAGTAAGCATATAGCAACAAAAACAACAGGGCTTGTTTACAAGATCGATGAATAAACAAAATATAGCAACAACGTCCGTGTATAGCAGAAAGACAAACAAACAAAACAACAACAACTCTGCCTGGACGAAAGTAAATAAGATACACGAACAACAAAAATGGAAACAAGTTGTTTACATTTTTGGATTGTTCCCGAAGGTCGTCATCATCCTTCAAGGGCATTCATCACACTGTTGATCCAGTGATATAAAAGGCAAGATAAAGCGAGCAACGATGATTCAGTTAGAATTCAGTCAGCCGTGTATGAAGACACGTTATTCACGGAGTTCGAGTGAAGTTAGTCGTGTGACGACGTCGCGTTGAATTGAGTGAGAATTCAACCAGTGGTGTGCGAAGTTACGAGATCGAGTTATAATCCAGTCAGACTTGTGTGCAGACAAGTTGCGTGAAGAAAACAGTTGTTAGTGTGGTGCTTACAAAAAAGGTTGTGAGCAAAGAAGAATAACTAACAAGTGTTGTTGTTGCTTATAAAAAAGGTTATAAGCAGAGAAATATCACGAATAAGCACATATTGTGGAAGTTATCATTGTATGCGTAGAATAAGTTCGAACAGTGGCACGAAAGTTGTGCAGAAAATAAAGAATTAATTAAAAAATAAACACAGATTTATTTTTATTTTATTTGCAATCTACGAACTCATATTTTTAACGTTTTTAAAAGGTAAAAACGTAACAATATATTTCACCTGAAGAGCCATTTATTCACTAAGGTTTTGTAACGTACGAATAGGGATCCTTTAACAACTTACGAACAATTAGAGATAGGTTACGTTAGCGGCTAGCTTGACGCTCACATGCACAGGTCAGTCGGTGCCCCTTATGGCCCATTGTGTTATGAGGTAAGACCCCTTGTCATGATATGTTAGTGGTGGGTTCGAACCATTCCGAGCTCCGGATGAAACCGGCCAGTTTCCTTAGTGGCACGTCTGCCACCATGTCCAGATCTTCAAACGTTCAGTCACTCAAAAACCGATGACGCCTGTTAACGCCTTATATGTGTTCACATAGTATGCGTTCACATATAAGGTGTTCTATCGATTCCGTTTCTTCCACATCGAGGCAGCTTTTGCAGTAATGCTGGTGGGGCAAACCGATGTTATCAGCGAAACTGTCAATAAAACAGTGTCCCGTTGAAATGTCTATTAGAATGTGAACCATTTTCTTGACGAACCTAAGTAGTTCCCTGGTTTTCCTGCTGTCCACTGCTGGACACTGCAATTTTGAAATTCTGCAACCAGGTATGTTGGACGAACGATAAAAAAATTAACTTCTCGAGCATTGCAATCGTAACTGACCTGCCGTGCAAAGGAATTGTCACGTAAAGAAAATTGAAGAGACTGGAGACTTTACAGATGTAATGAGGTCTGTAATGTACCGAATATAGCCGAAAATATCGTTTCTGTTATAAAAAATGTAGGGGATATCCAAAATTGTTTTCATGCCCCGGCGTTCCCAACAATTGGGCCAATCTTACGGCTCATTATGGGTCAATTCTCACAACAATTAAAGGCCGCCATCTATTCAAAATGCCTCCGATATGATGGTTGGGTGGGTGATAGAAAGAATAACAGGCTGTGTAAAGAAAGAAATTTTCTTCAGTGATGTAGTTCATTTCTCATTACGTAAACAAGCAAAATTGTCGTGTTTGTGGATCAGTGAAACTAGATTGTGATTATGGAAAAGCCATGGTTTACCGTCATAAGTTTAAGACCTGCCTCTATACTGGGTCTCTCTCTCCATAACGATAGGGTTGGATTGATATTTTTTTTTCTCTTTGTGGAAAATGGATAAGAATAATAGCTTCAGGCTAATGGATGAATATTCAGTCGAATTTTTTGTATTTTACATATACATAATTGGTCATTACAACCCTTCAGTCAGGATTATGGACCTAGTTTCTCACACCACATAAGTGGCGTGACCTACAGTTTAAAGTCGACTCCGAACGACAGATTATTTTGAGAAACTTTTCATGGCAATTTTATTTGTTCTCAGAGTTTTTGCCAGAAATCTGCTGAGAGGAAGTATTTTCGTTTTGATGTCTAACCTGGGGTATGAACCGTGGCCTTACGTCTAATAAGCCAACACACTGCGTACTAGACTACGGCGACTTTTTTTGCATTTTACTGACCAGTAAACGGGAAAAATTATTACCGTGCAGAACTACAATGGTTCTTCCCCGACTTCAATTTCTTTAGTGTTTCAATTCCATTCTGTTTCAAATGTTAAACATTTGCTTTATTAATTGGATAAATGATTTGTAAATATTCGAAATAGATTTTTCGAGTTTTAAGATAATTATTATCATTGTGTTTCAATTTCATATTGTTTCCGAAGAAATTTTATAGACTTGTGTATATTATTTTTTGACTTTTCAAATACAATTTGAGCTTTAAATAGAAATACGTTCTACTAAAAATGTTTTCTAAATTTATAAAAAAAAAAAAAATATTTTCTAAATATGTTTCAATTCCATTTTGTTTCTTCATTGTAGGTAATTTGTTCTAAACCGTTCATTAATTATTTTACACTATTCAATTAAGAATTTTTAACTAAAATATTACCATATATAATACTGTTTCAATTCCATTTTGTTTCTATAACATAATTTTTGTAACATTTTTAAAACAATAAAGCTTTCATTGTGTTGTATAAAATAATTGTCTCATTATGTTGCATTTAATTGTTTGCCAAAGTTTAGCCCAGGATTATTTGTTACTGGCATCTAAACGCAGTTCATAGATCACATAAAGTCTTTGAAAAACTTTCTCGCTGAGTGGTTTACTTTTATGAATAGAAATGTAAATTTTCTTGAACGTCATTTTCTGGCACTGATTTGCCTTCTTTTTTTTATTATACAACAACGCCAACAGCAAGTATAATTAACAATTTGCAATTGTTTTATGCTGTAACAATACAATCCCTTCCCGACCCACTACAGTTCATACCACTGCTACACTGCACTGTAGTCTTCTTAAGGCAATGACAGCAGCAGCAGCAGCAGTGCAAGAAAATTTAATTAAAATCCCATTAAAAAAATAAAAAGAAAGACGCGCGCATAGTCGTTGATGTGGCGCCTCCACAAATTATGTGCTGCCTGCCTTTTAAATGTTGTTGTCATACATATTTGGTAAATGAAAAGCCTAGTGTAAGTGGAATGGTAAGGGGCTTCTTCTTCTTCTAAAGATTTTCCATAGAGAGTAAGTGTTTAAATGAAGGCAATCACAAGAAATTAAAATAAAAAAAATAAAAAAAACAAATTAAAGAAATTGCCCTTCTTTTTACTCTGATTGAATTTAAAAAATCTAAACAGGCCGTTTACCGTTGAAGTCATAGAGATAGGGTGAGCGGAGCGAATAGGAAAAGCCAACGTTGCAAGAGAGCATAAGGCAAACCAACGATGAAATTAAGCTGAAAATTTTTTTAGAATATATTGATAGATAGGAAAAAATGAGAGAGAGTATGTAAGAGAAAAAAAAGGTTCAAGTCTATTAGAAGTCAGTATAAATCGCTGTTTAATATGCTCACTTCTAGAACTTTCTTACAGATCTCTCTGTTATATAAAGTGCTCTAAATGTTTACCCTTTTTTGTCTACCGTACTTCTAATTTGCATTATACTCTATGCTTTTCAAATTTTTTTCTCTCTGTTCATCTATTTTATATATACATATATATGCTGAATGATTCAGCATTCCAACTAATGATTTCTGCGGGAGCTGTGGCTCTGAGGAAGAGCAAGAGACTGCCTTTCACCTCACGTGTCACTGCCTTGCTCTTGTCATGAGGAGACGGAGATTTCTGACCTCTCAATAGCAAGATATATTTTGAATTCAGTATGGTTTTCTCTAGGGAATGGTTGACCCCCGGTTAGAATAAATTGTGGTATCACAATGGGCCTAAATTCTGCCCGAAGTAGTACTTCTTCCTTCGAGGGGATACGCCTAAACTAACCTAATACAACATACATACATACATACAACATATTTTGATCAATTTTAGTCTTTTTAAATTTTAAAGGACTATGTTATCACGCTCATTTCCTCTGAGTCTATATAAACTGATCTACTACTGCATTTCGATTCTGGTTTCTTTAGGCTGTACTCTATAAAACTAATTTTTTTTTAATTCTCTTTCCCTCCTATTGATGTATTTGCCTTTTTCATTTTTTTCAAAATGATATATCCAAACGATCCTATCTATCTGGTTATCACTTTAGTTAAGTAATATCTACTGTACTAAACTCCCCTAAAAGTGTCAAGATAAATTCGAATTTAAAAACCAAAGACGCAAAAGTCAAAAAATTTTACATACATACATAATTGGTCATTACAACCCTTCAGTCAGGATTATTGACCTAGTTTCTCACACCACTTATGTTGTGTATGTTAATTTTATACATAAGTGGCGGGACCTACAGTTTAAAGTCGACTCCGAACGACAGATTTTTTGAGAAACTTTTCATGGCAATTTTATTTTACACTCAGAGCTTTTGCCAGAAATCTGCTGAGAAGAAATCGCCGAAGAAATACTTTTTGTATTTTTGTTTTGATGTCTGGCCTGGGGCTCGAACCCTGGCTTTACGTCTAATAAGCCAACACACTACCTACTAGACTACGGCGACTTCATTAAAAATTTTTAGCACAGATAATTTTGGTGTTAACAGAGCAAATCTTCATGTTGACAGAGTAATGTAAAATGGTGAACAGTGGAAAATATTTATAGTTATACAACTTTATACATGTATGTACATATATAGGAAATCGGATCTAAGAATATATATCCAAAATTATCTATTTTTATCCCTAAGATCATCATTCCAGATCTTAAGTAAAATCAATTTAAAAAAATTAATTTTGAAATTAAAATATTTTGAAGTTAAAATATCTACAAGATTAATGGAGAAATGTATACAGTGAGCGTCAAAAGAAACTATACATCAAAAAATATACATTAATAAATTACCGTTATTTTTTGTTTAAATTGTTTCATTGCCAGTTTTTAAAATTGAAACAAAAAAATGTCAAAAAATTTCGAAATATTGTCAAATTTTTTAGGGCACTCAATATTGGAACTCGAGAAAATTGGACTCAAAAAAAATAAATTGTTCGTGAACATTTTTTTAAATTTTGATAAGATTTGATGGTGGTCAGGAGGGTTTTCTTTCTAATCGTGATAGTGGGATATCTGGGATAATTTTGGAAACCGAGAAAACTTGTCCCCTGGTCTGCAATAATTGACGAAATTTTTTAGGGCACTCTCCTTTTCGTGCACTCAACATGTAAAAGTTGAGTTTGTTGATTGTTAGAATTTTATCCATATCCATTTTATTCTTTTGACGCTCACTGTATGTACATATGGTGGTACGGAGAGTACTCTTTCCAACCGTGGTAGTGTGATGATATCTGGACAATATTGGAACTCGAGAAAATTGGACTCAAAAAAAATAAATTGTTTGTGAACATTTTTTTAAATTTTGATAAGATTTGATGGTGGTCAGGAGGGTTCTCTTTCCAATCGTGATAGTGGGATATCTGGGATAATTTTGGAAACCGAGAAAACTTGTCCCCTGGTCTGCAATAATTGACGAAATAGAAAACTGATCTTTTTTTTGCCACTGTTAAACAGTTAACATAGTTCTGTTAACAACAGAATTTGTTCCCTTAATGCCAAAGGTGACTCTGCTGAAATTATTGGTTTGCGTCTTAAATTTTTAAATTGGAATTTCTTTTCACAAACATAAATCATATGATTATTTTAAATTTATTTCATCACTTAATTCAGTTACAAATTCCACTGGAATATAAAATTAAAAAGTAATCTACTACTCCTTATTATAGAGTAAATTTGAACTTTATTTTGGTATTTTAAACTTTATCTATACTTTCTTCATCTTCTGAGTGCATATTAACCTCATCATTGGACCACTATTTCTTTGAATTCAGCTTCAATCTTTCAATCTTTTTGAAATACAAAATCAAAAACTATTCTACTACCCACCCTTAATAACTTTCTATATTTGCTTTGAACTAATTTTTTGAACCACTTTATTGAGACTTAGTTGAGCTATTTTCATGTTGAAAAAAATATCTGCAATTTAACAAAATCCCTCTTATCTACTACTGTGACCTCTTACAAAGCTCTCTCTCTCTCTCTCTCATTTTTCCCCATTGATATTATTGTGCTGCTGATATATTGGCAACATTTGCAACTTACCGGCTCTGACATGGACATCACGCGATATAATCGAACCGAATTGATTGCGAGCTAAACAGGCATAGACTTGAGCATGAACTTCTTGACGGTAATCTTCGGCACGGAATGGTGGGAAGACAAGTTTGCCATCCGATGAGATCTGACGTAAGCCGGGAACATCACCAACCGCTGTGCCATCGCTACGTATCCAAATAATTTCAGGCATGGGATTACCGCTGGCTTTGCATTCAATTTCGGCGCCGGTTGAATTCGAAAAATCAATGCGATTGGTTGGTTCCTTAAGGAAGACGGGTCCTTTCTGGTCGGCATCGGGGGGATTAGCAGCAAGGGCTAAAGGAGTTGCTAAAATGAAAGGAAAAAAGAAAAACGGAAATGAAATTAAATAAATAAACAAAGAACTTTGAAAAAAACTATTTTATATGTACATATATATGTACGTGTGCTTATGTTAAAAAGAATTAATTTACTCATTACCAGCATTGGCTGGCTTATGGACTGTCGGTACCAAAGCGTAAAAGACAATAAATATTTATTGTTTATTTCGTTAATTCCCTGACAGTAAAAAAAAAAAAAACTCAGTCAAGCCAGGCCAGGCCACGCCAGGCCAGACCATGCCATCGGGCACACAGTCAAATGATTTGGACTGACGGATTTACATTTTGTTATTCAGCATAAGAACGCCTGCCATGGATCAGTGACTTTCAATGCATTTGTCATACATTTGTTGTTTTGTCATACAATTTTACACATGCTTGTCAAAAAAAAAAAAAAAAAAAAAAAAAAAAAAAAAAAAAAAAACTACTCTCGTAATAAAAGAGACAAAGACAATACCACCAGCCTTTGCTTTTGTATTTATAAAATACACAAACTCCCTGTTCCCTCTACCCTTTACACAGCCCGCTTAGGCTCCTGATTTTAATTTTTCTTTCTTTCTGTCTTTTTCTTGTGCTTTTAATGTACCCAGCCTTGGTGTAAAGTTATTGCTTGAAATGGAAGCGGGGGTGTTTAAGGAAAAGGGGGAAAGAAAAGAGAAAAACGAACGAATGACGAAAAGGTGTCGATGACACTTGATAGTGTCTATATGCATCAACATCACAAAAAGAAAAAAACGATGTCATGGTTGCACCTACAACAGGCAAAGGTTCTTTACATCCTTTGTTTGAGACAAAAAGCTTATGTTGCAATGATTGCACACGTTACTATATTCCTCCTAGCACTCCTTTTAATCTGCTAATTGTGTATTCTGGTAAGCTATTAACACATCCAGGTCGATTATATGATTCCTTATAATTTTTAAGGCATCTGGTCTGAAACTTTGGAGCTTTTCCATTGGGATCCTTGAGGTTTATACCGATCGTTCCGAAATGGTATGTGGTATATATATGTAAACTGACTGACTACTGCAAAGTTTTCCAAGCGGAGATCATGGCCTTTTTAAATTCCCTGAAATTTTTTAAATTTACTCGGACAGCCAGGCTGCGATTAAGTCTCTAACGAACGTCAATTTGACGTCTGTTCTTTTCCACTGCCACGCGCTTTTACAATAAAATCTCTTTTAGGCCACGCGTACCGCTGTACGCAAGTAGTCAAATAAGCGTCACTCAAATAAGGGTGACGCGGCCCGATCATAAACTTTACTGTCACCCGAATATGGGTGACGTGGCAGTCAACGTGTTAATGCCGAGGATTTCTCAGGAAAACTTCAGATTCCATTCAAAGGTTCCAAGGCATAGGGACTATCGTCGCAAATTGTACTGCTCCTAAACTGGCCAGAGCCGATGAGAAACTCGCAATCTCTGACATGTAACAGGGTTACGTATACCCTGTATATATACCCGTATACCCGATTACCTCAGTTAAACTATGTATTATCCACTCAATTTTCTTGGCAGCAGGAAGATACGTGTGAAGTAGCCGTAATCTAATAGGTAGTGTGTTGGCGTATTAGACGTGAGGCCACGTTCTAAACTCCAGGTCAAAAATCTCGATCAAAACGAAATCTGAAAAAATATTTCTTCGGCGACTTCCTCTCTCAGCAGATTTCTGGCAAAAACTCTGAGCGTAAATAAAAAATTGCCATGAAAAGTTTCTCAAAAAAAAATCTATCGTTTGGAGTCGTAGGTCCCCGCCACTCATGGATAAAATTAACACACAACATGGTTGGTGTGAAAAGCTAGGTCGTAATCCTGATTGAAGGGTTTTAATAAGCAATTATGTATGTATGTCTCTCTTCCATTAATACCGAGGATTCCTCAGGGAAATTTCCGATTCCATTCAAAGGTTCCAAGGTTCCTGATAAACTGTTACAGGGCATAGGTATTCCGATTGTGTGAGTTAAATCGAATATTATCCACTCGTTCTACAGACACGCTTAATCTCGTTGGCAGCAAGCAGGTACTAGCAATATTGCTAGATACATATGTCTAAGAAGAGGACCAACTGAGTTCTGTCCTCAAATCGCAGGATAGCGATGGTCTCTGTCCTTTTGGTAGGGATTTCCGATTTCGTCAGTTAAACTAGGTATTATCCGGTCAATCTTCTTCGCAGCTGGAAGGTACATGTAATATTGTTACACTCTGTTGGACTTGTATGGGTAAGATGAGTACTGATCCGCTTCTATCTTTAAATCGCATGGTTAAACATTGCAAAATTGCGACTCTCATGGGCATGCCGATAGATTTGGCATTCCGTCGATTGAATTCCGCGGAAGCAGCAAGTCTAAGGAGGAGGAGGAAGAGAGTTTCCTAACCTCTCATTTACAGACATCCCTGACTGAACTTTCTAACCGAAAGATTGCTGCAAGATTTATGCTGAACTCAAGTTGGTTTTGTTTAAGGAATTTTTTATCCTCCCCGGGTAGAGAATATTAATTGGGCAAAATTAGTGCGAAAACGATCTATAATTACACGAATTGATTGCTCATTAGATCGTTTATGTTAATCGTAAAATGGACGAAAGGGTCTATGAATTTCGCAAACAAAAAGTAAGCGAAAAACGATTCATGATGACTTGTCACAACTTGTTGAAAAGAAATGTCAATACAGTTTGACATTCACAGCTGTCAAACCATAGTTATCGATAGTGCTCGCGCAGCTAAAAATATTCCCTGAGGCTCGCAAACTAAATTGGATGCCGATAATCGATATGGTATTCACATTCTTTTAGAAGTTATAGAATTTCGATTGGGGTTCGTGAAAACAGAGTAATTTTGCCGTTGGAGGAGGGACATTTCAGACTCCCAAAGTCTGTTTGGTTTCACTGCCATTTTATTTATTTTTTTATTAAAGTTTTCTTATGTCAAATGACGATTCAAATACGATGGTGATGGACTAAAGGGTGACTTTAACATTTTTTTATCTTTCCATCATATCTTGACATTTTTACACTATTTTTTCCTTTTTTTTTTTTTTTTATTTTTTTTTTTTCTTTTTTTGTCTTTTGAATGCATCATCGCATCGTTACCAACATTTCTTAACACTTCTCTGTAATACTTTACACTCCGCCATCAAGGATACACACGTATGGGAAGCACGCATTCGCACATTTTTATACACACACTCGTACACTCACTCCCTCACTCACGTCGTTATAAAGAAAGAAGTTTGGTGAATGATGTCACCTACAGGCATACGAAGTTCTGCTCCTAGACAATGATGCCGTTTTTCTTTTACAAAATTTTCTAGCGACCTCAGGGCAAATGAAAAAAGGATTAAAAAAAAGGCGAAAAAGAAGAGTGACAATTTAAAGAATACAAAACGAGGACTGTTAAGGGGAGACAAGAGATAAGGGATGTTTTTGTTAAATAATTATGATTGAAGTCACGGAAAGGGGTTAGAAAAGAAACTCTCTTAGGGCACGACTTGTAATAAAATAATGAAAAGAGAAGAGTTTTTTTTCGTATCAGCTCGAAAAAGATAACAGGGAACGTTAAAAGTTTTAAAGTTCTAGAATTTAATTTTAAAGTGAGTGAAACATTCCAAGTTTTATTGGAATGGACGACCAGTCCCAGTCACGATAAACCGGTTTTCCTTTACCAATCTCTTCTTCAATTGAATAAAAGAGAGTGTAATGAGACCAATGAGTAAAACCCATCGAGAGAATCTGCATTGATCCCACTCAGTTACCTATTTTATCTTTTTAACACCGCAGTTAAGTGTTGCCCGCCTTTTGAATTTTGAAAAACTTGCCACCTCACATCTCACCTGGTTATATATTCGTTGAAAATAGTCAGCAAACATGTGCAATCCATTAATCTATAGAAAAACAATAAAAAGATAACACAGGGCATCGGATTCCGCCGATAACTCACTGCTATGAAAGTAGAAAATAAAAGTCAAATACCTTCAGAGGGCAGCATAAACCTCCAAAAATCGCTGCAATTCAGCCACTTACATAAAAAAGAACGATCGGCAGAACGCTATTATGTTGTTGTTATCCGGAATAATGAAGTCGCCGTAGTCTAGTAGGTAGTGTGTTGGCTTATTAGACGTAAAGCCAGGGTTCGAGCCCCAGGAGAGACGTCAAAACAAAATACAAAAAGTATTTCTTCGGTGATTTCCTCTCAGCAGATTTCTGGCAAAAACTCTGAGAGTAAATAAACCTGCCATGAAATGTTTCTCAAAAAATCTGTCGTTCGGAGTCGACTTTAAACTGTGGGTCCCGCCACTTATGTATAAAATTAACACACACAACAAAAGTGATGTGAGAAACTAGGTCAATAATCCTGACTGAAGGGTTGTAATGACCAATTATGTATGTATGTATGTATCCGGAATAATAAAAATGATTTTAGTTCTGCGAAATGGTTACGCATCCACATGTTACGCTGCCGAGGCATACTCTAATATGATAGAAGTACTCGAGATATGTGTCACACGACTACTATAACTACCCCAGTCATCAGGTATGGCTCTGTCGTTACCAGCAAAAATGATGTCAGTGTGAGCGTAGTATCACTGTTGCCACAATGTTCGTCGATTATGGTCTCAATACGCAAATGACTAGCAGAGTCGTGCTCTACAAGTTGCTCATATCTCCGTGCTTTTCAATGGAGCAGAAATATGAATGCTTCCGAAAGATTGTCATACCAGTACGTATTGGCGAACCACAATATCCACGACTATACTGTTTCATCCATGTCCCGGAGAAAGGATAATTGAATGCGAAAATCAGTAAACACCGGTGTAGATGACGTTTGAAGGCCAAAATTGAGAAAGTCCTTTCATCGACTTGTGTGTCCAATTGGATAAGCCGAAATCCAAACGGGAACACCTAGAAGAAAGTGGTACGGTAGGTCGAAATCAACTAAACAAAGCCAAGTCAAGCCAATTACGTAAGTAATACTAAGGTATGGCCTGAATTATTAGGGAATTAGCCGATGATGTCGTAGTATTATTGAGAAAAACTTTTCAAAGACATTAAAACCTGACCATTAATGTAATTAAACAGAACAGAGAAACGATAACGAAGTCAGCATAGTCTAGAAGCTTGTATGTTGGCTTACTATACTATAGCTCGTGAGTTCAAACCTGACATCTCGAAAAAATATTTCTTTTAGCGGCAGGGAAATAATTGGTATGAAAAATTTTCTCAAATGTGTCGTTCGAAGTCGACGTTAAACTGTAGGTACCATCACATGTGGATAAAATTAATACACACAGCATAGGTGGTGAGAGAAACTAGGCCATAAGCCAGACTTAATGGTTGTAATAGCCAGTTAAGTAAAGAAATAAGAGAAACAATAAAGAAATGTATGTGTAAATATAAATTTAATCTTTAAAATTTAAGACACAAACCAAAAATTTTAGCAACGCCACATTTGGCGTTAACAGAGCAAAAGTTTACATTAACAAAGAAATCTTTTAACAGTTGGCTTTAACTTAGTTAAAAAAAATGTTCGATAGCAACCTAACAATAGTCCGGACGCTCTAAACTCCGATAGCAATGCAAGAAATCGATTAAATGTAGCATTTTCTTAGAGTATTATGCCGTTATGTTACATTACCTCCATAAAATAGCTCCACTTTAAGTCGCCCTCTACGCATTAATCAAACACACATTTTAGGATCATTTTTATTTGTGTTCCACCTCCATTTAATTGCGGTTTTTATTTCTTTTCGTTGCCACAATTTAATATTGAATTGGGAATACAATGCGATTCTCCTCTATTTTGAAATTAAATGTTGTAGACATTGTTGTTGTTGTTGTTGCTTTTGTCTCTCATACTTTTTCTTCTTTTTGTTTGTTTTAAAAGGAAACCAGATCAAATAAAAAAAAACAAAAACAAAAACAAATTCGTTGAATTGAAAAGAATACAATTTTGTTTGTGCTGCTGAAGCCCTCATAAAAAAAACAAAATTTCGAAATAAAATTTATTTTGCAGCTGCTGTTCAACATCTGCTGCATGAGAAGCAGTTTTTTGTTCTTGTTTTTGCTTTTGTTTTTGAAATTTCGAAGATCATCAAATGATGTACACGAAAAAAAGGGGTGAAGCAGAATGAAATTAAAAATTCATGTCTATTCTATAGCTGGAAGTGTACCTTTCAGATTGAAAGGCGTTGTCCTCCCTTAGGGTTAATACTATAACGATTTGCAACAATTTCGAAACAATGTTCAAAGGATTGAGAAATTTAAGGGGGCCATACCCAAGGGAAATAGGATTTAAATTCCTTGAAATTGTCTAGATCTTCTAGTATTGGGATTCTTCAGTTGAGTTTCTTTTTATAAGACCAACACTCAGGGGATGGCCCCTACTTATACAGAAAATTGTGTTGAAATCAGTAGAATAGCTTATGGGAAGGAGGACAGAGGGAATAATGTTTGTGGCCATCAGATTTGAATCTTTTTATATTGCAAGTGGCAGGAAAGAACTCTGCACATAGGGAGTTCCACATAAGAATAATTTTGTGAATTAGGACTGTTGTAGGTAATCCTTGTCGTTCATTCATTCATTCATTCACACGAATTCAATGAAACGGCAACCTGGCCTAACTTTGCGTTCACGTTCTAATCAATGAATGATTGCCTTGTCGTCTTACGTTGTTAAAAGGGATAAAAACCATAAAAAATTATTAACAACAATAAAAACAATTCGGTTTTTTACGATTTCGTTTCCCATTTTGGTTTTTTGAGTGTTCATAAGTTCTATGAAATACGAATGCATTTTCCTTTACCTTTATTTTGAGTTCATTTCATTCAGGAACGAATTCTGTCTGTAAAGCAGTTTGCAATCCACTGGCCAATCGATTACAAACAGACGTGCTCTGCGAGAATGACGGGTAAAATTACACAATTTTCGGGAACAAGTGTCTTTATCGCACTAGAGCAAAATCCGTTGTGTAGTAGCGTTAGAACAGTGAAATACAAGCCACATTGCGACGATGCTCTAATGAATCAATAGAGTTGGATAACCTACCGTCATTAACAAGCACCTGTGCACGGTCGAGACGGCTCAAAAGAGAGTTTAAGACACCGGCTCATACATGAGAGTTGTATTCCATTCTCGGTCGTATATATGTAAGTGATGTTAAATAGTAAGGAGATCAGATGAAGTGAAGTATTTATTGTGCCGTTTTAAGAAACTGAGGCAATTGTGAATGCTTTTTTCGGCACTTGAAAAATGTGCTGGTTCCAGGAAACATCACACTGAGTTTTCATGCCCAGAACATTATGAACGTTTGACGCATAAATATTCAAGCTAAGATTACACTTTGTTTCCTTTTACAAAGCTTTGCTGAGGTTTCTGAACTGCTCAGGAATATTTTCGTAATCCATAAAGAGTCATATAACTTTGTGTAAAAGTGTTTCCAATGCTTATTCAAAATCTAGGGATTTTAGAGGGGGATCTACAGATTGTTCGACAATCATTCTCAAACTGTTTAAGTAGCTGCAACCGAAATCCTGTTTGCTTCACTCTCCACTCTATTTTAGAGACTTTTTTTCCAGCAAGGGCCACAATATATTGCCCTTTGACCCTTTAATCAAGAAGTATTTAAATTTTTTAAAATATTTTTCTAACGAATCAGTTATTCTTTGAAATATCTTTACAGCAGAGATGGATACATTGAATTGATATTAATTTTTATAACTCAAATGAAAAAAAATAAAACGAAAATGTTAACAAAAAATATTTTAAATCTCTTGTAACAACAAAATCTTCATGGAGATTAAGATTATTTGCTCTCAGACTCTCATCTTTTCCCCTTCTTCTGTGCTTTTTATTTTTGTGTATTTTTAAGGCCCTTAAATGGTTTTCCAGTTTGTTTTTATTTGTTGTGGCATAATTAAGTGGCAGGTGGATTTTTAAAAAGGTTTATTATTGTTGTGGTTTATTTCTTCAACATCATTATGAATGAAACACAGGTAGACAGAGAGTCGTAAAACATAAATTCCTGTTTCTTAAAAAAACTGAAAACAACGGGCTTGTTAGAGAAAAAGATTTCGGGGGAAAAATTAAATACAAAGCGAAGTGATCTGTTTTCATTCACTTAAGGTGTGTTTTTTTCTTTGTAGCCGCAAATTCAGTTTGTCCAGGTCATCTATACCTGATTAGTCTTTAGTAAACTTTCTGATTATTTTATTTTTTTTTGTCCTCAAGTGAGTTCAGTAGATACATTATTTTGTCACCTGCTCACGAAGATGTTGTGTTTGAAGCTAAATTCGAACTTAACTTGCAAATACAAAAACCAAAAATTTTAACAGAGCCAATGTTAAAGTTAAGGGAGTAATGTAATCGGGAAAGAAAAAGATTTCAATCAAAATTATTTGAGCTCGGAGGTAAATGCAGCTTATTACATACATTACAGGATTACAGCCTAGCTTAACACACTCAATTTTATACATGAGTGGCGGGAGACCTACAGTTTAAAGTCGACTCCGAAAGACAGATTTTTGAGAAATCTGCTGGAGAGAAAGCCTCCGAAGAAATATTTTTTCATATTTCGTTTTGTTGGATATGTCTGAACTGAAGTTTGAAACGTTGCCTGCTAGACTATGGCAGTCCTTAATGACACCCAACTTCTTAGCATTTAAATGATTCATGCTGCTTTTAAGCGCTTTAAAATAGTTGCTTGGGTCATGTCTTAAGATTGATTGAGTAATGTTACCAATTTAAGGTTTTCAATTTTTTTGTCAGTTTCGGGCGCTCTTTGACCTTAAGGTGATTAACACTACATATACGACAAAATTCAGCAAACAAACTAATGGTGTTTTCTTTTCTACCAAAAAATGTGCATTTTATTAACGCAAAATACAATTTTGCGTTTGTTTCTTAAAAATGTTTCGCCCTCTGAAAGGGTGGTATGTTTTATTCTAAATAATTTGCACTTGCCAATGGTGGAGGGCATTGCATTTTATGCCCTGTATAAATCGAGAGTGCTGCTAATGCCCTGTAAAGCAGATGACTTTTGTTTATTTATAGGGCTACCAGATGAAATTTAAAAAAAGTCGCCTGGTATTGTTATCCAATTTGAAGTTAATTTTTTCATTGTTTTGTGGAGTAATCTTAAGGAAATATTACATTATTAAAGCTACATGGTCAACAGTATAAAAAATTGCATTCAATGTTAGAACAGTGTTAAAATATTTTTTTTTGTAATAAAAAAGCGTGCAAAAAATGAAGTCGAAAAATTAGCGATCTGGCAACACCTTTGAACAAATTGGCATTTCCTCATTCATTTTCTTAATAAGTGGTAAACAGAGGGCATACCCTTTTTTAATATTTGTGTTATGTTCTTCTGAAGTAAAAAATGACATTACAACAGGGTTGGTCAAAAATTTTTTTAATGTACCGTGTAAGAGGGTGACATTTTCTTTGTAGAAAAGAAAACACCATAAGATTTTAACAGGTCAAGAATTGCTCTTTCAGTATTCAAAAACAACGTACCATACACGCAAGTAGTGCCATCTAGTGGTTTTTGTGTTATAAAAAATTGGAAAACTTAAGTGGTTAATTGGCAGAAACTCAGAACTCTCCGTAAAAAAAAATATATTAATAAATAACCAAGTGAATCACAGTGGCTATGCTTACACGTCATTGCGTTATGGGAAGACACGCGGAAAGGTTGCATCACCCATCTAGCAACTTCTGTCGTGGATGTGGGTGTGGGTGGATCAGCGGAGGAGGAGGAAATTGTTATAAACTTTCTTTGTCAATGCACATCTCTTGCGAGGTGTAGATATTGGCTCTCTATTCCTTGCCAGCTTAACGGAGTTATCATCCATTGATGTCAAGGATGTATGTAGCTTCGTTTATTAAAATTTCAGGCTGGTTTTTGTTGCAATTTCCTCAATGAGTTTGGTGGAATTCGGTCTGTACAGGAATGCGCTTACCTGTGCTTAAGTATGCCTAGGTTATCACAGCTACCACTTCGACCTAACCTAACCTAACCTTGGATTTATGGAGTACAATTGTAGACAACGATATCCAAAATTAATGTAACTTCAGAGCTGGGTGCTGAGACTTATGATTAAACCTCCATGGTATGCATGACAAAACAAAATATAAGAAAATTTGTTTTTTTTTTTTTTTTTTTTTTTTTAGGATACATTAGAATATTCCGGATATTCATTTGAATGAATTTCCATGAAGTGTGACTACCCCCCTACTGTTGAAATTCATTTCAACTGCCATTAGCCCTAAAAACGTATGTAACAATTAGTCAGTGTTGTATACAATTACACAAAACGACAAAATGCTGACATCATAAAGAATTTTGATTGGAATTGTTTTTGTTCACACTATATATACAGACATACATACGTACATGCATACACTTGACAACAAATGACTGATGAACTACTGCATATATTGTAGTTTCATTACCCCCTTTTTCATTTCTACAATATTAAAATAAAAATACAGAAATAAAAATAAAAATAATTTATTGTTGCTATGTATGTATGTACACTCAAAAAAAGAATCAAGCCATCCGGGCTTGAATCAATCCATATCGGTCACAATAGTACGGTAAGTACGGTTTGGCTTGAATCAAGTACAAAAGAGTTGAATCAAGCCCGAATCAGCCAAGTACAAAAGTGTTGATTTTAGGGCGATTTAAGCCTTTTTGGGATCAAAGTGATCTCATCATGTATTTGGTTTAAGCATATTTTTTCTTGATTTAAGATCGAATTCGTACTTGATTCAAGAGAATCAGAAGTTGAAGTAATCCTTAAGCGTACTTGTTTCAAGAATTATAAAGTTGATTTAAGCTAGATTTCGTACTTGAATTAACTTATAAATGGGATCGAATTGAGGCAAATCGTACTTTATTCGACCACAATGAACTTGATTGAAGCCCTAAATTGTTCTTGATTTAAACCTAAATTTATCCAAAAACGAGCTTGTTTCAAGAATTTTGAACTTGATTTAAGCTCGAACTCGTACTTGATTTAATCCTAAAATCGATTGATTTGAAAAAAATGAAAAATGAAAATGAAAAAAGTCATCTACCCAAAAAAAAATGCAAGTCATCGACCGGAATAATCCAAGTCATCTACCAAAGAAACGCAACTTGCGAAAAATACGACATTTTGTTGGATATATATTGTATAAATACACATGAACTAAATGCGAATTATTAAAATTTTTACTTTTGAACTTAAAAACCCCACAATTCCATAACTCAAATAACAAATAACTCAAAATAAAACTTTTTTAAATAGATTTGAGCTTTTTAGTGTTGATTTTAGTAATATAAGGTTTAGTTTTTCACATCAATCCCGTTTTTTGCTTGTTTTAAGCAAATAATAGCCAAAACGGGCTTAATTTTTCAAGCACGTTTTTTGGCTAAAATTGAGAATAGAAAAGTTGATTTTAGCACGCCGTTTTTCTTTCTGTGTATGTATGCTACAACAACAATAGTTATTATACAATATTATTAATATTTATTAAAATACTTTGTCTTGTTTAACAATTTAAATTACAAAAAAAAAAAAAAAAATTAAATAATATTGCCAGTCAACCATTCAATCAAACAAACAGCCAGTCAGTCCATCATCGCCATCACTATTGTGCGAGTACGTAAGACCAGTGCCTGCCTGCAAACCAACATTAAAGTGACTAAAGTGTGGCGTACTGAGTTTTTGTTTTTGTTGTAACATTTGTGAATTAATTATTAAATAAAAACAACAACATTAATTGTACAACACAACTGTTTTTTTCTTTTCTGGTGTATAAATTCATAATTTTTTTTTTACAATTTTTACCAATTTTTCATACTCATTATGGTCATGTTTGGTTTTTGGTTTCGGAACGGAACGGAAACGTTCTAAATTCTTTTGTTATGCAACAATACGCACGGCAAAGTGATTTATTAAATAAATAAAGTGATCAGGTTTGTTTTTATTTGTTACATTTCCAAATGTGGCAACAACTGTGTCAATGCAAGTGAGTGTGATTGGACAGCAGCAGCACTGTTGCAAGTGACCAGATGTGATTTCCTTTCAATGTACAACCTCTTTTTTACTCACTGATCTCTAAGACGCCAAAGATGATTGTTGGAAGCAGAAATCAATTAAGATTGCTTCTAATAAAGATTAAATATGACACTTCAGTTAAAAAGGAGAAAGAAACCCCAATAAAAACAAAAATTAAATGGTTCCTGCCAAATAAATTGCTTCTAAGCACTGACAAAGATCTCTCTCATTCCATTTGTAGCGTGAAAGTCTAACATGCACTAAACTTACCGCTCTCCGCCGTAGTCGATTAATTTGAACGTTTCAACAATGATTATGACCTCAGAGTCAAAGAGCGTCCGCTACAGGCAAAGAAATTGAAAACATTAGGTTAGAGGACGTGTATTTGTCAACTGTGACAAGTACAGTACCCGGAGGTCGAATTGACCCATTGTACAAATTGAAATTGAAAACATTACTCAAACAAGCTTCGTGTCAGAAGCAAGAAGAGTTTGCACAATCTTTACACCGTGATTCAAGCAAATGTTTCAAAGCCTTTAAGAGCGGCATGAACCATTGCAATGTAAGGAAGCTAGGTGTCAGGACGGAAATCAGATAGGAAGTAGTCATAGTCTAGTAGGTAGTGTGTTGGCTTATTAAATGTTAGGTCTCGATTCAAACCCTAGGTCAGACATCTACAACAAAACGAAATATGAAAAGAAAAAATATTTCACCAACAACTTACCATCAGCAGATGTCTGGCAAAAACTCTAGAGAGTAAATAAAGTTTGCATGAAAAGTTTCTCAAAAATCTATTATTCACTGTCTGTAAAACTGTTTTTTTTTTTTTTCATTTCAAATGCTGCCAAATAGAGTAGAGAGTGTCACAGTATTTTACACCAACTGATATTCGAATGCTATTAGCGAAATCATATTTACTACCGACTCTTATGTACGGATGTGAGCTGTTTGCTAGCTGCGATGCAGTTAGTAGACGAAGACTTAATGTAACTTACAACGCTATAGCACGATACATTTTTGGCATCAGGAGAAATTGTAGCATAACGCATTTCGCCCGACTAATTTATAATGTCACATTTGACAATTTATTGAATTGCCGGACTCTGCAATTGTATGAGAGATTTATATTTTCTAGGTCGAAGAGAGGGAATAGGATAAACTCTGTGAAATTTAACAAGGCCATCTCTCAACAACATTTTTTTATTCACTCCATTCGTCTCTGGAACCAACTTCCCCCTCAAATACAAAAATTATTGGGGTGGGGCAAAAGTCACGAAGGGATTTGAAAAATTAATAACTTTTCTAATTTAATTTTTTTTTTTATTTTTCTTTTTAGGACTTGTAAAATAAATCTGGGAGATTAATTATGGAAGGTTACAACGTTATCCAGCGAACCAAAATCATAGAACTTTATTTTGAACATCATCGATCAATAATTCAAACTCAACGAGCCTATCGTCCATCATCGTATCACCATCCGAATCAATGATTCGACGCTTAGTGACACGTTTTCAGGAACAAGGCTCAGTAAGGGATCTTCCACGAAGCGGAAGACCACATTCTGTAATTAATGAAGCAAATATTCAACGCGTTATGGAGAGTGCTGAGGAGAATCCTGAAACATCAACTCGAAGGCGCTCTGCTGAGCTGCAAATGTCTCGGGGGTCTTTACGCAGAATATTAAAGGGAAATTTACATCTTTTCCCATACAAGCTGCAGTTAGTGCAAGAACTAAAGCCACGAGATTCCCAAGAACGATTAAACGATTAAACCCCTTCGTGACTTTTGGCCCACCCTGTACAAGTGATCAGCAGTGCAAAGCATTTCAAAACTGCCATTTTTAAGCACTTTTCTTAGTTAGTGTTCTCTAATTTTTGCAAATTTGTTTCCCCGTAGTTTTATTATAATTGTGATATTCTTTTTTCTTTTTTAATACTTTTTGTGATAATAATGTTTCTTTTTCAATTACTTTACTTAAATTTCCTTTTTTATTTTATTTTTAAGTTTCTTTTCTTTTAAATTGATTTTTTTTTTTTTGTTTTTGTTAAATTTTGTTAAAGTAGTTAAATTAAATGATTCAAAATTAATGTTTCTAACAATTGCTAAGCAATACTGTAATCATATATATTATTTCTAAAGCACTTTTTTTTGTCGGTTGCAAATATCTCCCATACCACCGCATCAAATTTAATGAATGATATCTCATTTTAAAGCTTATATCTAACACTAATGACGCAAAATAATTAGAAATTGAAAAATTAATATTTTCATTAATAAAAATTATATTGTATATAAAACTGCATGATAATACTGTTGTCATTATGATTATATGTTTTTGTTCAAGTGTGGTAATACAGGGTCGCTTAATAGTAATGTAGTTCTACATAATATAGTATGTATTAAAATCCATTCTGGCAATACCGCTATTTACTATAATGCCGTTTATTACTAAGTCAGTTATATATAACGTGCATATTAAGTTGTAAAAAGCTGTTTTGGCAATACTTTGCAGTAGTTGTTAGATCAAGTGCGATAAACAGGGTCGCTTAATTGTAATGCTATTCCACATAATATATAAAGTTGTAAAAGCCATTTTGGTAATGTCGTTATTGTCATGGCATTGTTTGTTTTATGAAGTGAGTAATACGGTGTCTTTTAATATATACATATATATAGTGTCAGCTGATATTTAACAGTTAAAAAGGTTTTAAGAAAAACAAAGTCAAACCCTTCAAAAGGTAGGATTGTATTTACCAGAACCGGTCTTTTCACATGGGCAGTTATACGTGGCTTTTTCTCGAGTGCGTACGTTTAAAGATATTTTTGTTTGTATTAAGGATTCGTACGGGCAAAAAGTTAACGATGATCATGTCATTACCTCTAACATTGTATTCAAAGAAGTATTACTATAAAAGCATTTAAACATATGTATGTATGTATGTAAATATGTATGATATATTATGATTTATAATATTTTTATACTTTTAATAAAATTTCTATTAATTATTTTCATTTTATGTTACAAAAATGACAACTAGCGGTGCGAAATATTCGCACGGGTCATCTAGTATAAGATTTATTCTTGTTGTATTGTTTTGAACAAATAAAAAAAAAAAAAAAAAAAAAAAAACTCTCTTCGATTATAACGTGGGAACCTCTTCGTTGATTAATTTCGTGGAGTGTTTTCTTTAGGAAATTTGTAGGATTCCTTAAATTAAGTTGAAAAATATCATGACAACTCCCACCAAAAGCAATCTCATATAGCCGCATGCCTATTTCGATAACATTTTATTCGATATTTCACTTCCACATTTTTGAACAAAAACGTTCATTGTTTAAAACATTTAAAAGCCATTAAGCTCTTTTAAGCTCTTTCTATGTCACACTTGTCATTAATTATCTTGTTCAGTAGCATAATTATCGCATTAAATATCCATCGAATTGCATACAAATTATTATCGAATCGGAAACATTTCATGGAATTGGGGGCAAAGCAAACAAAAAAAATACAAGAAAACCCATTAATTCCCATGTTGTAACGACGATTAGTCATTATGTGTGGATAAAACAATACAAAAATAAATACGAGAAGCGCATAAATAAATTATTAAATAAATAAAGAATTTATAGAGAATAGAATATAAGAAACACAAGGGAATAGGAGAGAAAAGAAAAAATAATATAAGGCCGGTCAACAACAATAAACAGCCACTGTTTAATTGCAACAAATATTTTATTTTTATTTTTTATTTTTACAGAGAAACTGATAAAAGCTCTCGCTCTACCATAGAGTGTCAACAATTTAATTTCAACATTATTAAATAAACAATTAAACCACACTGCGACAACAACAACAACAAATATAAAATATATATTTATTCAAGTCTAAATTCCACCCACATTACATACATACTTACACTTATGACAGCTGCTTGAATCAAAAATAAACAAAAATCAGACCACAAAATGCCAAGCTTAACGGCACGGCCTTCTCAATCATTTATGCTTGAGAGTGTGGTCGTCTAAATAAAGTGATCCAATTCAGTTCAAACCAAAGCAAAAAATTAAAGAAAAAAAAAATACCGAGAAGATACGAAATGAAATGAACTGAAACGAATTGAATGGAATAGAATAGAATGTGATGATTATGATTGAATTCATGATTTCCACATGTTCAGTGGCTAAAAAGTAATTAAAAGTACTTTGAATATGAATTTCAATTCAAACACAAAACTAAGTGGCCTTAAATGAGTTTGAATGTTTTAAACCATACATTTACGCATCATTGAATTAAGATCTACGAGGGTTGTGTTCCACACATAAAATTGACTGTGTGTGTATCTTACTTTGAATCAAATTGTCAATACTTTTAATATATTTGACGAGATTTCTCACGGAGCTCATTATATGGGTTGTCTTAGATAGAATTCCGAGATCATTTCAATCAAACCGCTAATAGGGTTTCTCAGTGGACCCCTTGCACTATATGTACTTATATAGCGGTATATTGTAGCACTTCCATATTTTTGACATTTGACCTCTAATCATCTAGAGAAATTGCACTATGAAAAAAGCCGCTTTTTCTCTGTTAATGCAAATGTGGCACTGCTAAAATATTTGGTTTGCGTCTTGGATTTTCAAATTGGACCAGATCCTCGAGGTCTACTTTGAAACCTCTCGAAAGCATACATAAAAGGGAGAAATGTGTGTGAAGATAAATTCGAATTTACTAACAAATTTTTTGTTGGTCGATGACTTGCAATTTTGTAGACGATGACTTACTTTTTCTGGACTATGACTTGCATTTTTTTGGTTGATGACTTGCAGTTTTTTTGGTCGATGACTTAATTTTTTTACGCGATCACTTGTACTTTTTTGGGTGATGACTTGCATTTTTTACGACGATAACTTGCATTTTTTGGTCGATAACTTGCATTTTTTATTATTGTCGATGATAAAGATATTTGGGCAATTCACACGACTTTGTATCGTGTATGTTGTATTGAATACACTTGGTTGTTTGTGAACGCTCAATGCTAGGCTATTCGTATTCCATATGTACTTTTTTGGTATTCAAACAATTTGATAGCACGAAACCAACACAACTTTTGAAAAACATATGAAAACATATACACATTTTTTTCATTCACACAATTTGATAGCACGAAGCCAATACAACTTTTAAAAACATATGAAAAAAATGTGTATAAGTGTATCGGATTTTTATATGAAAATTATCAACAACAATCCTACACTGTTGTATAATCGTCCAACAATACACTCAATACAATGATACAACGGCTTGTGTGAATTGTAATGCGCAATTAACGATAATTGTTTTGGAATCGTTGATACCATGGCCATTCAGCGCACTAGATCCATTTTTGACCCGATTTAGCCCCATTTACATAAATCACTTTTTTTTGTTTATTTTAAAGAAAACAATACATAACATAATTGGTCATTACAACCCTTTAGTCAGGATTACGACCTAGTTTCTCACGCCACTTATGTTGTGTGCGCTAATTTTTATACATGAGTGGTAGGACCTACAGTTTAAAGTCGACTCCGAACGACAAAATTTTTGAGAAACTTTTCATGGCAATTTTATTTACTCCCAGAGTTTTTGCCAGCAATCTGTTAAGAGGAATCGTCGAAGAAATATTTTGTCATATTCCGTTTAGTTGGAGATACCAGACCTGGGGTTTGAACCGAGGCCTAACGTCTAATAAGCCAACACACTACCTACCAGACCACGGCGACTTCAAGAAAACAAGAAGAAGAAAACAATACTGACGTACTGTTACAGTATCAGTATCATAAAAACTTCGCACTTGTTCAGTCACCTCGATAGGATTTTCGCCTTAAAGAAAAAATGTGGTATTTTTTTAGTTTCATAGTTTCTACTTATCGGTTAGCCTCTTCTCTCCCCTTCCAAGGGCGAAACGATATCCAGGTTATATGGATGGAACTTTGTGTAGGCCTATCTATGCATATTCCTAAGTCTTGAAAACATTTTATGTTGTTGTTCAAGCAATGCTCCCACTCTGACGTGGTTTGCACGTATAGTCACTTCACAAGAAAGGATTTGTAACTCGTATCACCTTTCAGCTTCGCTTTGCTCACATTTTGTCATCATTATCAAGGTCTTTTTACATGATTTCACAAGAAATTTAAAATAATGTGCTTCTACAGCATATGAATATCGCTTCTGGCAACAAATTTTAGCTCCCTTCCCTATTATTCTAGTTCCAGCACAACACATTGCATGAGTTCGGGTCATTCCCCGAGTGTTTTATAGCATATACAATGGGAGACCTTATGTGAACACATTTTATAAGAGTTGAATTTAAAAAAATTTAGGGGGATATAGAATATATCTCACGGTACTACAAGTACAAAGGACTTCTTCTTTTGTATATTAAAATCATTAACACACTAAGACAATTTTGCGCTGAAGAACGGTGACGCATCCAATTTGATAACCTTATGCCCTCACTGTACTGTACATGAAGAGAACTCTCTATCTGAGGATCCTGCAATTATTCTCTGCATGTTATATGAAGACCTACTTTTCAATAAAGAAATTTGGCAACGTTGCAATTTTGTTGGTCCCTAAAATTCTTTGTGATAATAAAAAAAAATTGTTCATCCAACATCTTCCCTTAAAAGATCTATTTAAAGAGAGAATTTCATGTAAAATTTTAAATATTCTTTTCGAAACAAAAGTGAAATTCTAGTGAAATGTAATAAATTATACGATTTTGCAAACACACCAACAATCTGTACTTTGGATCAACAAAATAAAACACGGTGAAGTCGTGTCTTCACCAACATGAAAATTTACACACACATTAACAAACGTAATACATTTAAGAAGTAAAATTAAAAATTAAAAGAAAATACAACAAAAAAAATTAAAAAATTTATGCAAAACAACACACGCACTAGAATTAATGCCAAAGCACGTTTCCAATGAAAGAGACAGTCTGACGGACAGTACACTTACACATCCAAATATAGAGTCAGTGAGTGCTTCATTCTCACTGCACACAGCAGATGTGCCTGTGCATTGTTTGTTCTTGTCTAATAGATTGCGTTCTTTGTGAGAGACTCTTGCCATTTTTTCGACTAGACGAGACGGCAAGAGAACGTTGTTGTTTTTTAAACACTTCGTTTGTCAGGCCCCTTCAGCTGTCACATGTCAAATTTGACTTTTTGTGTCTTGGTTTGTGTAGTAAAATTATACGTCACAACGCGGTCAGGTTAGATTAACAGGTCGCTACCGCATAGAGAAAGAAGACCTACTTGAACTTACAGTCTAAATATTCACATTTTGACACTTAAAGAAAGAGAATATTTTTCATTAGTGAGAGTGAACTTGTTTGCACTATCATTTAATAGTCCTATATACTTGACATCAGTGGATGATAACTGCTTTAAGAACTTCCCAATTTAGTTGAAATCATGTGTGTGAAGAAAAATTCGAATTTGAAAATCCAAGACGCAATCCATAAATTTTAGCAGCGCCACATTTAGCGTCAACATTGCAAAATTTGCTCTTAACAGAGCACTGTTAACTGTTTAACAGTATCCATCTGAACAAGGTCACTTGTTTAGGATCTAATTTTAGGGCATATCATAGGTCTATGAGTACCATATCATACTCAAAGGAGTGTTTCAAGGCCTCTTAATACAATTAGCAACATAGTCCCATATAAAGTGATATGGTATTGTGAAAATTGACTTTGAAAATATAAGTTTTTTGATTGAAAATTCTCTAGAAGATCAGTGGCAATTTGGGAACGTATACCAAATAGTACACCATACAGACTATATGCAAATAGTAGTCCAGAGGGTCCTCTTTCGAACTGTGGTAGTGGGATAGCTGGAATAATTTTGAGTGTTTCCGTCCTCTATCCCCACCAACCATCCTTTACATTTCAACACTTTTGTTCACTAATAATAATGATCATAATGAGAATTATATGTTACTAGCTGACCCGGCGAACTTCGTCCCGCCCAAAATTGATTTTTTTTATTGCCCAAAACAGGTCACATTATATATTTATTGTAATATGCTGCATAAAAATAACTAACTTACTATAAGTGTGTGGATCTATCTATCTAGTTCAAAATTTAAAGTCGGTACGTTATTTAGGTGAGGCATACAAAGAATAACAATAAGAGGTCCGAATCATGGGTAGCGCTGACGAAGTTTTAGTTGTTGTACTCGCTACAAAATCAAAACTAACAGACATACATGTTATATATGTACATATGTAGTTATAAACGACTTATAGGTATCTTTTAAAGGGGGAGGGTTTGCCACGCCCATTTTTGGTGAGTTTGTCGATATCGACTCTACGAACTTATCCACCAAATTGCATTCGTCTACGATCACTATGTCCCTAAATATTAAATTTTAAAGGTTTGCCACGCCTACTTTTTGCTATATCGAATTTTTTTAAACCATCTACACCTGATAAGCTTTCGAACAAAAAAGGAATGGTTAAAATCGGTTCAGTAGTTTAAGAGTTATAGCTATCACTTGAAGGGGGAGGGTTGCCACGCCCATTTTTGGTGAGTTTGTCGATATCGACTCTATGAACTTACCCACCAAATTTTTTTCGTCTACGATCAATATGTACCTAAATATTCAATTTTAACGATTTGCCACGCCCTCTTAACATTTAGGGTTATGAAAAATAGATGTTGTCCGATTCTATGCAAACAAAATTTCATGAAAATCGGTCGATCCATTTCGGAGGATTTTAACCATTAACACCGTGACACGTGAATTTTATATATTAGATGTCAAGAGTCTGCAATAATTGCAAAGTAGTAGAATAATCCACTATAGCCACTGTTAAACAGGTAACAGTGCTCTGTTAATATAAAAATTTTCCCTGTTAGAGACAAGAAGTGGCGCTGCTAAAAGTGTGGGTTTGCGTCTTTGGTTTTTAAATTCGAATTTTTCTTCACACACATTTTGAAATCGAGATTTACTTAGCTACCCTAAGAAACACAAATTATTTGTTAATTTTCACAAGCTATTCGCGAAAACTAATTCGAAAAGATTCTAGCACCACACAGATAAGTCAAATAAGTTCCATTAAGGCAACAAATAACGCAAATTGTAGAATATGGTATGACCTTATCAAGACAATTTTTGCTTAAAAATAAATTCTTATCGTTTGCATAAATATGTACATAAGTACATACATATGTATGTACGTACGTACGTATGGATACATTACTCGCATTTATTTCAATTTAAATAAATTGAAAAATATCACAAAGAATTAGAAACAAACAATCATTTGTAGTCAAGAAATGATGACACGAATTGGGGTAAATTCTGTCGGTTGTTGTTATTTTACACCCAAATTATGTTCAATTATGAGGAGAATAATGGAGAAAAAAAAAATAAAAATAAATACACAATATTGTTCTTATTAAGTGTTCTGTGGTTAAGTGAATAATGGCTTAAAACATATTTCTTTTAAAACCTACGTGCATATACATAGGTTAGGTTAGGTCGGAGTGGTAGCTCTGATTTCACAAAGCACACTTGAGCACGCATAGCGGCCCGTTGTGATGCCACGGGTGAACGCAGTCCCTGTACTGACCAAGTTCCACCACAGTGAGGGAAAAGGAAGAAGTTGGTTAGCGCAAGGGCTGCACAACGGAAGCACGACTACCCCGCACTGGAAAACCAAAGTTTGATGAACGAGGCTATATCCTTGATATCAACGGATGATAGCTCCGTTAAGCTAACAAGAAATGGGGAGCCAAATAACCTATATCTACACCTGGCCAGAGACGGGCACTGACAAAGAGAGTGAATGACAGTCTCCTCTTCCTCAGAGGACCTGCATCCACGGCAGAAGTCGTTAAAGGGGAGCCTCATTCTTTCCGCGTGTCTACCCATGACGCAATGACCCGTAAGCACGGCCACTGTAGTCGAGATGACGTCACGACCAAGACCAAGTAATTGGTTGGTACGCCTTTTATCCATCAAGGGCCAGGTGAGCCTAGCGGTGGAGCAGGACTCCTCATTGACCCAGGATAGGTTGGCGTCCCGAAAGAATTTCCGTGCAATGGTCAGCTTGACCGAGGCAAGTGGTATACCCACTTCAACAGAAGAGGATTCCGGAAGGAGCGCACCAGCTCTGGCGAGCTCGTCGGCCCTACAGTTTCCCGGAATTTCACTGTGCCCGGGGACCCACACCAGAGAGACACTGGTGAAGCGCCCCGAAAGAAGGTCGATACCTTCTGCCATATACATATGACAATTTAAAGCCTGGGAAAACGGTAAACAAAACAGCCAATTGATTGCCACAATTAATTGCCAACCAGAGCATTAAACATTCCCTATTGAAAACCTATCCGACTTCAAAATAAACCGTGATTTGCCGTAATCTGTTCAGTCAAAGAGGGCAGAAGAGATAAGAACCGCAATCGCTTCCCGGTAAGAGCCGAAAGCTGACACATGAGATGAAAAATAGTCTCTTCCTCCTGCTCAAACCGAAAACTTCAGACGAAGTGAATGCCAAGCTTACTGACCGCCGTAGTATAGTAGGTAATGTGTTGACTTACATATTAGACGTGAGACCATGGTTCAAACCCTAGGTCAGACATCTCGACCTAAACGAAATATGAATAAAATTTTTGCGGCGACTTCCTCTTAGCAGATTTCTGGCAAATACTCTGATAGTAAATAAAAATTTCCATGAAAACGTTACGTTCGGAATCGACTTTAAACTGTAGGTCCCGACGCTCATGTATAAAATTAACACACACAGCATAAGTGGTGTGAGAAGCAAGGTCGGAATCCTTACTGTAGGGTTGTAATAACCAATTATGTAGATGTGTAAGCCTACTGGTATGCATTAGAAAAGGACGACGGTGACCCAGTTGAGTAAAAAAAAACATTTTTTGAAAAAAAAAAAAAAACTCATCTTTAGCTAGTTTGAACTGCCCATTTAGCACAAACGCTATGCAAATAATATCCGTGTTTGACATCACATCTTGGCAAAAGCAAACAAGTTATAAACGTGCAGAAATCAACGTTTTGGCGTTTTCTTCCAGACATCACCCTTGTTGACGATTATGAAAAGAGAACGTTCAATAACTGTACAAAGTGTCTGCATCTCTTGAACCATTGAAAGCCAATATTCAGCACTAACGTGACCACTAAGATTTATTGGAAAGAGTAGAAGGAAGTTGAACAGCACAGTGCAATTCCATAGAATGTTCCTTATGGTTTCATTCTTTTCGAGGCAGAGGCTGCACTCTGTCCCATCCAGAAGGCGTAATCAACTAAAGCAACATAATAATAATAATTGATTCATGATAGAAAACGAACAATCCACCAATCATCGCTTTTCGTAATTTGGAAAGCTCTTCCTCTACTAATCTGGCCTGGTGCGGGTCTCGAGCGAGTTAGCGACCTGATTCTCTGCCTAGTTAATGCTACTATAAGGCTCTTAACTCTATCTATAATGGGGTTCCCTTTCCTTTAGCAATTTCTTCGCAATGATTCCAAAGTGACACGGGGCTTAGCAAGTTACAACTTTGTACACCACGCCGAGTGGTAGAAGATGATCAAAGCACTTTCCGATCAGACGTCATTCCATCGAATACGAAGCCAGTACTATCAGCTTGAATAATACATGGCTATTTGTGGTCAGGTGTAGGATTTCGATATGGGAATTCCCCGCTTATAAGCACTACCCTGCAAGCATTTTTAAAGGCATTTTTATCCGGGGTCGCAGTAGTCTAGGAGGAAGTTTGTTGGGTTATTAGACGTGAAGCCACGGTTGAAACCTCAGGTCAGACATCTCCAAAAAAAAACGAAATATGAAAACATATTTCATCGGCGACTTCCTCTCTTAGCAGATTTTTGGCAAAAACTCTGAGAGTAAACAAAAATTGCCATGAAAAAGTTTCTCAAAAATCTGTCGATCGGAATCGACTTTAAACTGTAGATCCCCCATCACTCATGTATAAAATTAACACACACAAGTGGTGTGAGAAGTTATGTCGTAATCCTGACTCAGGGGTTGTAATGACCAATTATGTATGTATGTGTATCCGGAGAATACTGTAATCGCTATTGTAATGGTACCTTATCGGAGCCTAACCTATAAAAATTAGAATTAATATGTATAACATAAGAAAAATTTTGGTTGTTAAGACTTTTTATACTTGCAGCGAAAAAAACTGAATTTACGTCGTTATCATCAGCTTGAGTAACAGAAATAACAGACAGAGAGAGAGAGAGAGAGCGAGAGAGATGAGATGAATAAACCTATAATGGCGATACAAATGCGAATATTACGATAAAAACAAAAAAGAAAAGAAAATCAAATGAAATAAAATAAAAAATAATGGAGTGACTAAATGTGAGACTATTTTAGTTTAAATTACTTAGTACTGTTGGTGTCATACATACATACATACATATGTACATGCTTTACCCACAGAGCCACTATGTGACTGCCAGTTTGTCATGTTCGACTTCAATGACTTCATATTATTGACTCGTCGCTTAAAACAGCAGCAATACGAGTAGCAGCAGCAGATGCCATAAACCGGTCAATCATGTTTTCGTAGATATTTTTTGGTGAGCGTTTCTTTTAAAAATAATTTTTTTCTGTTGTATTGTTTCATTGTTTTAATGACTTTTGAACGTAAAATCATTAAAATTCTTGCTTTTATTTTCTTTTTTTTTTTTTAATTCACTTTAAAGAAAACGAAACCGAAATCGAAACATTTTCAACAGATTTTAGATTCGAACAACAACGGAAGTTATTGGCTTCCCTGTTTACTAAAAGGCCCCCTTAATTTCGATAATATTTGTCTTTTTTTATGGTGAATATTTTCCGCTCTAATGCCTCAATTAGAGCTGGAGGAGAAGGCAGTCATAAAAATCGTGTTATAAACTCAGACTCAGACAGAAAAAAGAAAAACCAATAAAAACCTAAAGGAAGGTGTTAAAAAGCCGTACGTAAGTAAATAATTTTTATTTGTTTTCAATGTTCAATTCTTTTTTGTCTCCATTTCACGTAAGTCTTTCAAACATCATCACTTGCATGAAACGAAAATAAAATTCAAACACGCAAACAACACCGCCTCGCTATAGCTGCCCCTTCTCTAGTATTTTAGAATCATAATTTTGTTCTCATAAGTCCGATTAAGTTATTGTTTGGCTCTCCGTCTGTTTGTTTTCTGTTTTTAGTTGTTAAAACACTTTCAAATACTTGGAAAATTATTATTTTGTGGTTATTATTGTTGTTTTTGTTGTTTCTGCTTAACTACTAATTGTTATTGACAATGGCTAGGGCTTTAGAAAATGTGTGTTCAATTTATTGGAAATGTTTTGGACATGGGTGAGTAATTAGTCGCCTGCCTGTCATTTGAAAAGTGTGGGGAGGTGTGTTTCCAATGAGCTTTAATGAACACTCGATATACATTTAATTAAAGGGGTTGTTTTTAAAACATTAGAAAATGTATTTAAACTAAGAGACCTTTAAAGTCGTTTCAAGAACTCTTTCGTAATAACATTAAATGAATTAATTAGGGCCTTGTTATATTCATTACAGAATATTAGAACACTTACAGAAATTTAACACAACAACCCTTCACACATTTGAAAAACAACTCTGTAATCTTATTTATTTCGATTCGAAGGACCAACAACTATATAATCTTATTGATTGTGATTCGAAGGACCATTTTTTTAGTACAAGAAATTTGATATTCCTGCACATAAGAGCTATCGATATCAATAACTATGGCTTAGCAGCTGAGAATGTCAAACTGCTATCATGAATCGTTTAACGCCTGAGAACAAGTCTGCCAAATTGTGTCATGTGGTCAACGTAATCAGTCTAGTAAGCAAAACACTTCGTGTAGTTATTTCTAATTTCACTCTTCACGATTTAAAACCATGAACAAGAAAAAGAAATGTAAGTACCAAAGGAAATATTGCTGCTATAACACAAAGTATTGAAGAAGACGTTAAAATGTCTATTCCTACGTCCTTGTGCACAACTTGTTTGCCTTTGAACTTCGACTACGTGAAAAAAGTTTAGGTGATGGTCTTGGCTTAAGTGCCTACATAATATAGCCCATTCGTTTTTATAGTATTTTTGCTGATTGAGCTCATTTGAAACGGGACGAAGGTGAGCATTTTTATCAAGGAATTGTGTTTAGTGATGAGGCTCAATTGGGTGCAAAGGTCATACCCAAGTATTCACCAAATCACCATTATATCCATTAAAATTGACTGTTTGGTACAGTTTACACGTTGCCGGCGTCATCGGTCTTTATTTCTGCCGAGATGAGCAAAAAGCTGCCATTACAATGAATACCAAGCTTTTTTGGGTCATGTTAACTAAATTTTGGTTTCCAAAAATTAATCCGCTAAACATTATCGACATTTGATTCCAATAATACGGCGCAACTTTCTGTTCAACATGCTTAACAATCGATTTAATGCAATAAGTAGCCAATATTTAATTCATCATTGACCTCTATAGATGGTGTCCGAATCAATAGAGGTTGCTCTCCGTGTCTAGGCAAGAACTTGTTTATAATGAACTTTAATAAAGTCACAGAATTAAGAAAATTTAGTCAGATTTGTGGGTGTTTAACGGAAGTTCTTTCCATAAAAATTTTGTCTTCAAGGTATATAGCAGGTCTTTAGAGTCATTACTCTATTAGGTGCTCAAGTGTTGTATTAGCATTGCACAAATCAAACGGCATTAGGGGGTAACTGCTCTTTTAAGCGACGTCATCCAGTTTCTTGTAGCCACAGCAGAATCTTGTGCTACCATCTTTCTTTTTGACTTGGACTACAGATGAGCTGCAAGGACAAAACGGTGGGTCAATTATTCCACTCTTTTCCATCTCACTGACCGGGATATTTATCTTCTCTGAGTCGCCGTAGTCTAGTAGGTAGTGTGTTGACTGATTAGGCGTGAGGCCATGGTTCAAACCCCGGGTCAGACATCTGCAATAAAACGAAGTATGAAAAAATATTTCTTCGGCGACTTTCTCTCAGCAGATTTCTGGTAGAAACTCTCGAGAGTAAATAAAATTGCCATGAAAAGTTTCTCAAAAATCTGTAGTTCGGAATCGACTTTAAACTGTAGGCCCCGCCACTCATGTATAAAATTAACACACACAACATAAGTGGTGTGAGAAGCTAGGTCGTAATCCTGACTGGAGGGTTGTAATGACCAATTATGTAGGTATGTATGTGTAAGCAGCATTAACGGGTAACTGCTCTTTTAAGTGACATCACTCAGTTTCCTGTTGTCATCGAAGAATGTGCGGCTACAGTTTATCCTCTTAATTATGACTTCAGGTGTGCTGCGATGGCTTCACCAATCCATTCTTTATCAGGTCCTTCACACATTTATCTTCTCTAAGTCAGTTGATAGTTTAGCCATCCAAGTTTAGAGTTTACCCATCCCACTCGAATAGTTTCTTTGGAAGCAGAAATCAAACAAACTTCTTTGCTGTACACCAGAGATCAGCAATGAATCGTATTTTCGCTACTCATAAGTACTCATGAAATTTTGAGTATGAGTGAGTCAAGAGCATTAAAATTCAACTACTCTGATTCATTTGTACTCGCTACAACATTGATTTATAAGTATTGGTTGCAATGAGTATGAGTACAACGTTGACATCAAACTCACAACATTCGATTCATTGTTTGATTCATGCGCCTACTCATTCAGATTCATAAATTTAGAAAAATACTTATAATACTTACGAATGATTCGAGTCACTCGAATCATTCATCAAAATTTACAGTAGTAGTTATTGTTGCATTTACAAAAGAAGAAAAAAGAAAATACAAAGGCAGCAAGCAAAGCACATACACAACCTTGTAGCGAGTATTGTGGTGTTCGTACTCGAATCATACTTATTTTGTGCTTCGTGTATAATTTGAGTCATGGAGAGTCGAAATCAAAAACATCGTGCGTATTGTTAAGTATGAGTACGATGAGTATTTCTAACTTTGAATATGAGTAGTATGAGTATGATATTAAAATAAGTATGAATGCGTATAAGTATCTGAAATTATAAGTATGACTCGAATGTACTCATCGTTTTGAATACTCGTTGCCGATCTCTGCTGTACACCTCAATGATCCATTCCGAATGGGCGATCCACGAAGCAGAATATTCGTGAGAGTAATGTTCTTGGACTATGTGTTGGACCATCTACATTGGGCATCACTGTAGAAAACGTGTTCACAACATTGACTACCAGTTATCAGTTATCACACCCAGGTATATTATAGCTTCCTTCTATGCAACTTCGCTTCTTCCTATAACAGATTTTGCCTTTATTGCACGAGAATTTTCTTGAAAAAGTAATTTCACGTTGGCAATGTCATTTGGCGGAATCCACGTTCATACATAATTCCCTAACTTTGGTGAATTTTATAACCATCTGTTATAATCCGAGATACTACCTAAAATGTAAAAAAACTAATCGGAAACAATCTCAAAAGTATCGACTGTTACAGCCAATCTAGAAGCGGTCATTCAAATGACATTGTACTGCGTTCATAATGGCCAGAGCCAAGCATTAAAATGAAATAAAAGATACATCGCAGTCATAGCTTGAGGTGTGTACTTTATTTAATTTAATTTTTGAAACCCTGACTACATTGTGAAAAACCTACACGAATTGTGGCAACATTGCATTTCTTGTGATACCTTTCCTAACCTTAAATTTTTTTTTGTTTTTATTTTATGACAAACTGATACTTTCCTTATCGATTTAATTTTAAATAAAATAAAATAAAATAAAAAGAAAATCTCAACAATAAACAATTATAACCTTGCATAAACAAGGTTACAAAAGAAATAAACAAAAACAAGAACATATTTTCTGTCAGTGTAGGGAGGACGAAAATGTTGGCTATGAATTGCAAGAGGGAAAAAAAGAGAGATAGATAGATAGATAGAGAAAGAGAGAGACAGATGTTGGCAGGATATTTTATTTTAATTGTTTTTAATTATTATGGGGTAACACAAAACCTACTGAAACAACAATTTGTTATAAATACAACAACAACAATAAAAGAATACACAACAACAAATACTTATGTGCTCTAGCTGAAAATACAAAGAATTTTCATTTACAACAACAACAATAGCAAGAAATTTTTTTTCTACAAAAAAAACGGGGACTACGAAAGAGGGGGAGGGGGAAAGAACAATACAATATTATGTTAGAAGATCTAAACATTATAAAACAGGGTTGGAAAATGGAAATTTTTGAAATGATGATGCGCCAAAAAGGAGGAAAAAGTACTTTTGGAATAACGTGATACATTTTATAAAAACAGACAAAAATATTTTAAAAAATTTGATTTGAGAACATATCAAAAGTGGACCCTCTGGACTATCATTTGCATAATTCGGATGGGTATACTATGTCCCGTATGTTCCAAAATAACCACTGATGATGTAGAGAATTTGCATATGTTTTTGACCAAAAATCGATTTTTTCAAAATTTATTTTCTGAAATCCCAAAAGTATTCCAGCTATCCCACTACCATGTTTTAAAAGAGAACCCTCTGGACTACCATTTGCATATAGTCGCGCAGGTATACTATGTCTCGTATGTTCCAAAATGATCATTGATTTTGTAGAGAATTTTCAAGCAAAAAATTTACATTTTTAGAGCTAATTATATTAAGAGGCCTTGGAACCTTCCTTTGATCATGATATGGTACTCAAAGACCTAGTATTTGTCCTAAAAATAGCTTCTAAACAAGTGGGCTTGTTCAGATGGATACTGTTAAATAGCTAACTGTGCTCTGTTAAGGACAAATTTTTTTCTGTTAAAAGAAAATTTTGCTCTGTTAACGCCAAATGTGGCGCTGCTAAAAATTCTGAGTTCTTCAAGTGCTTGCTGTATTTGTTTATAACTGCTTGAAATTGTCTGGGCCTAGAGCCGATAACATTTAGGGTATATTTTATACAGCCTAAATTAATTCTCAAAACTATTCGAAATTTGTTAGGCAGGGCGCTTTTCTCTGATTTTTATTTGTACTACATTGCGCAAATTCTCGATTGGATTTAGATCTGAACATTGTGTCGGATAGTCTAATACTCGTACACACCGAAGGTTTTGTTATATCCGAACCATTTCTCAGTGCACTTTGCAGTAAAGTAGGACTCCAACAGGAACTGGAAAATCCATCAAAGTGACATATTGTCTTTACCATAAGGTGGCATAAAAGCTCATACGACATAGTGGCTTGAAACCATGGTAGAAAAATCATCCTACACAAGAATAGTGCCGACACTTTTCACACCATCCATGTTGTGTGTGTTAATTTTATTCAAAAGTGGCGATGCGTACAATTCAACGTCAACTTCGAACGACCAGATTTGAAAAGACTTTCCGGGGGGCAATTTTATTTATTCTTAAAGCTTTTGGCAGAAGAAGAGGAGGTTGAAATAAGCAAGAAATGCTACGTGGAGAAAAACAAACTAAACAAAAATAAGCAAACATCACAAGCAGACAACAGCAAAATACATACATCGTACGGTATCCAGAATTAAACAACGGCGTAATGTTAACTTGGAGAATATACGAGAGGGTAAAATCAAAAATCGTAGGAATTTACGAGAAGCGAACAGAAAAAAGATCCAAAAGCCAATAACAATTCCATAAAGGATTTATTATTTAAATAAAAAAGACAAGTAATAAACAGAAGTTAATAATTTTTTTTTTTTTTAATGAAACCAGCACTCAGGGGATGGCCCCTACTCATGCAGTGCATTGTGCAGGTTTTTTAGGAAAGGTGGAAAGGGGGAAGATGCGAACGGCAAGGAAACGAGTTGCTGCTAGGTGACTATAAAATGGCCAGTGCTATACCTTCACCATTAGACAGTCTACAGGCAATCGTCCCCAAGAAGCCCGCAGTTTCTCACACCACTTATGTTGTGTGTGTTAATTTTATACATAAGTGGCGGGGCCTACAGTTTAAAGTCGACTCCGAACGACAATCTACGCTCCCACGATAAATAAATGATTAACTAAATTTAATAACGTAACAATATTTATAATTTTTTCGAGATGTTAGTGCTGAGCTTCGAATTAATGAGCTCTCGTCTGGTAAGCCAGCATTCTAACTGCTAGACTACGACTATCTTCAATATTAAGAAATTAATTTATTTTCTACATGTCATGTCATTTCATGGGCACCTCTCAGGAACGCCAAATAGGGAAAAGCATTATTTCTCTTCATCGAATTGTTAACTTTACTTTATCCATGAGTGGCATGACCTTTCAATTAAAGTTGACTCCGAACAACAGGTTTAAGATGCGCTTCCATGGTACTTGAATAATTCCAGAACTTTTTTCAGAGGACTGAAATATTTTTATTCAACTTTAAGTTTGAACTTTGAACTCTTCTTTAGGAAACCAAAGAGAATGAGGATTGAATAATAAATATAACGGGTGATTTTTTAGCAATTATCTTTTTGGCAACACTGGTTTAAACAGCTCACACACGTTTCGTGTTTTGTTTCACTATCAAACATCTTCAGTTTGGTCTATAATTTAACCATGAATCGTCTTACAAACGAACAACGCTTGCAAATCATTGAATTTTATTATCAAAATGCGTGCACTGTTAAGAAAGTTCATCGAAAAATTATGTTCAGCGACGAAGCTCATTTTTGGCTCAATGGATACGTAAATAAGCAGAATTGTCGATTTTGGAGTGAAGATCAGCCAGAAGCATTGCAAAAGCTCCCAATGCATCCAGAAAAAGTCACAGATTGGTGCGGTTTATGGGCTGGTGGCATCATTGGACCGTACTTCTTCAAAGATGCTGCGAATCGTAACGTAACTGTGAATGGTGAGCGCTACCGTGAGATGATATAAAACTTTTTTTTGCCCAAAATGCAAGAGCTTGACTTGCATGACATGTGGTTTCAACAAGACGGTGCCACATGCCACACAGCACGCGTAACAATGGACTTGTTGAGAGGCGAGTTCGGTGAACATTTTATTTCACGTTCGGGACCGGTCAATTGGCCGCCTAGATCGTGCGATTTAAGGCCTTTAGACTATTTTTTGTGGGGCTATTTTAAAGCTCATGTCTATACAGACAAGCCCGCTTCAATTGACGCATTGGAAGACAACATTGAAGCATTTATTCGTGAGATACCGGCCGAAATGTTGGAAAGAGTATGCCAAAATTGGACTAAGCGGATGGACCATTTGAGGCGCAGTCGCGGTCAACATTTACATGAAATAATCTTCAAACATTAAATTATATGGACCGTACTATCGATTCAAATAAAGATTACATGCATTTTTCTGAATTTTATGTGTTTTTTTTTTTTTGAAAAATTTTCCTATAGCTCTTAAAAAATCACCCTTTATATAAAGTTATGAGCGTTAAAACCTGTTTCTTATTGTAAATATTGGTTACCTAAGAGTTGCTGCCAGTGACAAAAAGTGTGTCAATTCAAGTGATAGTTTAGCTTCTACATTGGCCATGTAGTGATGAGTGAACATCATATCTTTTCATTCTACCATGAATTTATTACACAGGTAATGCCAAGAAGAATAAAAAAGAAAAAGTACTTAAAGTGTTTACGGTAATACTAAATGGAAAAACATTTAAAACATGAAATTTTCCACCCCTGTTATACAACAAAAAGAAAAAAGAAAAAGAGTGGGAGAGGGAGAGGGAGAGGGTAAAAGGTAAAGTAATAAATAACAGGTCAGGGTGTTTATGTATATGTTTTTAGTGCAAAACGAATAATAAAAAATCTTTAAAATAAAACGTTGAGAGGGTTTCTCTAGTTTTATTTCCTTTTCTTTCCTTTTTTTTTCGCAGAATATAAAATTTTCTTTCAACTATTTTCGCCCCTTTTACTCTTTTTCTCTTTCTCTCTTTGTTTCTCTCATTTTGCATCTTCAAAAAGATTTGTGATATTCTATGAAAGTACGTAAATAATCAACTGTGCGTGTATTTTCTCTAAACCACAGCGTAATGTTAATACACAGAACTAAAAGCCAACGTGGAAACCCTCCTACTCCTTGGGCTAACGTTTACAATGTTGTCACATTTCCTAAAACGTTTCGTATTACAAATTTGATTTTGAAAAGAAAAAATAAATAAAAAACGATAATAAAAATGAAAAATATTATTGTGATTAAGATTTCTCTGGTGATTATTAAACAATTTATGAGATTTAAATAAAGCGTCACTAAATTAAGGTGTCTCTTAATTACAAGATTTCCTATCGGAAAAAATATGGATTCTTGAGTGTGACTAACCCACATGTGTGACACAAATAATGTTTTTAAAAAATTTTTTTTCTAATTTTTTGTTGTTGTTTTTGCCTGAAATATATACACCCTTTTCTTGAAGAGCAAAAAAAAAAATAATTTTTATTTTTCTTTAGAAAAAATATTCTTTAATAAGGCATTCATTCATTCTTTTGTTTTTAGGAAATAAATTTTAAATAAAAAAAATAAATTCTGAAGGCATTGTAAGTCAACGTATTAAAAAAAAACTTAAGAAACTTAACACAAGGCCTTTAAGAATTTTATTTAAAAATCCGTATCCAAAAATGTTGAAATTATTATTTTTTTCCTCTCTTTTTTATTTTTTTAAATTCATTAAATAAACCAAGCACGTGCAAGTATTTACATAAAAAGCGTGTATTTTTACCAGCCTTTTAATAATTTTTTTTTTTATTATTATAAATTTTAAATCCAAGATACATATGCTTATAAGAAGGAATATTTTTATTGTTTAAGAAAATCCAAAGAATTCAACAAGAATTCAAGACAGGAAAACAAAATTATTAAACATTTTCAAGATATTTCTGATCAAATGAATATTAAATTCAAAAGTGATAGGCTACAGTCGTTTAAAGCTTTATGCCTAAACCTGGACAGAAAGCAGACTATTTTGGTTCCATTAGTTTAAAAGAAAACTTTTTGAATAATTTCTTACGTCTAAACAGATAATTTTAGGGCTACGCCAGCTAAGACATTTAACATCGATAACTGGCAACTATCAGATATGTTAACTATCTGTATCTGTATCTGATCTGATCTGTATTCTCATCCTGGTTTCATGCTACCTGAACACGCTCACGTGTCTGATTCAGCGTATATACCGAATATATCTTACAAATCCTGGCGAATTTCAAACACGTATCCATTGACAGACCCAAATCGTGCGATAAAGTCGATTGTGGAATCTTTTCACATACATACACACATAATTGATCATTACAACCCTTCAGTCTGAATTACAAGCTAGCTTCTCACACCACTTATGCTGTGTGTGTTAATTTTACACATAATTAACGGTACCCAGTTTAAAGTCGACTGTCAACGACAGCTTATTTAAGAAAGTTTTTCATGGCAATTTCTTCCTTTACTCTTATGGTGTTTTCTTTTCTACAAAGAAAATGTCACCCTCTTACAAGGTACATTAAAAAATTTTTGACCAACCCTGTTGTAATGTCATTTTTTATTTGAGAAGAACATAACACAAATATTAAAAAAGGGTATGCCCTGTGTTTACCACTTATTAAGAAAATGAATGAGGAAATGCCAATTTGTTCAAAGGTGTTGCCAGATCGCTAATTTTTCGACTTCATTTTTTGCACGCTTTTTTTTATAACAAAAAAAATATTTTAACACTGTTCTAACATTGAATGCAATTTTTTATACTGCTGACCATGTAGCTTTAATAATGTAATATTCCCTTAAGATTACTCCACAAAACAATGAAAAAATTAACTTCAAATTGGATAACAATACCAGGCGACTTTTTTAAAATTTCATCTGGTAGCCCTATAAATAAACAAAAGTCATCTGCTTTACAGGGCATTAGCAGCACTCTCGATTTATACAGGGCATAAAATGCAATGCCCTCCACCATTGGCAAGTGCAAATTATTTAGAATAAAACATACCACCCTTTCAGAGGGCGAAACATTTTTAAGAAACAAACGCAAAATTGTATTTTGCGTTAATAAAATGCACATTTTTTGGTAGAAAAGAGTTTCTGCTGAGAGGAAGTCGCCGAAGAAAAAATTTTTCAGATTTTGATTTGTTGGAAATGTCCGTGCCCTCACGTCTAAAAAACCAACACACTACCTATTAGACTACGGCGACTTCGTGAAATCTTTTCACAACAACTAGATTTGAGAGAGTCCCTTGTACTACACGGTTACTGTAGTACTATTCAGGCTGAAATAATGGCTATAAAGATTGCCGTTGTGTGAATCTAATATCTGAGTATATCATAATATGTGAACCGAAAGACTCGGCATTTCAACTAATGACTTCTGCAGGAGCTGTGGATCTGTGGAGGAAAAAGAAATTGCCTGTCATCTCATGTGTCAGTGCCCTTCTCTTGTTATGAAGAAACCTCTCATTTTCTAACATCGTTTTGACTGAGCGCTCTAATATAAAGGTTGTTGCTCGTGATGGTTTTCTCAAGGGAATGGTTGACGCCCGGAAAGAATTAATTGTGGTATTGCAATGAGTCTAAATGCTGACCTAAGTGGGACTTCTTCCTTCGAGGGGTCCGCCACCTAACCCTATAGAGCCCAGACCGATCTGGCAAACGTAACCAGAGTCCAACTTAGAAACCCCATAGTAGTTATAACGGGGCAGAGGACAGCGGGAATAACCGCCCGAAGGCTGGAAATAACAACCAATGACTTCTACACAAGCTATAAACGCGAGGAAGAAGTGCAAAAAAGTGTAGTGGCCGTAGTCTAGTAGGTAGTATGTTGAGTTATTAGATGAGAACCCATGGTTTAACCAATTGTTCAGATGCGTAAAACGTAAAGAAATGTCGAAGTAATACTTCTTTCGGAGCCTTCTTCTTCTGGCAAAAACTGTGTGGAGTAAACTAAAATTGCACATGAAAAGTTTCACAAAAATCTGTTGTCCGGTGTCGACTTTAAATTGTCAATTAAATTGTTAGAAGCTAGGTTGTAATCCTGACTAAAGAGTAGAGTATGGCTACCACACATCGGACTGGTCGTCAGGCCAAGAAGCCTTGTGGTCTTTAAGTACTACCACGCGTCAGGGCCACACACTCATAAGTTGAACTCCTAACCTAACGGATTATAATAGAACGAATGTTGTTTCAGAGGCCTTCATTATTCAGGATTATTCATTATTCAACATGAAATATAAACGCTCTCTAGATTTATTTAATTTTTTTGTTCACAAACTTATAGATTTACCCTCGTACATTGCAAGCGGATTTTATAATTTGAAAATATTTTAAAATCCAATTGCATTCCTAAACGTAAAAGAATTCTGTTTTTTTTTTTATCCCTGATTGCCATCAAATATTTTTCTGGGTTTTCTTTTAATGTCACGCCATTTAATTCACGGGATAATTTATTGATTCTCTCTGCCCCATCTTTCCCCTCTCTTCTTCTTAATAAATTCTGAAATGGAAAATATTTCAGAAACCATTACAATTTCCAAGAATTTCCATTATGGATTTTCCTATAAATTATCGGCCTTTAAACAGAATAAAATTATGCTGCCTGCACTTTATATTTATTTTTCTCTCTTTCTCTATCTCTCTCTCGCTCTCGCTCTAATGCTTAGGAATAAATTCGTTTTAATAAAATATGACAACAAATCTCACCCACAGTGATGGACTGATGAATTGACTGACTGGCTGAATGACTAGTTGACTGGCATTTTGAATTAAAGAAGCAGACAGAAAAACACACTTGACAACAACATGACTGTCAACAAAACGCAAGACACAAACATATTACACATGAAGAAAATAACGGTATGGTCGAATTCTCCGTATGTGTTACGAAGTGTTAAAGAGTAGCACAGATAAAAAACAAATAAGGAAGATAGAGAGAGGGAGTATGGGATGGATACTCATAAACTAACAATGTTCAAATTACTTTTGACAGCTTAGGAAGAGAGGCAGACAGAGAGAGAGAGTGGGAAATAGAATACTTAACAAATAAAAGAAAATAAGGGAAAAAGAGTGGATTTTAGTGGATGTTTATAAAATACTTAAAACGGAAGAAAAAGTTAAATAGAAATAAAGGTGGATAGAAAGTGACAGATAGATAGATAGATAGATAGAGAGAGAGAGAGAGAGTAAGCAAGAGTATAAGTATGTATTTCAATATAAATTTGTGGTTAGTAAACTTGGTTTACACATGCATTTACAAAAAGGTGTTACTTACTAAATACAAACAAAAGAAATTTAAAGAATTTATTGTGAATGAATTCTAACCCCCCTCTCCCCCTCTCTCTCTCTCTCCTATTCTCTCTCTCTCTCTCTTTTGCTACTTCCTCGTACATAAAATAAGAACTCAAACAAACAATAATAAAAAAAAAATATTTCAAAATATCCAGTCATCGGCCAACAGGGTAATGAACGAATATCCTACAGACACATTGGCTAAGTGTGACTTGCATTGTCAAGTGGTTGGGATTTCGTCGACATTAAGTCTCCAATTTAGAATTTAATGTCACTGAATAAAATTGGTAAAATGCGAATTAGAAACGAACATTGGTACGTAAAAAACAATTCTTAATTGTTTTATAATTTATTGAAGAAAACATTTTTAATCAAAGGTTTCCAAAAACAATCGTGAAACAACTTACATTTCGAAAACTAGGTTAGGTTAGAGGACGTGTACTTGTCAACTGTGACAAGTACAGTACCCGGAGGTCGAATTGACCCATTGTACAACGTCCTAGCTTTTCACACCACTCGTGTTGTGTGCGTTAATTTTATACATGAGTGGCGGGACCGACGAATTTTTGAGAAGCTCTTCATTGCAATTTTATTTACTCTCAGAGTTTTTGCCAGAAATCTGCTGAGAGGAAGTCGCCAAAGAAATATTTTCATATTTTCGTTTCGATGTCTGACCTGGTATTTGAACTCGGGCCTTTCGTCTAATAAGCCAACACACTATCTACTAGACAACGGCGACTTCAAAAATTCGAAAACTAGAATAAAAGAAATTAATTTTCTTTATTTAAATCCCTTATTTATTTAAGTAACAACTCATTTCAATTGATAACACTGTCCTATCAATTTTATTCGCGCTCCTTTTTAATAAAAATCGGACTTTCAGTGTTCAAAATCACTGCACATAACGTTGCATTTTTAAATACAACTCTCAGTCTACTACTCACAACTCAATACTGCCAGGCAACATCGTTCTTCGCTGTATTTATACTGCCTTATTTGTAGTCTGGCAACTTCACGATCAATCTGCATAGTATTGTCGTTGGGTGTTTATATTTATTTTATTCTCTTTCGCATATAGGGTGGGCTCTCTATCGGTTTAAATTTGTAGCATCGGTTATTTCGAATCTGGCAATACTTATGTCATTCTATTCTGTTACAAAATTCAGTATATCGTCTTCACCGAACGTAATGAATCGATTTACACTTCGTTTTCCCTTCACTAGATGGACCAACGAGAAACTGCACGATGATGTCAATTTTGCCGAAGAAAATTCATCTTTTCGGATGAAGCTCATTTTTACCTTGGTGGGTACATAAATAAGCAAAGTTGACCCAAAAAAGCCGTATTTGGGGCGCAGAAATGCACCCATTACGAGTGACTGTTCGGTGCGGCTTGATCCTTATTTCTTTGAAAATGAAGACGGCGCCATCATTACAGTTAATGGAATAACCTATCGCACCATAATAACCCGCTCTTCATGGTGTTAATATGAACGATGATTGGTTTCAACAGGATGATGTAATTTGCCACACATCTGATGCCACAATCGATTTATTGCGTCAAACGTTTGATGGCCGTTTAATTAGCCGAAATTGTGGTGTGAATGGCCGCCAAGAAGCAGCGATTAAACGGCGCTGGCGTTAAAGAAAATTGTTATGCCGACAAATCACAGGCTATTGAGTATTTGAAGGCCAACAATCGTGATGCAATTCCCGAGAGATGCGATCCTATACCCAGCCATATGAATGAAATAATATTCCATTTCTATAATAAATATGGAAAAATTTCAAACCGTTTTTATTTTTATCGTCTTTTGAAATTTAAACTTTTAAATGGACCACTCTATACATTCTCCTATTGTTTGTGCAGTACTTGTATCGTACGATTTATAGGGTGATTGCATTGGAGAGTTTAGAAAGAAATTTGAAGTGATTGAAAACTTTACAGCTGGTGTAAGGCCAGTGCCTCATCGTACCAAAAATATCGTTTAAGTATTCGAAAGAGCAGCGAATAATCCTTATTTGTCGATTCAGCAATTTCGCATATCTTACGACACATTATGGCAATTAAATTTGCAATTACGTCCAACTCACCTAGCAATTAAAGCCAGCATACCATTCACAACGCCGAGTATATACTGACTCGCTGCCCTATCAATAGGCTTTCATTGTTGATTTTCGAACAAAGTTTTGTCCAGCAATGAAGCTCATTCCTCGCTCGATAGTAACATCAACAAAATTGTTGATGGTGTTGGGGTTTGGAGAAAAAAAAAGGATTATGGATTATATTGCAGTCAAAAAACAACAGAACAGCTATTGTCGTACGATAACTGAATTTATTGGACTGCAATTGAATGTTATGAACTGGTCGGTATGTAGTTTCAAAAGATGGTGGCCACGAGCAAGACAACACGACTGATTTTGTCTTTATTGCATCTAAAGTTTCCTTACTTACTACCTTAATTGGTTATTACAACCCTCAAGTCAGAATTACGACCTAGCTTCTCAAACCACTTATGTTGTGTGTGTTAATTTTTGTAAATGAGTAGTGGGACCTACAATTTAAAGTCGACTTCGAATCAGAGATCAGCAATGAATCGTTTTTCCGCTACTCATAAGCACTCATGCAATTTTGAGTATGGGTGAGTCAAGAGCATTAAAATTCAACTACTCTGATTCATTCGTACTCGCTACAGCATTGATTTATAAGTATAGGTTACAATGAGTATGAGTACAACGTTGACATCAAACTCACAACATTCGAAATGTGTTTGATTCATACGCCTACTCATTCTGATTCATAAATTTAGAAAAATACTTATAATACTTATAAGTGATTCGAGTGGCTCGAATCATTCATCAAAATTTACAGCCTTTGTTATTGTTGCATATACAAACAAAGAAGAAAGGAAAGACAAAGTCAACAAGCAAAGCATACACACAATCTTCTTGTGAGTATAGTAGTGTTCGTACGCGAATCATATTTATTTTGTGCTTCGTGTAAATGTTAAGTAGAGACGAGTCGAAGTCAATAACATCATGCGTATTGTTAAGTATGAATACGACGAGTACTTCCAACTTTGAGTATGAGTAGTATGAGTATCATATTAAAATAAGTATGAATGCGTATAAGTCTCAGAAATAATAAGTATGACTCGAATCTACTCATCGTTTTGAATACTCGTTGCTGATCTCTGCTTCGAATGACAGATTTTTAAAAAACTTTTCACGACAATTTTTATTAACTCTCAGAGTTTTTACCAGAAATCTTTCGAGAGCGGAAGTCGCCAAAGAAATATTTTTTCATATTTCGTTTTGTTGGAGATATCTGACCTGGGGCTTGAACTTTGACCTCACGACTAATAAGCCAATACATCTAGCTACTAAACTACGGCGACCTATAAAGTTTCTAGAAAGAGTAATTTCACATTTTATCGATCTCAGTTGGCGACGTTTAATCTCCATTCCGGCTCCATTCCTCAGAAATCTTCTAACTTCGTTGACATAAAGTTGCAAATTTGTTTCCCCTTTTTTTTTTGGAACTTCCTGCCACAAATTTTTGGTACTTTGAATTGATTTCTGTTTTGATTTCTTGGAAAAATTGTTTTGAAACAAATGAATCGTTTTTCACACACTTTCAAGTGTGTTGAGTCATAAGTTTTTCATAAAATTTTCCGAAACTAAAAATCATTTTCATTCTCTAAAAAAACGTTGAGTTTCTTTCGTTGTCTCGTTTATGAATTTTTGGCCGATTACTTCATTATGGTGGTGATGGTGGTGCACAATGTGTTTTCATATTTCATTTTTTTTTTCTTCTATATTCGCACGCATTTAAATTGTTCATTTCCTGTTTAGTTCCAAATCATTTGGTCGATTCGGTTTAGGCGAGTGTGGATGGATGACAAACAACAGGCGGATAGACACAAAGCAGCATCAAAAGCAACAGTAGCAGAAGCAGAAGCCATGTAACGATTCATTTTGTTTGTCTGTCTGCCATGGCTTGTCTTGCTTGTTCATTGGTTTTTATGTCTCTCTCTCTCTCTCTCTCGTTCTGATCGTTAAAATTTACCACAGATTGCAAACCCACACACACACACACGCGTTCACATATTTTGTTCCTCATGTACGGTTATGATCCCACTTCCACAGGCTCATATTTAATGCTTCACTTAGTGGGGCACATTTAGAACAACCAGAGTCAACCAATCGGCCAAACAGTCAGTCAAAGACTTTACATGATTCCACCATAAATTTATAATGATGCATCAGTTTATGTTGTTATTGTTGTTGTTGTTGATTTTGTTGTATATAATATGAGAGAGTTTAATTTACAACAAATGTCTGCACATTTAGTTCAATTAAAATACAAAAACATCAACAAAAAAAAATAATTGTGAACGTTGGTTGAAAGTTTTAACATTAAATTTAAAAACTAAATCATACAGTACAACACAAAAATAATGAAACAATAATATACTCGTTAGATAAGTTCTATTTATACTAAGAACCTCACAAAATTGCATTGTAAGATAGAAAATTTTAATTCCTTAATTTGATATCAGAGGTGCTATAGGCAAAGCGTAGCCTAAAAGCTACACTGCTCCACAAACCATTGCACAAACGTTGTCATAGCTTGTATTCCTTTGTAGCTTCACACCCACTTTAATATGGTTAAAGTGTTCATAAAAAAAATTAAAGCAACAATTTGTAGCGGGTTATTGTTTCCAGGTCCACTTCATTTTCTAACAAGCACTCTGGTGTCAGCCTTAGACAGTTTTGAGTGGCTGGAATACTTTAAGAAGAACGGAAATGGACAAAAACCATTGCTTTGTAGGGAAAGGTTTTGGATAGTAAGTAATTAACAGACGTAGAATGATTCTTTACCAACTTCCAACGGCAATCTACTCTAATAAAGAACACCTATCCCACTACTCCCTGATGCAATCATTTGCCGCATATTTACTACGATCAAAATGGAATTGTTTTACAAGCACTGGGTATACTGATACTTTAGCAACAACACCGATACTATAGAAATAACCCCAAATATCTATTCAGACTGGCTCTTGATCCACCCACTTTTCTTTGAAAGCCTCTCCGCAAAATAATAGAGATTATCTTTGTAGTCAAGCTGCTATCATTACCCTGGTGTCGCCTAGAAACAACTCAATCTTAGTACACCGATGTATGAAAGTGATCAAATTCTTCAAGTAGCATTTTCTTAATCTAGAACCCGGTACGTATAGCTCTTTCAAAGGATCTTGATTGATGTGGAAGCCATCTCCTTAAACTCTGACATCTGCAGATGTATGAAATTTGTAGATTTTTCGTTGAAGAGGTGGAATACCATTCCCTCAAGAGATATTACAAGGACCCTGTGGCCTTGGTATGACAGATGTGGTATGCTGCGACTTCTGGAGATATCCCGCCGCTCTATTTCCGTACTTATAGCAGTTAACACAGGATTTGGACAGTTAAGCTAGAGTTTGACAAGGCCGCACCTACACTCGTTTATTTTCCACTTCAAATCCTCAAAACCCATGGCAGTGTACACGGTAGATGGACTGGAGTTTGAGAAGGCCGCCCCTAAACTCCATTATTTTCCATTGCAAATCCAAACTCATGACAGTGTACACGGTAGATGGACTGGAGTTTGAGAAAGCCGCCCCTAAACTCCATTATTTTCCACTTCAAATCCAAACTTATGGCAGTGTACACGGTAGATGGACTGGAGTTTGAGAAGGCCGCCCCTAAACTCCATTATTTTCCATTGCAAATCCAAACTCATGACAGTGTACACGGTAGATGGACTGGAGTTTGACTAGAGTTTGACAAGGCCGCAGCTACACTCCCTTATTTTCCACTGCAAATCCAAACTCATGGCAGTGTACACGGTAGTTGGACTAGAGTTTGAGAAGGCCGCCCCTAAACTCCATTATTTTCCACTGCAAATCCAAACTCATGGCAGTGTACACGGTAGATGGACTGGAGTTTGAGAAGGCCGCCCCTAAACTCCATTATTTTCCACTTCAAATCCAAACTCATGGCAGTGTACACGGTAGATGGACCGGAGTTTGACTAGAGTTTGACAAGGCCGCAGCTACACTCCATTATTTTCCACTTCAAATCCAAACTCATGGCAGTGTACACGGTAGATGGACTGGAGTTTGAGAAGGCCGCCCCTAAACTCCATTATTTTCCACTGCAAATCCAAACTCATGGCAGTGTACACGGTAGATGGACTGGAGTTTGAGAAGGCCGCCCCTAAACTCCATTATTTTCTACTTCAAATTCAAACTCATGGCAGTGTACACGGTAGATGGACTGGAGTTTGAGAAGGCCGCCCCTAAACTCCATTATTTTCCACTTCAAATCCAAACTTATGGCAGTGTACACGGTAGATGGACTGGAGTTTGACTAGAGTTTGACAAGGCCGCAGCTACACTCCATTATTTTTCACTGCTAATCCAAACTCATGGCAGTGTACACGGTAGTTGGACTAGAGTTTGAGAAGGCCGCCCCTAAACTCCATTATTTTCCACAGCATGTCCCTTTGCATATTAGAGGTAACATCTGACAAGACAAACTCGAGGATGTTAAAATAGAGCGATAACTGGCTAGTATTTTAATTTCGACTGGAGAAGCCTTAAATAACGGCTTGAACCATATCAGTATAGGAGGCAAGGCATTTTAAACCTCAATTCCCTTAAAAACCTTTTCCAATTTAAGCGAGTAATGTGATAAGATGCTGGCAACTTGCAAGATTTAATTCCGCCTACAATCCAAAGGTAGAAATGCGCCATTAACGATAACACTTGATAACAGTTATCGCAAATATTTCAAATCTCTGTCCCGTGAATTTTCAATGCCAATCATTATTGTGATCTTCAACACACGTTCAACTTTCCAACTTGGCAAGAAGGGGTTTTGACAATCCAATTTATCACACACAGTCCGTCATCGATTCACAAAGTATGAATGCGTACAAAAACAAATGTTGCAACTTTAGCTGGAAATCTATTTTTAACGTCTCTTTAATATATATTAAAAAAAAAAAACGCCCTGCGCTATATCTTTTAAGCATTTTTTTAAGACTCTTACATTAATTACGACAATATTTCTTCTTCTTCTTATTTTCCTTTTTTCACTTCTGCACTTAAGTTTCACTTTTAAAAAGAATATTTATTGCCGGAGATATTTCATTGACATTTCCATGTCTACTGTGTGGAGATGCCATTAGGAACGCGGCATTCAGAATGAATTATTGTTTGAATTGAAATATAAAAATGAAAAGCGGAAATATTAGAATAGAATGAAATGAAAATGAATAGTAGCTTCTCCCCTACGAATCCCTCATCAAATACTCTCGATAATGCAATGTAAATTCACGCATTCTCGTTCTATCGAAATGAAATGTCGAAAGTGCGTGACATGCGTGCTTTGGTAGAATTCGTGTTAAAAACAAAAACAATAACAATCAAACTATAATGGCTACCCCAACACAATAGCACATCTAACATATGAGGCAGAGTGTTATTCACTCTCTTATACATGCTCTTATGAGGCCATTCATGATTGTGTAACAACAACAATAGAAATATGAAATGAATTCCAATGCTTAGGGGGGGACTGATTCCAATGTGATTAACATGTCTGCCGCTAGGGTACCTTGTACAAACTTCCTTAGCTTCTTCCAGATCATTCCTCCGATATAAATAATGTCTGGTATAGTTTGTTTCCTAAAATATTGTGATCACGAGCTAATAAAACTGGGGAATGAAATAAAATGTGTTACATTGTCTCAACCATTGTCCAGCATCATTATTTTCCACCAAATCATGGTTCATATTCACGTATAAAATTTAATGTCCTGAGAGTAAGTTCCTTACACACTTCGAACAACGAGCACATACAAGAATATTAGTCATTACACGCACAAATCACTCCTCCCTCGACAACAGACTCACAAAAAGAATATTCAGGAGAAAGTGGCGTAGCCGTCTTCACGATTCAATAAATAGGCGCTCGTTGACTCATTTAACGTGCGAATCCAGTATCACAAATTACTTACATACATAAGTGAATTTAGTCAGGATTACAACCAAACCTCTGACAACAACCCATGTTGCGTGTATTAATTTAATCCACGAGTGGCGGAATCTAAAGTTTAAGACAGTTTTGCAAAACAATTTTGTTTTCTCTCAGAGTTATTATGTACTTTAAGATATCTAAGCTGGGATTTGAATGAGGGGCTCTTGCCTAATAAATCAGAACAGTACCTACAACAATGCTGCTTTTTCAGATTGAGGCTTTCGATCAATACTGAGTGCATTTGTGATGTACTTTTTAGGAGAAACACGCCATTTAAACTCGGAGCAGTAATAAAGCAAATTAATAAGACTCGCTTAGGGACAAATTATCTCAACCACTGCATGATTTGAGTAGGCTACGGCAGGTGTACATACTTACTATCACCTCTTCTCTTCCTGTGCATTATCTCAAACGCAATTTCCTTCCAGCATCAATGACCGCGCAGATGACTTATGCGTTTTATCGCGTAAAATATATGATCTGTAGTTGTCGTAGTACGGAGTTCAAAATAAATGCGCAAAAAACGAAGCAAATTACCAATTTAGTTATCTCGGCAACATGTTTCAGGTCGATGGTGGCACAAAGATTGATGTCTGGAACAGGCAAAAGCAGTTGTTGCAATTTTAACATCGATTTGGGAAAACAGCGGCATTAGTCTGCCAAACAAGTTACGAATGAGTGGCTGTACAACATAGTTGTACAACATGATTGTACAATATGGTTGTACGAAATAATTGTACGAAATAATTGTACAACATGGTTGTTCAACATGGTTGCATGAAATGATGATACAACATGGTTGTACGAAATGATTGTACAACATGTTTGTACAACCTGGAACGTTAGTGTTGCCATAGCCGTTGCTTAAAACACATCTGATGTATTTTTCAGATGATATTATACGGAGTTGTAGCAGTTCGCAGGTAGAAATAGCAAATTAAATACACAAAAACGCAAATGGCGTACTTGGGCATGAGGAACCCTTTTCTTCAAGTACATTTATACAAACATACATACATAATTGGTCATTACAACTTTCAGTCACGACTGCAACCTAGCTTCTTACACCATTTAAGTTGTGTGTGTTTAATTTTATGCATGAGTGGCGGGACCTACAGTTTAAAGTCGACTCCGAACGACAGATTTTTGAGGAGAAACTTTCCATGGCAATTTTATTTATTCTCAGAGTTGTTGTCAGAAATCTGCTGAGAGGAAGTCGCCGAAGAAATATTTCATTTTGTTGAAGATGTCTGACCTAGGTTTCGAAACGTGGCCTCGCGTCTAAAAAGCCTACACACTACCTACTAGACTACGGTGACTCTAAGAACCATCGATTTTTGGTTTACTTGAAGACATTACACTGAAGCTGTATAAACAGCTTTAAATTTAGAAATCTTGGCTACTTAAGTATGATGGAGAACAGCGATAACTGTTGACCAATATTTTAGTGGAAGTTGAAGGGACCACTACAAGTCTAAGAAACCTTCAGCATGATATAGATTTCGGCCATAACCCTACAGTATTCAATGATTTCAAACAAATTCTTTTTTTAATTCGTATCATTTCAGAACCATCTGGCATTTTCAAAATTTCACTCTACACATACTATTTTAAAAACAGATCTTTTGATTTCAGTTTCTTTCAACTGGGTCTTAGTAGCCACTGCACGCCTAGTGAAGTGTGTAGTGTAATGCAACCATGAGCAGTAACAATAGTAACGCTGTCATCCCATTTAGGAATGGTGGGAAATAAAATGTAGATCACATGTAAACTGTAGAAGAATTAAATATTTCTGACTTATTGAACGAATTTATTTTTTTGTTTATGGAAACATAAACTCCGATATCAAATTTTATTTTTTATTAATATGGTAGACATACATGCGTTTTCAATACATACAAGATACACTGAAACACTTTCACAAAAAAATATGGAATATTAATATGGTAAAGCTTCCCATGCTCTTAAAATATGACATTATTTGGAGATAAATTTTTGTGTCATAATTATTATGACAGACAAAAAAATATGATATGATATGAAATCCAGGCAGGCAGACATATTTAAATCATGTGTTCTGTCTGTTCTCCATTCATTTATGTTCGAAAAGATCTGTGTTAGGAAAAAAGAAAATAAAACATCTGTTTCCTCTTAAAAGAAGGGCATCCATGCATGGGCTATGGTTTGCTCTTGAGTGACATAAACTGTCAAGTACATATAATCCTTTTGATTAGTTGAAGAGAACTATTTACGTTTTAATTTCGCATCTTAGAAGTTGTTGTAGAAATTATACGATGGTGCAGGGCGAACTCAATAGGTGATGGCAATCGTACAACAACTCAATTCGCAGTGTTTGTACATGTATTTTCTGTTGTTTTTGGGTACACACAAATGTCAAATGAAATTCGCCGTAAGCCAGAAATGACAAAGGCGAATCCATATAATGACATAAAGTTGTTATTTTGTGTCATTATTTCTCTTTTGTTTCTTTTTGTTTATAGAAAAAATTTAAAAAAAAAATTTTTAAATTTCTTTTTATAGATAATGTTTTGGTCAAAAGTTATTTCGAGGTAATAGTGTACAAGTTTTTTTTGCTCACTGTACGCAAACAATATGTTTGACAGCAATCAGCTGGGCTGATAACACTACCTATTGAATTTGCCTTGCGATGGTGTTTACAAAATTAGACGATATGACAAAGAAAACTTGCGTACTACTCGTAATTCCCTTTTCATTCGCTTCCCAGTATATTCAATTCCTTTGATACCCTATTTATAGTAAGAACTGCTTGGGTTCTTAGAAGAGCCTGTACAGCTGGATTTACCCATGTTGTTAGAACAAAATTATTGTCCGGACAAAATTATTTTTTACTGAGAGTTTTCGAAAAATTTATCCGGAAAATCAAAATTGCCACGCAACACGCCTAAAGCAGTTGAATTCACCTATGTTGTCTGAGTGTTTTCTGCCGTAAATTTCAATCATTTCGAAAATTTTTTTCGGAAAATCAAAGTTGCCATCTGCTACAGTTGCGTTATATCAGTTGTAAAGGACTGGATCAACTCCTCCATGTCCATGGCTCGGAAGAGTCTTGCTTCCTAGACATATGGACACAGCCGGAATCTGTGTTGCGTTAGCACTAGGCGGAATGGGTAGCAAACTGAAATACCCCCATAGGATGACAAATCTACTGAATAAAATGAAATAAAAAATAAATTCCACTCCTTGGTTAAAGCTTCCTGAATAGAAGGGAACTGTTCAACCGCTTGGCCGTTAGCTTGTCCAGCCATAACGAAAACAGTTTTATGTGTGTGAAGATAGATTTTAAAATCTAACTCCCAAGACGCAAACCAATCAGTTAACAGAGCTCTGTTATGTTATTAACAGAACTCTGTTAAACAATTTATTTGAGGCTGCGAAAGAAAAAAAGGAAAAATTGATTAAATTCCTGGGTAAAATAAGAAAAAAAAAAAAAAAAGGCAAAAGTTGATAAAAAAATAAGTCCTACGGTTAATAACTGTTACAAAATATTGCGAAATAAGAACTACAATAAACGGATAATCATACATTTCCGAAAGGTATTGTAATCCGATAAAAAAAAATAAATATTGTGGGAAAACAGGACAACATGGGCGGACAATGAAAATTGTTTTTAAAGCATTGGACGTCCCTTTAACTTACCCAATCGTCAGAATCCTTAACAGAGCGAGTTTTCATTGTAGATTTTGAAATTTTCCGAGATTTTAGATTTTAACAGAACAAATTTCATATTTAACAGAGAAACAATATTATTTCTAAGGGAGACAACAGTATATAAGTAATGTTTTTCTTAACATTTTTCATTACAAATAGAAAATATAAGTTTGTATTTTTTAATATATAAAAATTTAGTATATTTGCAAATCAAAATTAATATTATATCCATAATACTCGAGAGCTCGTTTTTGGGACTTTGTATATGTATATGTAAATATGTATTATTTTATACTAGAGTTTATTATAGTAAAAAATTGTTATATGTTGTAAATAAATAAACTTAAAAAAAAAAAAAAAAAAAGGGAGACAACAGTACAATATTAAGTTTTTGTCAAACAGTTTATTATAGATGGTATACAGGCGATTGACTTGAAGTCGCTGTGGTCTACTAGTAAGTAGTGTGTTGGTTTATTAGACGTAAGGCCAGGGTTCAAACCCCAGGTCGGGCTTAAAAGGATTTTTTTTTTCATTTTTTTAATTTGTTCTAATACATATCAAATATATAATATTTATCAGTATATTATTATATCAGAATATTAATATATACATATGTACGAGTATGTATTAAGAAAAATTAAAAAAAGAAAAAGAATCACACAAAAACCCCAACTAGGGATTGAATTCGGAGATGATTGAGAATAAGCAATTGAATTTTAAATTCATTTTAAAAAATATTCTTAAAAATTTATTATTTACAATTTCTTAGCAATTATCTCGAACAGCTTGGTTCAATCCCTGGCCAGGATCTTTTTTCTTTTTTATTAAATATATATGTATTTATGTATTGTATTTTCCTTTTTTTGTTCTTAAATATCATATACTATGTACATATAAATATATGTATATACATATGTATGTGTTATATGAAATTCGGCACGCACGGTGTGAAAAAATTTGGCACGCACGAAAAAATGGGTGTGAAAAAATCGGCACGCACGTTGAAAAATAATTTGGAAAGTACGGTGTGAACAAATTTGGAATGTGCGGTGTGAAAATATTTGGAACGTGTGGTGTGAAAAAACGGAACGTGTGGTGTGAAAAATTGGAACGTGTGGTGTGAAAAAACGGAACGTGCGGTGTGAAAAACGGAACGTGCGGTGTGAAAAAATGGAACGTGCGGTGTGAAAAAATGGAACGTGCGGTGTGAAAAAATGGAACGTGCGGTGTGAAAAAATGGAACGTGCGGTGTGAAAAAATGGAACGTGCGGTGTGAAAAAATGGAACGTGCGGTGTGAAAAAATGGAACGTGCGGTGTGAAAAAGTGGAACGTGCGGTGTGAAAAACTGGAACGTGCGGTGTGAAAAAATGGAACGTGCGGTGTGAAAAAATGGAACGTGCGGTGTGAAAAAATGGAACGTGCGGTGTGAAAAAATGGAACGTGCGGTGTGAAAAAACGGAACGTGCGGTGTGAAAAAACGGAACGTGCGGTGTGAAAAAACGGAACGTGCGGTGTGAAAAAGTGGAACGTGCGGTGTGAAAAAGTGGAACGTGCGGTGTGAAAAAATGGAACGTGCGGTGGGAAAAAATGGAACGTGCGGTGTGAAAAAACGGAACGTGCGGTGTGAAAAAGTGGAACGTGCGGTGTGAAAAAATGGAACGTGCGGTGGGAAAAAATGGAACGTGCGGTGTGAAAAAACGGAACGTGCGGTGTGAAAAAATGGAACGTGCGGTGTGAAAAAATGGAACGTGCGGTGTGAAAAAGTGGAACGTGCGGTGTGAAAAAACGGAACGTGCGGTGTGAAAAAACGGAACGTGCGGTGTGAAAAAATGGAACGTGCGGTGTGAAAAAATGGAACGTGCGGTGTGAAAAAACGGAACGTGCGGTGTGAAAAAATGGAACGTGCGGTGTGAAAAAGTGGAACGTGCGGTGTGAAAAAATGGAACGTGCGGTGTGAAAAAATGGAACGTGCGGTGTGAAAAAATGGAACGTGCGGTGTGAAAAAATGGAACGTGCGGTGTGAAAAATTGGAACGTGCGGTGTGAAAAAGTGGAAAGTGCGGTGTGAAAAATTGGAACGTGCGGTGTGAAAAAGTGGAACGTGCGGTGTGAAAAAGTGGAACGTGCGGTGTGAAAAAACGGAACGTGCGGTGTGAAAAAATGGAACGTGTGGTGTGAAAAATTGGAACGTGCGGTGTGAAAAAGTGGAACGTGCGGTGTGAAAAATTGGAACGTGCGGTGTGAAAAAATGGAACGTGCGGTGTGAAAAAACGGAACGTGCGGTGTGAAAAAATGGAACGTGCGGTGTGAAAAACTGGAACGTGCGGTGTGAAAAAATGGAACGTGCGGTGTGAAAAAGTGGAACGTGCGGTGTGAAAAAATGGAACGTGCGGTGTGAAAAAATGGAACGTGCGGTGTGAAAAAATGGAACGTGCGGTGTGAAAAAGTGGAACGTGCGGTGTGAAAAACTGGAACGTGCGGTGTGAAAAAATGGAACGTGCGGTGTGAAAAAATGGAACGTGCGGTGTGAAAAATTGGAACGTGCGGTGTGAAAAAATGGAACGTGCGGTGTGAAAAAATGGAACGTGCGGTGTGAAAAAGTGGAACGTGCGGTGTGAAAAAATGGAACGTGCGGTGTGAAAAATTGGAACGTGCGGTGTGAAAAAGTGGAACGTGCGGTGTGAAAAATTGGAACGTGCGGTGTGAAAAAATGGAACGTGCGGTGTGAAAAAACGGAACGTGCGGTGTGAAAAAATGGAACGTGCGGTGTGAAAAACTGGAACGTGCGGTGTGAAAAAATGGAACGTGCGGTGTGAAAAAATGGAACGTGCGGTGTGAAAAAGTGGAACGTGCGGTGTGAAAAAATGGAACGTGAGGTGTGAAAAAATGGAACGTGCGGTGTGAAAAAATGGAACGTGCGGTGTGAAAAAATGGAACGTGCGGTGTGAAAAATTGGAACGTGCGGTGTGAAAAACTGGAACGTGCGGTGTGAAAAAATGGAACGTGCGGTGTGAAAAAGTGGAACGTGCGGTGTGAAAAAATGGAACGTGCGGTGTGAAAAAATGGAACGTGCGGTGTGAAAAAATGGAACGTGCGGTGTGAAAAAGTGGAACGTGCGGTGTGAAAAACTGGAACGTGCGGTGTGAAAAAATGGAACGTGCGGTGTGAAAAAATGGAACGTGCGGTGTGAAAAATTGGAACGTGCGGTGTGAAAAAATGGAACGTGCGGTGTGAAAAAATGGAACGTGCGGTGTGAAAAATTGGAACGTGCGGTGTGAAAAAATGGAACGTGCGGTGTGAAAAAATGGAACGTGCGGTGTGAAAAAATGGAACGTGCGGTGTGAAAAAATGGAACGTGCGGTGTGAAAAATTGGAACGTGCGGTGTGAAAAAGTGGAACGTGCGGTTTGAAAAAATGGAACGTGCGGTGTGAAAAAATGGAACGTGCGGTGTGAAAAAATGGAACGTGCGGTGTGAAAAAATGGAACGTGCGGTGTGAAAAAGTGGAACGTGCGGTGTGAAAAAATGGAACGTACGGTGTGAAAAAATGGAACGTGCGGTGTGAAAAAGTGGAACGTGAGGAGTGAAAAATTGGAACGTGCGGTGTGAAAAAGTGGAACGTGCGGTGTGAAAAAATGGAACGTGCGGTGTGAAAAAGTGGAACGTGCGGTGTGAAAAAATGGAACGTGCGGTGTGAAAAAATGGAACGTGCGGTGTGAAAAAATGGAACGTGCGGTGTGAAAAAATGGAACGTGCGGTGTGAAAAAGTGGAACGTGCGGTGTGAAAAAATGGAACGTGCGGTGTGAAAAAGTGGAACGTGCGGTGTGAAAAAACGGAACGTGCGGTGTGAAAAAATGGAACGTGCGGTGTGAAAAAATGGAACGTGCGGTGTGAAAAAGTGGAACGTGCGGTGTGAAAAAGTGGAACGTGCGGTGTGAAAAAACGGAACGTGCGGTGTGAAAAAATGGAACGTGCGGTGTGAAAAAATGGAACGTGCGGTGTGAAAAATTGGAACGTGCGGTGTGAAAAAATGGAACGTGCGGTGTGAAAAAATGGAACGTGCGGTGTGAAAAATTGAAACGTGCGGTGTGAAAAAACGGAACGTGCGGTGTGAAGAAACGGAACGTGCGGTGTGAAAAAATGGAACGTGCGGTGTGAAAAATTGGAACGTGCGGTGTGAAAAAGTGGAACGTGCGGTGTGAAAAAGTGGAACGTGCGGTGTGAAAAAACGGAACGTGCGGTGTGAAAAAATGGAACGTGCGGTGTGAAAAAATGGAACGTGCGGTGTGAAAAAGTGGAACGTGCGGTGTGAAAAACTGGAACGTGCGGTGTGAAAAAATGGAACGTGCGGTGTGAAAAAATGGAACGTGCGGTGTGAAAAATTGGAACGTGCGGTGTGAAAAAATGGAACGTGCGGTGTGAAAAAATGGAACGTGCGGTGTGAAAAAGTGGAACGTGCGGTGTGAAAAAATGGAACGTGCGGTGTGAAAAATTGGAACGTGCGGTGTGAAAAAGTGGAACGTGCGGTGTGAAAAATTGGAACGTGCGGTGTGAAAAAATGGAACGTGCGGTGTGAAAAAACGGAACGTGCGGTGTGAAAAAATGGAACGTGCGGTGTGAAAAACTGGAACGTGCGGTGTGAAAAAATGGAACGTGCGGTGTGAAAAAATGGAACGTGCGGTGTGAAAAAGTGGAACGTGCGGTGTGAAAAAATGGAACGTGCGGTGTGAAAAAATGGAACGTTGCGGTGTGAAAAAATGGAACGTGCGGTGTGAAAAAGTGGAACGTGCGGTGTGAAAAAATGGAACGTGCGGTGTGAAAAAATGGAACGTGCGGTGTGAAAAATTGGAACGTGCGGTGTGAAAAAGTGGAACGTGTGGAGTGAAAAATTGGAACGTGCGGTGTGAAAAAGTGGAACGTGCGGTGTGAAAAAATGGAACGTGCGGTGTGAAAAATTGGAACGTGCGGTGTGAAAAAATGGAACGTGCGGTGTGAAAAAATGGAACGTGCGGTGTGAAAAAATGGAACGTGCGGTGTGAAAAAATGGAACGTGCGGTGTGAAAAATTGGAACGTGCGGTGTGAAAAAGTGGAACGTGCGGTTTGAAAAAATGGAACGTGCGGTGTGAAAAAATGGAACGTGCGGTGTGAAAAAATGGAACGTGCGGTGTGAAAAAATGGAACGTGCGGTGTGAAAAAGTGGAACGTGCGGTGTGAAAAAATGGAACGTACGGTGTGAAAAAGTGGAACGTGCGGTGTGAAAAAATGGAACGTGCGGTGTGAAAAAGTGGAACGTGCGGTGTGAAAAAACGGAACGTGCGGTGTGAAAAAATGGAACGTGCGGTGTGAAAAAATGGAACGTGCGGTGTGAAAAAGTGGAACGTGCGGTGTGAAAAAGTGGAACGTGCGGTGTGAAAAAACGGAACGTGCGGTGTGAAAAAATGGAACGTGCGGTGTGAAAAAATGGAACGTGCGGTGTGAAAAATTGGAACGTGCGGTGTGAAAAAATGGAACGTGCGGTGTGAAAAAATGGAACGTGCGGTGTGAAAAATTGAAACGTGCGGTGTGAAAAAACGGAACGTGCGGTGTGAAGAAACGGAACGTGCGGTGTGAAAAAATGGAACGTGCGGTGTGAAAAAATGGAACGTGCGGTGTGAAAAAGTGGAACGTGCGGTGTGAAAAAACGGAACGTGCGGTGTGAAAAAATGGAACGTGCGGTGTGAAAAAATGGAACGTGCGGTGTGAAAAAATGGAACGTGCGGTGTGAAAAAGTGGAACGTGCGGTGTGAAAAAACGGAACGTGCGGTGTGAAAAAATGGAACGTGCGGTGTGAAAAAAAGGAACGTGCGGTGTGAAAAAATGGAACGTGCGGTGTGAAAAAGTGGAACGTGCGGTGTGAAAAAGTGGAACGTGCGGTGTGAAAAAATTGAACGTGCGGTGTGAAAAAACGGAACGTGCGGTGTGAAAAAATGGAACGTGCGGTGTGAAAAAACGGAACGTGCGGTGTGAAAAAATGGAACGTGCGGTGTGAAAAAGTGGAACGTGCGGTGTGAAAAAGTGGAACGTGCGGTGTGAAAAAATGGAACGTGCGGTGTGAAAAAGTGGAACGTGCGGTGTGAAAAAACGGAACGTGCGGTGTGAAAAAACGGAACGTGCGGTGTGAAAAAATGGAACGTGCGGTGTGAAAAATTGGAACGTGTGGTGTGAAAAATTGGAACGTGCGGTGTGAAAAAGTGGAACGTGCGGTGTGAAAAATTGGAACGTGCGGTGTGAAAAAATGGAACGTGCGGTGTGAAAAAACGGAACGTGCGGTGTGAAAAAGTGGAACGTGCGGTGTGAAAAAACGGAACGTGCGGTGTGAAAAAATGGAACGTGCGGTGTGAAAAAATGGAACGTGCGGTGTGAAAAATTGGAACGTGCGGTGTGAAAAAATGGAACGTGCGGTGTGAAAATATGGAACGTGCGGTGTGAAAAATTGAAACGTGCGGTGTGAAAAAACGGAACGTGCGGTGTGAAGAAACGGAACGTGCGGTGTGAAAAAATGGAACGTGCGGTGTGAAAAATTGGAACGTGCGGTGTGAAAAAGTGGAACGTGCGGTGTGAAAAAGTGGAACGTGCGGTGTGAAAAATTGGAACGTGCGGTGTGAGAAAGTGGAACGTGCGGTGTGAAAAAATGTGAAAAATTCACACCGCACGTTCCGTTTTTTCACACCGCACGTTCCACTTTTTCACACCGCACGTTCCACTTTTTCACACCGCACGTTCCATTTTTTCACACCGCACGTTCCGTCTTTTCACACCGCACGTTCCACTTTTTCACACCGCACGTTCCACTTTTTCACACCGCACGTTCCATTTTTTCACACCGCACGTTCCGTTTTTTCAAACCGCACGTTCCACTTTTTCACACCGCACGTTCCATTTTTTCACACCGCACGTTCCGTTTTTTCACACCGCACGTTCCATTTTTTCACACCGCACGTTCCGTTTTTTCACACCGCACGTTCCATTTTTTCACACCGCACGTTCCAATTTTTCACACCGCACGTTCCACTTTTTCACACCGCACGTTCAAATTTTTCACACCGCACGTTCCATTTTTTCACACCGCACGTTCCATTTTTTCACACCGCACGTTCCATTTTTTCACACCGCACGTTCCGTTTTTTCACACCGCACGTTCCACTTTTTCACACCGCACGTTCCATTTTTTCACACCGCACGTTCCATTTTTTCACACCGCACGTTCCGTTTTTTCACACCGCACGTTTCACTTTTTCACACCGCACGTTCCATTTTTTCATACCGCACGTTCCGTTTTTTCACACCGCACGTTCCACTTTTTCACACCACACGTTCCACTTTTTCACACCGCACGTTCCAATTTTTCACACCACACGTTCCATTTTTTCACACCGCACGTTCCATTTTTTCACACCGCACGTTCCACTTTTTCACACCGCACGTTCCACTTTTTCACACCGCACGTTCCATTTTTTCACACCGCACGTTCCGTTTTTTCACACCGCACATTCCATTTTTTCACACCGCACGTTCCACTTTTTCACACCGCACGTTCCATTTTTTCACACCGCACGTTCCATTTTTTCACACCGCACGTTCCATTTTTTCACACCGCACGTTCCGTTTTTTCACACCGCACGTTCCACTTTTTCACACCGCACGTTCCATTTTTTCACACCGCACGTTCCATTTTTTCACACCGCACGTTCCGTTTTTTCACACCGCACGTTCCACTTTTTCACACCGCACGTTCCATTTTTTCACACCGCACGTTCCGTTTTTTCACACCGCACGTTCCACTTTTTCACACCACACGTTCCACTTTTTCACACCGCACGTTCCACTTTTTCACACCGCACGTTCCGTTTTTTCACACCGCACGTTCCATTTTTTCACACCGCACGTTCCAATTTTTCACACCGCACGTTCCATTTTTTCACACCGCACGTTCCATTTTTTCACACCGCACGTTCCGTTTTTTCACACCGCACGTTCCACTTTTTCACACCGCACGTTCCACTTTTTCACACCGCACGTTCCATTTTTTCACACCGCACGTTCCATTTTTTCACACCGCACGTTCCGTTTTTTCACACCGCACGTTCCATTTTTTCACACCGCACGTTCCATTTTTTCACACCGCACGTTCCACTTTTTCACACCGCACGTTCCATTTTTTCACACCGCACGTTCCATTTTTTCACACCGCACGTTCCATTTTTTCACACCGCACGTTCCATTTTTTCACACCGCACGTTCCAATTTTTCACACCGCACGTTCCAAATTTTCACACCGCACGTTCCGTTTTTTCACACCGCACGTTCCGTTTTTTCACACCGCACGTTCCATTTTTTCACACCGCACGTTCCAATTTTTTCACACCGCACGTTCCATTTTTTCACACCGCACGTTCCATTTTTTCACACCGCACGTTCCATTTTTTCACACCGCACGTTCCATTTTTTCACACCGCACGTTCCAATTTTTCACACCGCACGTTCCATTTTTTCACACCGCACGTTCCATTTTTTCACACCGCACGTTCCATTTTTTCACACCGCACGTTCCACTTTTTCACACCGCACGTTCCACTTTTTCACACCGCACGTTCCATTTTTTCCACCGCACGTTCCGTTTTTTCACACCGCACATTCCATTTTTTCACACCGCACGTTCCACTTTTTCACACCGCACGTTCCATTTTTTCACACCGCACGTTCCATTTTTTCACACCGCACGTTCCATTTTTTCACACCGCACGTTCCGTTTTTTCACACCGCACGTTCCACTTTTTCACACCGCACGTTCCATTTTTTCACACCGCACGTTCCGTTTTTTCACACCGCACGTTCCACTTTTTCACACCGCACGTTCCATTTTTTCACACCGCACGTTCCATTTTTTCACACCGCACGTTCCATTTTTTCACACCGCACGTTCCACTTTTTCACACCGCACGTTCCACTTTTTCACACCGCACGTTCCATTTTTTCACACCGCACGTTCCATTTTTTCACACCGCACGTTCCGTTTTTTCACACCGCACGTTCCGTTTTTTCACACCGCACGTTCCACTTTTTCACACCGCACGTTCCACTTTTTCACACCGCACGTTCCATTTTTTCACACCGCACGTTCCATTTTTTCACACCGCACGTTCCATTTTTTCACACCGCACGTTCCATTTTTTCACACCGCACGTTCCATTTTTTCACACCGCACGTTCCATTTTTTCACACCGCACGTTCCACTTTTTCACACCGCACGTTCCATTTTTTCACACCGCACGTTCCATTTTTTCACACCGCACGTTCCATTTTTTCACACCGCACGTTCCATTTTTTCACACCGCACGTTCCATTTTTTCACACCGCACGTTCCATTTTTTCACACGCACGTTCCATTTTTTCACACCGCACGTTCCGTTTTTTCACACCGCACGTTCCATTTTTTCACACCGCACGTTCCGTTTTTTCACACCGCACGTTCCATTTTTTCACACCGCACGTTCCATTTTTTCACACCGCACGTTCCATTTTTTCACACCGCACGTTCCATTTTTTCACACCGCACGTTCCATTTTTTCACACCGCACGTTCCATTTTTTCACACCGCACGTTCCGTTTTTTCACACCGCACGTTCCATTTTTTCACACCGCACGTTCCAATTTTTCACACCGCACGATCCACTTTTTCACACCGCACGTTCCAATTTTTCACACCGCACGTTCCTAATTTTCACACCGCACGTTCAACTTTTTCACACCGCACGTTCCAATTTTTCACACCGCACGTTCCATTTTTTCACACCGCACGTTCCATTTTTTCACACCGCACGTTCCACTTTTTCACACCGCACGTTCCACTTTTTCACACCGCACGTTCCATTTTTTCACACCGCACGTTCCGTTTTTTCACACCGCACGTTCCACTTTTTCACACCGCACGTTCCAATTTTTCACACCGCACGTTCCATTTTTTCACACCGCACGTTCCATTTTTTCACACCGCACGTTCCACTTTTTCACACCGCACGTTCCAATTTTTCACACCGCACGTTCCATTTTTTCACACCGCACGTTCCAATTCTTCACACCGCACGTTCCACTTTTTCACACCGCACGTTCCATTTTTTCACACCGCACGTTCCACTTTTTCACACCGCACGTTCCACTTTTTCACACCGCACGTTCCACTTTTTCACACCGCACGTTCCATTTTTTCACACCGTACGTTCCATTTTTTCACACCGCACGTTCCGTTTTTTCACACCGCACGTTCCACTTTTTCACACCGCACGTTTCATTTTTTCACACCGCACGTTCCACTTTTTCACACCGCACGTTCCAATTTTTCACACCGCATGTTCGATTTTTTCACACCGCACGTTCCACTTTTTCACACCGCACGTTCCAATTTTTCACACCGCACGTTCCACTTTTTCACACCGCACGTTCCAATTTTTCACACCACACGTTCCATTTTTTCACACCGCACGTTCCATTTTTTCACACCGCACGTTCCATTTTTTCACACCGTACGTTCCGTTTTTTCACACCGCACGTTCCACTTTTTCACACCGCACGTTCCACTTTTTCACACCGCACGTTCCAATTTTTCACACCGCACGTTCCAATTTTTTCACACCGCACTTTCCACTTTTTCACACCGCACGTTCCATTTTTTCACACCGCACGTTCCACTTTTTCACACCGCACGTTCCATTTTTTCACACCGCACGTTCCAATTTTTCACACCGCACGTTCCAATTTTTCACACCGCACGTTCCATTTTTTCACACCGCACGTTCCAATTTTTCACACCGCACGTTCCATTTTTTCACACCGCACGTTCCATTTTTTCACACTGCACGTTCCACTTTTTCACACCGCACGTTCCACTTTTTCACACCGCACGTTCCACTTTTTCACACCGCACGTTCCAATTTTTCACACCGCACGTTCCATTTTTTCACACCGCACGTTCCAATTTTTCACACCGCACGTTCCATTTTTTCACACCGCACGTTACAATTTTTCACACCGCATGTTCCATTTTTTCACACCGCACGTTCCATTTTTTCACACCGCACGTTCCGTTTTTCACACCGCACGTTCCGTTTTTTCACACCACACGTTCCAATTTTTCACACCACACGTTCCGTTTTTTCACACCACACGTTCCAAATATTTTCACACCGCACATTCCAAATTTGTTCACACCGTACTTTCCAAATTATTTTTCAACGTGCGTGCCGATTTTTTCACACCCATTTTTTCGTGCGTGCCAAATTTTTTCACACCGTGCGTGCCGAATTTCATATAACACATACATATGTATATACATATATTTATATGTACATAGTATATGATATTTAAGAACAAAAAAAGGAAAATACAATACATAAATACATATATATTTAATAAAAAAGAAAAAAGATCCTACCCAGGGATTGAACCAAGCTGTTCGAGATAATTGCTAAGAAATTGTAAATAATAAATTTTTAAGAATATTTTTTAAAATTAATTTAAAATTCAATTGCTTATTCTCAATCATCTCCGAATTCAATCCCTAGTTGGGGTTTTTGTGTGATTCTTTTTCTTTTTTTAATTTTTCTTAATACATACATACATACTCGTATGTATATATTAATATTCTGATATAATAATATACTGATAAATATTATATATTTGATATGTATTAGAACAAATTAAAAAAATGAAAAAAAAAATCCTTTTAAGCCCGACCTGGGGTTTGAACCCTGGCCTTACGTCTAATAAACCAACACACTACTTACTAGTAGTAGACCACAGCGACTTCAAATCATCAATCGCCTGTATACCATCTATAATAAACTGTTTGACAAAAACTTAATATTGTACTGTTGTCTCCCTTTTTTTTTTTTTTTTTAAGTTTATTTATTTACAACATATAACAATTTTTTACTATAATAAACTCTAGTATAAAATAATACATATTTACATATATACAAATTCCCAAAAACGAGCTCTCGAGTATTATGGATATAATATTAATTTTGATTTGCAAATATACTAAATTTTTATATATTAAAAAATACAAACTTATATTTTTTATTTGTAATGAAAAATGTGAAGAAAAACATTACTTATATACTGTTGTCTCCCTTAGAAATAATATTGTTTCTCTGTTAAATATGAAATTTGTTCTGTTAAAATCTAAAATCTCGGAAAATTTCAAAATCTACAATGAAAACTCGCTCTGTTAAGGATTCTGACGATTGGGTAAGTTAAAGGGACGTCCAATGCTTTAAAAACAATTTTCATTGTCCGCCCATGTTGTCCTGTTTTCCCACAATATTTATTTTTTTTTATCGGATTACAATACCTTTCGGAAATGTATGATTATCCGTTTATTGTAGTTCTTATTTCTCAATATTTTGTAACAGTGATTAACCGTAGGACTTTTTTTCTTTTATCAACTTTTGCCTTTTTTTTCTTATTTTACCCAGGAATTTAATTAATTTTTCCTTTTTTTCTTTCGCAGCCTCAAATAAATTGTTTAACAGAGTTCTGTTAATAACATAACAGAGCTCTGTTAACTGATTGGTTTGCGTCTTGGGAGTTAGATTTTAAAATCTATCTTCACACACATAAAACTGTTTTGAAATCCTTGATTACAGGGCCATCCAATTCTCTAACACCATCTACCCCACACGGTTATTCTTTATCTAATTTTTGAGCGTTCTATATGGAGCATTTTGTTTTTGCTCATATCAAAAGGCTATTCAGCTTCGTTGGCTATATCTCCGACCTCAAATATTGTACAACCATAACGAAAACTGTTTTCGAATCCTAGATCAGATGGCTATCTAACACGCCATATTAATTTACATCATCTTTCCATTTTTAATCCAATTTAACCAGTTTTATGGAGAGTATATTTGGCAGATTTGTAAGTCACCATAGCCTAGTAGGTAGTGTGTTGGCTTTTGAGACGTGAGGCCTCGGTTCAAACCCTCGCTCAGACATCTCCAACACAGCGAAATGTGAAAAGAAATATTTCTCCGGCAAGTGCCTCTCAGCAGATTTCGGGCAAAAACTCTGAGAGTAAAGAAAATTTCCATGACAAATGTTTCTCAAAAATCGGTTGTTCGGAGTCGACTTTAAACTGTAGGTCCTCCGCCACGCATGTATAAAATTAATACACACAACGTAGGTGGTGTGAGAAGTTAGGATATAATCCCGACTGAAGGGTTGTAATGACTAACAGTGTGGCTGCCTTCCAAAATGTTAGTTGCTTTGTGTTTGAACAAAGTATCGTGTTTCATAATGCCGCTGTACAAAATATATACAATGAATTCTATTTCAAAACGTCGTCAATGTGTATTTTTAACGCAGTCAAAAAGCAATCAGGCATCGGATTTATAGTTGATGCATTGTTTGGTTACTTTGCATATCTATATAGTTTATATACAGTAGTAGAACTGCATACAAACTTTGTATTGGTACATTTTGGAAGGCAGCCTGTATGTATGTATGTTTGGCAAAAAAACAAAAACTTGATCTTCTCACGTGATTATCTCCAATGGGGAAATAGTTTTGTTGTCAAATTCAAAGGTTTGTTCCATTATGTTAACTTAACAGCTTCTGTTAACATTGCATGCACTTTCAAAAGGAGAATATTAACTCCAGAGCTAACCCCTATTATTCGTGTCGCTTTCAAGGCCTTCAAAATTGAAGTTGAATAATTCGTTTCCCAATTTAGTCCTCTCTCTCCCTCTCTGTGGTGACCTTTTGCATGACATTTTGAAATTTAAACATTTCAATTTACAATTTGTCATGGAGTTATAAAGTGAACGCCCCTTAAATGTTCACCTTTAAGGTGGCCTTTTAAATTAGAAACAAAAACAAAACAGAAAAACGTGTGTAAAATGTTTTCGTCACTTGAGAAAAACCACACCAAAAAAAAGTAGAGCATTTTCACACACATATTGTATCATACATACGAGTATGTACATACGAGACAGGGCATATGCATTCAAATGCATTTGCTTGGGGTTTAGGGTGGAAAGAGTTTCAAGTATTACTTGTTTAGTGTGGGCTTGCAAGGTAGCTATGGATGGTATAAGTATGCCGTAGAAAGCTAACAAGAGAAGGTACTAACTACTCGTACTGTGTTGACATTTAAATTGTATGCCTTCAAGTATATGTTTTTTTTTTTTCTTGTAGAAAATACGTCACAATTTTTGGTAAAAAGCCATTTTAAATGTTTTGTTGTTATTGTTATTGTTGTTGTTGTTGGTTTTTCAAGTTTGGAAAAAAGATTAAAGTGTAGATTAAAGCAAAGCCACAAGCTGTACGTTAGTTTAAGCTGTGAAGGAAAATTAGTCCGACAAAAATCGTTTTTTTTTTTTTGTTTCTTTTCATTTCTTTTTTACAATTTAAATTTAAAAACTAGTTAAACGTTCTCTTTTTTATTTAATTTTACATTTTGTTTTCACTTTTTTTGTTTCTTCACTTCGTAAATTAACGGAAAAATTTAATTTTCTTTTGAATATCAGAAAACAAAATAGCTTTTCTGTGTAAAAAACCAAATCCCAGTTAAATTATGGTCATTGTCAATTTGATTTGCAAACGTTGTCGCGTCTGTTGTCGGGTCATCAAAACATTTTTCAGTTTTTTTTTTTTAATTTTATTTTATTTGACGTTCGTAACTGCTCATAAATCATAATAATTTTTGTTTTTTACTGCTAATACGAGGTTAGTTTTATAATGAAGGAAACAGATTAGGTTAGGTTAGGTTGGAGTGGTAGCTTTGATATCAAAGCTCACTTGAGCACGCACGGCCGAATTCCACCGAACTAGAGAAAAAGTTGGTCAGCTTAGCGACTGCATAGGAAACAGGTACAGTCCAAAAAAACAAAACCGAAACCTAAAATGTGGTATAAAATAGGACAGGAGAAGACTGCTAGTCTTATTAGTTTCAACGGTGTAGTTGCGATCTTTTGTATGTTTGTGGTCTGTGTTACGCCTTCCTTTATTTTCCCTTTCCTACTTCTCTCCCTTCCCCTATCAAGTCTCAGCTTTGTAACATTAAGCCTCACTTGCAGCCAGATGTGATAACCTGATTAACCGGTATTGACATAACGTGTCAGAGCTTCTGATTTAAAGCTTAAATCACTTCACAATAAAGTTGAAAACCTAATGAATTTAGTCATCGATATCTAGTATCGATAGCTCTGTTAGATTATAAAAAATTGTGCATCAAAGGCGAGAAGCCTGCAATTTCGTTTTATGCGGAACACACATTTTCAATTTCCCTGAGAAGTCATAGTGTGTTGCTTAGTTAACAATGTTCCTGAGAGTTCCCAATCCCATCAGAAGTGACGAATATTGGAATCGTGCTACATTCCCGTCGTCCACAGACGCTAAATATTATTAGCAGCTAAGCGGCTACAAACAATTTTTGGATAAAGACATCAAGACAAATATGCACTATCAAACGGCGTCAGGAGTTCCATGGATGCTCTACATTGTATAAGTCGACACAACACCCGCCTTTACTGGGTTCCGGACCACTGTGGCTTATATGGAAACAAAAAGGCAGACAAACTGATGTCTGAGGAGGAGACGATAGAGGGGTATATGCGCCTCTACAGGAATACTTTTCCAATTTGGTAAAAACAGCATGGAGTTCAACAAACCATGGGCGGTCCGACGTACCTGGTTGTTGAATTTCAAATCTGCTGTGTTTAACAGTCAACAGCGGGTAAACCACGGAACTACGTGAGAATAACGGGAATTTTAACATAACAAATTTTAACATAACATAAAACTGTCTATTGGCAGTTTCGATAACATGCTCGGTCTACCCCAGCTGGATTGCTGTAGAAGCTACCATGAGTGGTGGAAACAAAATTGTGAGTGCCCTGCACTTGAGGACAGCGTCAACGGTTTTTGGGTGTTAGAACGCTTGAAGATCTGGGCATGGTGGCGAACATGCCACTAAAGAAACTGGCCAGTTTCAGGCAGATCTCTGTATGGTTCATGCTCACCACTAACGAATCATGACAAGTGATCTTACCTTACACTGGGTAACACAATGGGCCATATGGCCAAGGAGTGAAGTTGCCTGTGACAGGCAAGCTACGCGCTAACCTAAGACAAGTACTTTTCCTTAATGTACATAATGTTAAAAATTCAGTCCATACTGAACCTAAGGTTTTATTTGCTCCACACGTATTGCAATAAATAAAATAAGTACAGTGGGACCTCGATTTTCCGTGATGGTCGGGACCGGAAGCATTCTGTATAATCGATTTTCCCGGTTAATTGAGTACCAATTTTGGCTAGTTTTTTAATAGATATTTTTATTAATTAATAAATGAATATGTACATATTTATATAAAAACTAAATAATTCAAGGATTTTATATGCATACTCGTACATGTTTCAAAAATATAAAAAAAAAATAATTTTGTCAGAAAACAGTGAACAGTAGATAAGGATTTCATGTTCATCGTATACTAAAGAGGGAATTCCCCTTTTTCGCTTGTTTGTCCAAAATAATAGAAAAAAATTTTTGCTTATAATCACGGATAATAGAGGTAGTTACGGTTAAACGATGCAGAAAAATTTAAGACGATTAAAAATTAAATTAAGTCGATGCGAAAAATTTTCTTTTTCCATCCCGGATAATTGATGTTGCCGGATAATCGAATCACGGATAATCAAGGTCCTCTTGTAACTGATTTTAGCAAAAAAAAATTCTCTATCTACCCTCGTACCTATTTGATTTACTGTATGCGAGTAGTAAGCGTACTATTTTTTTACAAAACCATCTCTTGCATTAAAATATTGCGGCGAACTGTATAGAGATGTGAAAGACTTGAGCGTTATTTTTATACGGTTCCAAATCATTTATTCATTTAATCAATTTTAATTGAATGATGACCCCACTCAATAAATGATAATACAGTGAATGACAACAACAACAACGACACCAACAACAGTAATATGAAAAAATTTTTTACTAATACATATATGTACGTGTTATTTTCATTCTATTTTTCGAATAGTATGTGCGAATTAAATTATTTGATGATTTATATTTAAATAAAAAATAAAATAAAATTAAACAAGATCGTATTTCTCTAAGAATATTAATCATAAAAATATTTTTTAAATAATTCATTAGAGAATAGAAAAATTGTTTTTAAACTCCAGCAATTTTTTTATTGTGTCATATTGGGTGTAAACAAAAAAAAATGCGTGGAAATTTTTAAGCTTTTATTGTAAAAAGTTGTTTTATATCTTTTCGTTCCTTTATTCAACGTAGGGTTGGTTGTCACAAAGCATCTCCCCCATGTGATCATTTCTAGTGCTTCGTTTCAGTTTACCGTAACAGTTTGCAAGAAAGTACCAGAACTACTGTGGTATGAACTCCTTAGGCGCATACTAGCTATACGACTTTGTAATTCTCTTTTCTCTTTCTCCGGAGTGTTAGGTTATAACACGAGAGACCGTGGTTCAACCCATCGCTCCGACATCTTGACCAATTTTCTTCCAAAGCAACAGATTAAGCTTCATTACGCAATTCATTTTCTTTAATTGCACTTTTTCAAGATTGCTTTTGCAGAATATGAGAGCAAATGTCTGGCACCAAGTGAAAGGCACGTATATGCCCATCTGACCTGCAAACTGTAACTTAATCGTGATCTATGCAGACTGTAAATACTAAATATTCGGCCGAATAGACACGGTCAGTTATGGCTCCAACTTAACAGTGGTTGGACAAATTCTCAGATAAGGATGAATAGGAGCGACGTAGCCTTACTTGTGTCTGTGACATCTTCTGTATCACCGCCCAGCTCTCGCTGTCTGGAGCAAAAAGAGATAAACTTCATACGAGGATTTATGGGAGGTCTTAGATTTGAAACTGATGCTCACTTTAGACTTTTTTGAGACTCTGTTTAATTACGATCTCTTGGTAAAGAATCGTGTGTCTAATTGCATGGGCGGTCACACTTAGCTAATCTATTGGATTTATACGTGTGACGCTAGGTCATGTAGGTACAGTTCCACGCCTTCACCCACAGACCCATTGATCCATTATAACCTGAACTTGAGATGAGGGGAGAGCAGGCCATGCGTGATGTAAGTGAGTGGGGCGACCGTGCAGGCGTCGAAGTGGCGATGGACAAATCTGAGATGATGTTGCTCAAGGGCAGATTATCTCGGGGTCGTCCTCCACTCATTCGATCTGGCAACGCTGGTCTCCGATATGCGACTCAGGTCAAATATCTGGGAATAACGGTTGGTGAGAGAATGCACTTTTTGGTTCATCTCCCTCTTGTTAGAAGCAAGCTTACTGCCATAGTAGGTAAGATTAGGCGCATCCTTAGAAGTGACTGGGGCCTAAGCATACGTGCTGTCCGTGTCATATATGGAGGGCTTTTCGTTGCCTGTGCAGCGTTTGGTGCTCCTGTATGGTACGAAACGGTTATGTCTGTTGTTGGCAGATACAAGGTCTTGTCAGTTCAGAGAGTAGCCATGTTAGCATGTTAGCTACAATGTGTTCATACTATGATGACATTAGGAGTTTAGATAGTATGGGAATAGCCCATACTGGGGAGGGTTGGGATTACAGTAGGGCCTTAGTAGACAGCCGGACTTTTAGTAGGTTGGGCGATTTCGCCCGTGAAGTATTTGTTAGGAGAAATAGGAGGTATAGCGTAGGCAACCCCGAAATATGATCACCCTTCGTGGTGCTCTCCTTGTCGTGCGCCCCTTGCTCCTTTTGCCGCTTTTGTCTGTCCCCGTGCGCAGGTGGGCATGCGATCGTTGACAGTTTTGAATCGATTGCTGCTGGTTATTTTGCTCCGCTTCGTCGCTCCTGTTGCTGCTGCTGTTGTCCACATGCCGGTCCAAATTGCCGCTCTCCCTTGCTGTCATCATCCCTGTCATTGCCGTCACCGTCACCGCCGCTGCCAAGCCTGCTGCGTTGTTGTGTGTCTTCCTGTCTTGTTCGTTTTGTCCACTCCCGGAGTCACACCATGTGGCCAAGGCTTCGTCCGTGAGGACTCTGTTCAATGTCAGTACTGTAAGTGTCGTTTTTTATGTTGATGTATGTTTATTGTTGTTGCTGTGGGCCACCAGTCCCGAACAGTTTGGGGTTCAACTGGTAGTAATCGATTTGATTACGAGGTCTGACCGGAGACTTAATTCTGGTACCACGGGAGTCAGGAGGCCCTGGAACCTCGGTTCCAGCTTGGCTGTTGGTGTGGCCCCTTTTGGGAGCATCGTGGTGGCTGTGGTTTGGACCCAAATCGCGGGAAGAGTCTAGTTAATGGGCTCGGTGTGGAGTTGCATTTTCAACCGGGTGCCGTGACCTAAAGATCGGAAGGAGTTTTAGATAGGCTCCGCTCCTAACCAAGGGGGAAGTCATGTCCAAATACATGGCTTCGAATTGGTACTCAGGTGTAATAGTATGTTACATCTGGGGGCGTTGGTAGACGCATTGTATTTCACCCTGTGTTAAGAGCACCTTGGGATTAGGTCCACGCGGACAGGTACCCATATAAAACCCATTGGCGTTGATCCATTATAACACTTCATAAAAGAAATACCGCAAAAGTATGGCGTTATTCCAGTTAGAAACAAAATAAACATGCCTGGTACATTGGAGGTCATTTATTACTCAAATACTGCTTTGAAATGGTCTTAAGCCTCTTGGAAGTCATTGGAGGTCATTTATTATCTAAATACTGCTTTAAAATGGTCTTAAGCCTTTTGGAGGTCATTGGAGGTCATTTATTATCTAAATACTGCTTTGAAATGTACTTAAGCTTCTTGATTAGAAAAAAATCAGTTGACTGCCACTATTTAATTCAATTGCTAAGTGAGCATATGATGGAATTTTGATCTCCAAAGGACGGAAACCATATATAAAGATTCACCCTGTTGCGAATTCCATACATTTTAAGGCAATTCCTCCAATAATTTCAATTAAAAATAAAAAAACAATTGTTTAAGACTTTTTTTTTAATAAAGCAAACATTCTTTTTCATTAAAAATAAACTTGAACTTAACATTACACGTGATTTTTGTGTTTGTCACACGGTAATTTCATATTTTTTTATTTTTTTTTTTATTAATAAATTTAATTAATATTTTCAACCGTAGACGACATTAATCCATTTTTGGTTTTATAAAAAAAATAATGAAAAAAATAAATTTTGTAAACGATACCGAAATAAACATGTTTTACTAGTATTCATGAATTGTTTAATTTTTTTTTTTTTAATTTTATTTTTTCCAATTAAAATTCTAAGAGTGTCTGTCACAATCCAACCATTTCAAACGCTTTCAACGATTACGTTTTGGTATTAGAAGAAGCAGTTGTAAAAAACTAGTCATGGTTTCAAATTAGCCACGATTATTTTTTATTTTATTTTTTTTTATTTGTTTTTATTTTTTATTTCTACAAAAAAGAATTTTAATAAAAAAAAATTAAAAACAATTGTAATTTTTAGGCAAAAAGGAAATAATGGTGGTTTTAAAATGGTATGGCAAGGCCTTAAAATTTAAATGAATGTCTTGTGGTTGTTTAATTGACAGAAATTGATTATAATTTTCAAGAATTAGTAAATAATTTATGGCCTATAAATAGGTAAACCCAACATTATAATAGTTTTAGGGAAACCTATCCGAAAGCTTTTCAACTTCATTACTTCTTGCCATTCCTATAAGGACCAAAGGGCCACAATATATTAATTCCAAGGAAATTTATTCAATGCCAAGATTTTTACTTCATTCCATTTTTGTAGATATGCCGCTTCCATTTCAATCTAGTTACATCAAGTGTCGGTTAGTCGTCCCTTCTGCGATTGTTTTATGGATTCGTTCCGGCTTACGACCTCTCCGTTTCCGACATTGACGCAATATATGTATATGCAATGCAACATATTAAGAGAAAGCTTCATTACGCAATTCATTCTCTTTAATTGCACTTTTTCAAGATTGCTTTTGCAGTATATGAGGGCAGATGTTTAGCACCACGTGAAAGGCGTGTATATGCCAATGCTATCCTGTAAACTGTAACTTGATCGTGATCTATGCAGACAGCAAATATTAAATATTCCGCTGGGAATGAATAAACACCATAACTGACCATGTCTATTCGGGTGTTTATTTATTCCGGAATATTTATTTATTTGCGGAATATTTAGTATTTGCAGTCTGCATAGATCCAACTTGACAGTGGTTAGACAAATTCACAGATAAGGATGAACAGGAACAATGAAATATTACTTATATCTGTGACACAGCGCACAAAATGTGGAAAATCTTCTGTGTCACTGAGCAGCTCTCGCTATGAGAAGTCTGGCACAAAAATAGATAAACTTCATGCGATGATATTGAAATCAACAATAAGATCCTCTTATTAATTATTCGATCTTGCAGATCTATAATCCCTGAGAGCCATAATTGTAATCGTACTGCAATCATTGGCCTTTCTGCAGAGTGTGGCCAGTCATCTGTTGCTGGTACATGTTTAACAACAAATTCTTAATTATCTGGCAACCTAAATTGACCGATGTGCCGCCTCGTAGACCGATATGCTAACAAGAATCGCAAAGTATTCCTGTCCCAATTTTTCAGTTAACCTCTTGCCACTTTCCACAGAATAAATCGTACTACTACTCCGTCTCTTCTGGCTGTATTAAACGAAATTTGGTAACCGATAGAGGCGTACTACCAACGAAATCAAGCGTCCTTATCACGTAGAATTCCTGCAACTTAGCGCGAAATATGTTTTTCTTGCTGGTTTTAAAAGCCATTATTTTTCTATACAATAGAAAACATTCCAATTACGTTGTCAAGTTCAAGTTCCGTCACTCTTTCTCTGACACCATCAACTCTCTTCGCAACGCCCTTACTTTTGTTTCCAACGCTATAAACTTTGGTTGCAATGTCTCCAAGTTAGTTTGCAAATTTTTTAGTTTCTTCTGCAACGTATTCAATTTCGTGCCCACTGTATTCAGCTTAAATTGTCTTCTTTTTTTTTTTGGCATGCCTTCGATTTTCTTATTTACCCACTCTACCATTGACTTTTCAATTTGTTTGAGCTTTGTTCCCATGACCTTTCTTTCTGGGGTGGCTCGATTATCCTCTTAAGACAAGAACATTTTCCTGTGTATTGCCCTCTGGTTTCTACTATTTTTACTTCTAGATTTACTATCCTCTCCAATAGACTCACATAACTTTTTATTGGATTCTCTTATGGACTCTTGTTTATATCGCTGCGAATATCGCCGCTAACTTCAACACACGCTTTGCAATAAAACTCTCGGTGACAGACTCACGTCTCAACACTGACTGACTAAACACGACTACGTGGCAGCACTTTTCTTCTCTCTAGTTATACTTCTTTATTTTTTATGTGTGGTAATTTCACGATCTTGCTATGCAAAGTTTTTGTTGGATTTTTGATCGTTATTTCCTAAGTATTTGTTTATGGAATTTCATTTTACCGTATGATCTGTAAATATTGTTGTCTGTTTGTCTTGTTGTCTGTTTGTCTTGTTTTCTTATTTATATGTTTAGTTTGCTTTTGTCCGCGTAATAAATATGTAATATTTTGGGGAAATTTAACGATCAAGTCATTTGAAGAATACTTCGTCACAACAATGGCCACGATTGTATTACCTCTGTTTTCGCTAAGTCCGGAGTGTATACTACGCATTATGATACGGTTTAATACACGACAAATAAAGATCTGATCGGCTCAGTTATAAATATAAAAAGTTTGGTTATTTCATTGGCCCATGAGCTCATCGAAGAGGAGGAGTTTGACAACACCTCGAAGCAAAACAAACATAACTGGAAATCAACATATTTTTTATAAAATTCTGGATTGAAAATGGAACACTTTTCTCCATAACTAATCCGTCCATTACGTCGAACGACAAGTAATCAAGGGACTGTTATTCTTAAAAAAATTATACTTGACATAACGAAGATTTTAGGTCAATCAAGTTTGTCTCATTATGTGATTATTTATGTCATAACATAAGTATGTCTACAACATTTTTACATATGTTTCAAACAGTAGTTGCTTGTGAATGCCTATTTTAATCATAATTTATACACTTCATCGCTAAATATTATTGCTATGGTATAACAATGTTATGCCATTGACAATGTTATGACAACGGCTTGTTTTTCTTAAAAATTATGTCATAACATAAATATGTTTAAAACATTTTTACATATTTCTCAAGCTTTTGAATGCATAGTTTAATTATAATATGTACACTTCCTTTCTTAATATCATTGTTATGGTATAATACTGGGTTCAGACATGCACCTTTATTGCGTAAATCGCAATAAACGCCATTATTGATCTCAATATTTCATATAAAATTTCAATTAATTATTGGTCAATAAATTCATAAATTGTTATAATATTGATTAAAACTTTAAATATGTACAACACTGTCATAAGTACGTTCAGTGAGCATATTACATTTTTCCGAACACTTTCTATTGATATATGACAACTCAAATGTTAACAACGACAAACAAAAAATGGAAGGTCAGCAGAAAGTTTTGTATTTTATTTATGTTGTTGTAGCAATCAGCTGTTTTGTTTACCAGCTGTCAAATAAATTTTCGTATATTATATGTCTGAACGCTAAAAATATTGTTCTCAATAAACCGAATATTGATTTAATAAAAGTGCATGTCTGAACATAGTATAACAATGTTGCGACATTATGTCTTGACATACTTTTGATCATCGTTTTTTCACTGCTTCACTAAATGACTTTGAAATAATGTTGACACCACAGCCAATGCTGACAATGACCCTGAAGTAAGACAAACTGAAAACAGCCACAATAAAATCAATGTCAATTAGCACGTCAACAATAACAAAATGTGCTACTGTAAGAACGTAACGTAACGTTACGTTACGTTAATTACCAAAATAAACTTCTTAACAAAAGAACTGTAAATTAGTTAATGCGAGGCGCACTATTTAAATAGAATTTCAATGTAAAAAATAAGAATTAAAAATGTAGTGTTAAAAAAAATGTACTTACAATAGGCTGTTACCACAGCTAACAATGTCAGCCATTTAATTATGTTGGTAAAGAGTCCCATTTTGGTTTTTATTTTACGCTTGGATTTCTTCTCAAAAACAGTAGTGAGGAGGGTGACCGTAACACAAAAACACACGCGAGTAAGTGTTTATTTAAATATTTTAAGACGTTTTACACTTAAAAACACACAGACACTTAAATACGAACAATAAATATCGGACGAACGATATGATTTATGATTCTATAATTTGGTTTTTAGTTTGTTTTGTTTTTCTGATTAAGAAAAAGGCTTTTTGGCTTCACTAGGACCAAAAAAACCCACCTGAAAAATATTTTGAAAATAAAACAAAATTAAACACAAAAGCATTAAGCAATTTTCGCGCGACACTCGTAACCGAATTTAAGGTTATTAGGAAAGCTGAAAAGAGAAAGGAAGAAAGAAAAATAAATTAATTTCGTTTAAATAATCGCTGAAGTAATGGAGTTAAATTAAAGCAGAATAAATTATTATTACACATATAATGCTATAAACAGAATAAACGCAACGCAGCAAACACAGCAATCTCTCAAAAATAGAATACATGGATGTATAAGGAAATTGATTATTTTAAAGGGAACGCAAGGCAAAATATATGTAACTGGTTGATTTATAAGCCGGGCATGCCACAGATTTTCCCCAGAGCAGCAGAGCACTTTCGAGAGGGGTCCAGGAGGATAGTGGAATATCCCAAGACTGTTTGGGTAAATGAGCAATTATGGCCAGTTCAGCAATTTTGAAGGAAAGTCCTTAGAAAGGATACAGATTTCCCTGTGCCTCACTGAAATGTTGTGTGCTCTTAATTTGTCCAAGCAATATGTCGTAGTCCAATAGATAAAGTGTTGGCTTATTCGACGAGAACCCATGGCCCAACTCCTAGCTTAGCCATCTCGAACAAAATGAAATATGAAAAAATATTCCTTTCTACGACTTCCTTTCAGCGGTCTTCTTCTGAAAAGTTTCTCAAATTTGACGTCCTGAGTCGATGTTAAGCAATAGGTTCCTCACACTCAGCGATAATACTAGCACACACAACATGAATGGCGTAAGAAGCTAGCTTGTAATCCTGACTAAAGGGTTGTAATGAAGAATTCAGTAAATAAGTAAACATTGTGAAGCTTTTGGTTTTAATATATACGGTTAGGTTATTTCCCGTAGGGAAAGTAGGTAGTGTGTTGGCTTATTAGACTGAAGGCCCGAGTTCGAATCACAGGTCAGACATCAAAACGAAAATATGAAAATATTACTTAGGCGACTTCCTCTCTTCAGATTTCTGGCAAAAACTCTGAGAGTAAAATGAAATTGCGTGAAAAATTTCTCAAAAATCCGTCGTTTGGAGTCGATTTTTTAGGTCCCCTGTCACTCATATATAAAATTAACACACATAACAAAGAAGGTGTGAGAAGCTAGATCGTAATCCTGACTGAAGAGTTGTAATGATCAAACTACTTATATACATATGTATTTATGTAGATTTTATCCAAATCATCTTTAGCTAGACAGTTTCGGTCAATAAATTCTGGGTGCCTTAGAATTTTGCGTATCAGGTTCTCAAGTGCCGAACAATGAAAGAAAAAAATTATTTGGTCTCGTTCTCCTACTCCACATTACAATTTCTGCAGATTTCGATGTATGTCGTGTATGCCAGTAAACTGTTATAACCGCTGCAAGGTTTCTATGATGGACTATGGGCAGATCTAAGGCCAAGATCATCCGCCAATCAATCTGGGTCAATCTTAGATGTGTTGAACACTTTCTCTAGGGATCTGATGGCCTCTTCCCTGTCAGTAAATACATGTATACCTCTACTCGATATACTGCGGAATTGGGTTTATATAGCGGCGGTATTTATACAGTCAGTTCAAGTACCTGTATCGGATGGAATCGCTTCAACAGTTCATGTCATTTTAAAATACATCGTTTACTAACACAATAAACAATAAAAACCAAATCCCCTTACAGTTGCAAATGATGAATGATAACATAGCTGAGTGTGACTCATCCCTATATGATGAGCTAGGGCAAGAACAGACACTCCTATTGACCAACAAAATCTTATGCTAACTTCGACCATTAGGTGTAAATTTTTCCCAAGAAGCTCACAGCTATCACCCCTTATTCTGAATTAATTCTCTTGGAGTGTAGATTTAAAAGAAAACCCCCTGCCCTCTGATTTAATTAATAACACCTTTAACTTTAATTACCGTTAATTTTAGTTCCCTTCCACGACTATTAGTTTACTGCATATCTTAAGAGTTCTATAAAGACTCTTAATAACCTGACATATTATTCTGTAACCGAATTTTCCTACTGGGTAACCACGAGTTTTTAAAATACGATGTCGTTTTCCCCCAAAAAATGTTAAACAAAACAAATCAGCCGTTTTTCGTACAGTCAATCATCACTTGTTTCGTTTTAATGTCTGTTCGGAATAGTGTGAATACGTCAGTAATCTTCATTGGAACGGAAAGAAAGGGGGAGCGATCGTAAAGAAAAAAAATATTTGTGAATAAATTTAAAATTTAAAAGCCTTTTAATAACATCAAACCGAAATAAATTACAAGAAAAATTAAAAAATGTGTGAGAAAAAGAATTCGAAAAGTTAAAGTTTTTGCTTCGTGTTTACTTTAAGGAATTTTTAGAGCCATACACCATCGCTTCGTTACAGGAATATTAACGAATAGTTTTGTTGTCAAATAATTTTTAAAAATTATGGGAATCTCTTGTAATACTATTTGGCATAAAAGCATTGCTTTTGGGGGTAAAAAAATTGTTTAAAAATATTGCAAATAATGTTAATAAGTGGGTCGTTTTAAAATTAAATTAACGTGTGGATTAGTCGAGTAGGTACAGTGTTGACTTATTAGACGGGGTCCCTGGTGCAAACCTTAGCTAAGACATCTCGAACAAAACGAAAAAATATTTCTTTCGAAGTCTTCAAAAATCTGTCTTTCGGAGTTGAAGTTAACCACTCAAGTTTAAAAATAAGGCAAGCGCCATGGTGGATGTGAGAAGCAAGGTTGTAATCCTGACTAAAGGGTTGTAATAATGGATGTGATCATATGGCTTCTTGTAAGTATTGAGATTTAAATCTGACATGTCCACACTAGGAGTGGTACTGAGAGCTTGAGAGTACTCAACGTACCGATCTATCTGGTACGGATAATAAGCCCAAAACCAATGACATAAGAGCTGACACAGATCACATTCATGATCGCACAAGAATCTAATCTAATTACATACGTAATTAGTCATTACAACCCTTAAGTTAAGATTACGAACTAGCTTCTTCCACCACTTATACTATGTTCAGACATACACTTATATTGAGTAAATCGCAATAAACGGCCTTATTGATCTCAATATTTCATATAAAATGTCAATTAATTATTGCTCAATAAATTCATAAACTGTTATAATATTGATTAAAACTTGAAATACAGCACTGTCATAAGTACGTTCAGTGAGCATATTACAATTTTCCAAACACTTTCTATTGATATTTGACAACTCAAATATCAACAACGACAAACAAACAAAAAAAAAAAAAAAAAAACAAAAAACAACGAACAACGAACAAAAACAATGTTGTTGAAACAACCAGCTGTTTTGTTTACCAGCTGTCAAATGAATATTGAATAAGCAGCTGAACTGCGTATATTGTTATGTCTAAACACTTAAAATATTGTAATCAATAAACCGAATATTGACTCAATAAAAGTGCATGTCTGAACATAATATTATGTCGCGTGTATTAATTTTATACATAAGTGGCGGGGCTTACTGTTTAAAGTGGATTCCGAACGACAGATTTTTTGGGAAACTTTTCCTTGACAATTTTATTTTACTCTCAGAGTTTTTGTCAGAAATTTGCTGAGAGGAAGTCGCCGAAGAAATATTTTCATACCTTCGTTTTGATGTCTGAACTGGGGTTTGAAACGTGGCCTCACGTCTAATAAGCCAACAAACTACATACTAGACTACGGCAACTTCAGCTATGATATCTTAGAAATAAATCAGCCAAATGGGGCTTTTCTAGTCAGCTATTGACACGTATAATCCGAGCTAGGACCACAAAAGATTCACAACGTAGAAATCATTTACATCCGCTGTACGGTACGATATTCATTATAAGGCATCCTGGCTTAACATATAGGGTGGACAGAACCAGCATTTTCTATGTTTTTAGAAATCACGAGGCTAAGTAATAAAGCTGAATGGAACAATTTGGCAACCACATAAACTTTTAAAAGAGAGGGCCCATGCTGTAGTGGAAGCATGGATCTATGATAGATAGCGAGAGAGGCAATTGGGTGTTCTCAGTCCAACTTTTGGCAATCTACGCCACCAGAAATTTAAGCCGACGAAAGTTTAATCATCGAAAGATATGATCAGTTCAACTCGAGGAGAAACTATACAGGATAAAACAATAATACCTGCAATAATAGGCAGGGAATTATTATTGCTGACACCACACAGCAGCTTGAGATTTATGAGGGCAAGAGGATGTGGGGATCGTTATAGGATAGCACTTTACAGACTGAGAGCAGTACAACAACGTGAATCTCTTCTGTCACGTTCTCATGTACATTTTAAAAATGCATTCCCTTTTCCGTTGATTGTAGGTTGAAAAAAAAAAGAAAATCCAAATTTTTATTTCCTTTTTACAACCACAAATCGAACAAAAACTCTTCATGTTAATTTCCTTATCCTAAGGGGGTGGCAAAAATAGACGCAAATAAAGTCTTCCATCACAAGCAAAATAAAGGGGGTTCGTTTAGGCTGGCAAATGGTGTAAGGCTGAAAGCGTAAGCTTAAGAGAAAAAGAGTGACATTTACTGTGGGTGGGTTTCTTTAACGATTCAAATGGCAGAAAATACTTGTAAAATTAACAAAACTTATGTCTCTCAGAATAATAATAAAAGAACTGTGCTGTTAAGAATGATGATGATGACTGTAAGGATTTTCGAAAATCTAATAAAGTGGAAAATTAAGAACAAAAGCAACAAAAAATGAACAATACGTCAGCTACGATGTCTAGTCGAAGAGAAAAGTAGTCATAAGACGTAATACAATACCCAGACATTTGAAATTTAAACGGGTATTTAAAAAAATAAGAATTAGTTTCACAGGATTACTTCGAAAAAAGTTATTTTAGAAGCATTAATAGGCTTTTTTCTAAATGGCTATTAAAGTTAAAGGGAAGTATAGCTAATTAGCATAACATTTCTGTTCAGTAATGTTTGACAAGCCATAGTGGGCAACGCGAAAGGCAGACGAAGTAGCACGGAAGGGATCGAAGATATCTGAAGAACAGACGTTAGAGGGGATGTATACTCCTCTACGATAATACTTTTTCAAATTGGAAAAAGCAGCATGGACTTCAACAATCTATAGGTGGTCCAACATATCTACTTGCCGAATTTCAAAATTGCTGTGTCCAACAGTGGAATTACTTAAGTTCGACATGACCACGATTTGCACTCTAACAGGAATTCTAACGGGACACTGCGCTATTGATAGTTACGCTGACAAGCTCGGTCTGCCCCACTAGAATTACTGCAGAGGCTGCCATGATGTGGAAGAAACGGAATCGGGAACGGTTCAAACTCATTACGAACGGATCATGACAAGGGGTAGGACTCCCGCTTACACGGGTAACACAATGGGCAATATAGGCCACCGAGTGAACTTGCCTGTGAACGGTAAGCTACCCACTAAACTAACCTAAAAATTGGCAATTCATCACGAAATCGTTTGAAATCAGAACAGAGATTCCAAATTACAGAAATTCAATTTGAAAAAAAAAGAAATCTGTTCACGATATTCGTAGAGTACTTTATCCATTTTACCATCAATATACTAGTTGGCCTATTGACCACTCTACTCGTGCGATTATTAATTGTTGTCAGACTACATAAATGTATTCTTCGTGATTCAAAACCATGTAGAAGTCTGACCTGGGATTTGAACAGTGCGCTCACCTTTAATAAGACAACACACTCTAAGGTCACAATATCGTGTATAATACATTTATGGTGTTTTCTTTTCTACAAAGAAAATGTCACCCTCTCACAAGGTGCATTAAAAAAATTTTTGACCAACCCTGTTGTAATGTCATTTTTTATTTGAGAAGAACATAACACAAATATTAAAAAAGGGTATGCCCTGTGTTTACCACTTATTAAGAAAATGAATGAGGAAATGCCAATTTGTTCAAAGGTGTTGCCAGATCGCTAATTTTTCGACTTAATTTTTTGCACGCTTTTTTATAACAAAAAAAAAATATTTTAACACATTGTTCTAACATTGAATGCAATTTTTTATATTGCTGACCATGTAGCTTTAATAATGTAATATTTCCTTTAGATTACTCCACAAAACAATGAAAAAATTAACTTCAAATTGGATAACAATACCAGGCGACTTTTTTTAAATTTCATCTGGTAGCCCTATAAATACACAAAAGTCATCTGCTTTACAGGGCATTATCAGCACTCTCGATTTATACAGGGCATAAAATGCAATGCCCTCCACCATTGGCAAGTGCGAATTATTTAGAATAAAACATACCACCCTTTTAGAGGGCGAAACATTTTTAAGAAACAAACGCAAAATTGTATTTTGCGTTAATAAAATGCACATTTTTTGGTAGAAAAGAAAACACCATTAGAAAGAAATGGATTTTGTTGTAATTCTTCGATATGTCATGCTACATTATGTCACTTCGATGCGTGTTCCAGCAGGAGAATGTCTCTAAATATACCTTAGATGGATTAAGACTACGGCGACTACGCTATTACATCCATTAAAATTGACATCATCGCTATTGATTTCTTTCGACCTGAGGAAAGAGGTGCCATACATCAAACACTTTCTTTTCAAAAGTGGTCCTGTTCACTGGCGCCTCTTTTGGGTGATTTAACGCTTCTGGATTACTGTTTATGGGTTCATACATACACATAAAGGGTCCGCCAAATAACTTTTTTCTTTTTTGAAAATGCTTTAAAAAAAAACTACTGAATATTTTCTCAAATTTCTTTTTTTTATTTGAAAGTACAATCCCTCCGGTTAATAATGGAAAATAATTTCATTCAAATGGCTGCCTCGACTGGCCCATGGCAGTAGCGTACACGATCGGTTCAATTTTTAAGCACATTATCGATTGTGTGCAGCTGTATTTCACCAATGGCTTCACGAATATTGTCCTTTAAAGCGTCAATTGTCTCTGGCTTGTCGGCGTAACACTTATCTTTGACGGCACCCCACAAATAATAGTCCAACGGTGTCAAATCGCAGCTCCGAGGTGGCCAAACGACATCAGCTCTGCGGCTGATAATGCGATCTTCAAAAACAGGGCGCAAAACATCGAGTGTAGCTTCGGCTGTGTGGCACGTAGCGCCGTCCAGTTGAAACCAAATGTTGCCAATATCCTCCTCTTCAATTTTTGTGAACAAAAATTCGTTCAACATGGCCCGATAACGATCGCCATTGACTGTAACGGCCACTCCTTGCTCATTTTCGAAGAAAAATGGCCCAATTATGCCTCTGGACCAAAATCCGCACCAAACAGTGACTCGTTTTGGGTGCGTCGGCTTTTCAATGTATGCGTGCGGGTTTTCTGTGCCCCAAATGCGACAATTTTGCTTGTTTACATATCCGCCAAGATCAAAATGAGCTTCATCTGAAAAGATGATTTTTTTTTTGCCAAAATCGGCATCTTCTGTAAGTCGATCGCAGGCCCACTTAGCGTTGTTGTTCAAGCGTATACATAACCATATTCGTTCAGCGGAAGGATAAAACTAATTATCTGTCAAATCAGACATGAGCTAAGTGTTACCATTCACGAAATAAGCACTAATTGAAAAAAAAAACGTTAGATGGCGGACCCGATATAAGTGGTTATTAAAACCCTGGATTACGACCTAGCTTCTTACGCCACTAATGTTGTGTGTGCTAACTTTATACACAAGTGGCGGGAACTACAGTTTAAAGTCGACTCCGAACGACAGATTTTTGAGAAACTTTTCATGAGTTCTCAAATATTTATTCTGACAAACTAGCAATTTTTGAAGTATTGGAAGCCAAGCAAACCACTATTAACGCCATAGAGTCAGATTTATTGGCAAAAGTGGTCAAAAATTGTAATGATCGAATAAACACACGCTGGAAATCATATTTAAAAAGTAAATCCCATGAAAGTAAAATAAAAAAATGTCATTCCAGCAAGATATCTGTCTGCTATTATCATATTAAATACTCCAACTACATAAGAAGTTCCATACGCTATGGATTCTAACAAAATAGATCTGCCATATGGGAACCCTTGAACAATTCTGTGACATTTGTATCACAGTGTAAATGTATTACTTAAATGCCATCATTTTTATTAAAACTTTTTAGGAATGAAAATTTCATATCTTTTAACACTCTTATGGCTCTCACTTTTAGATGTCTGTGGCGCCTCCCCCTATTTTAGGCGGCACAATTTGTTTCGTTGTCATGCCTTAAAAGCTAATAAAAAATGGAATTCTTTTAGGAAAAAATAACTTGAAATACAATAAAAAGCTTTTCAGTTTAAATAAATTTCAACATTTTAATTGTTTAATTTCAAATCCAAAGGGGTGGGACTGTTTAATTACATAACGAACTCATTTCTATAAACAACCCTCCCGTTTTGCTTGACTTAATTATTAAATTTTTAAAATTAAAGGAAGGAAAAGTGTTTTTTTTTTTTTAATCTGTCCATTTATTTGTTTTCTTTGTAGTTTATGCTTCGTTTATTATTATTTTTTTTTTTTTTTAATTCTTTAGAAATTTTTATTTGAGGGGTTCATTCAAAGCAATGCTTAAACATATTCACGTGACCGTTGATGGTGTTAATAGTGGTGGATTTTAACGGTTTTTTCTTCAGTTGACAGTGAATATTTATAGGAAATAAAGCTTATTTTCCATTTCATAAAAACCGTTATCTTTTTGATTTGAAGTTAAAATCTAAGTTCACGAAACCGTTGTTTTTCATCCTCATCGTAAGTCAAGCCGAAACCACTCTAGAGTTGCATGACAAACATGGCCTCTGGGGTTTCTGCCCTCTTCTAGTTGGACATAAAAATGCCCTTGTCTGCCTAGTCCCCGTACGGGGATAATTGAAATTATTTTGCCCAGACATCTGTTGCAACGTTCATCTTCTACGTTTCAGAACCATAGAGCAACACTGAGCAGATGATTTAATCGCCAGATAAAGCGAAACGAGCTTTGGTTATTCTGTTTCCCATATTCTGACAGTGAAATTACGCTACCGTAGTCTACTAGGCTACGTAGTCTACTGGTCAGAAGTTCTACCTCAACGCCATAGATGTTATGACGGGACAAACCTTCAAAACTCAACCAAAGCTCTTTCTTTAGAAGTTATAAAGCACTGTGTTCGCTTTCTTTACCCTCCCAATTGTGTTCTCCTTCCCTGTAAATTTGGGGTTCAGAATAATCACCTTGAATGGATATAAGAATCCCATTAAGGATCAGTAAGAAGGTATCTTGAAGTCGCCGTAGTCTAGTAGGTAGTGTGTAGGCTTAGTATACGTGAGACCGCGGTTCAATATTTCTTTTGCGACTTCCTTTTAGAAGATTTCTGGTCTGCCAGTATTGCACGTACTTTCCTGCTTCCAAAGAAATTGCTCTTTCCTATAAAACAAGCAGAGAATACTTTGCTTAAGTGAGGCAATCGCTAAGCCTATACCCTGTAATGTATTGGAGATCGCGAGCTTCCTGCCGACTCTAGCTAATTTATCAGCAAAGTAATTATAATTATCTCTGCCCTAAGCTTACCGATCGTCTTCGTAGTCTTGTAGTTAGTGAGTTGGCTTATTAGACGCTAGGTCACGGTTCAAACCCCAGGTCAGATTTCCAACAAAAACGAAATATAAAAAAATGTTTCTTCGGTGACTTTACTCAAATTTCTGGCAAATACTCTGAGAGTAAATAAAATTGCCATTAAAAAGTTTGTCTAGAAACTGTCTTTCGAAGTCGACTTTAAACTGTAGGTCACGCCGCTCATGTATAAAATTAACACACATAAGTGGTGTAAGAAACTAGATCGAAATCCTGACTGGAGGCGGATACAAAGAGCTCTCTGAATTATTCTTATTGGTAACTTGCATATCTACACTTACATCGGTATTGGAGATAATCTTGTGCTTCTTTCCGATGGATCTTTATTGAGACTAGTCAGCGGAACGGTATGACATTCATATCATATGAATACCGAGACATAGTAGTAGGAAACAGCAAAGTAAACCAACTGGCCAGAGGTGACGCAATCTAAGAACTCTCTTATGAGGTGTCTAAAATGAAAACCACACTCCTTTGATGACGTTTTGAACATAGCGCAACAAATCTGGCCGAGGGTGGCTCAAATTAAAAAGAGACACGCTAAGATTGGTGGCTGTAGTATTTATGAAGAAGTATTCTTCACTTTTGGTACATGCCAAGCGTTAAGTCAAAGAAGAAGAAAATTGATTGGTGGGCTTCGACTAAATTCTATCAGGCATAGTTAGTTACCATTGCCTGTGATTGATTGTCTTCTTACTAGTGTAAATTAAGTGCAAGCAATTCACTGAACACGTTGACGGAGAGTGGAAAAAAGTAAAGTTCGATAATTGACACTGTAGCCGTAGTCCGTTTCGTTTGTGACGGCTATTGCCGTCATATCATACAGTGAACTTCGCTGTGACGGCTATAGACGCAAATGCCTGTGAACGTGTTGAAACGTGTTTGGACGAAATGAGGAGACAAATAAAAACATGGTAATTTTTTATAACCTGCTAATAAACGATAAAAGCTGTTATCTTTTCTAAAGAGGAAAATAATATTTTTTCGTGCAGCAGTACCTTGAAACAGAATTACAGTCAAATAGGTCTAATTGCTAGTTTTTGTATCCGTCAAAACTAAAATTTAATTTTTTTGCTTCCACGGAACTCAATTTTTCCTGTGACGAAAAACATCGTCAAACTTTACTTTTCAATAACATTTCTTTTTTAATTTTTTTTTTCTCGTCTATTTCGTTTCATCATCCCTGAATAAAAAGCATTTCTGCACTTGGCAACAAATTTTCCATTTTCGCAAAATCGCTAAGAATGTCAATAACATTGTAAAAACGTAAATCAATAACAACAACAAAAAGTATACATGTAAAAAGGCTACATAATAGACTAAATAGGTTGCACTGGCTTTAGCAGCGCATTCAAACTTAATCCAAAATATTTTTTGAAGAAAAAAAGTTTTATCGAGTTGTTGTTGTAGAGTGTTCGTACCGTAGCTACGAAAATGCAAAAAAATGCAATTCATCGTTCAGAAAAATGCAAGTCATCGACCAAAAAAAGCAAGTCATCTACCAAAAAATGCAAGTTATCGATTAAAAAATGCAAATCATCGATCAAAAAACGCAAGTCATCAACTAGAAAAATGCACGTCATCGACCAGAAAGATAGCAAGTCTTCAACCAAAAAAATGCAGGTCATCGACGCGAAAAATGCCATCGACAAAAACGCAAGTTATCGACAAAAAGACTGCAATGCGAGCATTTTGCCCGATTCATAGAGAAAACTTTTTATTAGCTTTCGCCTACATATATCTCCAGTCCGAAGTAATTCTCGACCGTAACGAAAACTGTTTTGGAATCTTTGATCCAATAGCTATCCAACCCACTAAAGCCTTTCTTTGGAGTGTTAGAGAAGTTTAGAGAACTGTACTCACCGAAAGAGTGATTCCTTATTGACTGGGTGGCAACTGCAGCATTTTTCAGGCGAATATATTTGCTATTATGAAAGCTTTCGTGGCCGTGGTTGACCTCATTTATTCTTATAAGTTTTGCTTCGTGATTTTCATTGAAAGTGAAGTGATCTTGAGGGTGATGGGATAATGTAGCATGCGAGAGATTCGTGAATATAAGGGCAAGAAAACGATATGACTTAAGCAATTGCAATATTGGGGACTTATTTTTAGGTCCTAACCCTATGAACTAAGCTGGAGATAATATGGGAAGATGGAGTTTTGTGCCGTATACACGAATTGGCCAACAACAACATATCCCTGAAAAATAACTTTTCAGCTGCCATTAATGAGAAATCCACTGAAAGTGGCAGCCATTAATTGAGAGTTCCAAATGAATATTTCAACTGCTTCTGAAAATTTTCGGCATTACTGTTCAAAACCCAAACGGTTGAAGGCGATTTTTGTGTAAAAAAGAAATTATTAAGGCTCTATTATCATAAAAACAATGTAAATAATTTAAAAAATCCTTAAACTAAACAAAATCTCTAAAATGTTTCACTTTTACAAAATTTTAACCTCAAAATTGAATTTCCTTCAGAATGTTAAACACTGTGTTGTCTATATGACGGTTTTTTTTTTTGTTTCGCAAAGAAAAACATAAAAGTGGTAGAGAGAAGTTAGGCATTTAAACAGCAACACATGAGCATCAACATAATTGTCATAAATATAAAAATAACAACAAAGAACAACAACAACCAAGGCAAACTAAACTAAATAAAACTAAAACAACAACTAAATAGTTTGTATGCATTTTATAATTATGAGAGGTTAATATCCTACAAAGAACTTTAAAAAAAGAGAGCACGGGAGAGAAGTACAGAGAGTAAGGGAGACTAGTGTATGTATATACGTGTGTGCACTCACCCCAAACAAAACAAAAGAAATAATATTAAGGACAAACAACAACAACTTCTATAGCATGACTGTCAGGCGAGTTTTCAAACAAAAACAAAATATATACAATAACAATAACAACAACAATAAATTACATGTTGAAACAAGTAAAAGAAGAAGAAATAATACTAAAAAACAGCATTAGAGATGATGTTTACGAAAGAAAAAAATTACACCCTTAAGGGAATACAATTTAATAAGGATGCTACGGCTTACAAAAGAAGAAAACAGAAAAAAAAAACGAATACGCAGATAAAAGGAAGTAACAGTTGCAATGGCAGCAACAACAAAAACAATACATAACGAAAAATATTTAGCACATGTTTTAAGTAGTTCTACACATGCTCATGCTTACAAAAATCTTGGAATTTTAATTTATTTTTAATCTATTTATAACAAAAGAAGAAAAAGACGAAGACAAACACGAAGTATAGAGAACGACTCTTAAATAAAACCAGGACTTTAAATCCTATTAAAAGGAAAAAAAATGTTCTTAAAATCCTTAAAGGTTTTTGAGCGTACAAGTACAAAGTGTTGCCATAGTGCTATTGAATTTGCCCATAAGAGCACGTTGGAAAATGATTTGTTTAATGATATAGAGAGAGCATACACATGCACACACTTTCATATTATATTGCTTGTCTTTTCAATTGAAGTTTTGCTTTCCTATTTTACAATTTGACAGTTATTACAATAACAATGTTTGACAGTTTAATTTAGGTAGAGACATGCGCATTTGTTAATTGTTAACATTTGTGAGAAAATCCAAAAAAAAACAACAACTACAACAATTAATATTAAAGTATGTTGAGAGAAGCATTAAAAACCCAAAAAAATTAGAAGCAACTGTATAACAGAGTTGCAATAAAATGTAATGCAAAGAAGAAAATTCCTTTAATTACTAAAGGAAAATCGAATTTTACATTGAAATTAAATTGAAAATTTAAAATATTTATACTACAGTTAATAGTGAAGTAAATTTTGTTTTTAAGGAATATTGAGCAAATCGTAAAACATTTCTTCTAATAGTTAAATAATAATAAATAATAAAAGATCAATGACCACAACCCATTAATGTTGTTTCAAATTTCTATTTTTTGAGAATGTGTTTATGTTTACGTTTAAGAAGCTACACTGTTAAAGGTGATAGTGGTAGTTGAGCAAAGAGGTTGTGCAAATAGTTTTAAATTCATATTCAATCAGTTACAAGAGCCTTGCAATCAAAGCATCAGCAATAAAATTTGTTGATACAATTTCGTTTTTGTTTTTAATAACAACAAATTAAATTTTTGAATGCTCAAAGTACCTAGAATTTTAGAAAAATATATTTTATTAATATAAAACTGGCAGTTTGCATTCAGTTTTGAGTTTTGCACCCTTAATTTGTGTTAGGAAAGTACCATTTTGTGAAATTTTGGAAAAATTATAGAACTCAGACTTTCAGAAATGTAAATAGATTTAATATGAATAGCTCAAAGATGCAACAAGTGCGAAAACTGTAGTATCTTTAAGGAATAGTAGGCGGCATGGTAAAGTAATGCCTTATTTTTTCTTGCAGTTAACTCAGGGCAAAAATCCTCATAAAAACTAACCGGGAAATCATTGTACTTGCTAATCTTGAATGATGATTTAAACTATATTGTTCAAAAAGCCTTGGATAATCTTGAATAAATAGAAATTCAGAGGTAATTATTCCCTGGTATCTGGTATAATGGTTGTCATGAAAACTTGGATATTTATGGTTTAAAAACAATGTTTGATGGATGATGGAATTAAAACCATTCTGCAGTACATATATACATAGACTTTTAAAATATGAGTGTTTTTCGAGGTCGTCCCGTAAACTCTTTGCAGTATTCGCTGTGTATTATTCTACCCGATTACTGATTGTTTTTGATACACCACTTTTCAATAATTCATAACTAAAGCTTCAGCGAGAAATACTATAAATGCGGAGCACAGTCAAAAGCCTCCACATAAATGCTTGAAATAAATTTGCAGCACTTAAAGTAAACATAACCCCCAAACTATTTGTATAAATAACGTGTAATTTTTTTTTTCTAAAACAACTTTACCAACACTGTTAGCTCAGTATGAATTCTGTAGTGCTTAATAACGTTTCTAACAGCATTAATACAACAGAGAGTAGAGTGCATTACTCTCTGGAATAGTCAAGTCTCTCAGTCATTATAACAGCCACATGGATGGATATGAATCATACAAGAAATAAATTTTACAGTTTCCTTGTTTGAATAGCACGAAAACCAAAAAGAAAGAAAAATAAACACAAAAACAAACAACGACTAATGTATATGAATGTAACAACAATAATAACAACAACATAAGCCTTAACTAAATACAAACAACAACTACATTGTAGAGTCAAATGAAAATGAGTATGAGTAATGGGGATACGGTTGGCTCTCGCGCATAAACAACTAGAAACTCCAACGACAAAAACAACAACAGCAACAAAACAACACGACAATAATCCAAAGAAAAATAACAAATTCACCCAGTACACACCCTTTTGTACAGGGGTGGTGGACATAATATAAACAACATACATTGGCACATATACTCCTAAGTAAATACAAACTCAATATTATGTAGAGAGTAACATAACAAAAACAACAACACAGAGAGAGAGCATAAAACAAAACTAAGTATGAATGAAATAAAAAATAAAAAAAAAAAGGAAAACAAGGAAAAATCAATAAAATTGCAAAAGATTTTGTGAAAAATTAAAAATAAAATTTAAATAACATTTCAAAATTTATACTAGAAATTAAAAGTTCTTTGCCGAATTTGTAGGAAACGAAAAACAACAGAATGTAATGAACGAAAACAACAACAATAACGCGGTTTATAAAAGAGTATAACAGTTGCCATACACACATACACACACAAAAACTAAAAAGGGAAAAACACCACCCAAAAATTGTAACGATTGTTGCCATTGTTTGAATGAAATTTTTATGCACAAATTTTGCTGTGCAACTCGTCTGCGGAAATAAAAAAGGGAGTAGAAAATGGTGCTTTTTTTTAGTACCAAAGGGAAAAATTCTTATATTCTGTATTAGATGGCAGAAATTGAATTAAAATTTAAGTAAAGTTTTTAAAAATTTGTGTAAATTAAAATAAAAATGTCCATAAAAGGCCATTTACATATGCTCAATATTTTTAATATGATCCCGGCACTTCATTAGAGGTCAAATAAAATTTATTGTCTTAATCATTAACATGAACGTATTAAATGGAATGAGTCTACTGATGACCATGGATTACATCTCTACCATTATAGCTTTTTATTAAATAGTTTAGTGTACATACGGCTTTCCGAAAATATTAAATTGTGGCGTATCGCAAGTTGCTATAGAAATGGTTGCTGGTATCTTGTCTGAAACATTTTTGATTTCAGAATCAAACAGACAATCCGACTACACTGCTTTGTCAAAAACCCCTATGGAAGCCTTAAGCTCAATTTACGTACAGTTGAGCGAAAAGGATTTCTGGAAAAATGACAATAAATATTGGAAAACAACCGAAATGTCCCCAAAACATACATCAAAACGAAGGTTAGGTTAGGTTAGAGGACGTGTGCTTGTCGAATGAGACAAGTACAGTACCCGGAGGTCGAATTGACTCATTGTACAACGTCCTTAAAAGGAAGGATAACAGAGGGGATAGGAAAAAGGAGAGGAAGCAGGAAAGGGAGAATGGGAAGCAGAGGAATTACACAGACCAAAAACAAAACAAAAAAGGGAGAACGCGACTACACTGATGAAGCCCTAGCACTTCTCAACCATCTGAAGCCACTAATGAATCTGTGGAGAGCCTTGATGTCGGCTCTCGACACAGAATTCAAACCCTCAAAAAAGCCCCTGCCAAGGGTCCTCAACCTCCACTTGCTAAGGGCTGGGCAGTTACAGAGGAGGTGCTCTACAGTCTCCAACTCCTCATCGCAATATACCCTGCAATAGTCCGGCGACCTAGCGACCTAATCTTGCAGTGCCCCGTGATAAAACCGATAACTAACCTTAAACTGGCCTTATCCAAGCCCAGTAGCCAACCTGTTCTCATACTGTCTATAGCAGGCCATAGACATCTAGAAACACAACATTAAAACGAAACTATAATGCATGTTGTGTTGAAAGGTCCAAGATTTACCCGAAATCGAATGAAAATAGAAGTAGGCATGTCATTTAAAGCTAATTTAAAATACAGCCTCAAATGGTGTACACCATGTTACCCCTTAGGAGAGGTGATTCCATTTAGTTGAGAAATATGAGAGAAAGGATTAGGATGCTAGAAAAGGCTGGACGAAGTGTCCTGTATTTTTAGAAAGTTCAAGTAGAATAGTTCATTAACTAGTCCAGTCAAGTACTATCACAGTTCAACTACGTTGAAAATACTCTAAATTAACCAGCATATAATCGGCTTTGGGTAAATGTCAAGTTTACGACCTAGTTTCTCATGCCACTTATGTTGTGTGTGTTAATTTTATCCTGAAGTGGCGGGACCTTCAGTTTAAAAATCGTCTCCGAACCATAGATTTTTTGATAAACTTTTCATGACAATTTTTTATTAATTCTGAGAGTTTTTGGCAGAAATCTGTCATATTTCGTTTAGTTTGAGATGTCCTAGCTGGGGTTTGAGCCACGACCACACGTCCAATAAGCCAACACACTACCTACTAAACAACGGCGACTCTAAGTAGGTATATGTGAAAATATTTTATCTTAATTCGCTGGTAACATTGAGTTGGTGCTCCATTCCATTATCAGTTCATGATTTAAAATATCATTCTTTCCGGTTTCTAATGGTTTTTAAAATTGTATCGATATCTGGTTAAACATCATCTGACTTCTATTATGAATTAATTTTAATAAAATCGTGAATGAATTTGATTAAGAATAGTATTTGAGCTACTTATTTGGGTCAAACTAGGCGCTGTTTTGATAAATCACAAATTCTGCAGTCCAATTGCTGACAATTTAGGCTCAATAGTTTGGCCGTACAGCAGTAGATTTTTCTCGATTACGCAGCTAAACTTTTTTCATCATCAATCTGCGCCTAACCTTCGTTTGCACTGGCTAGTCGTAGTTTAATTATGATCGATTTCGCTTTAGATTTGTCTTTAGCGATCCATTTTTACCACCGTTATTCTCAGATGGAAATTCGGTCCATAATTTTTTTTCTTATATTAATGCCTGGGAAACGACACATTTAAGTTCTTTCTGTATTCGACCCTATTAAAGCGGTTCCAAGCGAGTATCCGTTTAATGCACGGGGGCAATTAGAATAAATTTTAAACAAATTTCGTTATCGATGTCAAGAAAAATAATCAATCGAATTAATTTTTTTTAAATTTTATTTTATTTTTCTTTTCAGAATTTAATTTTGTGATGTGGTACTCTCTACATTTTTAATCCAAAAAAGTACTTTTGCAAAAAAGAGTATTAAAATCCGCTGTAATTCATCTCTGCCACCCTTAAATGAGTTTTAGTTACACAAAGAAGAACAAGAGAAAAGCAAAATCAAGCAAAAAAAAACAGCAACTATGTTAACTGACTCTAGAAGACGAGCCAACGCAAGGAAAAGAAGGGCGAGAGAAAAATCAAGAAGAAGAAGAAGAAGAACAAAACCAACGGTTTTACAACAAAAATATGATGAATTTCAAAATGTCTGGCTAAGGGTCTTACCTTTTTTTCTTCTTTCGTTCCAATGGAGTTTCTCTATAGAATTTAAAAGATTTTTCTTTTAATTGAAAAATTGATTTCTTTTCAATTTTTTATTAAAACAAAAACAAAAAATAACACTTGAATTATATTTTTTGCAAAGAAAATTAAAGAAAAACTGCCACTAATCCTGGGGGGTGGCTGGTTTTTACTAAAATTATTTTTTGCAAAAAAAAAAACTTCTCTTTTCTTTTATAATTTCTTGCTTTCAATTTAAAACTTTTCTATTATTTTTCTTTTTTTTTATTTAAAACAAATTCAAGCTGACCAGAAAGTCTGCTTGAATTAAACTTATGCACTAGATTTATTTGGTTAAACACTTGATTTTTTGTTGAAGCACCCACGTTTTGATTAAACCGACCGGTTTTCTTTGGCTTAAATTATGGCAGAAATGCTGTTTTACACACTTTTGCTAAACGCTTACACTAGCGACGTGACCCTGCTTTCGATAAAAAGCAAACGTACCGCACAACGTCTAAACGATGACTGCTTGCTCTTGTCTCACTAAATACTTAGCAGACCTAAAATAACCCTATGTTTCGTTGTTATTGCCCCTTAAGGGGAAATTTGGGATTTTTTAGTTCTTATTGTTGATTTTATTTTGATTCTTTTAAATTATCATTGGTTTTGTTTTGATTTTCGTTTGTTTTTAATGGGAGAGAGTTTGTATACAAGAGAGAAGTTAGAAAAACACCTGTTGCTTATTAACACTGTTGCCAATTTAGCTATTTTCTCGTCAAATCTAGCGATTTTTAAATCCAATTTGCGGGATTTATTAGCTATAAATCTAGCGATTTTTATGTTGCTACAAAGTAACACTCAAATAACGATTTTTAAAGAAAAGAAAAATATGTATAAACAAACAACGCGAATTCTTTCTACAATATTTTTGTGACAAGTGTTTAAGTGAATGAAAATTAAAGTATAAAATTAAGTTGTAAGCTTTTAATAATATTGTCAAAAACTATAACAACTTAAGGAATGGGACCTAAATATAACCAAAAATTTCGCCGTGAGTGGCTAAATCACGAAAAATTGAAAACGTGGATGGCTCATGACGAAAAAGACGAAACAAAAGGATTCCGTAAGTATTGCAGATGCTCCTTGTCTGGAAAACTTTAGGACCTATTATGCAATAATTTAAAAAAAATTTAATTAAAATTTATTGCTAGTATTTTTTCAGAATTAAGCGATAAATCGTTGTCTTTTTTACATAATATAAAAATTCCCAAAAAATTAGCTATGTTTTAAGTAAATTTTCTTAAAAACTTTTTAAAATTTATTGTTTTGGCGATTTATCGCTAAATTTTTAAATTTTTTTAAAATTTAGCTATTTTCTAGCTATTTTTTAGTCGACTTTAGCGATATTTTTTGGAAAAAAGTTGGCAACAGTGCTTATTAAATATTTTACCAATAGGAAAAAGAGAGTTTAGGATTTCTTAAAACCGGGAAATTATTCTCACAAAAATAACGAACTTCAATGTTTTGAAATTGTTTTATTTTATAGTGAAAAAATTGATTTTATTTATCGTTTATCGAAAAAAATAGTGCCTTTTATGCAGCCAAATGTCCAACAGAAAGTAAACAAGTAACCTTAACACGTTGACTGCCAAGCGGATTTTCCATAATTTGCCCAAGGCACCAACGTATATTTTTAATTATGCGATAGGGGTCACCAGTGACCGCCAGGGCGCTGTAGCCAAGTCGAGTGCCGGTGACCGACCAACTTCACGGCAGTCAACGTGCTAATATTCTTTAAAGAATCATTACTTGCTTCTACGTTAGCCTCCAAGCCTTGCTTGTCCTCATCTCGACGTGCAGCTATCTTTGTTTTTGAACATCCTATTTTTCTACCTTGAGGATTCTAAATAAGGTTAAGGTAATAGACTTTCTTTCCACAAAGTGCACGTCCGATCCACACAAATTTTGTTCTATCAATCCCTATGTTTATATTTTTGCATGGCCCAAAGTCGTTCGTTGCTGTATTATTAGCGGCCAAAATATTCTAGGACATCGATCTTCAAACACTCGCCCTATGACCTCCGTAACAAACCAATTCTCACGTAACAACCATAAAGAAACAGCGGAAAGAACATAGTTTTCGAATATACAGTGAGCGTCAAAAGAAACTGTACATTTAAGAAAATATACATTAATAAATTACCGTTATTTTTATTTTAAAATTGTCTTATTACCAAAATTACAAAAAATTTCGAAATATGTACTTCGGGCACTCTCCTTAAGTGGTAAAAGTTGAGTTTGATGATTGTTAGAATTTTATCCTTAGTGTACAGTTTCTTTTGACGCTCACTATACCTAAGTACATACGTAGTCCGAAACTGTGATTGAGTTCCTCACCCCGTGCAGTTGCTTGAATGCAATAAGTATGCAAGTATTGGTAATCGATTTCTTCACACGATTCACGCGAGTATGAAGGATGTTCAGCGGCTCATTTGAACTGGTATTAATCCTATTCTCTTTAGGCTTATCTATATTTGTTTTGCGATTGATTTTATTCGATTCTAGCTAATGATCATTCAGTCTCCCGTCGAAGAGTTCACATCTATGGTCCACATAATAATCAAGAGACTATAGTCGAATTTTCCGTCTTAGGGAATTCCATACAATTTCACGAATAGGAAACAGCAAATAGTCTCTATGGTGGAACAAGATGTACTGATTAGCTGAAGAAGTAGATTGGGTGCTAATTTCTCAAACCTTCTTAAGCCACAAGTTTGCCTTGTACGTAATGAGTGCCTAAACCATAAGAAACTATTAAATCACTAGAGGCTACTACTGAAGAAAATAGAAAAAATTCGAATTTCTTGACAAACTAGTAAAAATTCAATGATATTAGGCTACAAATTACTTACTACTCAACCGTATGTAGAATTCGTATGTACATCGTGTGTACTTTTACAATGTAAAATATTTCACGATAATGTCAATATGCTCTACCCTAGGAACAGTTCAAAACTTCGTAAACTTCTCCATGACAAATATATTATTAACAAATGAAATTTCTTTAATATACTTACATACATACATAATTGGACATTATAACCCTACAGTCAGGATTACGAGCTAGCTTTTCACACCACTTATGTTGTGTGTGTTAATTTTAGACATGAATGGCGAGACCTACAGTTTAAAGTCGACTTCGAACGACGGATTTTGTTAAGAAACTTTTTCATGGCAAATTTTTATTTACTTTCAGAGTTTTTGCCAGAAATCTGCTGAAAGCGGAAGTCGCCAAAGAAAAATTTCCTATGTCAGATGTCTGACCTGGGGTTTGAACCGTGACCGCCACGTCTAATAAGCCAACAAACTATCTACTAGACCACGGCGTGTTTAATGACAAAAATATTATTAACAAATTAAATTTCTTTAATATACTTACCTCAGCAATTATCCTGTTATTTCTTACGGCTGACAGCTGGATTTTTAAGAAGTATCGTGATATACACCAGTTTACAAAATATATCAGGACCTAATCATTGCTATGTTGTCCTTTTTTAAAGATTTTATTGTATTGCCGTTATTAAATGTTTGCAATGAGGTAACGATAGATGGCAGCACGCAAACCAATCACCTGCTTAACTTGGAACGAGAATAGATTAAGAAAACGATAGCAAAGCTGTAGAAGAAGCAACCGCAACTTATGGCAACACCAGCCGCCAACTGGATAAGATGGAAAATGCTTTGTGGAAGCTATAAGCTCCCAAGAGGGGTGGATAATAATTACCTTCTGCATCTCTCTCTCTTGTATATTAAATCAAAAGACTTTTTCAACATATTTTGTGGGGATTTTTCATTTATTGCTTAAATATATATATGTATATATGTATGTATGTATTGTATATGTATTGTATATTCTTTATATTTGTTTAAATATGTATTTATTTATTTATTTGATATTTCTCATTTTGATTTTCAATAACATTGATTATAAAATTGTTTTTCTTTTTATTTTATTTTATTTTATATAATAAATGTGTGTGTGTATATTTTATATAATTAATTATCATTATAATATAAAGAAATGTTATGTTAAAAAGGGGACATTTAATTAAAAACAAACAAAATACAAACAAAAATTAGTGTATGAGTATTAAAAAATAAATTATTTTGTTTAAAAAAGTTTTAATGCCATCCAAACTTAATAAATAACTAAATAGTTTTTTTTAGGAAGCTCTAAAGGGATCTTATTAAGATCTACTTGCACTCTTAATTAATTTAAGTTTATAAAATATTTTATTTACTAAACTAAGTTTAAATAAATAAAAAGGCTTTAAGTAAAAATGTAAAGCCTTTTAGTTCTTAAATTAAAAAAGATTAAAAATAATAATGCGAGTAGAATTTGTTCAGCTTAATAATTAAAAATTTTAAAACAATTTGTATACATTATTAATATTGTATAATATAATAAGAAAAATTTAATAAAAAAAAATAAACATACATCTAAAAAAACTTATATTATTATGAGTAATACAATTAATTGTTAATTAAAAATGTATTCGAGTTAAGACTAGTTAAAGTTTATGAAATAAAAAAATTAACAAAAATAAATATAATGTTGTCTATAGAATACAAGAAAAATGAGTATTTTATATTACAAGTTAGAGTTTAGTTAATAAATTTAGACTTTAAAACTTAAATATTTTTAAATATTCTGCTTAATTTTTGTTTGGAGATCAAATAATTAAAAAAAATATATAAAACAGACGAACGAATAATAAAGAATTTTTTTTATAAAATGTTACAAATTAATTTCCTCTTGAGTCTGTCGAAGCCCTTAGCAGATTAAGGTTGAAGACCCATGGCAGGGGCTTCTTTAAGGGTTTGACTTCTTCGTCGAGAGCCAACATAAAGGCTCTCTATAGAATCATTATTAGTTTGAGCTGGTTGAGAAATGCTAGGGCTTCAATAGTGTAGTCGCGCTCTCTTGTGTGTTTTGTTAGCCTGTGTAATTCCTCTGCTTCCTTATTCTCCCATTCCTACTTCCTCTCCTTTTTTCCTATCTCCCCTATTATCCTCTCCCCTTTAGGACGTTGTAGAATGGATCAACTGGACCTCCGGACACTGTACTTGTCTCAATTGGCAAGTACAAGTCCTCTAACCTAAACTTAATTCCCTCTTATTCGAAATATGGTTGCCGAATTTCAAAACTGCTATGTGCAGCAGTGGACAGCAAGAGAACTAAGAAGTACTAAAGTACTCCTGAGTTCGACAAGAGAACGTTTTGCAGTCTAACGTGACACTGCGCTATTGGCACTTTTGCTGACAAGCTTCATCTGCCCCACCAGAATAACTTTTGAAGCTGCCATGATGTGGAGGTAACGGATCGATGCAACATCATATATGAGAGTGCCCTGCACTTCAAAACAGACGCCATCGGATTTTGGTTGACAGAACCTTTGAATATCTGAGTCTGGTGGCGAACGTGCCACTAAGGGAACTGGCCATTTTTATCCTAAGCTCGTGGTGCTTCAAACCACCACTAACGGATCATGACAAGGGGGATTACCTCACACTTGGAGACACAATGGGCCTTAAGGGCCACCAAGTGAACTTTCCTTGAACGGCAAGCTACCCGCTAACTAAACCTAACCTAGATTTTCTTAAAAATTATGACACGAGTTAAAATATTTCTCTTAGGAATTTCCCCTTAGAATCCATCCGTCTTGGGACAATTGATTTTTTATAAGTTTTACTGACAAAACTATTCGACATTTGCCGGCTATCATTTGCTGTCACTTTCAAACGTCAAGCTAACCGCTAACCTAGCCTAACGCCAACAAAATACGTTGCCTTGTGTGCCTTTATAACTGAAGTAAAAACTGCCTTTTTTTTTCTTTTGTACCTTTATTATAACATGCTTTTTTCTTTTGTCTTGAGCCGAAGGTGGGGATCATCGAAAGACAGTTTTGTTCCATCACATGCTTGCTGCAGATTGTGTGTAAACATGCCTGCAGTTGATTGCAGCATGTTCGTTGTAATCGCTTCTACAAACTACTTCTGGAAGCAAAATTCCACAAGTTTCGGTTTGAGTGCAAACGTTACAGCATATACATACTTGCAGAAATTCTTCTGCAAGTGAGTTGTTAGTGTAGACACGGCTTAAGAAAAACAATTGGAGGCAAGCGATAACTTGTATCGATAATTTGTTTTAAAAATATTGGAGTAATTGATTGTTTTTCATATACGATTTCGATAAGTCCAGATAAGTTCTACAGGAATTTTTATATACGTTTTCAATCGTACATATGTCCAGATCGTATGTCTACAGAAACGGGGAATAAAACTCTCTGTGCTGTATTCTAACCTTAAAAATTAATTTAAAGCAGAAAATCGCTATCATATGCATTTTGCGAAATTAAAATTTGAAAAAATTATTATTTTTTTCACAAAAAACAAATTTTAATGCATGAGGGACAAGGTAAATGAAGGTAGTATCTATTACATTTTATTTGCAGACAAACATAAACTTTTACAAATTATATGAAAAAAATTGTCAGGATATTCTTTTTTGGCTCTGTGGTTCAGAACTTATGAATCACAATAACAAGGGATAAAGAAAATTGACCGTGAATGTTTTCTTTATTAGAAAATATATATAAAATCTCGATTTTTAGTGGTCCTTTGATGGAATAAAACTGTATTATAGAGCACTAGTTAATTGCTTTTGAGATTCGAAACTTCAGCTTTCGTTGAAAGGTTACAATTCATATCAAATTATGACTGATTAAATCGGTGGTAACGCTCATTTTTTTGATTCCATATTATGCAAGAGAAGGGGGTTAATTTAATTCTATGAAATGAATTAAATGGTATCCAAAAAACATGGATATTTATTTGTTTATTTTTTGTATAATTATTTCAATATCGAATGGTTTTAAACTTTTTCAATTTATGTTTTTCCTGGGGCTCTATGGAAATGCAAACATAATTTCATTGTTAATTATGTTAATAAAAATAATTCAAAATTCAAAACAAAACACCTAAGCTTGAATAAATTATTTAAATAGAAAAGATTCTTTCTTCATTCGTTCTGTTTTAAAGTATAATAATGGAAGCAATTGAAATATTTTTTTGTTTCTTTAAGTTTTAAAATAAATGCCATTCTCTTAATATCTTTTGTTACTTAATAAAAAAAAATACGCTTAAAATCAAACGTCGTAAACAAATTGCAAAACTTAAAAGCTAAAATTGTAAGCTTAGTTATTAACAAAATATATGTTAATTACAATACAGTTTGTAAAATACTTAAAAATAAAATACATTCTTGAGTAAAATTGTAAGTCACATGGTATACCAAAAATTAAAAAAAAAAAAAACCAAATAAAAAACAAAACAAAACTTAAAAAATAATAGGAATACAGAGAACTATAAATATTAATAAAAAAAACCTAAACCTAATTTAAATTTAAAAATTTTTCATTTAATTAAATTTTCCAGCAAATTCGATAAAAACGAAGCAGCCTCAAAACCTCAACAATCAAAAAAAATTGATATGAAAAGCCCTTAATTTTATGAAATATTTTTAATACAAATTTTCAATCGTGTGAAATTGTTTGTCTTACGACAGCAGGAGGAACAATTAAGATCATCGTAGTTTTGCAACAGGATCGCGATCTTACGCTTGATCTCCAGACTGACATAATTTTTGCTGATAACAGCGTTAAATAAATTCACTAACTACATCGATAGCATAGTTATCGGTCATTATTTGGTATTCAATAAGCCTCATATCCCTACTTGTCGACAACACATACTTTATTTTATTCTCACTTACTGTCAAACCCATTTTAATACATTTCCATTCGATAGTGCTAAAGGCAGCAGTAACATCTTATTTCATACGCTCTATCCTGTCAATGTCGCCAACGTACGCAAGCAACTGGACACTTTTATGGAAAATAGTGCGATTCCGCAGAACACTCTCCATGACAAAGTTGAAAAGGTGTCATGATACGGGATCACCTAGTCTTAAACCTCGCACGGTATCAAAAGGTAGAGGAGTTGCCAAACGTCATTCTGTATAGCCTTACCAGCTTTGCAGAAATACCGAGCACTGACATTGAGGCAAAAACACTGTTCTTTATGAGGCTATCAAAGGCTGCCTTGTATGCGACAAAAAGATGGTGTGTGTGTGATTTGAGGTAATGTGAACATCCCGTTGGTAATAGTGGTTCATCAGTTCTGAAGCCCCACGTGGCTTCAGTCATTCACACAATACGAGAATAAAAACATTATATGCGATAAGGGGAAGGATTATACTTCTATAAATGGCGTATATCATGGAGTTTCCCTTTTACAGGATAATACAGAGGACAGTTTGAATCGTTGGACATACTTTCCTCATCACCTTCGGTCTTAAACAATGCAGTGGGCAGGCCAACAGGACCTGCAGCTGTATTGTTTTTAAGTCTTATAATCGCGACTTTAATCTCTTCATTGCTAGTTAGCATAAACACCACGCTGTCGTCATCGATCGGATTCGGTGCATAATATCTAAAGGCGGAATTGGTGTCCTCATCGCCTTGTAGAACAGTAGAGAAGTGTTGTCTCCATAACCTTAGCACCCTTAGCGAATCTGTTAGGTTAGGTTAGGTCGGAGTGGTAGCTCTGAATATCATAAAGCTCACTTGGGCACGCATAGCGGCCCGTTGTGATGCCACGGGTGAACGCAGTCCCTGTACTAACCAAATTTCACCAAAATCAAGGAAAAGGAAGAAGTTGGTCAGCGCAAGGGCTGCACTAGCGAATCTGTTACTAAGTTTCCATTTATTTTAAATCTGTTACTAAGTTTCCAAATAAATGCTAAAGATTTACTGAAATTTTGAAAAGAACAAGAAAATCTTAAAAGCTTATTATGAACGAAAGAACGAACCTTCCGCGTGGAATTAGCTGTGATCCTGATTGACCCAGTGGAAGCTGCTAGTTAGCTAGATTTTAAAGCAAGTCTATATACTGGACAAAAGAACGTAAAAATTAAGCTAGAGACTTCAATTTTGAAATAGTGGAAAAGTAATGATGGTCGTATTGAAATTCAACCTCTACCAATAAGTTGGAAAGACGGAAAAGTTCAGTGTGGCTAAGTAATAATAATAAATTTCCAACAAAATAGATACCCAAAGCATTTTGCATAAATTGGTAAAATTGGATCCTAAATAAACTCTTAACTTCTCAATAAAAAAATAGAATCCTTATATCCCAACTCCTATAAGCCAAATGATTTCACGCCATTGAGAGTTTATATGAAAACAACTGAAAAAATTTTAAGTAATTGAGCGTTTTCCATTCAAATTTACGATCGTCTGAAATCATTCATAATAAAAATATAACAGGGGATTTAATTATTCAAATATTATTCAAAATATAAAAATGTTTGCCTTATCGAAACAGACATATTTTCTCTCGATTGAAATCGTTTAACTTACAGTAATGGGCACTTTAATAGAATAGAACTAAATTATGTATTATTATTCATATATATTCCAGTAATATCGCTTAAAATGTTGGCCTTATCGAAAAGGATAAATTTTCTCTTGATTGAAAACGTTTAACTTACATTAAGGGGCACTTTGATAAAACTGAACTGAACACAAAGCAATATTTTAAAAATCTTATCTAAACATAATGGATATTTTGCTTTCCTCTGTATTATTATTCAAATATTTCTTGAGTAATAACGTCTAAAAATGTTTGCCCTATGGAAACGGACAAATTTTCTCTTGGTTGAATTCATTTAACTTACAGTAATGAGCACCTAATTAGAAAATTAGCACCTAATTAGTTTGGTAGGTTAAGTTACGATAGTGGGTAGCTTGTCGTTCACAGGAAAGCTCATTCGGCGGCCCATATGCCCTAGTGCGTTCTCCAGTGTGAGGTGAGACCCCTTGCCAATTAGTTTGATAGAACTGACCACAAAACAATATTTTGAAAATATTATCGAAACATGATGGATGTTTTGCTTCCCGCTATAATTAAGATCATTGAGAAATTACAGTGAGCGTCAAAAGAAACTGTACATTAAAAAAAATATATGTACATTAATAAATTAGCATTATTTTTATTTTAAAATTGTTTCATTGCCAGTTTTTAAAATTGAAGCAAAAAATTATTACAAAAAATTTCGAAATATTGTAAAATTTTTTCGAGCACTCTCCTTAAGTGGTAAAACTTGAGTTTGGCGATTGTCAGAATTGTATCCTTAGTGTACAGTTTCTTTTCATGGCCACTGTATGTGTAAAATTCTATTAGCGTAAGACAAATGACTCCAAATGAATAGTAAAAAATGTGCTTGAAAAGCATTCATCGTTTTTTATATAAATTTTGTAACTCCGATTTCTGTAAGTCAAGCAATTAGAGGCAATCGAATAAACGAATGAAAATAATTCAAAAATATTTGAAAAATATTGAGTTCTACATACGAATTTATAATTGTCTAAAACCGTTAACTTTCAGTAACTGTTAGCCTTGTAAAACTAGACGTTAAACATTCGAATTTAAAGTCCTTTGAAATTAACAAACATTTCCACGTTATTATAAACTTATAAATTTTACTGGTTGTAAATGATAAATCGATTTCTTATCAGTTTAATTTCTAATTTTGTTTTGTTATATTAAGCAGAGTAGATACAAAGAAATTGTTTTTTTATTTCTTTCTATTTCTGATATAAAAATTACCACAAGGCTGGTCATAGCAAACTGAAAACTTTTCTTAGAAATGATTAAAAATAATATTATCAACATATTCCAAATCGTTTAAAAGGAAAATCAACGTAATATTCCACACAAAATTGTAAAAATTGTTTTAAAACAACATTAGAAATGTAGCGAAAAGTTAATTTAAATGAATGAATTCAGTCGTTTTATATGAAAAATAACAAAATTCATATGGAAAACACACAAAGCAAAAGGACATGTGGTCTTGAGAGATTAAAAAAAGTAAAAGAATCCATTTCAAGTTGCATTTTCCTTATGAAAACTATTCAAGAGCAATAAATTTTAATCAGTTAATATGATCTCTTAGTCCGAATCATTCTTTAAATGAATTTTAAATAATAATAAAATTAATTTCATTCGAATTCCGAGATATGTTGAGAACTTATCGTTGTTTTCCTTAAGACTTAAAACATTTAAAAGCTTATAAAAAGTGAAATAAAAGTTATAAAAACGAATTTACCTTCAATAATTATCTCAAGTCACCAGCTAATGGTATACAAAATGTTGAATATCCAACCAAATTAGCAAGGAAACAAATTCCAATTAATTCTTTAGTTCTTCCTTGAGTTGTCCTGTATAATAATTTTGTTCTTTTGCCTTGTGACTTTTGTATTTGGCGTATTTGTGGATAATTTCTTAAGATTTTCTTGAGGTATAACTGCTAATGCTTGTTCCTTGTCTTTGCTGCGCTTACTACCACCACCACCACCACTACCGCCGCCACCAGTTCCCAAACTGTTGCTATTAATTTGCGACGTTATATGACCACCACCGGCCGATGATGTTGAAGGTGGCACCGAACTGTTATCATCGTTATGATTGTGATGACTGGCTGCATAACGTGTTAAGACTTGAAATTTCGCAAATAATTTATTTTTCGTTTCCCTTTCCTTGTCTTTAAACTTATCCAATGGTTTGTATTTGGTTAACGAGGATGGATCGGTTAGTGGGCACATTTCTAAATCGTTTAGTTTGTTGGTAGAGGGTTTTAGCATTTTATTACTGTGTGTGTTATTATGTTTCGAGGGCCAATCGTATTCGGAGTCCGTGTAACAGGTATTTGTGGAGTTGGCTGTTTGCAAAGCTAAATTGTGTGGGGTGGGTTTAAAGAATCTTGGTTGCGCATTTAGTGACTGTTCACTAAAAGAGGTTGAGCTATTCGAGGTTTCATCGGCCAAGTGCCTGAGCATTAAGGTTAATTTCATTTCATGTTGTCTTTGTAGCAAAACAGCATTACGTTCGCCTTCTAAGCGTGCCTGTCGTACAGCATTTGAGAGCACTCTTTCCCTCCATTCCCAGGCGTCTTTTTCTCTTTCCAATTGCATAAGCTGCACCTCCAGCTTACGTGATGAGTCTCTCAGATCGATAACTTTGGTAAAATATTTGTAAAGTAATGTACGCATCTCCTCTGAGGATAATTTATTAAGGCGTGCCATTAACATTTGTTCTCCCTTTTCGCGTTGTATACGTTCGCTGGTGTCTATGGACTTGTGGCCGCATATCAATTCATTTTTAAATTCTATGGCAGCATCTATAGCCTCTATGGCTTCATCACACTCGAGTAGTTTACGTTCTTCTTTATGGCTTAACATTTTATCTCGTTTCAATTTGCGATCCAACGAGCATCTTTGCTCTAACAAATGATCTCTAGTACGTCTTAAATTACGTATTTCATGCCTTAAGCCTTCACGTTCTTCGTCATCGCGATAAAGATCTAAATTATCGGACTTTTCTTTCAGAACATGATCAAGATGTGAAATGCGTGCCTGCACCTCCTTCAAATGTTTGCCTTTCTCCTCTACCAAAGGTGGCTGATGATGCTCAATTTTAACTAAAGCTTTAGAGTTCTCTTTTTCCTTCAATGACTTCAGTTCATTTTCTAAGGCTTCCTTAAGTTTGCGTTCCTTTTTGATTTTCTTTTGCAAATCGTCGATAACTTTCTTGGATTCATGTAAAGACTGCTGCAACTTTTTTACTTTTTGGCCACTTTCGCCCGCAATATGTTTAATGGATGTCAGATCGTTGAGCCTCTGCTCCAAGTGAGTTATGACGGCCTTTAAACGTTCTATTTCTTGTTTATCTTTATGCTGTACTACCGCCTTAGCTAAGGATTTTTTAGTCTTTTCGTATTCAGCCTCTAATTTGGCTTTTTTCTTGTTGAATCTTTGTTTGGCTGTAGTTCGTGTGTCACTGTTCTTAATGAGTTCAGTAATAATGTTCTGTTTTAAACTCATCGTCTCTTCCACTTCTTTGATTTGCCTTAAACGTGCCTCTAAATCGGTGTCTAATTTACGTAACTTCTTTTGGAGGATATCAATGGGCGTATTGAGATTCTGCCTTAAATTATTAGCCATATCGGTGGAGCTGTCGAGGAAGTCATCATTTGCAGTTTGCAACTGATTTTGTTGTTGTTGCTGTTGCTTTACACCGGCAACACGATTTAACATGGCTATTTCGGCACTTGTTAAAGTAGCACCTGGTTGTATTGAACGCCTGCGGCCACCCGGTCCAGCAGAAGGTCTTCTCTCTTCCAAGTCTTTATCTTCATCTTTGCGATCTTTATTTTTTTGATGGAAACTTTCCTGGGACTCCATAACCGCCTTGGGATGACTCTCCATAAACTCTTGATATTTCATTGTAACCAATTTATCAGTTTTTATCGATAAATCTTCCATTAACATTTCGATTTTTTCTTCCAAGTCAGGCCTTTGAGATTCCGAATCGGATTCATTATCCGAGTTTTGTTGACAAGAAGTTTCTGGCTCACTATTGGTTTCGTCCGGTTCTTCAGCTTCCTGTATGGGACCCAATTGTTTTTGGCTGCGTATAACTTCATTCGAACTAAGGCACTCCTCACACTCTTGTTTAAGGAAAAGCCACTCCTCTATTTGTTCTTTTTCAGCTTCTCCAATGGCATTAGAAGACATCAGTCTGAAATGTAAAAAAAAAGTTCAGAAAAGTAACACCACTAAGCGTGATATGTTTTGTTACTGACTTTGAAAATAGACCTTCCGCATTAGAGACCAACTTAAACCACTGGCTGGCTGCAAACTGTAAACCAAAATGTGTATCTGGCACCGGCGGTGTAAGACCAGCAGTTGTTACACCGCCCAACTCCGGCAATATGCCTTCAGGCGACAGAGGCGTATTATCATCGGAAAACGTATTCATTACCACATAATTCCGAACACATTGCACTTTGAAAACAAACTGGAGATTGCACAAAGTCTCATTGACATCACGCTCAAAGGGAGAAACACACAAGATTAATAAAGTCTGGGCACGGCCACCAAAAGAATCTTTTAACAGCGTGGTAAGCGTAGTCTGATTGTAGGGTATATTGCCATTGGCATTATACATCAATGCTGGATCTGTTAACGTATTGACGACATGCTCTAGGGACTGTAAACCCAAATCTTTTGGCAAACTTGAGGGTTGATCTAAAGAATTCAGCATAAATAAGCGTTCTGTGGCACAAAGATCTGAAAAGGAGGCGGTTGATAGCCGATGTTGTATAAGTCCTTCTTTAGAAACCCACTGTTGTTCTAAAGTTAAAGTGAATAGCGTGTGAGCCATTTCCATTTTCGAATTAGCCAAGGCTTGCAAGCCCACTTGCAGCCAATGGAAGACATCGGCAAAATTCATACAGTGCACATTGCCTACACCTAAAAGATCACGTATTACCTCACCACATATCTCTACCCAACCTATGTTGACAGCATACGTGCGTTCCGGATGGTTTGACATGTGCGTAAAGATCTCTCTTACACAACGCTGCACTATGCCTTGATCAGCCTCGCCATAAGAACCATCAAATCCGTAGCCATATAGCGTATAAGTCTTGCCGCAACCCTTTTGTCCATAAGTCACCACCGATGCATCGAAACCTTCCATAAACAAGCTTATCAATGGGAATACTGTCTGGTGGTACACTTGATTTTGAGTGCAATACAATGGTAAAGCATGTGTTACAGGAATGGAATGGGGGCCAACTTGTATAAGACCTGCTGCTATGCCAACACCATTGTCCATAACTCCTACACCGGGAGCCAAACCATTGTTGGTAATAAAACCAGGTTGTGTTGCCGCCAAGGGAATAGTCTGTATACAACACTTGGCATCTTTATAGTCCTCCTCCTCATTAGCGTTGTTCTTTAAGTCCTCTTGTTCATCTTCTTTTATTCTATTACCATTATTATCTGGTGCATCCTCCTGATCCTTTTTAGTGAAATCTAACGTTTCCAATTGTCCTGAAATGTGTTGTTGTCGCTGCTTTTGTAAGCCCCTCGGGCATATACGTACGGCCACTTGTATTGGTATTTCCATTTCATTTATTTAATTTTCCATTTATATTGTAGTAGAAATGTTTTATTTCTTATAATACACTTATATTTCATACATTTTTAATAATTTTCTTTAGTTGAAAATTGTTTTATTTACGTTTAATTGATTTGCTGATTTTTTCCCTTACTGCTCTCGCGAAAACAATAATTTTTTAGGTGTATTGAACACAGTTGGAAAATTTCGTACTATTTTTAAAGTTAATATTAACTGAATAGTGTTAGAAAACGTTATATTTTTTGCTTAAGTAATATATTCAGTCAGACAGGAGTAAAAAGTGATTTGGAATTAATACGTTTAAAATTCGTTATTATCTGAAAAAATTTTTACTGAAATAACAATAACCATATAAATACTGAAAATAAAATAACTAACCACTTTAATTATCAAAAGTCAATTCTTTTCGAACAGATAGTTTTTTTGAGCGCTTGTAAATGAAAATAACTGCGTTGATATCACTGCAAGTGCAACAACTCTGACTAGATTTAGCAACTCTGTCTAGAATTTTATTATTTTTCTTTTTCACAAGCGCTAATAAATCGCGTGCAAAATAACGCGTGTTGTTCGTGAAAATTACGATTTAATTTATTTAAAAAGATAGTGAAAACGTTTAAAATCGTTTGTAGTAACGTTTAAAATCGTTTTTAATTGATATAAATAGATAAAAGACACAGTTTGCACTTGTAGTAAAAATGTCGAAGAGACGCATTGAAGTTGGAGAGACCTACACAAATAAAGTGAAAAAGTAAGTATAATAAATGGAAAAAATTAAAATTACTAAACATGGCGGCTTATTATTGAACTTCTTTTTAATTTATTCTTTATTGGAGTAGGGAGGATGTGGCCTCAACTTCGGCGGGAGCAAATGCAGCCAATAGTGTAAATCTTAGTGGAGGTCAACCAGGCTGTTTGGTGGGTTCTCTAACAAAACCACCTGGTACCATGAATCCTTTTAACTTGAAACCCTATTCGTCACGTTTCCAACAATTGTATAAGAAACGTATTACATTGCCAGTGTTCGAATACCAGACAGATTTTATGCGTTTATTGAATAACCACCAGTGTATAGTTCTGGTAGGTGAGACAGGTTCCGGAAAAACTACTCAAATACCACAATGGTGTGTAGAATATGCCGTGTCGAAGGGTAAAAAGGGTGTATCGTGTACCCAACCTCGTCGTGTGGCAGCTATGTCAGTGGCACAACGTGTTTCCGAAGAAATGGATGTAAATTTGGGTGAAGAGGTGGGTTACTCTATACGTTTTGAGGATTGCTCTTCTGCCAAAACTTTGCTGAAGTACATGACAGATGGTATGTTGCTGCGTGAGGCTATGTCTGATCCCATGTTGGAACAGTATCAGGTTATTCTGCTTGATGAGGCTCACGAAAGGACTTTGGCTACTGATATACTTATGGGTGTCCTTAAAGAGGTGATACGTCAACGAAACGATTTGAAATTGGTAGTGATGTCTGCCACCCTGGATGCTGGCAAATTCCAGCAGTACTTTGATAATGCTCCCCTTATGAATGTGCCCGGCAGAACTCACCCCGTAGAGATTTTCTATACTCCCGAACCGGAACGAGATTATTTAGAAGCTGCCATACGCACTGTCATACAAATACACATGTGCGAAGACATAGAGGGTGATGTTCTTATGTTTCTGACCGGTCAGGAAGAAATCGAAGAGGCTTGTAAACGTATTAAACGTGAAATTGACAATTTGGGTTCAGAAATTGGTGAACTCAAATGCATACCATTATACTCCACTTTGCCACCAGCTCTGCAGCAGCGTATTTTCGAACCAGCCCCACCACGTAGTGCCGGTGGTGCCATTGGTCGTAAAGTTGTTGTCTCCACCAATATTGCTGAAACGTCTTTAACCATTGATGGTGTAGTTTTCGTTATTGATCCTGGTTTTGCCAAGCAAAAAGTCTATAATCCTCGTATACGTGTTGAAAGTTTGCTGGTGTCGCCAATTTCAAAGGCCTCAGCTCAACAGAGAGCCGGTCGTGCTGGTCGTACTCGTCCCGGTAAATGTTTCCGTTTGTACACTGAAAAAGCCTATAAGAATGAAATGCAGGACAATACGTATCCAGAAATTTTGAGATCGAATTTGGGTAAGTTAACTTTATAATTTATATAAAGAGAAGAGAATTCAATTTTAATTAACTCACACGATAAAGTTTCCAATAAGGCAATAATTTTTAAGACGAGTTTACTATGAATGAATGCTTGAAATCGAATTTTGAACGAGAGGCACTAATAAAATAGCAATCTGTAGATAAACAGCAAAAGTCTATTAAAAAATATAAATATAAGGTGTAGTAAAAAGAAAACAATTTCAGTTTAGATCTCGATTTTTAGTACACCTTATATTCCATGAAATATAGTTGAAATCTATTAATCACTTTTTCATTTCCTTTTAGGCACTGTGGTTCTACAACTAAAAAAATTAGGTATCGACGATTTGGTACACTTTGATTTCATGGACCCGCCTGCACCCGAAACTCTTATGCGTGCTTTGGAATTATTAAATTATTTAGCAGCTTTAGACGATGATGGCAACTTAACGGATTTGGGTGCTGTGATGTCGGAATTTCCTTTGGATCCACAATTGGCCAAAATGTTAATTGCCAGTTGCCAACACAATTGTTCAAATGAAATTCTATCAATCACTGCTATGCTGTCGGGTGAGAATTTTATGATTAATTTATAAACCATAATTTCTAAGGTTTCCTTATTAAATAGGCCTTATGAAAAGGCAAGGGCATATAGAACATCTAAAATTTTGAATAGAAGTTTGATACTTTAAACGTATTGCAGGGCTAGTTAATAGCTGTTAGCAAGAAAGAAATAAAGTAGCGAAGGATATTTTAGCATTTATTTTTGTAATTTGTTAGCAAAGGAATGTAGCAGGAGTATGCAAATTTTTTAAAATGAGCGTTTTTAAAAATTTGTAATTATTAGTGTCCGATCTTAGCCAATGCCGAAGGCCAAGTTTGCCACAATTTGCAAGATTCTTTATAATTTAATATGTGTGATTAGTTCGTTTTTTAAAAGGAGATTAGTTAGTAGAATATACTACATTTTTCTTTTTAAAAGGCAATGTCATGCCGTTTGCCATTAGTGGCAATCTGTAAAAATTAATTAGAATTCATTTTACAATTTACAATCATAAGAGATTTCTACAGATATTGAAACAAATTAAAATCTGATGGAGCAATGCCTGGGCTATATAGTGGATGCATCAAAATCAATTCTGACCGTATTAATTAATTTACATCTTCCAATCTTATTGATTGTCGAGGTCAGTAAAGATCAATTCTATTCAAATTCCGTGAAATTATAGCTTCGCCTCCGTTTGTGAAACTACACTTTCTTTCGTCCATGAGCTTTGTCGCTCGTTACTGTCATACGTGATCCACTTTTCAGTCCAAATAATCATTAGCTTCATTAATAGTTCGATTTCGTTGTATTTAAGCAGTGAATCATAGGCGGAATCGCGGTCAGCTTCTTTGTGTATTTGATTTTGCCAGAAACTATCTGGAATGGGGAAAAGGAGTATTTACGGGTATACTTGGCAGAAGGAAAGATGAAGGGAATAGAGGCACTCCTATTGTAGGAGGAAGCCAGTTAGGTCTTGTATCAGATTATCTAAGAGTAGCATGAGGATAGTATTCCTAAAATTTAGAAAACTAATCTGTAGAATACATTTTTTGAATCAGAGTGTTGTTAATGCCTCCTTGTGGATTTGATTTTAACAGAACCTCTCTGTGGAATGGGGAAAGGAATTTTGATGGGTGTACTTGGCAGAAGGAAAAATGAAGGGAGATAGAGACTTTTCTTTTCAGACAGGATTGGGGCAATTTAAACTTTTGCTAGATAATCACTGGCGGAAGTCAGTTGGGACTTGCATCAGCCTATCTACGGTTAGCCTGAGGGATATCTTTCCAAAAATTTAGAAAATGAATTTGCAGAACACATACTTTTGATCTGAATGTCGATAATGCCTTTCGGAAGAAAACATTATCAGGTTTTAGTCTGTGAAGTGGAGACTCTGCTATTCAGACAGCCGGTTAAGACTTGTATCAGACTATATCCAGGGATAGCCTGAGAATAGCATTTCTAAAATTTTGAAACCGAATCTTTAGAATACGTATCGTTATCAGGTTCTAAGTAGTAGTAAGAGGATTGTGGGAGTTATTATATGCAAAACTCTATGTAGGCTACTGACAGTATTACAATATTTCTTAATCCAGGGAATTCTGTAGATACCATTTCACTTTGCTTGTAGTTTTTTCTTCGGTCGGACACTGGTAAATAGAACATGGAATCAAATTGAAATTTTAAGTTGCAGGTTTCAGCTTTTGTTTCAATATTAAGGACAGACAGATTTGTTTTTCTATTTTAGTTCTAGTTTTAGTTAAAATGCAAAAGAAAAATCTATATTTTAGAATAAATTATTTGTCTTTTGCATTCACCACTGAACCTTCAGTTTCAATAGCGTTTACAAAACAAGTAAAATCATATCATCCAATGGAAGGCAAAATTCTTTTGTTTCAAAATTCTCTCTTTTTACAAACCTTTTTTCCATTTTTTTTTTCGCTTGAGATATTACTTGTGTGTGTCGTATATGTAAAGAAAGTATACTCGAAAAACGTTCTTGAAACTTTTTGCTGAAAATAAAATCTTTAAAACACCTCTTCCTTCTCTGAAATATTTAGTTCACATTAAAAGTGTCATTTCTATTGTTTATCATCACTATATATTAAAACAAAAATACTTAAAACTAAACAATGAAAATCCTCTTAAACAAAAACCAACTTGTGTCAACGGGTAAATGGTAAAAATTGTTTTATTGTTCACAAAAAAAAAATGAACTCTGAACCAAATACCCCCAAACACAAAATGCTCTTCTTTTGTTTTTATCTTGTAAATTCGTGAAAAACTAAATCAACAAAAACAAAAAACATTTCAACAAATAAATGGCTGATGACAACAACGACAACAACAACAAACAACAGTACCACAATGTTTTGTACGACCCAATGAGGCCAAGAAAGCAGCTGATGAAGCCAAAATGAGATTTGCCCACATTGATGGTGATCACTTAACGCTACTCAATGTCTATCATGCCTTTAAGCAAAGTAAGTAGAAAGCTTTTTAAATCATTTTCTTATAGCCGGCATTAATTTGTTTATCTTTTAATTTTTTCCTTCAAATAGGCAGTGAAGATCCCAACTGGTGTTATGAGAATTTCATTAATTTCCGTTCTTTAAAATCGGCTGATAATGTACGCCAACAGTTGGCCCGCATTATGGATCGTTTCAATTTGAAACGTAGCAGTACAGAGTTTACGTCCAAGGATTACTACGTCAATATACGCAAAGCTTTAGTGCAGGGCTTCTTTATGCAAGTCGCCCATTTGGAACGTACTGGACATTATTTGACCATTAAAGATAATCAAATTGTACAATTACATCCATCCACGTGTTTGGATCACAAACCCGATTGGGTTATCTACAATGAATTTGTGCTCACCACTAAAAACTATATACGCACAGTGACCGATGTTAAACGTAAGTTTTAGTTCACTTCTCATTTACATTAGAAAAATGAAAAAGAACACTTAATAACATAATTTCCTTTTTCCTTAACAGCTGAATGGCTTTTGACACTGTCACCACAATACTACGACATGAATAATTTCCCTCAATGCGAGGCCAAGAGACAGCTGGAAATGCTGCAACAGCGTTTGGAGTCAAAACAATATCAGAAGGGTTTTTAAACGCACTTAATAATATTTTTATACTAAATATACTACCATTATTATTAATATTAAACACTTTTAAACCTTACGTTTTTTTTTGTATACGTGTTACTTACGTACATAGTTTTATGTGTAAATTACTTAAGTTTCCTTTCATTGAAGAAAAAGAAAAAAAATATCTCTGTTAACACTCAATTACAAACATGAGAAAAAGAAATGTGAAATTCCTTTAGACATTTTAAATACGATTAAATACAATTATTAACTTTTTTTCCAAGCTACCAAAAAAAGGCAAAACAAAACAAAAAAGGAAAATAAAATAGATGATAAATATCTAAAGAAAATTATAATCAATAATTAGATGTTATAAATAATAATAATAATAAAAAAAAACAACTCTAAAGAATTTACAAAACCACGGAATATATTTTTAGCTTCGTTAACAATCCGTTTTTGATCTCAATAAATACTAAAATATCATGTTTCATCGTGGGTTACTGCTTAGCAGACACATTCCATCTCTAAACATCAGGAAAAGGAGTGCGCTGGAAAAATTTGGGCAAACTAAACTTAATGGTAACATTTTTTCAATTAAAGAAAATATTGTTTAGATTATCATGAATAAAAAATTATTACAGTCATTAACAGATCCTAGATGGCACTCAAAGGAACTTGCGGCAACTATTGGTACTGATGCCAAGCAGCATGTCGCATTTGCCTCACAATAAGACTTACATTATCACCTCTAGACCCCGTTCTTTTTTAACTGAGAATCTCCAATCTCTGAGTAAAATTGATTATATCACTTTTGAAACTAATCTTGATAGGAAATTTTATTTTCGGAAATTCAATGGAAGTCTGCACGGACAGTTCTGAGCTTAGGCATAAGATATATTTAATATGGGATTTCACACTATAATTCCAATCAGGGAAAAGTGGCCCTTTCACATAAACATTTCTGAACAAATGAATAAAGTAGACTGTGGAATTTTTTCTGAAGATAGATTCCAGGTCGAGGTAATACCCATTAATCTCGCTGCGGAATTGATAATGAGTAAGGTATCTGCTATCAACAATCAGATGTCTATCGGGCGCCTAAACTCTTTGGCAATTCTGTCACCTGCAATATGTCGTAGTTCGTTAAAAGATTACCGAAGTTTGGAGCTAGATTGTTCATCTGGAACCGATTCTGTGTTTTAAGGCATATTTCGTTGTGTGAAATCGGATCTTATGCTTAATCCAATCACATTTTCTTCTTTTGATTGGTATGTTGTCGTTACATTTGTCAGTGATTTCAAGGAGTTATTCCTTAGTGCCTATATGAAGCCTCCATCTTTAATATATTATATAGGTGAACTGCATCCTGTAAACATCCAGACGGGAATAGATTTCGAGCTCGATTTTAGTTTTAGCGTTGGATTTCCAAACGAAGAATACTGTACTGCCCTTATGATATCTCACTTCGATAAGTACCGAATATTTAATAACAAAAGTTTTATAGCGAGTATAACAACTCCGAAGGACTATAGTCCTGAAATAGCAAAGTGCTATATTTCTTACCGAAGGATCTCGAACATAAGACCAAACTCCCCTATCAAAGCTACCAGTGTAGCTCAACAACGGTATCACATAAGAATTGAAAACCCTGCAGACAAACGGTTAGTCTGGTCTCTCTAAGGCTGATCAGATTTTCGCCCTCAGATAGATTTTAAATCGGCACCCATCACCTTACCGATTTGAAGCAAGTTTAGAAACTCCACAGTGAAATGAGCTGTTCGAAGCTATGGTTCTATTTGATATCAATTCTAAGTCCATTAAACTTTACCAAATGACACATGGAGTTGCATGAAAGCTGATGAAAAATTTCATACTAATAGAGGTTTTCGGCGAAGTTACACAGTGCCAAAGAAACCGTCGTTGAATCAACATATGAACTTCAAAGATGAAGATTGCAAAGCCAACAACCCGCCAATCCGAAATAGGTTCGTTCCGTCCATTTCATATTCTTTCATTGGTTCGGAAATGGCCTCGGTCTTGAGGAGAATTTGGAACAAGACTGAACTCAGGTGATAGTCAAAAGGAAGAAGGATGAAAATGAAACAAACAAACAAAGCTTCGACTGCTCTCTCCAACTAACAAGCTATTGAGAAAACGTCACACTCAAAACTATAAATTGAGGAACAAAAATAAGGGAGTGCTACATGCCAATTTTTGAAGGTAGGTCCTGGATTCTGTAGATCTATTAACAATAACCTAACAATCATATTTGTTTCTATCTTTCAGTAATCATGGCATGACTACCATGGAATGGAAAGCCATTGTTGACTTTTCTCGACCTAGTTTCTAGTTTGGCAATCGAATGTGATGCCAAATGCCGTCATACTATTTGAAACAGCACGGTTGTCAATGAATATGGGGTGAGTTGCTCATGAATTTTTTTTTAACTAAAAATCTTAAGGTGTAAAGCTTAGCCAATACACCTCCTTTTGTAACTATTACTGGGACGAAGCCATAAATGATTATTTATTAAATTAATTCCAATTAAATTTTTTTAAATTCAAATTTTATTACAATTACATGTACGAGTATGTAGTATATGATAACAATTTTATTTAAATTTTTCTTGTTCCGATATTTTGGTTTACCCATTACTCCTCTGAAATTGTATTAAAATTACCAAATAGGTGGCAATTGCTGAAGCCAACTGTAAGAAAAAACAATTTTAAATTTAGTTAAATTAACTTGAATGTTTTCAAATATTGTAGTAAATACCGAAGTTAAAAGCTGTCGATTCACTTGACATAAACCGCATGCGGAAAAACCACTATCCAATACCAATAGTTGTTGCCAAAACTTTTTAACCTTGAAAAGAAAAAAACTTTAAAAATCTTGAAAAGGCTGGTTTATACCCTGAATGTATACTATACCTCTTCAGATAGTATAGGATCATGAACTATTCGCTCTATTTCACTTGTAATATGTATGGTTCTTTTAGATTCATAAGTTATCCTATGACAGGGTTCCACCACTAATAATAGACGACATGAATGAAAAAGAATCCATAGAACTTGCAACCAAACATAACCATTATCTTTTTTGCTTAGGAGCTCAATAAACAAGAAATACGAGGTGGCCACCAAATGTAGGAAACAAGAGATTAAAATGAATAGTACAGCCATGCCATAGGCTCTGCAATAAAATGGAATTAAGAAGTTTTCTTTTTTTAAATTTAAGAGGCTTTAATGGAGAAAAACATTTTAAAATTTTTTTGTAAGCATTGTTGGTATGATCCTGTGAAGTTTATTTCATTATGGTTTCCTTATGGTTCTCTTATAGAGATCGCCGTTCTTGTACATAAAATCCTTGACGTATTGAAAATTTTCCTTGTTTTTGTTTTAGATTCATTTCCTTAATTTCCTAATCCACGTAAATAAGTTCAAAGGTCGTTTGCCATACATTTATTTGTTTAACTATGAAGGATAGAAAGTGGTTAACGATTTGGACGTATTGTTGCATTCATAGTAAGTGGTTTAGTTTTATGTGGCTTAAAAGTATACCGGATGATACTTTGGATGAGATGGATAAGAAGCATGATTTCGAGCTAATTTTCACATTTAGTAAGCCTCCATATTTTGGGAGGACAATCAAGATACTCTGTAACCTGTTATTGGTTGCCATGTGATAAGAGATTAGCTAAAAAGATAGCTTCGTTATTTGTATAAAGAACGTTTCACTCCTCGTTAGTTGACTTCACTCTGAGGGGTGAATTATTAAATTCCGCATATTCTGTCACACGTTCTTTTCTGTCAATCACTCTTATGTAAGTCGAGTTAGAGTTTACTAACGCCATTTATTAGAAGTCTATAATTAATGGAATTTAATTTTAATTAATTACACCTTATACTTGCCTTGCTACTATTTCCACACATTTGCCTAAGTTTTCGTGACATTCAGCCAAAAGTTTCAACAAACTCGATTTATTTTTACCTATAAATTGGAAAAATATGTTATCCTCTCTTTATTTCACTTTAAATGATAAACTTTTACTTGAACTCTGATAGGTTTCCGATGCCAACTTTGATAAACTCGCTTGTAAATTGGGTGTAGTTTGAGTAGTTGTTTTAACCGTTGTAATCTTTAGTTTATCCTGCGTTTGGATAGCCTTCTTACGATCTGCTGTTAATACAAATTTTCGCTTTTAAATTAAGAATATTTTAAATAAATTTAATAGAATATCATAATAAATACCTGGTAAATAGGAATTTCGCAGCATAGTATTTAAGGACTGAAAACGTCGTGCCAAACCGAAAGATGTATTGGCAAAGTTAACATGCAAGCCGGTTAATATAAAATACAAACTATAGAAGGGTATATACCATTGGACATTAAGATCTAAAAATATAATAAAAATATAAGGTGTAGTGAAAAGAAATGTAATATTTTTTTGTGTAAATGACTTTAGTAATCAGTATTTTGTATTGCATAAATGTGATTGCATCACGTTTGTATTTATAGCAACAAAGGCTCCCATACGAAAGTTATGGAAGGGATAAAATCCAAAATGACATGTTCTCGAGCAAAATTTTAAATATTTGCTGAATGAAATCAGTTTTACTGTGCTAAATTAATTAATACTTCAAATTCTTGTAAAAAGGGGACCCTCCTTGAAGGACAACGACCGACTTAAACTAGAGTTTAGGATCGTTGTAATACCACAATTAATATGCAATGCGGAGATCAAACATTTCCTACAGAAAACCAACCTGACTGCAGAAGAAATCTTGCAATTGCAGCAAACTTATAGGAGATTTCAGTCTAGGATATTAGAACGTAGCACTTTTAAAGCAAGTGCAGAGCAGTGACTCGTTAGAGAGTGTCACCGCTGTTTCGACCTTCTCTTTTGGCGCTTCAGGGTCTTACATATCTGGGTACAGGGATATCCAAGGTAACTGCAGGGCCGACTAGCTCCACATATAATACCTAGCTTAAGTGAGGCTATCGTTATGCATATACCCTGTAATATATCGGAGATTGCAAGCTTTGTACCGACTCTGGCTTGTTTGACAGCAAAGTAATTATGGCCGAATGCCTTTGTCACGGAACCTGTATAAAATTTACATTTAAATGATCCTCTAAGGAATCTTTAGCACACATAAATGAACACAAAAGTCGAACAGACGTTTGTTAGAGACTTAATCGCACCTTGACTGTCTGTGGAAATCAAATGATTTTCAGAGAAAGTTACAACGCCCAACAAACATTGCGCCGTTTTCAAAATGGACATGACCTGTGCCTGCAGACCATTGCAGTGGTCAGGCAGTCTACATTTATTAAATAAACTAAACAGTTTGAATTTAAAATCGTACCAGCATTTTCCTTGCCATCATGCATAGATTCGGCAAATCTTAACCAGGTCCAGACATCTAAAGCTAAAATAAAAAATTTCTAAATTCATCACCCACCTCCATTTAATTAAAATTGCTTTAAACGGAAACTTACCCAATAAAATACTGATGGTTATCATGGGTAACAGCAGCATAATTAAAGACTTAATGCGTGTCATTTTTATATTTGCCATTAAGCCCAAGCTTTCATCCACCTGTGATAAGAATGATGAAGACTATTGAAATTTTTTTTCCTAAAGGAACTTCTGCTTCTAAAAATCTTACCTTTCTTAGTCTTTCATTTAAATTCTGTGTGGATTTTAATCCCACAATACCACATATAACACCTGCTGTTATGGCCAAAACCACTACGGAAACATCCAAGGCCGTAACCACTTTCGAGGTGGCCGATTTCATTCTAAAAGATGCTCTATTTGAGTAAAAATTTTAGACAATCCACAATAGAACATGTTATGGTGGAAAAATAGTTTTTTTTTTTTTTTTTTGATGGATTAAGTCGGTAAACAGAGCCATTTTGCATCCAAAGCATAGTAGAGAAAAAGAGAGCAAGCGATAGTGAAATGAAAGAGAGAAGGGAGAAATGTGAACGAGTAAAGTGAAGAAGAATGGCTATAAAGAGGTTTAAAAATATGATCTTTTAGGAATTAAATCACTGTTGTCAGATGCCGCCCAGTGCTTTAATTCCCTAATAGTTTCGAGTATGTTGCAATAAAATCGAATGTTGCAGAGTCTTGTTTAATTTAAAAAAGTAGAATAAGAAGTAAAAAAAAATAATTGAATTTAATATTTACCTGACAGGAATTTTTGAATTGGCATCAAATAATAAGCCACGATATGTGAGAAACACTGAAAATAAATTAAAACAACACAGAAATGAATTCGAAAGTGGAAACTAAAAAAAATAAAAAAAGTAATACAGCAAGAATACATAGACCTAAATGAGGTTAAATAAGAACGCATACTACTCACATGGTGCCAAGTTTAGATTACAAGGAAAATATGTAAGAAGCAGCCAATCAAGCTGCCATAACTACATATGTACATACATAATTGATCATTACAATCCTTCAGTCAGGATTACGCCCTAGCTTCTCACACCACTTGGGATGTGTGCGTTAATTTTATATTGGAGTGGCGGTGGACCTACAATTTAAAGTCAACTCCGAATGACAAATTTTTGAGAAATTTTTTCATGGCAATTTTATTTATTCTTAAATTTTTTGTCCGAAATCTGCTGAGGAGAAGTCGCCGAAGAAATATTTTTTTAGATTTCGTTTTGTTCGAGATGTCCGACCTGGGGTATGAACCGTGGCCTCACTTGTAATAAGCCAACACACTACCTACTAGACTACACCGACTACGCGTTGTACTAATGAAACTACAATTCCGCTTATATTGGTCAAAGCTTTTATTGGAGATTGTTTCCATCCAGACGATTTAATTATTGATAGTTTAGCTTGGGGATTAGCTTGTACTACATAATTCTCTGTCAATCACATCGAACATTTTGCAAAATTTTGCAGCCTCGGTTTGGTCACTGTATGCGAAGGCGCTTGATGTTGCAAGTCACGCCCTTTCACTTCGTTTAACATCTTTAGATCTGTTACGTCATAAGGATGAAATGTCGCAAATAAATGATGTTTAAATACTTCAGCATTTGTCTTTAGTCATGAGCCATTTTTCGTTTTAATTGGCGAGTTATAAACAGTAGGACGTTTTAAACAGTATGTATATTGCTTTCCCCAATGAATAATTATCCCTGTTGTCCATCGACATGTTTTGCATTTTTGTATTGAAGTTTTGCAGAAACTACAGCTCGTATTAGCCAATATAGAGCGAAGTTGGAAGAAATGACAATTTACCGTTTGCTCGCATTATCTCCTAATTCGTCTTTCAAAGAAACTTTCACAAGTTGGTCAGTATTAGATTCTGATTTTTAGGTAGGGCAGTATGTCTCACTTTCTCTGATGCTACGTAGATTAATTGGAAATGATTGAATTCTCTTACTTTCTAAATTTCAAAAACTGTGATAAAAAATATGTTGGGTACCCTGGTAGTTTATTGGTTAGTGTGCTAGACTATTAGTGTGAGAGTCGTGGCCTCGATTCTGACCAGAAACTCTGAGTGCTAGGTCTATAACTGAGGATAACTTTGAAGATGGGAAGGAGAATCCCCGAATTTGAGACGTTGCTGATGATATCGGGGTTTGAATATAAAAAAAATAGTTCCGGTCAAAAAGCAACCTAAAATTTACCCATAATTAATGTTAACGCTGCTGCATAGAATAGAAACGGAATACTCTTCTGTACCACATAAACGCCTTTTGAATTTTTACGCACCGAATAGGGTGCCAATGCTAATAATTTGCTAACGAAGAATATTCCTATTGAGGTTTCAGACACTTCCATTTTGTTTTTCTTTTCACAATTAATTTGTCTTTTGCTTGGACTGTTCAAGCTTTAGCAGTTAAACTTCACACTTTCGATTTCAAATCGCAACTGTAATTGTGGTATTTCATGAATGAAGTTGCCGTTATTATTGTTATTGGACTGAGTTTTAAGAATTTATTTGCGTTGACATCTGTTTATTATTTGTTGTAAACAAAATATCCTTGCAAAGATTTTTAAATGGCGTGTATTGCATTGACAAACAAACATAAAAATCACCTCGATTTTATGCAAATAACTAGCAGATTGTACCCGGCGTTGCGCGGGTTATGTAGTTTGGATTAGTTTAAAAAATTAAAAAAATTATTGGGTAATTTTTGCATTAAAAATAACAATAAATAAAAAACCGGTTTATCGGTTTCGAAACCGGTTTTGAAACCGGTTTCTTAAAAAATGCAATTTTTCAAATTATTCGGAAACCGGTTTAATAAATAACCCAGTTTTTTTGAATACTCTAAGTCCTAAATATAAATGCACTCAATTTGCCCGTTTTTCGCCCCTTTCCCCATTTTTGGACCCCTTTTGGTTCAACTTTTGAAACGGAACACCTCCAATAGCTATTTGGGAAACTTAACCAAGCTAAATCGTAAAAAAATACCTTTAAAACAGATAAAATACAGCATTTATGCATAAAAGTACTAATTTTTGCCCATTTTTTCTCCCCTTTGACCCATTTTTCCCCCTTTCGGTCAAAATTTTGAAAAGATTTATTGCCTATAACCTGCACCGACAAAAGTTCGATCAATATCCCAAATTTCAAGAAAATCGGTCCAGGCGTTCAGGCGTGATTGGCTTTACACTCAATTTGCCCGTTTTTGGCCCCTTTCCCCCTTTTTGGACCCCTTTTGGTTCAAATTTTGAAACGGAACACCTCCAATAGCTATTTGGGAAACTTAACCAAGCTAAATCGTAAAAAATTACCTATAAAACAGATAAAATACAGCATTTATGCATAAAAGTACTAATTTTTGCCTATTTTTTCTCCCTTTGTCCAATTTTTTTTCCCCTTTTGGTCAAAATTTTGAAAAGATTTATAGCCTATAACCTGCACCGGCAATGGCTCGATCTATATCCCAAATTTCAAGAAAATCGGTCCAGGCGTTCAGACGTGATTGGCTAACAAACAAACCAACAAACAAACAAAAAAACAGACTTACAGAAAGATTTATAATATATATTAGGATTGACGATTCAGTGAATTAGTTGTGGCGGTTGTTGCTTCAGCAGGTATGGACAATATTGACGGATGGTTGGATTCGTTTGCTCGAAGATTATTATTATCATCAAACGCTATGGCGAAGTAGATAGTGTGTTGACTTATTTCTTCAATAAAACGAAATACAAAAAATATATCTTCGGCGACTTCTTCTCAGCAATTTTCTGATAGTAAATAAAATTGTCATGAAAAGTTTCTCAATAATCAGTCGTTCCGAGTCATCTTTACACTGTAGGTCCCACCACTCATTGACACACACTCAACGTAAATGATGTGAGCAAATAGGTCGTAATCCTGACAAAAGGGTTGTAATGATCGTTTTCATTGAATTCAGTACACTTTACTCATTTGCATCTGAGTACTATTGTTTTGATTATTTTATTGCTTATGTAATTCTCATTAATTTTTATTGCTTAATTTATGGCCTCCATAAAGAAAGCTTTTTTTTTGTCAAAGTGCAGAGAGTCATAAAATGAATTTGTGTTGATTATTTATTCCATTTTTATCAGAAAGTTTTTTCGAAGTCGCCTTAGTCTAGTAAATAGTGTGTTGGCTTATTAGACTGAAGGCCCGAGTTCAAACCCCAGGTCAGACATAAAAACGAAAATATGAAAATATTTCTTCGTCGACTTCCTCTCAGCAGATTTCTGGCAAAAATTCTGGGAGTAAATAAAAATTGCCATGAAAAGCTTCTCAAAAACTGTCGTTCGGAGTCGACTTTAAACTGTAGGTTCCGCCACTCATGTATAAAATTAACGCACACAACAAAAGTGGTGTGAGAAGCTAGGTCGTAATCCTGACTGAAGGGTTGTAATGACCAATTACGTATGTTATCTCAAACTTAATTAAATGTGTTATAGTACTTGATTATTAGCCGTATTTGTGAAGGCCCACACAATTAGAAAGGTTGAACCGCTGCATTAGCACAACTGCTTTGTGTAAACGGTGAAAGTGGAGAATACTTAATCCTCAGTCTTTTAGTTAATCGTTTCAATTAATGAAAAGAACACAAAAAAATCATCAAAAGTTTTAAATATTTTCACTAATGTATTATGACAAGGGGGCTCACCTCACACTGTAATCATCTAAACGTTTCCCGCGTCTACGTCGTAAGCGCTCCTTCCGTGAGATTCAATTTTGTCCTACTTCTTCCCACATTTCGTCCGTTACCTCACCATTGACAGACGTAATGTTATCTTGAAAAGTTGAAATTGTGGCTGGATTGTGTCAGTACAAGAGAGGCTCCACGTATCAAAAAAAAAAAAAAAAATCTAGTGTTGTTAAGTCACATGATCTTGGCGGCTAGTAGCGTGCCAAGTGGCACCGTTTTGTTAACATACATACATATATCAACTAATTCCAATTTCTTTCATTCATTGTGTCGTCCAATTTTGTCTTACTTCAACTGGTATCTCTGCATTGGTAGTCGTAGTGTTCTCGTCCAAGGTTGAAATTGTGGCTAGCTTGTTCACGTACATGAGTGGCTTCACGTATCCCAACAAAAAAGATTTTATTGGAGTTGAGTAGCACGATCTTGGCGGCCAATGGACTGCTCCCAAACCTGAGATTAATTGCTCATCAAACTCGTCTCTCAATAGGTATATAGTGCTTTATTTTGTTGATACATATCAAACAATTGGAATTTCTGTAATTTTGTTAAAAAATAATCTCGTAATTAGCCCTCTTTACTTGGCCTTAAGAGCTGCCAAAGCAACTATTAATCCAAAAATTAGCTCCGATGCTGCAGATAATTTTTAATGGCAGCACTTTTGTCATAGAATGAGCATTTTAATCATAAAATTCTATGGTTTTCAAACGTTATTTCTTTCTTGATTTATTCACAGTGAAATATAAACTATTGCTGGGCATTTTAAGCACCTGCACATGTCACTGAAACTATGTACAAAGGGCACCAATTATTAACCAAATTTTATCGTTTACACTTCAAATGGAGTGGATCACGTCTCCCTAACTTTCTGTCAATTAAATATCTTTGAAGTGTTTATCACTTTTTTGTATTGTGTTTGAAATTTTTGTAAATAATTATTAAATACATATCTATCGTATGAATTAAACGATTAACGTTGCATATAAATACATATGTGAACGTAAATGTCCACTTGAACAATAAATGAAAACCTTTTTAAACAATTTCATCACTCAGACCAAAGATACTTAGAGGGTTCAACAATTGAAAAATTTGGACAATCTAAACTTAATGGTAACATTTTTTCATTTAAAGAAAATATTGTTAAGATTATAATTACAGTCATTAACAGATCCTAGATGGCACTCAAAGGAGCTCGTGACAACTATTGGTTCTGATGCCAAACAGCACGTCGCATTTGCCTCCCAATAAGACTTACATTATCGCCTCTGGACGCCGTTCTGTTATAACTGAGAATCTCCAATGTCTGATTAAAATAGATTATACCACTTTTGAATCTAATCTTGATAGGAAATTTTATTTCCGTAAATTCGATGGAAGTCTGCACTGACAGATCTAAGCTTAGGAATAAGATAGACTTAATATGGGATTTCACACTATAATCCCAATTAGGGAAAAGTGGTCCTTTCATGTATTCTTTTGCGGGGATACGGTGGAAGCCTACACAGAATTTTGTTTTAAAGGTCTTCATCTTAAAATATCTCATCGTCTCCTAGATTTAAAGCCATTAATCACGCTGCGGAGTTGATAATAAGTAAGGTATCTCCTATACTAGCATTTCTGTTTCCTCTGATAACTAAGCGATAATCAGATGTATATCGGGCGCAATCTTAATGTCTAAACTCTTTGTCAATTCTGTCATCAGCAATGTGTCGTAGTCCTTTAAAAATGTATCTTATTATGCACGAACCGATTCTGTGTTTTAAGGCATATTTCATTGTGTGAGATCTGAGAGTATGATTAATCCAATCGCATTTTCTTCTCTTGATTGGTGTGTTATCGTTACATTTGTCAGTGATTTCGAAGAGTTATTCCTTAGTGCCTATATGAAGCCCCCAAATCTTTAATATATTATATTATATAGGTGAACTGCTTCTTCCAAACGGAAGTAGATTTCGAGCTCAACTTTAGTTTCAGCGTTGGATTTCTAAACGAAGAATACTGTACTGCCTCGCTTCGATAAGTACCGAATATTTAATAACAAAAGTTTTTTTTTTATCGAGTATAACAGCAACTCCGAAGGACAATAGTCCTGGAAAGGGCAAAGTGCTTTATCTCTTACGGAAGGATCTCGAACATAAGACCAAACTACCCTACCAAAGCTACCAGTTTAGCTCAACAACGGTATCACATAAGAATTGAAAACCCTGCAGACAAATGGTTAGCGTGGTCTCTTTACGACTGATCAAATTTTCGCCCTCATATAGATTTTAAATCGGGACCCACCACCTTACCGATTTGAAGCAAGTTTAGAAACTCCACAATGAAATGAGCTGTTCAAAGCTATGATTCTATTTGACATCAATTCCATTAAACTTTGATCCGATCTCTAAGTCCATTGACACATGGAGTTGCATGAAAGCGGATAAAAAATTTCGTACTAATAGAGGTTCCGGCGAAGTTACACAATGTAAAAGAAATCGTCGTTGAATCAACATATGAACTTCAAAGATGAAGATCGGAAAGCCAACAACCCACCAACTCGAAATAGGTCCGATCCGGCCAGTTCTTATTCTTTCATTGGTTCGGAAATGGCCTCGATCTTTAGGAGGATTCGGAAGAGGACTGGACTCAGGTGATAGTCAAAAGGAAGGAGGATGAAAATGGAATAAAGAAATCTGTGTTCTTCTAAGCTAACTTCGGCTGCTCTCTACAACTAACAAGCTGATGAGAAACCATCATGCTTATCCAAGAACTATGGGGTGAGGAACATTAATTGTAGAATAGTGCATGCCAACTTCTTTGAAGGTAGATTCAGTTTTTGTATATAGATAAACAATAATCTAATAAGCATATTTGTTTCTTCTAGTAATGATAACATGACAGTCACTGTTGACTTTCCTTGGGGCCTGTTTCTGTTTTGTAAATCGGATGTGATGCCAAATGCCGTCATACTATTTGAAACAGCACGGTTGTCAATGAATATAGGGTGAGTCGCTCTTGAAATTTTTTAACTCAAAATCTTAAGGTGTAAAGCTTAGCCAATACACCTACTTTTGTAACTAGTAATGGAACGGAGGCAGAAATGATTACTTATCAAAGGGGAACACCATTTAATTTTCTAAATTCAGATTTTATTACAAGGACGATATGACGATACAATAGTATATATAACAATTTTATTTCAATTTTTCTTGTTCCGATATTTTGGTTTAACCATTACTCCTCTGAAATTGTATTAAAATTACCAAATAGGTGGCAATTGCTGAAGCCAACTGTAAGAAATAACAATTTTAAATTTAATTAACTTTAATGTTTTCAAATATTGTATTAAATACCGAAGTTAAAAGCTGTCGATTCACTTGACATAAACCGCTTGCAGAAAAACCACTATCCAATACCAATAGTTGTTGCCAAAACTTTTTAACCTTGAAAAGAAGAAAAAAACTTTAAAAATCTTGAGAAGATACTCTGAATATATACTATACCTCCTCAGATAGTATAGGATCATAAACTATTCGCTCTATTTCACATATAATATGTATGGTTCTTTTAGATTCATAAGTTATCCTATGACAGGGTTCGACCACTAATAATAGACGACATGAATGAAAGAGAATCCATAGAACTTGCAACAAAACAACACCATTGTCTTTGTTTATTAGGAGCTCAATAAACAAGAAATACCACGTGGCCACCAAATGTAGGAAACAGGAGATTAAAATGAAAAGTACAGCCATGCCATAGGCTCTGCAATAAAATCGAATTAAGAAGTTTTCTTTTTTTTTAAATTTAAGAGGCTTTAAAGGAGAAAAACATTTAAAAATTTTTTTTGTAAGCATAGTTGGTACGATCCTGTGAAGTTTATTTCATTATGGTTCTCTTATAGAGATCGTCGTTCTTGTATGGTATGGTACGCCATAGATCCCGCCACTCATGTATACAATGAACACACACAACATAAGTGGTGTGAGAAGCTATGTCGTAATCCTGACGGAAGGGTAATCACACCGATCCAATCACTCTTATGTAAGTCGAGATAGAGTTTACTTACGCCATTTATTAGAAATCTATACGTAATAGAGTTTAATTTTAATTAATTACACCTTATACTTGCCTTGCTACTATTTCCACACATTTGCCTAAGGTTTCGTGACATTCAGCCAAAAGTTTCAACAAAACCAATTTATTTTTACCTATAAATTGGAAAAATATGTTATCCTCTCTTTATTTCACTTTAAATGTTAAACTTTTTACTTGAACTCTGATAAGTTTCCGATGCCAACTTTGATAAACTCGCTTGTAAATTGGGTGTAGTTTGGGTTGTTGTTTTAATCGTTGTAATCTTAAGTTTGTCCTGCGTTTGGATAGCCTTCTTACGATCTGCTGTTAATACAAATTTTCACTTTTAAATTAAAAATATTGTAAATAAATTGAATAATAAATCATATAATACCTGGTAAATAGGAATTTCGCAGCATAGTATTTAAGGACTCAAAACGTCGTGCCAAACCGAAAGATGTATTGGCAAAGTTAACATGCAAGCCGGTTAACATAAAATACAAACTATAGAAGGGTATATACCATTGGACATTAAGGTCTACAAAAGATAATAAAAATATAGGGTGTAGTGAAAAGAAATGTATTATTTTTTTTGTGTAAATAACTTTAGTAATTGGGTTCCATAATTGTGATTGCATCACTTTACGTGGCTCAAGAGAGATAGAACTGAAATGAATAAAGTTATAAATTTGTATTTCTAGCAACAAAGGTTCCCATACAAAAGTTATGAAAGGGATAACCTCCAAAATGACAAGTTCTCGAGCAAAATTTTGAATATTTGTTGAATGAAATCAGTATTACTGTGCTAAATTAATTAATCTTTCAAATTCCTTGAGAAGAAGAAAGCTCCTTGAAGGATAAGGTTCGACTTAGGCCAGTGTTTAGGCCCATTGTGATACCACAATTAATATCCAATCAGGAAGTCAAACATTTTCTAAATAAAACCAACCTGACTTCAGAAAAAATCTTGCAATTGAAGCAAACTTATTCGTGATTTCAGGTATCGCCGGTGCATCGACCTTCTCTCTAGGCGCTTCAGTGTCTCACTTGTCTGGATTCCTGGGCACAGGGACATTCCAGGCAACTGCAAGGCCGACCAGCTTGCGAGAGCTGGTGCACTTCTCCCGGAACCTTCGTCAATAGAATTTGGTATGCCACTTACCTCAGTTAAATTGGTTATATGGCAAAAATTCTTTCTGGACGCTAACCTATCTTGTTCCATTGCCAGATTCACTTGGCCCACGATGGATAGAGGCGCACCAACCAGTCCAGCAGAGTTTAGAGTATTGCGTTAAGTGACGCAATCGTTGCGCCTTACCCTGTAATATATTGGACATTACGAAAGTCAAGGAACCTGTATTAAAGCTGCATTTGAATGATCCAAAATTTCCTATGGAATTCTTGGCATACATGAACGAGCACGGAAGTCCAAAAGACGTTCGTGAGGGGCTTAATCGAAGTCTAAAAAATACTGTGAGTGGTCAGGAAGCCTATACGAAAGTTATTAAATAAATTAAACAATTTGAATTTAAAATCATACCAGCCTTTTCCTTGCCATTATGCACAGCTTCAGCAAATCTTAGCCATGTCCGTACATCTAAAGCTAAAATAAAAAATTTCTAAATTCATCACCCACCTCCATTTAATTAAAATTGCTTTAAACGGAAACTTACCCAATAAAATACTGATGGTTATCATGGGTAACAGCAGCATAATTAAAGACTTAATGCGTGTCATTTTTAAATTTGTCATTAAGCCCAAGCTTTCATCCACCTGTGATGAGAATAAAGAACACCAATCAAAATTTTTTTCTTAAAGATTTTTTGCTTCTAAAAATCTTACCTTTCTTAGTCTTTCGTTTAAATCCTGTGTGGATTTTAAACCTACAATGCCACATATGACGCCTGCTGTTGTGGCCAAAACCACCACGGAGACATCCAAGGCTGTAACCACTTTCGAAGTGGCCGATTTCATTCTAAAAGATGTTCTATTTGAGTAAAAATTTTAGACAATCCCCAACAGAACATGTTGTGGTGGAAAAATAGTTTTTTTTTATGGATTAAGTCGGTAAAGGGAGCCATTTTGCATCCAAAGCATAATAGAGAAAAAGAGAGCAAGCGATAGTGAAATGGAAAAGATTTAATTCCCTAATCGTTTAGAGTATGTTGCAATAAAATCTAATATTGCAGAGTCTTGTTTAATTTAAAAAAGTAGAATAAGAAGTAAAAAAAATAATTGAATTCAATATTTACCTGAGAGGTACTTTTGAATTGGCATCAAATAATAAGCCACGATATGTGAGAAACACTGGAAATAAATTAAAACAAGACAGAAATGAATTCGAAAGTGGAAAATAAAAAGTAATACAGGAAGAATACATAGACCTAAATGAGGTTAAATACGAACCACCAAGTCTAGATTACAAATAAAAATATGTAAGAAACAGCCAACCAAGCTGTCATAACTACATACATATATAATTGATCATTACAAGCCTTCTGTCAGGATTACGACCCAGCTTTTTCACAGCCACTTATGTTGTGTGTGTTAATTTTATACAGGAGTGGCGGGGCACCTACAGTTTAAAGTCAAATGACAAATTTTTGAGAAACTTTTTTATGGCAATTTTATTTACTCTTAGATTTTTTATCCGAAATCTGCTGAGGAGAAGTCACCGAAGAAATATTTTTTCAGATTTCGTTTTGTTCGAGATGTCCGACCTGGGGTTTGAACCGTGGCCTCATATAGCCTCGCCTACGAGACTACGGCGTCTACACGTTGTACTAATGAAGCCACAATTCCGCTTATATTGCTGAAAATTTTTATGGGAGATTATTTCCATCAGACGATTTAATTTTTGATAGTGTTGCCGGAGGAGTAGCTAGTGGTACGTAGACTATGTGTTCTAGACTATTAGTGTGAGGATCGTGGTCTCGATTGTTCCGTCTATAACTGAGGATAACTTTGAAGATGGGAAGGGGAATCCTCGAATTTGAGACGTTGCTGATGATATCGGGGTTTGAATATTAAAAAAAATAGTTCCGGTCAAAAAAAAAAAATAGTTCTACAACATCAGACTAATTTGTGCTCACGCCCCGACGGAAGATAAGGACGATGTGGTTAAGGATGCCTTCTACGCTAAACTCGAGGACGTATACGATAAGTGCCCGGCCCATGACGCCAAAATCGTCCTCGGGGATTTTAATGCGAAGGTCGGGCGGGAAGGTATATTTGGCCCCACTGTCGGACAGTTCAGCCTCCACGCGAATACTACCTCCAATGGTATGAGGCTGATCGATTTCGCCGCGGCGCGTAACATTGTAGTATGTAGTACCAGGTTTCAGCATCTCGACATTCACAAGGCCACTTGGATGTCCCCCGATCGATCAACATCCAACTAGATTAATCATATTGTGATTGACGGAAGGCATGTATCCAGTGTACTAGATGTGCGCACATTTAGAGGTCCAAACATCGACTCGGACCACTAATTTGTCGCAGCCAAGTTTCGATTGCGCATTTGCGCCTCGAGGACTGCGCGCTCTAGTGCATTGCGAAAGCTGGACGTTAAGAAGCTGCGATCACAAAGGACAGCTGAGGCGTTCTCCGCTCAACTCTCGGATAAGCTCCGTCGTTCCCCATCTAATCTCAACGACATTGGCGGATTGTGAGCCAACATCTCCCACTCCTTGCGCAATACTGCGGAAACAGTCCTTGGTTTCGAGCGCCCACCCCAACGAAATCAATGGTACGATGAGGAGTGTCGCGAGGCAGTTGCAGCGAAAAACGCCGTGTACAAGAAAACCTTGCAGTAGGCCGCTACGCGAGCCATTGTCGACAACTACAGAGAGAGGAGAAGGGATGAGAGACGCCTTTTCAGACGCAAGAAGAGGGAGCAGGAAAGGCGTGAGCGTGAGGAAGTCGAGATGTACAGATGTGGGAATGTAGGCCGCTTCGCGAGCCATTGTCGACAACTACAGAGAGAGGAGAAGGGATGAGAGACGCCTTTTCAGACGCAAGAAGAGGGAGCAGGAAAGGCGTGAGCGTGAAGAAGTCGAGATGTACAGATGTGGGAATGACGCTCGAAAATTCTATCAAAAGGTTAAGTGTCTGACCGAGGGGTATAAGCCCGGAGCGTCTTCCTGCAAGGATGAGAATGGAAACCTGGTTACAGATCCGCAGGTGGTGCTGAGGTTGTGGAGGAAACACTTCTCTACTCTGCTGCGAGAGTAGAGAGGCAATACCGCCTCTAGAGATGATGTTCCGAACCCAATCGCTGATGACGGCGTGGAGATCCCGCCGCCTAGCCATGAAGAGGTTGAAGTCGCGATTATGCTTCTTAAAAACAATAAAGTGGCAGGTCCTGATGGCCTCCCCGCTGAATTGTTTAAGACCGGATGTAATGAGTTGGTAGGGCGCATGCACCATCTCATCTACAAAATATGGCTAGAGGAAAGTATGCCCAACGATCGAAACCTCAGTGTCCTCTGTCCTTTCCTGAAAAAGGGAGACCCTACGATATGCGCCAACTACGGGGGTATAAACCTTCTTCCTATCGCATATAAGGTTCTTACAGGCGTATTGTGTGAACGACTGAAGCCACTCGTCAAAACACTGATTGGACCTTATCAGTGCGGCTTCAGACCTGGCAAGTCCACCATCGACCAGATCTTCACACTACGCCAAATCCTGGAGAAGACCCACGAAAATCAAGTTGACACACACCATCTTTTTATCGACTATAAGGCTGCTTTTGATTGCCCCATAAGGGATCGTGTTTTTGCCGCAATGTCTGAGCTCGGTATACCTGCGAAGCTGATAAGGCTATGCAGAATGACGTTGAGCAATTCCTGCAGCTCCGTCAAGGTAGGAATGGACCTCTCCGAACCTTTTGATACCGTGCGAGGTTTCAGACAAGGCGATCCCTTATCATGCGACCTCTTCAACTTCGTCATGGAGAGTGTTCTGCGAAAGGCGGGAGTGCATCGCAATGGCACTATTTTTCAAAAAAGTGTCCAGTTGCTTGCGTACGCTGACGACATCGACATCATAGGGCGTACCAAGCGAGATGTCACTGCTGCCTTTAGTGCTATTGAACGCGAGTCTAAGAAGATGGGTCTGGCCAATAGGACGGCCAATTAAAAAAAAAAAAAAAAAAAAAAAAAGAAGAAGTTCCGGTCAAAAAGCAACCTAAGGGTTATAATGATGATATTTTTTCAAAATTTACCCATAATTAATGTTAACGCTGCTGCATAAAATAGAAACGGAATACTCTTCTGTACCACATAAACGCCTTTTGAATTTTTACGCACCGAATAGGGTGCCAAAGCTAATAATTTGCTAACGAAGAATATGCCTATTGAGGTTTCAGACACTTCCATTTTATTTTTATTTTCTTCACAATTAATTTTAATTCCTTAGACAGTTCAATCTTTAGCAGTTAAACTTCACACTTTCGATTTCAAATCGCAACTGTAATTGTGGTATTTCATGAATAAAGTTGCTGTTATTATTGTTATTGGACTGAGTTTTAAGAATTTATTTGCGTTGACATCTGTTTATTATTTGTTGTAAACAAAATATCCTTGCTGAGATTTTTAAATGGCGTGTACAAAACTATTGCATTGACAAACAAACATAAAAATCCCCTCGATTTTATGCAAATAATTGACGATTCAGTGAATTAGTTGTGGCGGTTGTTGCTTCAGCAGGTATGGACAATATTGACGCATGGTTGGATTCGTTTTTTTTTTTTTTTTTTTTTTTTTTTTTTTTTTTTTTTTGTGAAACCAGCACTCAGGGGATGGGCCCTACTCATGCAGTGAATTGTGCAGGTTTTTAGGAAACTGGGTTATAGAAAGGTGGAAGAGAGGGAGTAGTGTTTGTGGACATCTCAAGATGCGAACGGCAAGGAAACGAGTTGCTGCTAGGTGACTATAAAATGGCCAGTGCTATACCTTCACCATTAGACAGTCTACAGCAATCGTCCCCAAGAAGCCCGCATCCTTCAGTCCTAGCTTCTCACACCACTCATGTTGTGTGTGTTAATTTTATACATGAGTGGCGGGACCTACAGTTTAAAGTCGACTCTGAACGACAAATTTTATTGAGAAGCTTTTCATGTCAATTTTTATTTACTCTCAGAGTTTTTGCCAGAAATCTGCTGAGAGGAAGTCGCCGAAGAAATATTTTCGTTTTGATGTCTGACCTGGGATTCGAACTCGGGCCTTCAGTCTAATAAGCCAACACACTACCTAATAGACTACTGCCCGATTTTGGTTTAGCCTTCCATAGGTTAAATATTAAATTCTTTTAAGGTGAACACACAAGATTATTATCATCGAAGTCGACGTAGTCTAGTAGGTAGTGTGTGACTTATTTGCCGTGAGTCCACGGTAGAAACCACCCCCCCCAGGTCGTCAGACATCTTCAACAAAACGAAATACGAAAAATATTTCTTCGGCAACATCCTCTCAGCAAATTTCTGAGAGTAAACAAAATTGCCATGAAAAGTTTCTCAAAAATCTAACACTCATTGAGACACGCTCAACGTAACTGATGTGAGAAAATAGGTCGTAATCCTGACAAAAGGGTTGTAATGATCGTTTTCTTTGAATTCAGTACACTTCACTTATTTGATGGCCGTCATTTCCATTGTTTTGATTATTTGATTGCTTATGTAATTCTCATTAATTTTTATTGAGCAATTTATGGCCTCCATAAAGAAAGCTTTTTTTTTGTCAAATCAGTTGAAGTGGGGAGAGTCATAAAATGAATTTTTGTTGATTATTTATTTCTCTCTTTATCAGAAACTTAATTAAATGTGTTATAGTACTTGATTATTAGCCGTATTTGTGAAAGCCCACACAATTAGAAAGGTTGAACCGCTGCATTAGCACAACTGCTTTGTGTAAACGGTGAAAGTGGAGAATACTTAATCCGCAGTCTTTTAGTTAATCGTTTCAATTTAGTGATAAGAACACAAAAAAATCATCAAAAGTTTTAAATATTTTCACTAATGTATTATGACAAGGGGGCTCACCTCACACTGGGTAACACAATTGGCCATATGGGCCACCGAGTGAACTTGCTGGTGAACGGCAAGCTACCGGCTAACCTAACCTAACTCTTAATAATTTGATTGTAGATATTAATCGTTTTCTTGTTACTACACCTTATAAGGAATCGATAATGAGTACATTTGGATGTTGAAATTTGAAAGTGAAAGTGAAATACTTATTTGGAGTAAAGGATTATGTCATCTAAACGTTTCCCGCGTCTACGTCGTAAGCGCTCCTTCCGTGAAATTAAATTTTGTCCTACTTCTTCTAACATTTCGTCCGTTACCTCACCATTGACAGACGTAATGTTATCTTGAAAAGTTGAAATTGTTACAGAAGATGAGTGGTTTCACGTATCCAAAAATAAAAAAATATCTAGTGTTGTTAAGTCACATAATCTTGGCGGCTAGTAGCGCGCCAAGTGGCACCGTTTTGCTGACACATATCAACTAATTCCAATTTCTTTCATTCATTGTGTCGTCCAATTTTGTCTTACTTCAGCTGGTATCTCTGCATTGGTAGCCGTAGTGTTGTCGTCCAAGGTTGAAATTGTGGCTAGCTTGTTCACGTACACAAGCGGCTTCACGTATCCCAAACAAAAAAGATTTTATTGGAGTTGAGTAGCACGATCTTGGCGGTCAATGGACTGCTCCAAAACCTGAGATTAATTGCTCATCAAACTCGTCTCTCAATAGGTATATAGTGCTTTATTTTGTTGATACATATCAAACAATTGGAATTTCTGTAATTTTGTTAAAAATAATCTAGTAATTAGCCCTCTTTACTTGGCCTTTGAAGTCGCCGTAGTCTAGTAGGTAGTGTGTTGGCTTATTAGACGTAAAGCCAGGGTTCGAGCCCCAGGCCAGACATCAAAACAAAAATACAAAAAGTATTTCTTCGGCGATTTCCTCTCAGCAGATTTCTGGCAAAAACCCTGAGAGTAAATAAAATTGCCATGAAAAGTTTCTCAAAAAAAATCTGTCGTTCGGAGTCGACTTTAAACTGTAGGTCCCGCTACTTATGTATAAAATTAATACACACAACGTTAGTGGTGTGAGAAAATAGGTCAATAATCCTGACTGAAGGGTTGTAATGACCAATTATGTATGTACTTGGCCTTAAGAGCTGCCAAACAACTATTAAGACAAAAATTAGCTCCGTTACTGCAGATAATTTTTCATGGGAGCACTTTTGTCATAGAATGCGCATTTTAATCATAAAATTCTATGGTTTTCGAACGTTATTTATTTCTTGATCTATTCACAGTGAAATATAAACTCTTGCTGGGCATTTTAAGCACCTGCACATGTCACTGAAACTATGTACAATGGGCACCAATTATTAACAAAATTTTATTGTTTACACTTCAAATGGAGTGGATCACGTCTCCCTAACTTTCTGCCAATTAAATATCTTTGAAGTGTTTATCACTTTTTTGTATTGTGTTTGAAATTTTTGTAAATAATTATTAAATACATATCTATCGTATGAATTAAACGATTAGCGTAGCATATAAATACATATGTGAACGTAAATGTTCACTTGAACAATAAATGAAAACCTTTTTAAACAATTTCATCACTCAGACCAAAGATACTTAGAGGGTTCAACAATTGAAAAATTTTGACAATCTAAACTTAATGGTAATATTTTTTCATTTAAAGAAAATATTGTTAAGATTATAATTACAGTCATTAACAGATCCTAGATGGCACTCAAAGGAGCTTGCGCAACTATTGGTACTGATGCCAAACAGCACGTCGTATTTGCCTCCCAATAAGACTTACATTATCGCCTCTGGACGCCATTCTGTTATAACTGAGAATCTTCAATATCTGATTTAAATAGATTATACCACTTTTGAATCTAATCTTGATAGGAAATTTTATTTCCGTAAATTCGATGGAAGTCTGCACTGACAGATCTAAGCTTAGGAATAAGATAGACTTAATATGGGATTTCACACTAGTATAATCCCAATCAGGGAAAAGTGGCCCTTTCACGTATTCTTTTGCGGGGAAGCCTACACAGACAATACTGAGTAAGAGAATATTGTAGGCTGTGGAATTTCTAAAGGTCTTCATCTTAAAATATCTCATCGTCTCCTAGATTTCAGGCCATTAATCACGCTGCGGAGTTGATAATAAGTAAGGTATCTCCTATACTACCATTTCTGTTTCCTCTGATAATTAAGCGATAATCAGATGTATATCGGGCGCAATCTTAATGTCTAAACTCTTTGTCAATTCTGTCATCAGCAATGTGTCGTAGTCCTTTAAAAATGTATCTTATTATGTACGAACCGATTCTGTGTTTTAAGGCATATTTCATTGTGTGAGATCTGAGAGTATGATTAATCCAATAGCGTTTTCTTTTCTTGATTGGTGTGTTATCGTTACATTTGTCAGTGATTTCGAAGAGTTATTCCTTAGTGCATATATGAAGCCCCCAAATCTTTAATATATTATACTAGCTGTACCCTGCGCGCGTTGCTACGCCTCCAACTAAAACAAATTTGAATCATTTTATTGATTTTGTTCATTTAAAAAAAAATTGACATAAACTTTAAAAATGTAGAGGTTTTCGATTATGAACATTTATTGAAGTGCTGTCTGAAATTGGTAATACCAACTTAGAAACCTTCCCCGGCTCATGCGCAATAACTTTGCTAAATCATAACATAATCAAATGCACAGTTTACGATTTAATTCATTTTTAGTAATTCTCAGTGGCGCCACCTGTCGGAAATTGGTCATACCAACCTAGAAACCTTCCCTGGCACATTGGCAACAACTTTGCTAAAGATCATAACATGATCAAATGCATAGTTTACGATTCTATAAGGTACATACAAACATACATTCATTTTTATATATATAGAAGATTATATAGGTGAACTGCTTCTTGTAAACATCCAGACGGGAATAGATTTCGAGCTCAACTTTAGTTTTAGAGTTGGATTTCTAAACTAAAAATACTGTACTGCCCTTATCTCGCTTCGATAAGTACTGAATATTTAATGAAAGTTTTTTTTTTATAGAGTATAACAGCAACTCCGAAGAACAATAGTCCTAGAAAGGACAAAGTGCTATATCTCTTACGGAAGGATCTCGAACATAAGACCAAACTACGTAGCTCAACAACGGTATCACATATGAATTGAAAACCCTGCAGACAAACGGTTAGTGTGGTCTCTTTACGACTGATCAAATTTTCGCCCTCAGATAGATTTTAAATCGGCACCCATCATCTTACCGATTTGAAGCAAGTTTAGAAACTCCACAGTGAAATGAGCTGTTCAAAGCTATGGTTCTATTTGACATCAATTCTAAACCCATTAAACTTTGAGTCTATTTCTAAGTCCATTGACACATGGAGTTGCATGAAAGTGGATAAAAAATTTCGTACTAATAGAGGTTCCGGCGAAGTTACACAATGTAAAAGAAATCGTCGTTGAATCAACATATGAACTTCAAAGATGAAGATCGGAAAGCCAACAACCCACCAACTCGAAATAGGTCCGATCCGGCCAGTTCTTATTCTTTCATTGGTTCGGAAATGGCCTCGATCTTTAGGAGGATTCGGAAGAGGACTGGACTCAGGTGATAGTCAAAAGGAAGGAGGATGAAAATGGAATAAAGAAATCTGTGTTCTTCTAAGCTAACTTCGGCTGCTCTCTACAACTAACAAGCTGATGAGAAACCATCATGCTTATCCAAGAACTATGGGGTGAGGAACATTAATTGTAGAATAGTGCATGCCAACTTCTTTGAAGGTAGATTCAGTTTTTGTATATAGATAAACAATAATCTAATAAGCATATTTGTTTCTTCTAGTAATGATAACATGACAGTCACTGTTGACTTTCCTTGGGGCCTGTTTCTGTTTTGTAAATCGGATGTGATGCCAAATACCGTCATACTATTTGAAACAGCACGGTTGTCAATGAATATAGGGTGAGTCGCTCTTGAATTTTTTTTAACTTAAAATCTTAAGGTGTAAAGCTTAGCCAATACACCTACTTTTGTAACTAGTAATGGAACGGAGGCAGAAATGATTACTTATTAAAGGAACACCATTTAATTTTCTAAATTAAGATTTTATTACAAGGACGATATGACGATACAATAGTATATGATAACAATTTTATTTCAATTTTTCTTGTTCCGATATTTTGGTTTAACCATTACTCCTCTGAAATTGTATTAAAATTACCAAATAGGTGGCAATTGCTGAAGCCAACTGTAAGAAATAACAATTTTAAATTTAATTAACTTGAATGTTTTCAAATATTGTATTAAATACCGAAGTTAAAAGCTGTCGATTCACTTGACATAAACCGCATGCGGAAAAACCACTATCCAATACCAATAGTTGTTGCCAAAACTTTTTAACCTTGAAAAGAAAAAAACTTTAAAAATCTTGAAAAGACTGGTTTATACTCTGAATGTATACTGTACCTCTTCAGATAGTATAGGATCATGAACTATTCGCTCTATTTCACCTATAATATGTATGGTTCTTTTAGATTCATAAGTTATCCTATGACAGGGTTCGACCACTAATAATAGACGACATGAATGAAAGAGAATCCATAGAACTTGCAACCAAACAAAACCATTGTCTTTGTTTATTAGGAGCTCAATAAACAAGAAATACCACGTGGCCACCAAATGTAGGAAACAGGAGATTAAAATGAAAAGTACAGCCATGCCATAGGCTCTGCAATAAAATCGAATTAAGAAGTTTTCTTTTTTTAAATTTAAGAGGCTTTAAAGGAGAAAAACATTTAAAAATTTTTTTTGTAAGCATAGTTGGTATGATCCTGTGAAGTTTATTTCATTATGGTTCTCTTATAGATATCGTCGTTCTTGTATGGTATGGTACGCCAAGGTACATAAAATCCTTGACGTATTGAAAATTTTCCTTGATTTTGTTTTGGATTAATTTCTTAATCCCCGTAAATATGTTCAAAGGTCGTTGCCATACATTAATTTGATTAACTATGACGGGTAGAGAATGGTCAATGATTTGGACGTATTGTTTCATTCAGAGTAAGTGGTTTAGTTTTATGTGGCTTAAAAGTATACCGGATGGTACTTTGGATGAGATGGATAAGAAGCATGATTTCGAACTAATTTTCACACTTAGTAAGGTTCCATATTTTGGAAGAACAATCAAGATTCTCTGTAATAAGAGACTAGCATATTTGCTCAAAAGATAGATTCGTTATTTGTAACGTTTGATTCACTACCAAGGTATTAGAATGTTTTACTCTTCGTTAGTGGACTACACTCTGAGGGGTCAATTATTAAATTCAGCATATTCTGTCGCACTGATAGGGCGTTCTTACATTCCGTGTGACTATCGCCGCGCGTGTCGTATAGGTAAATGCATACAATCCAGTGTGCAGGCTATCGAAGCAAGATATTTCTCTTCGAAATGGTAAAGAACTTGCCTTAACAGATTTTTCGTAATAGTTGTCTAATGATTTTTCATATCGCCGACTATCGAACACAATCACTTTCATCGGACGTTGTTGTAAGTGCGACCGTTTTTCGTAAGCAATAGGCTGTCTGAGAATTTATGTGGGCCACATACATCGACCTTCTCTTTGTTCAATAAAACCCAAAAATTTTTTGTGCAATATTTAGCTCTTGGAAAATTGTACAAATATGCTTACATGACGGTTGAACTCAAGGATTTTTATTGACATTTATTTCCATAGCGTGATGAATCTTTAAGAACAAAATTACCGAAATGTAATCGAAGAATCTAAAATTGGGCGTAATTAGGATCATGTAGCCGCCATAGTCTTGTAGGTACTGTGTTGTCTTATTAGGCGAGAGACTTCAGTTCAAACTCCTTGTCAGACATCTCCAACAAAACGAAATATGAGAAATATCTCGGCGACTTCCTCTCAGCAGATTTCTGGCAAAAACTCTGAGAGTTAATAAAAATTACCATGAAAAGTTTCTCAAAAAAATCTATTCTTCGAAGTCGACTTTAAACTGTAACTCCCGCCACTCATGTATACAATGAACACGCACAACATACATATGTAAGTGGTGTAACACACACAACATATGTAAGCTATGTCGTAATCCTGACGGAAGGGTAATCACACCGATCCAATCACTCTTATGTAAGTCGAGATAGAGTTTACTTACGCCATTTATTAGAAATCTATACGTAATAGAGTTTAATTTTAATTAATTACACCTTATACTTGCCTTGCTACTATTTCCACACATTTGCCTAAGGTTTCGTGACATTCAGCCAAAAGTTTCAACAAAATCGATTTATTTTTACCTATAAATAGCAAAAATATTTTATTTTTTTCTTTGTTTCACTTTAAATGTTAAACTTTTTACTTGAACTCTGATAGGTTTCCGATGCCAACTTTGATAAACTCGCTTGTAAATTGGGTGTAGTTTGAGTAGTTGTTTTAACCGTTGTAATCTTAAGTTTATCCTGCGTTTGGATAGTCTTCTTACGATCTGCTGTTAATACAAATTTTCACTTTTAAATTAAAAATATTGTAAATAAATTGAATAAAAGATCATAATACCTGGTAAATAGGAATTTCGCAGCATAGTATTTAAGGACTCAAAACGACGTGCCAAACCGAAAGATGTATTGGCAAAGTTAACATGCAAGCCGGTTAACATAAAATACAAACTATAGAAGGGTATATACCATTGGACATTAAGGTCTACAAAAGATAATAAAAATATAGGGTGTAGTGAAAAGAAATGTATTTTTTTTTTGTGTAAATAACTTTAGTAATTGGGTTCCATAATTGTGATTGCATCACAAGTTCTCGAGCAAAATTTTGAATATTTATTGAATGAAATCAGTTTTACTGTGCTAAATTAATTAATCCTTCAAATTCCTGTAGAAGGAGGACGCTCCTTGAAGGATAAGGTTCGACTTAGGCCAGCGTTTAGGCCCGTTGTGATACCACAATTAATATCAGGGAGTCAAACATTTCCTAAATAAAACCAATCTGACTTCAGAAAAAATCTTGTAATTGCAGCAAACTTATTCGTGATTTTAGGTGTCGCCGCTGTCTCGACCTTCTCTCTAGGCGCTTCAGTGTCTCACTTGTCTGGATTCCTGGGCACAGGGACATTCCAGGTAACTGCAAAGCCGACTAGCTTGCAAGAGCTGGTGCACTTCTCCCGGAACCTTCGTCAATAGAATTTGGTATGCCACTTACCTCAGTTAAATTGGTTATATGGCAAAAATTCTTTCTGGACGCCAACCTATCTTGTTCCATTGCCAGACTCATTTGGCTCACGATGGATTGAAGGCGCACCAACCAATTACTCAGACTTGATCGCAATGTCATCTCGATCACAGTGGTCTTGCTTACAGGTCTTTGCGTTATGGGAAGACACGCGGAAAGACTGCAGCTCCCATCTAACGACTTCTGCCGTTGGTGTGGGTCTACTAAAGAGAAGGAAACTGTTATCCATATAGGTTATTTGGCTCTCCATTCCTTGTCAGCTCAACTGAGTTATAATTCGTTGATATCAGGGATATAGCTTCGTTTGTTAAACTTTCAGGTTGGTTTCCAGCATATTATAGTCGTGTTTTTATGTGCAGTCCTTGCGCTAAACAATTTCCTCGATGAGTTTGGTGGCATTCGGTCAGTACAGGGACTGCGCTTATCTGTGGCTTCACAACGGGCCGCTATGCGTGCATAAGTGTGTTTAGGTAATCAAAGCTACCACTTTGACCTAACCTAGCTTAATCTAGTCGCCGTAGTCTAGTAGGTAGTGTGTTGGCTTATCAGACGTAAAGTCCGGGTTCGTATCAAAATAAAATATGAAAAAAAAATATTTTTTAGGCGACTTCCTCTCAGCAGATTTCTGGCAAAAACTCTGAGAGTAAATAAAATTGCAATGAAGAGCTTCTCAAAAATCTGTCGTTCTGAGTAGACTTTAAACTGTAGGTCCCGCCACTCATGTATAAAATTAACGCACACAACATAAGTGGTGAGAAGCTAGGTCGAAATCCTGACTGAAGGGTTGTAATGACCAATTATGTATGTATGTACTGACACGTGCAGTGAGAGATCGTCACTTCCTTCTTTTTATAGGGAGTGCCAAGTCTATCGACATATCTTCCAATAGGACAATGGAACGTGAGAATCGCAATTGTTTGATGTATGATAATGGGATTTAAGGACAGAATTATTCTTTTCCTTAGCCATACAAGTCCAGCAGAGCCTAGAGCATTGCACGTTACTATCTGCTGCCAAAGAAATTGAGCTCCCCTATCAAACAAGCAAGTATTACCTAGCTTATGTGAGGCAATCGTTGTGCCTTACCCTGTAATATATTGGAGATTACGAGCTTTGTACCGACTCTGGCTTGTTTGACAGCAAAGTAATTATGGACGAATGCCTATGTCACGGAACCTGTATAAAAGTTACATTTGAATGATCCAAAATTTATCTATGGAATCCTGGCTTATTCGTGGAACACAAAAGTTTTTCAGAAAAAAATTCCCACACCCGACAAACATTACGCCGCTTTCAAAATGCCTGAAAAATACTGGCAGTGATCATTAAGATTATATGAAAGTTATTATATTATATTATAAACAAACTAAACAATTGGAATTTAAAATCGTACCAGCATTTTCCTTGCCATCATTCCTAGATTCAGCAAATCTTAGCCAGGTCCAGACATCTAAAGCTAAAATAAAAAATTTCTAAATTCATCACCCACTTCCACTAAATTAAAATTGTTTTAAACGGAAACTTACCCAATAAAATACTGATGGTTGTCATGGGTAACAGCTGCATGATTAAAGACTTAATGCGTGTCATTTTTAAATTTGTCATTAAGCCCAAGCTCTCATCCACCTGTGATGAGAATAAAGAACACCAATCGAACTTTTTTTCTTAAAGATTTTTTGCTTCTAAAAATCTTACCTTTCTTAGTCTTTCATTTAAATCCTGTGTGGATTTTAAGCCCACAATGCCACATATGACGCCTGCTGTTGTCGCCAAAACCACTACGGAGACATCCAAGGCTGTAACCACTTTCGAAGTGGCCGATTTCATTCTAAAAGATGTTCTATTTGAGTAAAAATTTTAGACAATCCCCAATGGAACATGTTATGGTCGAAAAAAAGTTTTTTTTGATGGATTAAGTCGGTAAACAGAGCCATTTTGCATCCAAAGCATAGTAGAGAAAAAGAGAGCAAGCGATAGTGAAATGAAAGAGAGAAGGGAGAAATGAGAACGAGTAAAGTTAAGAAGAATGGCTATAAAGAGGTTTAAAAATATGATCTTTTAGGAATTAAATCACTGCGGTCAGACGTGTTGGAATTGACAACAGATGCCGACCAATGATTTAATTCCCTAATCGTTTAGAGTATGTTGCAATAAAATCGAATGTTGCAGAGTCTTGTTTAATTTAAAAAAGGAGAATAAGGAGTAAAAAAAAATAATTGAATTTAATATTTACCTGAGAGGTATTTTTGAATTGGCATCAAATAATAAGCCATGATATGTGAGAAACACTGGAAATAAATTAAAACAACACAGAAATGAATTCGAAAGTGGAAAATAAAAAAAAAAAGTAATACAGCATGAATACATAGACCTAAATAAGGTTAAATACGAACCACCATGTGAGTATACTACTCAAATAAGGAAAATATGTAAGAAGCAGCCAACCAAGCTGTTATAACTACATACATATATATATAATTGATCATTACAAGCCTTTTGTTAGGATTACGACCCAGCTTTTTCACAGCCACTTATGTTGTTAATTTTAATACAAGAGTGGCGGAGGACCTACAGTTTAAAGTCAACTCCGAATGACAAATTTTTGAGAAACTTTTTCATGGCAATTTTATTTATTCTTAGATTTTATGTTCGAGATGTCCGACCTGGGGTTTGAACCGTGGCCTCACGTAGACTCGCCTACGAGACTACGGCGTCTACACGTTATACTAATGAAACTACAATTCCGCTTATATTGCTCAAATTTTTTATGGGAGATTGTTTCCATCAGACGATTTAATTTTTGATAGTGTTGCCGGAGGATTAGCTAGTGGTACGTAGACTATGTGTTCTAGACTATTAGTGTGAGGATCGTGGTCTCGATTCTCACCAGAAACTCTAATTGTTACTACTATAACTGAGGGTAACTTTGAAGATGGGAAGGGGAATCCCCGAATTTGAGACGTTGCTGATGATATCGGGGTTTGAATATAAAAAAAAATAGTTCCGGTCAAAAAGCAACCTAAGGGTTATAATGATGATATTTTTTCAAAATTTACCCATAATTAATGTTAACGCTGCTGCATAGAATAGAAACGGTATACTCTTCTGTACCACATAAACGCCTTTTGAATTTTTACGCACCGAATAGGGTGCCAATGCTAATAATTTGCTAACGAAGAATATGCCTATTGAGGTTTCAGACACTTCCATTTTATTTTTATTTTTTTTACAATTAATTTTTCTTTTGCTTGGACTGTTCAAGCTTTAGCGGTTAAACTTCACACTTTCGATTTCAAATCGCAACTGTAATTGTGGTATTTCATGAATGAAGTTGCTGTTATTATTGTTATTGGACTGAGTTTTAAGAATTTATTTGCGTTGACATCTGTTTATTATTTGTTGTAAACAAAATATCCTTGCAAAGATTTTTAAATGGCGTGTACAAAACTATTGCATTGACAAACAAACATAAAAATCCCCTCGATTTTATGCAAATAATTGACGATTTTGTGAATTTTTAGTGGCGATTGTTGCTTCAGCAGGTATGGACAATATTGATGGATGATTGGATTCTTTTACTATATTACTTGAAACCTAAGTTATGTGCTCCAGAATTTCTAAAATGGCCCGATTTGTCTTTCGATAATCCCGATGATGCTTAAAATTTTATTATTTTGTATGTCCTAATGTCGCCGTAGTCTAGTGGGTAGTGTGTTGACTTAATAGAAATGAGGTGTCGGTTCAAACGTCAGGTTAAGGATCTCAAAAAAAAAACAAAAAAAAATTAAAAAAAATATATCTTAGGCGACTTCCTCTCAGCAGATTCCGGCTAAAAGTGTGGGAGTAAGTTAAAATTGCCATGAAAAAGTTTCTGAAAAAATCTGTCATTCGGAGTCGACTTTAGACTGTAGGTCCCCCCGCCACTCATGTATAAAATTAATACACACGATGTAGGTGGTGTGAGAATCTAGGGCGTAATCCTGACTGAAGGGTTGAAATGACCAAAATGGGGGCCCATTTCCATTTGTGGCGTATCATCTGAGTACTATTGTTTTGATCATTTTATTGCTTATGTAATTCTCATTAATTTTTATTGCGTAATTTATGGCCTCCATAAAGAAAGCTTTTTTTTTTTTTTGTCAAATCAGTTGAAGTGCGGAGAATCATAAAATGAATTTGTGTTGATTATTTATTCCATTTTTATCAGAAACTTTTTTCGAAGTCACAGTATTCTAGTAGGTAGTGTGTTGGCTTATTAGAATGGAGGCCAAAGTTCAAACCCCAGGCCAGACATCAAAACGAAAATATTTCTTCGACGAATTCCTCTCAGCAGATTTCTGACAAAAACTCTGAGAGTAAATAAAAATTGCCATGAAAAGCTTCTCAAAAACTGCCGTTCGGAGTCGACTTTAAACTGTAGGTTTACGACTGCTAGGTCGTAATCCTGACTGAAGGGTTGTAATGACCAATTACGTATGTTATCTCAAACTTAATTAAATGTGTTATAGTACTTGATTATTGGCCGTATTGTAAAGGCCCACGCAATTAGAAAGGTTGAACCACTGCATTAGCACAACTGCTTTGTGTAAACGGTGAAAGTGGAGAATACTTAATCCCCAGTCTTTTAGTTAATCATTTAATTAAGCAAATGAAGAAATTAGGTTAGATTGGAGTGGTAGCATTGATACCAAAGCTCACTTGAGCACATATAGCGGTCCGTTGTGGCGCCGCAGGTAAGATGGCAATAAGTTCTCAAACAAAATGGTGTGAAATTTTCTAAAATAAAAGCTCTCCTATCACTCTTATAGTCTTTAATTTCATGAAAATAATTAATTAGTTCCACTTTACTACACTTTTTAAAAAAGCGATAATGGGTAGCAAATGGTGATTATTTAAACGTTTGGATATTGAAAATTGAAAAAACTCACACAGAATATTTGTAAAAGTTATTGAAATACTTGCTTGGAGTGAAAGTTTATGTCATACATATAAACGTTACACGCGTCTACGCCGTAAGCACTTCTTCTGTGAGCTTCAACATTTTGGCCTGCATCTTAGCATTGACAGCCGTAATGTTGTTTTTCAAGGTTGAAATTGTGGCTGGATTGAGAGGCTTCACGTATCCAAAAAAGTGAGGTTCTTATGGAGTTAAGTCGCTTGATCTTGGTGGCATCTGCAATTTTTTCCACTTTTTGCAATATTTCGGCCGTTAACTCAACACTGATAGACGTAATGTTATTTTCCAAGATTGAAATTGTAGCTGGATTGTTTTCCTACACGAGAGATTTCACGTATCCCCCGAAAAAAGATTCTAGTTAGGTTAATTCGCATGATCTTGATGGCGTCTACGCCGTGAGATCCAATTTGTTCCTACTTCTTCCAACATTTTTGGTTTGTTACATACCATTGAAAAGTGAAATGTTGTTTTTCAAGGTTTAAATTGTGGCTGAATTGTTCCTGTACACGAGAGCCTTCATGTATCCCCCCAAAAAAAAAAAAAGATTATAGTGTGGTTAAATCGCTCATCAAACTCATCTCTCAATAGGTTAATTGTGCGTCGTGCAGCGTGCCAAACATATCAAGCAATTTCAATTTCTTTCATTTTGGAAAAAATAAACCAATAACACAGCCCTGCATGGGTTTTGCAAATAAGATGGCTCCAGGTGTTTACGAAGGCATTTTTCGCGCTGAACACGAATCTGGGTTCAAAAAAAGGGGGTTGAAACCCCTAAAAATAGCGTTTTTGACAATTTTTGAAAAATTGCAGAGCTAAACACTGACGTGCTAGAACCATCGCTATTGTCAGAAATTGACAATTGATCTTTGCTCTTTAAAATGAGCCCAAAGCCAAATTGTTTGCATGCACCCTTAAAGTAGGGGGTGGGTTTATGTCAAGGGGTGCAAGAGAAAAAGAAACACATTACGGAGGTCCTTAAAAATTAATCAGATTTACTTGAAAAGTGTTACTCAGGCGTATTTGGGGTCGCTGATTACAGATCTTCATTCAGATTTTAAAAATTCAAAATGGCGGATCCAATATGGCGGTCGTATGGCGTATGGCGGTTTTCAAGTAAATCCGATTAATTTTTATAAACCTCGACTACCATGGAAACCTCGACTACGTGATGTAAAGTTTTTGAACCCAGATTCGTGTTCAGCCTCAAAATGCCTTCGGAAACACCTGGAGCCATCTTATTTGCACAAAAAAAGTCCAAATTTGCAGGGCTGTGTAATTATCGAGTGGCATTTGGCCTTGAGAGTCATAAATGAGCTCGGGTGCCACGATGGCCAAGTTGATAGTGTGCTAAAGTCCAAGTGCCGAGAACTCACGTCCTACCAGAGATTCGGGATGTTTGTGATTATCTGATTGTTTGTCTGACATTATATGTGATTAACGCACAATAGAAAAAAGAAAGTGAGAATTATTACTTAGAAGCTATTCTCGTAAAAGAGTGACGAAGGTGCACCTTACCTCTTCTTTCCTTTCTCCTTTAAACTATCTTTCCTGTTTTCCAACACAATGCACAGCTTTAATAGGGGTCGTCTCCTGAGTGTTGGTCTCAAAAAATAAGCTTCGCCGCTGCAGATAATTTTTATGTTCCACAGAACATGTATTTTAAAATTCGATGGTTTTCAAACGTTATTTGCTTCTTGGTCTATTCACGGTGAAATATAAAACCTTGCTGGGCATTTTAAGCACTGTCACATGTCACTGCAACACGAAATAGCAAAACAAAAGGCACCAATTACGTTAACACTTCAAATGAAGTGGATCACGTCTCCCTAACTTTCCGCCAATTAAATATCTTTGTAGTGTTTATCACTTTTTTTGTATTGTGTATGAAATTTTTGTAAATAATTATTAAATACATATCTATCGTATGTATTAAACGATTAACGTAGCACATACATACATACATATGTGAACGTAAATGTCCACTTGAACAATAAATGAAAACCTTTTTAAACAATTTCATCACTCAGACCAAAGATACTTACTTAGAGGGTTCAACAGTTGAGCAATGAAAGGGAAAAGAAGAAAAGAGAAAAATTTGTTTATTTACCATTAAAACTAAACCAACTAATATGGGCCAAATAATGAATGACAAGAAGCATACCAATAATTAAATAACAAGACTCATAAACTAAATAAACAAGCAGGCTAAATTGTTGTTAGCGTAGAAAGATAGAAGAAAAAAAACTCCCTCTTTTATTAATTGTTATACAAAAATATCAACAATTTTTTTATTTTTTAATTAATTTTTATTCTTTCGTTGTCATTTCATAAGAAAAATAAAAAGTAACCAGTATTTTTCCCGCAGTATTTTCATTTATTTACACACTGTATTGGCATTGAAGATTTCAATCCAATAACCATCGGGATCCTTAATGAAAGCCAAACCTTTCATGCGTCCATCATCGGGTTTCTTAACGAAATCAACACCCATTTCCTCGAATCTAAAGGAATCAAGAAAAGATTACTTCAGCATTACAGATTCAAAATAGAATTTCAATTTGTTTACCGTTTGCTAGCGGCATAAACATCTGGCACCATAATACCAATATGGCCAAAACCACGTGGATCTGCATTGCCATTGTGATATTTTTGATCGGGATCGCTTTCAGTGCCCCAATTGCTGAAAAGACATAAAAAAAAAGTAATTTTTAAACCTGATTTTATTTCATTTAAAGAAATTAATCGAATTCCTTTCTTCCAGATCCAACAGTGTCAACTAGAGATGAGCGATCCAGTGATTTTTGAAGAACGTTGTTCTCAGTGAACGTGATTTGTTATTCACTGTTCTTTAAAACAGTGATTGTGATCACAGTATTCCACTAATACAATAATGACAATAACGTATTTTATTAAGTCGTAAGAAAGAGACAACTAGATACGAAAAGACTACTAAACAAAATCAAAGTGGTGTCATCAATGTTATTATTTTTAATGTAATTTTTTTTTATATGTAGTTTGACAATTAAGTTTCACAGAAAGTTCATGTATAAAAGACAAAAGTAAATAATCAGCATCATCTAATAGTAATTCTGCCTCGCTCCAAATAAAATGAAATAAATTTGAGTATGTAAGAATTTTGAAAGAACGACATTATTAGTAACTGTTATTTTTCAATTTCAATCACTGTAGTTACCAGTGAATTATTAATCACCGTGATTAAATCACAGTTTTGAAAATATCGCTCATCTCTAGTGTCAACCTTAAATGTGTGACTTCATGGCACTAGCTTCAACGTCATACTTGCTCAGTAAGAGATCAATCATCTAAAAAATGGACTACGAAAACGCAAAACAACGTTGTGAGTACCACCCTTGCTCCGATATTGCATTGTGCAGCAAGCTATCCCCTTAGTGATTAAATTTTACTAGAAGTCCCAATTCTTAATGGCCCAAGATCTATCTGTAAATCTCTTTCTAAGAATTTTCAATAACGTAAGAAACTTTAGAGCAATATTTTCACAAATACCAGCAAAAGAAATGCAACGACAGAGGCTTGGCTCTGTGATTTTACTATAAACCACTCGTTTCTCTAAAGGTTCAGACCTCCTAGAATTAACCTCAGGCACATGTTCTTTAATTTTGTTTAAAGCCATATTGTTAGTGCATAAAATTGATTTAATATTGATAACATTAGAACGACCTGCCTATCTGAAGCGTCAAACCACATTAATGCCGGCATATTCTCCATAAGTTTCGTATCTATCGAAAAGAATAAGAACAGCGACAACTCTTTGTCGATATCGGCATACAGCAGAGCTATGCCATTGGGAAGCCTTTTAAAAAACAACAAAAACATATATTTGTCTAAGTCTCCATGTTTCTGTGCAGTTAGATCTTCTCAGAAGATTTCTGGCAAAAACTCTGAGAGTAAATAAAAAATTGCCATGAAAAGTTTCTCAAAAATCTGTCGTTCGGAGTCGACTTTAAACTGTAGGTCCCGCCACTTATGTATAAAATTAACACACACAACATAAGTGGTGTGAGAAACTAGGTCAATAATCCTGACTGAAGGTTTGTAATGACCAATTATGTACATATGTATGTATGTATGTAGATCTTGGTGTGTTCGACCCATGACATCAATATCTTCAATATCGTTGCGAGTAGCAAATGATTGTGACTTTTGTCAAAAAACTGGGATAATCGACTTTCATAAGTTTTTATTCTTATGCGCCAGCAACAAGGACCTAGAGGTCAATGCTGAGTATAAAGTGGATGCATAATAAATCGCTTTAAGAAAAATTGCTTGTTCAACAGGGGTTTTCAAACTTCGACAATTGATAACGGCTATCTTGTTAAAGACGACATGGTTCCCTAAATGGGCTCTAGAGCAGTTAGGTACGTGACCAAACGGTTCAAATTTCTTTGAGAACAATATTGGCCAGATCAACACTGTCAACTCAATTTTAAAATACGTTTGGAATTCTGTAATATTTTCTCTCTGACTTTACGTAAGTAAACCCTTATAGTGTAAATTGGCCTTTAGACCTGAGTTAGGCCCATTGTGATACCACAATTAATTTCCAACTCAGCGATCAAACATGTTCTAAAGGAAACCAAACTAAATACAGAATAAATCTCGCTCTTGCAGCAATCTTGATATTCAGTTAAAAGAGGTAAAAAACCCTCTGCCTCTTCATGACACTTGAGGTGAAAAATAGCCTCGTATTTTTCTTTACACCCAATAGTTGCTGCAGAAATCATTCGTATGTCAAGTCTATCAGCATGTCTTCCAATAAGGCAGTGGGCCGAGAGAAGCGCAACTGTAGATGTACGTTCGATTTAAGGACAGAAGTGAATCAGTCCTATTCTTAGACATACAAGTCCAGCAGAGTCTAATAACATTGCACGTAACTTCCTGCTGCCAACGAAGATGAGACGCTCCGGTTAATGAGAGGAAAACAAAATCCCTATATTTTCAATAGCTTCTGTTGGTCGTTGCTTAGTACCAGTAAACACATTTATTGCATCTACTTGATACTGCTTACTTCATTGCATTAGAGGCAGTACAAAGAAAATGCTTTTTGAAGAGTATAAAAGAATTTCGACTACATTCCACAATATTTAAAGGCACTTTAAAATTCTTCTTCATACTTACTGTGTGAGTTCCACTGTTGCTTTACGGCTCATGGCCCATTTGATGCGTTCGTTTTGATCTTTTGGCACATCAGATGGGTTTTCATAGCTACAATAAAGACAACCACACAATTACAATTTGCCAAAAACAACAAAAAGAAAACCTCACTACACTTACCCCATAAAGTATAAAGAAAATTTGGCTTCAGGAAAATCCAATTTCACCAGTAGAGTCATACCCAAAACGCCGGTATAGAAAGGCAATGATTTGCGTGGATCCTTAATGCGATACATGGTCTGTTGAAAGAGAAAATCCTAAAGAAAAAAGAACAGTTTGTAGGTTAATTGGTCAATTTAAAGACAAAGAATGCACAAACCTTTGTGGAGGCATCGGCTGCTTTGCATAATTCATCTGCCTCCGAATTGCTTAAACCTGTAACTTCTGCCATAATTCCTTATAAATAAATTAAAATTTTTCCCTTTTTTCTTTTCTTTCGATTCTATAGAATAGTCTAGAGTATGTATAAATATTTTCGATTTTAATTTTAATTGTTCCCCTCAAGTGGCTGGCCGGCCGCTAAACTGTTACGAATTGAATATGGTTTCACAAACTTATGGGCAAGATAATGCCACCAAATGAGTATGTTTGTACTCTCTATGTGAGTGAACGTGTATGTGTGTGTGTACACTAATAAATAAACTTTTGCGAGAAAAAGCTTTTGCTAAACGTACTCTACTATACAGGGCTAAACAAACAAAGGCCCCTGACATGGTAATTTAATATTTCAATTGAATTTTGAAGAAGTAAATTGTGATGTTTTTCAGTTAATTTTTAATGGAAGGCCATCCCTGGCATATTTCAAAGGACTTGAGGTATTATAAATTAGATACCCAGCACTGTAGTTAATGGCAAAAACCGACAACATCGAATTGACGAGGTACAGTTCCAAATCGAATCCTAAACCTCGTAAACAATTCAGACAATGAAAAACGGCTTCTGACTCTGACAAGAACTAATCTGTCTTAGTTTGGATTCCAATTTCGGTGAATGCTAAACCTTTATTCATTCCAAATCGAGTTCTAAATCTTGTAAATATTTCCAACAATGAGAAAGGGCTTCTAAAACTGACAAGAACCGATCTGCCTGAGTTTCGATTCCAATTTCGGTGAATGCTAAACACATATCAGGTTAGGACAAATGTCCGATATGCTAACAAAGATCTCATGACAAGGCACATCCCTTCAGCTGTGCAAGAAGGAACAAGAATAATTCTGTCTTAGACGCGATTCGGACTTAATAAAATGGTAAAACATAATTAGGCGGGACTGTTGTGGGTTCTATGCACCATATAGTAGTCGTCGTAGTCTAGTAGGTAGTGTGTTGGCTTATTAGACGTAATGCCTCGGTTCAAGTCACTGGTCAGATATGTCCAACAAAACGAAATATGAGTAGAAATATTTCTTCGGTAACTTCCTCTCATAAGATTTCTGCCAAAAACTCTGAGAGTAAAACAAAAATTGCCGTGAAAAGATTCTCAAAATCATCTGTCGTTCGGAGTCGACTTGAAACTGTAGATCCCACCACTAATGTATAAAATTAACACACACAACATGAATGGTGCGAGAAGCTAGTTCATAATCCTAACTGAACCGTTGTAATGACCAATTATGTATGTATGTGTGGACCAAATACTAGCAGAGATCTTAGAATTCAGCATATCTTTTTAGCCAACTAGGGACGAACACCAACGTGGAACCTAAGGACGCACCTCTAGGGAGAATAAAGAAGCGAATTATATTTTTTAAATAAATAATACACCGATAAACGGCCTTTCAAAATAATAGACTTTTAGTATATAAGCCGAACGTACTTCTCGCTCTTTCAAATACAAATCCTTATCCAAATGTAAAGTTCCATACAACCCCTAATCATGCAGTATTGGAGGTAGGAAAGAGGGAGTAGTGTTTATAGATGTTAGATTTGAATTTATTTATGTTCTGAAAGGAAAGTATTCTACGAATTTTCTGTGTAATGCACTGTGCGATTCAATCGAATGTACTTATCCAGAAACATGAGTACTTACTTACCTAATTGGCCATTACCTAATTGATTAATAGATTTCAGCCTGCATTAACACATCCTTCTAGGCGCCTCTGCTTCTTGCGCGCATTCGCTAGTTGGTCACACCAATCGAAGACAGGACCTCTTCGATTTGGTCCTTCCAACGCAAACAAGGTCGTCGTCTTCGCCGACCTCCGCAAATACCCGTCTCGTCGGGGCATTCTTCTCCACTCGAACGACATGACTGAGCTAGCCGCTGGATGTTAATACGCAATACGCTGCACAACATTCATTTCCGATGCGGAAATCATCGTCAACTCACACTAGACCGAAGATCTTACGTAGGACTTTTCTTTCGAATATGTACTCTGAAGACTGTTGCATCAGTGCTTAATAGTATCCATGTTTCTGTGACATAAAGAAGCACGGGAAGGGAATAAATCCGTTTATTTCACTAAACTACAATCCGTTGGAATAGCGATAGAACAGTGTACCACAACTACATTCCAAGGGTGTTCCAGAGAATCATTAGAATTTAATTCCCTACAGCTATTAAGGAGCATCTTTGCTCTCTATTCTACGCGGTCCAACTTTCAAACATCGGTCCATACATGAAAGATGTATTCTATTTTCGGGCGGATATACACAGTAGTGGTCAAAATATTTGCAAATCCAACACACTTTTCAATTTGGATCATCAAACATTGAACTTTAGCTATTCAGGCCATAAAATTGTTTTCACTTATTCTGGGTTTCCAATTTACAAGTCTTCCTCCGGCAAGGTTAAAACGAATATATTTTTTTTTTTTTCTTTTTGGATAAAAAAATTTTTTTATGCTCATACAGCTTTTGAGATTATTTCTGTGCTCTTCTTTTTAAAGTTGAAATGTTAGCATTAAAGTTTTTGCTACCTTAAGGATATGTAATGAAGATGTTTTAAATTTTTCTGCATTAACTTAGACATCTCACTTATACGAGGTCTTTCTCTCTTATACATCTCATTGATATTTCCATTATAGACTACCACCAAGGCACTTGAATATTTTTTCGATATATAATTGGTCATTAAAACACTTCACGACCTAGCTTCTCACACCATTTATGTTGTGTGTGTTAATTTTATACATGTGTAGTGGGACCTACAGTTTATAGTCGACTACGAACGATAGATTTTTGAGAAGCTCTTCATTGCAATTTTATTTTACTTCTAGAGTTTTTCCCAGAGAAAATCAGAAATTTCGAGAAATTTAATTAAATGTTTGAAAAATCAAATGTTAAAAGCAACTACTGGAATACCGCTTTAGGTTGCCTTGAGCACACTACTGCAAAAAATCAAATCAATTTAATATTTTTTCGATATTTGAGACATATAAAGTTTTCAGAGAATAATGCATTCAAGATCTTTTGACTACTCAATATTTACAACATTTACTAGTAACAGATGACATATTATTATTAAAGAAAATTCTGATTATTTGTTTTGGTGAATTTCGTTAATAAAAATTATACAAATTTATATTAAATTTTCTTTTATATACATATATGTGGTATATAGATATATTTTTATTAGAATAATATGCAAAAAAAAAAATGTTCTTTTTTGTTTTTTTTTTGTTTTTGTTATTTCTGGTCTCATAAATTGTTACTTCTTTATTCCAACATGTTTGTTTGTTTGTTTGTTTTGCTTTGTAGATTTCTTATTATTTTTTTTTTTTCATTTTGTTTGTTTGTTTGTTTGTTACATTTTATTTATGTATATATAAATTTTAACTCTTAAATTTACTAAATTCAAAGAAATAAAAAATTGTTTAAATAATTAAATAAATTTAAAAAAACAAAAAAATTATCATTTTTCAAGTATTATTGGCAATAATGATTTTTCTTTTCTTGTTCTTTTTTTTTTTTTTAATAAAAATATAACACTAGAAAATATAAAACAATTAAAAAAAAAATGAAAGGAAAGGAATCCAGCACTTTAAAGAAGAAAATATCATTCATTATTTAGAATTTCAACTATATTTTATTTATAATAATTTTAAACTAAATATGTAATAATAATAAAGAAAAAATAAAATTAAAAAAAAAAAAAAAAACATTTTACTACAAAATAATGATGAAATAATGAATACATACACTATTGTTTCGTTCTTTCTATTCATCAGAGCTTAAAGATGAAATATTTTTAAAAACAACTAATAATCATAATAATAAGTATTTATATATTTATATGTATATATAAAATTCCACCATTTTGTTTTATAACATTGTTGCAAAGAAAAAAAAATTATAATCCCAGCAAAATAAAATCAAAAATAATTTAATTAACGATAAGCATACATAATTATAAAAGCAGCAGTTAAACATAATTTAAGGTTATGTTTGTTTGTTTGTTTGTTTGCATGAATATTCTACAAAATTTAATTTAATTTTTAAAAACAAAATGGTAAATGGGTTTTCTTTTACATTTTGTTTTAATAAAATCGTTAAAAATGTTTAAAAACAAAACGGATTTTCTTTCTTTTTTTGTTTTTGTTTTTTTTTTGTTAATAATAATATATGTTATATATTTAGTTAATAATTATAATAATAATCCATATAATAATAATTCATAATAATAATAAAACCTAATATTAAATGTTTTTTCTTTTTTTTTCTTCTTAATTCTCATTTCTTTACAAAGTTTCTTTGTTTTGTTTGTTTTTGTTTTGTGTGTGTGTGTTTTTCTTTCTTTTTTTTCTTTTATTATTAATTTAAATATTTATATCAACTTTTGCTTTTATTTGTGTGTGTAAGTGGATGTATGTGTGTGTGTATGTGTTTCTTTTTTATTATTACTATTATTTTGTTTTCATTTTATAAAAATATACTATTTTTTTTTTTTTTGTTTTTAATTTAATTCTCAGTTTTATTTTTTTAATTTTACTTCATTACTATATAAAGAGCAAGTGGTGTTTGTTGTTGTTGCTGGTGTTCATTTGAGTTTGCTTTTGTATTACATATTTTTTTTTTAATTTGATTTATTTTTTGTTTTTGTTTTATAGCAATAAAATACATTTTAACTAATCGGAATCATCATCGGACGAATTTGATGATAATTGTAAATCATTTTGTAGTAAATCATTAGGAAAACCACCATTGGTCATGAAATTTCCTCCACTATTTCCACTTGTATGATTCAAATGATTGTGCAGATGGTTGTTTTGTTGTTGTTGCTGTTGTTGTTGTTGTTGGTATTGCATCTGCGGTGAAGATGTTGTCATTGGTGCCATACCCAAATTCGGCAGTTGATTCATTTGATTAATAGCTGCACCCCTTGTCGATCTATCATCTTCTGTGCTGTCATCGGAATCTGAACCACTTTCACTGCCACTCGATTCCGATTCTGAGCTAGATGATGATGCACTTAAGTCGGCAGCAATATTCTGTAATAAAATTAATAATTCAAATAAAATTTAAATTTTTTTAAACAAAAATACTGAATAAAAATATTTTTTAATTGAGTTGCATAGAATACGGTCGCCTTTTAAGTGTCACAGTAACGTTTCTAGTATTTAAAATGTTAAAAATCTTACAATCTATAGGTTAGGTTAGGTTTGAGGACGTATACTTGGGACAAGTACATACAATACCCAGAGGTCAAAATGATGTATTGGAAATATGTCCTATAGAGAGGAGAGTGATAGAGATAGAGAAATGGTAAAAGAAGAAGTGATAGGAAACGGAGGAAAAAAGAAGGACCACAAACACTCCATAGAGAGCGATTATATCCTTGATGCCCTAGCACCACAATCTATAAGTTGGAATAAGTACAATTCACAGAGGTGAAAAGGACCCATTGGAAATACGCCCTAGAACAGAGAAAGAGAGAGAACAAGAGGATAGTAAAGGAGATAGCGAAATAGGAAAAAGAGAAGCGGTAGGAAAGGGAGGATATAGGAAACGTATGAAAAAAGGTGGACGACAAAAACACAAGAGAGCGAGACTCTTACCTTGATGCCCTAGCACAACAATATATAAGTTGTAATAAAAAGAAGCCCCGTTTTTGTTTGAGATTATAGTGAAATTTATTTCGTGAAATTTTGCGCAACCGCCAAAAGACCAAAAAAACTTAATCGGTAGTACAAACAACACAAGTTCTAGTATGACATGTTGGTAATGATATTCATGAATAATATTTCATCGTTTTTATAAAGATAACATAAATACACCTCATCTCAATATGTATGTCTTCCAACCACACTTTAATACACTTTGCGAGTAGCTATCTCATAAATGATTAAACTTCAGTCCACAAAACATTATATTTTTAATCGCTCGTACACAACGTGCAAAAAGGCTCGATTTAAGGAAACAAACAGAGGACAGCCTACACTTCCCTGACGTGAAACAAGCAAAGGTTTCGCGAATGTCTTGTCGTAGCACCATTAGTGGTGAAACCAAAAAATCTATTAGAGAATTAAATGTTGGAAATGCTACCTGGAACCTATTTTAACAATGTGTTATTGATAGGCTAAGCAAAGTTAGACAAGTCCTAACAAAACATGTCCGTTATAAATAGTGAATAGTTCTTATTACACAGCACTTGGTAATATTGAATGATTGGAGGAGGAATTTAATTTCGCTACGTCTACGTTTTACTGTTTTCATTTTCAAGCCTTAATTTAATTGCTTAACAGAGTCTGTCTATTGTCTCTAAACAGGGAAAACCTATTGAAGTAAATTTTTTATTGGCGAAATTATTCACAAAATATACAGCAAGACGGTAAGCTCTTACAACTAGGTCTGTAGTACAAAAAGATTGTACCAGAACCCTCCTAACCAAGATCCGAGAACTATAGACCGACCAGTCAATATCGATGTGTTTGGCCTGGCATTGAAAAATATAATTCCTTTCTCAAACTCACGGTAGAATCTTTCAGATTGTCAATCCTTGCCGTTTTGACTTTTCAAATGCGCCGTTTGCATTTTCAGCATTAACACACTATCCATTAGCAGTCACAAATAATTTGATTTCTTGTGATTCGTAGTAGGAATTTGGTCCATAACTTTTTTTTTTATTTAATTTAAATCAAGTGGTTTCATATCATCGGACTCGATGATATGAAATTTGACTTGACTAACTGTTACAGTATTAGGATTATAAATATTATTTTCGAAGAATAATTTCTTTAAAACAATACTGAGATTAGCATTCATAAAATGTGATCAAATCACTATCATACTCAAAATATAGATTGTGAAAGGAATCTTTTGGAAAAATAATTGATATCATATCGCTCCTTTATTGCAACATACTCGTAGTCATATCTCAAAAAAACTTGAACTTGGCAAAATGCGATTTAAGTTTTCAAGACATAAGTCCTATGATCTAATTGCCGCAAACACTTTTTGCTATAACTTCGGTTCAGCTTGGGATAGAAAACTGATTTTTTTTTTTCAACATGTACAGAAGGTCTAAAAGAGCAGTTTTGCTTAAGTAACTACAAATTTTTAATTTTTTGAGATATGACTATGTTGCAATAAAGGAGCGATATGGGCTTTATTTTCCCGAATAATTGGTTTGTAAACGTTGTCTAACACAATTTTTTGTTTAGAAATTCCTAAGGCTTTCGCCAATGATATACCTGAATAGGAAATTTAAAAATGTTTGAGCTATGAAATTTAGGTATTTTTATAACATTTGAGAGCAGTGGCAGGAAGCAACGTTTTCGACTACATATTAGGATGAACCTTAATTTCTTTTAAATTATAAATTTGATAGATATTTCGAAAAAATTTCATTAATATGTAAATATAATGGGTTCGATGGCTGAGAATACCAAACACTGTGTTAATATATCTGTTCATGAACGGCTTAAAGTCAGAATAACGCTTTCAAATTTTGAAAATTTCGAAAAAAAAATCGAAATAATAAATATTATCAAGAAATGCATAAAACACTTCGTCTATTTAGGGTGTCAACATAGTTGGCCTAGAAAGAAATCATATCGTGCAGTTATTGCAGAACATGTCTTTTTGATTTCCAAATGTGTACTTGCCACGTAGCACGCTTAGCAATTGGTATATTACAATCAATTTTGGTGCTTTAAATGGTCCTGTTAACTGGCCTCACGTTTGGGCGACTAATGCCGACAAACGAACAACTATTAAAACATTGGAAGCAAATATTCAAGCGGTCATTGCCATAAAATTATTTATCAGAGATTATAATGAAAAATATTTCGTTCAAGCAATATTTCTGTCTTGTGATCTCAAACTTCCAAGAAAAAAACGTGTTGCTTTCATACATATGTACATACATACATAATTGTTCATTACAACGCTTCTATTAGGTTCACGACCTAGCTTCTCACACCACTTATGTTGTGTGTGTTAATTTTATGCTTGAGTGGCGGGACGTTCAGTTTAAAGACGATTCCGAACGACAGCTTTTTTTAAAAAACTGTTTTCATGGCAATTTGATTCACTTTCAGAGTTTTTGCCAGAAATCTGTTGAAATGAAGTCGCCGAAGAAATATTGTTCATATTTCGTCGTTTCTGTTCTGGATATGTCTGACCTGGGGTTTCAATTGAGGCCTCACGTCGTATAAGCCAACACACTACGTACTAGACGACTGCGGCGGCTTTTCATGTTAACTTCAAAGAAGTTAAAATCAATGCAACGTAGTTCTAAATTCTATACCGATTCTAATACACAGAATTAAAGTGAATAGTTTTTAAATAATTATACAATAATAAATAGGAAGACATACCTGTTCCAGAGCTGCTGCTTCACTGGCCAGTGTTGGCGATGAGGCAAGATCATTATGGTGATGATTATTATTATTATTTATATTTATATTATGATTATTATTATTATTGTTATGATGATTACTAAGATGATTGCTATTACGTATGTTATTATTGCTATGATGATTATTATTATTATTATTATGATTATTACTATATAACGATGAGGAGGAATTGCCATTAGTGTTATAGCGATTATATTGATTTTGTTGCTGCTGCTGCTGCTGTTGATGTTGCCACTGTTGTTGCTGTTGTTGTTGTTGCGTTTGTAAGGTTGTATTTTGCTGTTGATGTCGTTGATGATTGTTGTGTCGCTTTTGATTACTACTATTGTTATTGTTGTGATGTGATTGTTTTGATTGTTTCGTAGGAGGTGCTGCTGCATTTGAAGTAAATTGTTGAAAATCATATTCATGTCCTGAATTATGATGACTGGATGTTGAAGAGAAGGAAGAAGCCGAAAGATTTGCAAGACCACCATTACCGTTACCACCACCACCACCACCACCGCCGCCGGCACCAGCACCGCCGCCACTACCACCACCGCCTATGCCAAATATTGAATCATCATCGTCCACAATCATGGGTATACTAGGTAGGGTAGCCTGACCATTATTAGCATTCCATCTGAAGGAGAAAAATGAGGAATAAATACAATAAAAACAGAATTAAATTAATAAAATAAAGCTTACGCTGGAGCCGATTGAGGACTTTTGCTAGTATGATGAACCACGCCTGCCGAAGGTGAGCCCTGCATAGGCGAGTTGCGAGTCTTTAGCTCAACTGTAAACAAAAAAAAAACAAAAGAAAATAGAAAAATAATTAAAATTTTACATGTTTCAGAATGAATAAATGAATTGGAATTGAAATCATGTCGTACTTATAGTATTCCTTCTATTGCCAGTGGAAACTTTTGTTTTGGAACTTATTCGCATTGTACTGTTTTCTAATTTTGGTGCTGGTCCTGTTGAATTTGCTGTTGCAGCTGCTGCTGCTGTTGCTGCTGCTAAGCCAGGCGGCATTGCTACAGGTGTAGGTACACTAGGTTTGTTTGTCATTTCACTAAAGCCGTAAAAAAAAAAATAGAAAAGAAACCAATTTTCAAAATCGTTTACTGGGGTATGCATTCCATTCCATCGAAAGCTTACCGCGTCTTCTTTACTTGTATATTGTGATTTAATTTCTCTAATGTAATATCACCAGTAATTTTATCGAATATGAGTATACATTCTTTTGTGTATTTCTTTTGATTTCCTTTATAAATGGTATGAGGCACACCGGAACTAACTGAAACAAAAGAATGTTAAATTGTGTTAAAATGCTTGTTTAAAAAGAAAACTATTTGATTGAGTTTTATTACGTGTTTAAAACAAAACCAAAATCAAAATCAAAAAAAAAAAAGAAAAATTTCCATTTGTTTTCTACTTTTTGTCGCCTCTATAAATTACACTTGTAAACAAATAATGTATTTATCACCTGCCTGCTGTCGAACTTAAATGCTTTGACACAAACAAAATGATATCATTTGAAAGCAGAAGATAACAGAAACTGTTAATGCAAATGATTGTGGGGGCCAATACCAGCTTATCAGCCTCGAACTTAGGTGTTATGAAATTGATATTGCATTCATAATTTCATTATTTTAATTTCTACAGACAAAATATACAGCTGTCTCAATACTCTATACAAACAAATGAAGAAAAAATATATCGGGTCCGCCATCTAACGTTTTGTTTTTCAACTAGTGCTTATTTCGTGAATGGTAACACTTAGCTCATGTCTGATTTGACAGATAATTAGTTTTATCCTTCCGCTGAACGAATATGGTTGTGTAGACGCTTGAACAACGCTGGGAAATATTGCGACATTACTTTGAAAATCGACTTACAGAAGATGCCGATTTTGGCAAAATAAAAAAACATCGTCTTTTCAGATGAAGCTCATTTTGATCTTGGCGGGTATGTAAACAAGCAAAATTGTCGCATTTGGGGCACAGAAAACCCGCACGCATACATTGAAAAGCCGACGCACCCAAAACGAGTCACTCTTTGGTGCGGATTTTGGTCTAGAGGCATAATTGGGCCATTTTTCTTCGAAAATGAGCAAGGAGTGGCCGTTACAGTCAATGGCGATCGTTATCGGGCCATGTTTTTGTGAACAAAAATTGAAGAGGAGAATATTGAGAACATTTGGTTTGAACAGGACGGCGCTACGTGCCACACAGCCAAAGCTACACTCGATGTTTTGCGCCCTGTTTTTGAAGATCGCATTATCAGCCGCAGAGCTGATGTCGTTTGGCCACCTCGGAGCTGCGATTTGACACCGATGGACTATTATTTGTGGGGTGCCATCAAAGATAAGTGTTACGCCGACAAGCCAGAGACAATTGACGCTTTAAAGCACAGCTAAGCAGTAACGAAAGCAATGACATTTGAAAAAGGCTTTTAGCGTAAAAACACTGGTCCAACTAGAGGGAGAAAAAAAATGTTATAAGTGTTGCGAACCAAATGTGTTAGAAGCAACAGATATACAGAGGGAAAACTGATGGATAAAGCAGAAAAATTAAATGTAAACAAACATTTATATTGTGTTAAAAAAGGGAAAATTTAGAATATTTTTTAATTTCTTCAATGAAAATTTTAAAAATTCGTAAATATTTAATTATTAATAGAAATTTGTGTGGTTTTTGGTCACAACGAATATAGTTTCTTGTGCAAAAGATAAGTAAGAAGCTAAATATATCAAGATCAAATAACACATATTGCTCATAAAATTTTTTTCTTGTAGAACTTTGTGTATATTACCAGTATTTATTAATTTCTTGAATGAAAAAGTTAAAATTCGGTAATTTTTTCATTATTAATTGAACTCTTAGCAGTTTCTCTACATAATGAAACAAGTTCCGTGTGCAAAAGGTAAGTAAAAATAAAAATATAACAAAATATATACTCATAACTTTTTGTTTCAGGAATTAGTGAATATACCTCTCAATTGGTTAAATACTAAGTTAGTGACGATCGATAAAAGGCGTCACCAAATACGTTAGTTCCAAATTACGTTTCTCCAATAAAATGGTACATCTCCTTTCAACCAAGAACCCGTATTATGTGCATAATTATTCTATTATTCTACCACAATATCATCAATTTCTATCCAATAATAAAAATCCTCCCCGAAAACAAACATAAACAAAACAGAGTTACTTTTAGACAGAGACAGAAATACTTTTTGGTAATATTTGCTGTCTCTTTTACATTCGAACAGTGCTCCTGTCAAATTCGTTTCGTTACTGCTTATATTGTGCTTTAAAGGACAATATTCGTGAAGCCATTGGTGAAATACAGCTGCACACAATCGATAATGTGCTTAAAAATTGAACCGATCGTGTAGGCTACTGCATGGCCAGCCGAGGCAGCCATTTGAATGAAATTATTTTCCATTATTAACCGGAAGGATTGTACTTTCAAATAAAAAAAGAAATTTGAGAAAATATTGAGTAGTTTTTTTTAAGCATTTTCAAAAAAAAAAAAAAAAGTTATTTGGCGGACCCTTTACAATTTTTTATTGTTTTATAACTCAAGTATGATAAGCATTAAAAATATAAAAATTCTCAATACAACAAGATATGTACATATGTATGTACATATAAATATGTATGTATGCATGTACATACACATGTTTATAGAATATAATTTATATTGTCTTGTATAATAAAACAAGAAAAGAAAATCTTAAGAGGCGGTTGTGTTCTTCTTCTAATTATCGGTAATTTTTACGCTTGGCTGACTAACCAACCAATCTCTGTATTTAATAAATATAAATTTTAGTTGAAAATATTCATTCTTGTAGGGGTTTATTTTTAATTAAATATTGTATTATATTGTACATTGGTACAATGGGTCAGTTCGACCTCCGGGTACTGTACTTGTCACAGTTGACAAGTACACGTCCTCTAACCTAACCTATCCTCTTGTAGTTCTATGTATTCAATTTAATATTAGTGATATGCACACATGTAGTTTTGTATGAAAATGTACATGTGAATTTAAGTTTTTTCAGAAACTAATATCTTTAACTGTTTGCTTGGTCGACTGATTCCGTATTATGACAGTTAGAAAATCGTCATAAAATTATCAATTATCAATTAAATAAATTGAAATTTTAATAATAAAAGAAATATTAACGATTCGTCATATATTTATTGAATCTTTAGTTAAATAAACTGGCCAAGATTTTTGAAGCCCAAAGAAGAATTCATGGAACTTCATACATTGAACACTCACTCCACCTAAACAACTGCAAAGAATTGTGTTTGCTTGTAACCGCCATGTGAGTAGACACAAAGATAGATACTCGCACAAATAAGACAGGTTGAATCTGTGGCAAGGGCGATGGAAAAGTGAGGTAGAAATATGCAGCACCTGTCGTAGACTAGGACGGATAGGAATGTAAGCTACTTGTACTGGTTTTTTTTAACGACAAATCCTTAAGAGATTTTTTTTTTATAAAAAAAAAAATTATTTTATAGAAGACAGGTCAGGAGGCATCTCCAACAAAACAAAGTCTGCAAAAATATTTCTTCGGCGACTTCCCTCCTTGTCAACGCATCATGACAAGGGGGCTTACCTCACACTCGGTGACACAATGGGTCATATGAGCGACAGAGTAAACTTGCTTATGAACGGCAAGCTACCAGCTAACCTAACCTAGTTCCTTAGGCTGGATAAGCTCCTTCTATATAACGCTATACTAAAGCCAATTTCTTGCTAAGTACAACCGCTGTGGGACACTGCTTTAGCTTCAAACATTTACATACGTAATTGGTCATTACAATCCTTCAGTCAGGATTATGGATCTAGTTTCTCACAGCACTTATGTTGGGTGTGTTAATTTTATACATGAGTGGCGAAGCCTACAGGTCATAATGTCGCCTCCGAACGACAGTTTTTTTGAGAAACTTTTCATGGCAATTTTATTTTACACTCAGAGCTTTTGCCAGAAATCTGCTGAGAGGAAGTCACCGAAGAAATAGGGTACGTTCGTAAATGCAGTAGTTGTGCAACAATGCAGCATAACAAAAATCAAATGTTCAAAAATGCAATACTTGGCAGCACTGACTTGCGTCGAACGTTTTTTTTGCAGACAAATGGCAATGCAGTCGCAAATTTTTGCAAATATTGCAACAGTTTGATTTCAGTTGCAATAGTTCGCGGTAAACCATTTCTTAGACAACATTGTAGTTTCGTGAAATAAAAGCTATTAAACAAAAGAAAATTTTGCTTTATTTGTAGAAAAATGGAAATGTAATAAAACTTAACCGATATTGTTATAGAAAATGTTAATTATTCATATTTTTATTTCCGATGAAGATCTCACATTTAACATACAAAAGTTAATAATACGAACTAGACTGGATATTGGGTCGGACTTCCAGGAAGGGACAAGGAAGAAGTCAGTATTGTGGGGAAAAGTTTTATTAAAAATTAAAAAAATCAAAGAAATTTTTGCAGAACGTTCTAAAAAGCAAATTCTGTTTAGTTATTGTGCAGTAGCAAAGCATCAGCTGTTCACGCATTAGCAACAAAACTTGGCATAACTGCCGCAGTCGTGCACAAATTTGCTGAATTTACGAACGCACCCATATTTTTTTCATATTTTCGTTTTGATGTCTGGGCTGGTGTTTGAACCGTAGTCTTACGTCTAATAAGCCAACACACTACCTACTAGACTATGGCGACTTCAACATTTAACGAATTCACAGAAGCCGCAATAAAAATTTATGACTTGACAAATTGCCATACATAACATAATTGGTCATTACAACCCTTCAGTCAGGATTACGACCTAGCTTCTCACACCACTGATGTTGTGTGCGTTAATTTTATACATGAGTGGCGGGACCTATAGTTTAAAGTCGACTCCGAACGATAGATTTTTTTTTTTGAGAAACTTTTCATGGCAAAAGCTCTCAGAGTTTTTGCCAGAAATCTGCTGAGAGGAAGTCGCCAAAGAAATATTTGTTTTCATATTATCGTTTTGATGTCTAACCTGGGGCTAGATAGGTTACAAAAAAAAACTTAGAAGTTCACCCTAACCGACAACCCAAAAAAGCAGACACACTGCGAATCTGATACGAGAACGAGTAATGTAATGTACTACGTAGACTGATTGAGAAAGTAATGCGTAACAGGCAGATCGATATAATTGCTGTATCCAGATCAAGATTATTCATTGATAAAAAACAACACAAAATTATTCATTAAAAAGAAAAAATTGTGGATTAAAACGCAGAGGCTGAATATTTAAATTTTGTACTAAAATTAATTGTTTTTTTTGTACATAGTACAATACTTAAGAATGAAAGTTTTACTAACATTACAGGAATACATCATTATATTGATAGTAGTAGAGTAGGCACTAGTAGATATCACGAAGAGATTTACAGACACTCCTATTCCAATGTCTAAATGTAGGTGGTAAATACTGTTTAAAAAGAATGAAAGTTTTACTAACATTACAGGAATACATCATTATATTGATAGTAGAGTAGGTATGTAGTAAAGTAAGTACTAGTAGATGTCACGAAGGGATCTACAGACACTCCTATACGAATGTCTAGATGATTGTAGGTGGTAAATACTGTTTAAAAAGCGAAATGCAATGATTGAAAGAATTTAATTTTATTATAAAACAATTGTGATAAATAACTTAAATTATAAACAGAATGTTTTCTTTGTGTATCACAATCTATTAAACAAAATATGAATCTTATTTAGTTAAATTAAATAAAAAAAAATTCACTTGAAATGATAGAAACTTTTAATTAATTTTCTACACGACAATGAAGCAAATTTAATTAAAAATAAAAAACACACACACACTGACATACACAGAAAAATGATACAAATATCAACAATTCATTTGCATAATCACTTGTGCTGGAATTTAAATTTATAAGAAACAACAAAAAAGTGAAAGGGAATTGTTGCTGTAGTAAAAACAAATATACCAACAACAACCAACGTCACAAAACAGATAAGAAAATTTAAAAAAAAAAAAAAAAAATCAAGCAAACCAAACAACACGAATAAATACAACAAATAGATACAAAACAATACTACACTCAATAAACTCAGCAACCAAAAACGAAAAAAAAAAAAAAATTAAAAGCAAAAAATTTTTTTTGGGTCAAATTGCAAACCAAAAAGAATTGCTAAGAGATTATGACAAACCAAACAAATACCAAAAAAAAAAAAAAATACAACACCAAAACATCAACACCATCCACCACCACCAACACTGACTGCAACAATACCGCAACCTACTAGCTGTGCTCACAGATATTTAGTTTTTGATTAAATTTTAATAAAGAGATTCAATTAAAAAAAAGTAAAACAAGTTTAGCAAAGACTAAAATACTCCCTTCTGCCTCTCACTTCCTACTCTTATTTTTTTCTTCTTAATTTTCTTGATAAAAACTCCTCATACTCAATGGGGTGGCTAAACAAAATTATTAACTTGGTTTTGGGTAGAAATATTATGCAGCAGGTCCTCTGTTGAGGTGTTCCTCTTACATACCTTTAGACGTTTTTGTTCTACCACTCTACACTACCTTACTCTACTAGTATCGGGTCCGCCATCTAACATTTTTTTTTTCAACTAGTGCTTATTTCGTGAATGGTAACACTTAGCTCATGTCTGATTTGACAGATAATTAGTTTTATCCTTCCGCTGAACGAATATGGTTGTGTAGACGCTTGAACAACGCTGGGAAATATTGCGACATTACTTTGAAAATCGACTTACAGAAGATGCCAATTTTGGCAAAAAAAAAACATATTTTCAGATGAAGCTCATTTTGATCTTCTCGGGTATGTAAACAACGCACCCAAAACGAGTCATTGTTTGGTGCGGATTTTGGTCCAGAGGCATAATTGGGCCATTTTTCTTCGAAAATGAGCAAGGAGTGGCCGTTACAGTCAATGACCATCGTTATCGGGCCATGTTGAACGAATTTTTGTTCACAAAAATTGAAGAGGAGGATATTGGCAACATTTGGTTTCAACAGGACGGCGCTACGTGTCACTCAGCCGAAGCTACACTCGATGTTTTGCGCCCTGTTTTTTAAGATCGCATTATCAGCCGCAGAGCTGATGTCGTTTGGCCACCTCGGAGCTGCGATTTGACACCGTTGGACTATTATTTGTGCGGTGCCGTCAAAGATAAGTGTTACGCCGACAAGCCAGAGACAATTGACGCTTTAAAGGACAATATTCGTGAAGCCATTGGTGAAATACAGCTGCACACAATCGATAATGTGCTTAAAAATTGGACCGATCGTGTAGGCTACTGCATGGCCAGGCGAAGCAGCCATTTGAATGAAATTATTTTCCATTATTAACCGGAAGGATTGTACTTTCAAATAAAAAAAGAAATTTGAGAAAATATTCAGTAGTTTTTCTTAAAGCATTTTCAAAAAAAAAAAAAAAAAGTTATTTGGCGGACCCTTTAGTAGTCTTGCAATTAAAACTTTTATTTTAACATTCAATCGACCGTTTAAAAGTCAATAAACTTCATGTACTTGAATATACTATTGTATGAAGTTGTGCTAAAAACGGAAAGGTTTTTAATTTTGTTTTATAAGACAGCCAGTCCAAGGAAAGAAAGTGAAGTGAATTTAATTTGGATTTAAATTGCAAATATTTGCAAAAAATCATGTCAAGAATTGTTTAATGAACCAACACGCAGCGATTTTGTCTTGTTTATCGATTTGAAAAACGAAATTGCTAAAGTTTTAAAATTTATAAATAATTCTAGACATTTAGGCTGGCTGGCTGGCTGGTTGGTTGGTTGGTTGGTTGGTTGTTTGGCTGGGTCAGCACAAACAAACCAACCAAGTTCATTAACAACAATTATTTTTATTTATGTACATATTTATGCACAAAAACACAATATCTTTCGAAGCCTAATCAGTATCATTTTTATTATTATTATTATGTATATAAATTTTATTATATGCCTTAGATTAGGTAGCTTTAAAATTTCAAATAAAAATCATTTTAACAAGAAAACATACGATATGAACATAAAAATAAAAAAAAATCATTTGTTTTGTATATCGATGGCTTAATATAGAAAGGTCGTATCTCATTTTTTTCAAAATCGGGGTTTTTAAATATTCTGGTAGACAAAACCCCCCTACACATCTTCTGCAAAATTCAGCTTCCTATGTTGACGAATAGTTGACTTACAGTAATTAAAAGAAAAAGCTCTATCTCATTTAAAGTTGAATAAATATTTTTGACTCTTTGTACCGATTGAAGAGTTCAACTATAGTATATATGTACTTATATTATTTTATGATAGAATTCCTCATTTATTTTTAATAAAAACTGCATTTAAACTTTTTTTTATAACATTTTTGTTTTAGATTTTATTAAGTTTTTTCCTTCTCCTGTAAAGTACTGAAAATTTAAGATACGACCTTTCTATATTAAGCCATCGATATATTTTTATAACAAAACATTTATACAATATTTGAAAAACTTGTTTTTTTTTTTTCCTTTACTTTTTACGTTTTCTTTTTGTTTTTGTTTGTGTATCTTACCTAAATTTGGCACAGTAACAGTAACTTGATTATTTGAGCCAACATCTACAGTAGCACACCGATTTTTATCCACACTTGCAGGCTTAAAATCATCTGAAAAGAATATCATAAAAAAAAATAAGGAAACCGTTAAACGTCAGAGCAAAATAAATATTCAATATTGGCTTAAGATTTGTTTTTTTTTTATATTTTGTTTAATAAAATATGTTTTTAAACGATATTTAATGCAATATTTATAAGCAAAGAACGGAAGTGTGGGTTTTAATTAAACTCAGAATTTTAATTCTGAACATTTGACATTAGAATTATTTACAGGATTGAGGTTATAATGAAGAGAATATCTTGGATTTAAAATGGTAATAAAAACTTATTATTGTCCACCCTAGCCACCTTCACAATTAGCATTTTTCTGTGAAGTACAAATTATAAAAAAAAGAGGATATGAAAAGTTAACGGGGTATAGATCTGCAGCATATGATGGCCCTTATGGACTGTCTAGTACTATGTTCTGCTCTACTTTGGAACTGGCATTATATGTTACATTATATATTACCCAAGCTCACTTGAGCACGCATAACGGCCCGTTATGATGCCACAGGTATGCGCAGTCCCTGTACTGATCAAGTTTGCACTGAACTAATCGAAGAAGTTGGTCACCGCAGAGGCTGCACACTAAAACTACGACTCCCCTAAACTGGAAACCAGCCTGAAAGTTTTATAAACGAAGCTACATATATCCTCGATATCAATGAGCAATAACTACGTCAAGCTGATAAGGAATGGAGGAGGGCATTGACAAAGAAAATGAATAAAAGTTTCCTCCTTTCAGCAGACCCACAACCTCGGCAAAAATCGTTTGATGGGAGCATGACGCAATGCCCTTTAAGCATGGCCACTGTGATGGAGATGAAATTGCGATAAATTTTGAGCAGTTGGTTGGTAAGTCTCCTATTTATCATGAGCTAAGTGAGTCTTGCAAAGGAGCAAGATTCCTCATTAAGCCAGGATGGATTGGCGTCCCGAAACAATTTTTGCCTAACGACCAGTTTTAACGAGATAAGCGGCAACCCCATTTTCTGGTGACATCATCAGCCCTGAAATGTACCTGTACCCAGACATCTGAGATACTGAAGTGCTCAGAGAGGAGTTCGAGATAACGGCGACACTCCCTGACGAGTTTGGATTTGATCGTAACGCTGGAAAGAAATCTAATAGTAGACTGGCTATCAGAAAAGATTCGAGATACATATCGAGCCATAACCGCAAAAATATCACAAGCGATAAAAACGAAATTTTACAGGGGAAGGTTTTTATTATTTATTTCTTGTGCAAATTAAGTTAGAAAGTTAAACTTTTTTTGTTATAAATTCATAACGGTACAGAGTGTGACCCTGAAATTTTTATAGATGATGCAAATCAGAGATCAGCAATGAATCGTATTTTCGCTACTCATAGGTACTTATGAAATTTTGAGTATGAGTGAGTCAAGAGTATTAAAATTCAACTACTCTGATTCATTCGTACTCGCTACAACATTGATTTATAAGTATAGGTTGCAATGAGTATGAGTACAACGTTGACATCAAACTCACAACATTCGATTCATTGTTTGATTCATACGCCTACTCATTCAGATTCATAAATTTAGAAAAATACTTATAATACTTACGAATGATTCGAGTCACTCGAATCATTCATCAAAATTTACATTAGTAGTTGTTGTTGCATTTACAAACAAAGAAGAAAGAAAAGACAAAGACGGCAAGCAAAGGAAACACACAACCTTCTAGCGAGTATTGTAGTGTTCGTACTCGAATCATACTTATTTTGTGCTTCGTGTATATGTTGAATCATGGAGAGTCGAAATCAACAACATCATGCGTATTGTTAAGTATGAGTACGATGAGTATTTCTAACTTTGAATATGAATAGTATGAGTATGATATTAAAATAAGTATGAATGCGTATAAGTAGCTGAAATTATAAGTATGACTAGAATCTACTCATCGTTTTGAATACTCGTTGCTGATCTCTGATGCAAATGGTGCCAATGAATTTATTTATTACAAAAAACGATATATGAAAAATATGTCGCTTGAGATATTTTTGCGGTTATGGCTCGATATAACGATATCTGATTGCTAACTTATATTTATAAAATAGATTTCACGTTTGCATTTTTCAGCTTCGTTCTCCTTAATGCTAATATTATACTGATTTAAACCTAGCAGTCCATCTTTGTTGACAGTCGGGCTGCCCTAAGGGTGATTGCGTCGGTCTGATGCAAGTCACGGCTTGTTGGTGGGTATAGAGTCTTTAGAGACCTTTGGACCAGATTAGATCAGTCTATGCTGGATTCCGGGACACAGCCGTATACTCGGTAATGAGACGGCGTGTCCTCTCGTTAGACTAGGCTCACTTTCTGCGGGCGATTTGATATTTGTTCCTGATAATCCAATCTGGCACTTCTATGGCCTCATCACTCGATGGGTCAAGGAACAGAAGCTTTGTGAGTATGGATCTAGTTGTTATGTGTCTAGTAGTCTATGGGTTGCTATAGTATTGCTGCTGAGGTTTTACATATATGATCAGCCTGAGGTTAGTTATTGGACGCTGACAAGGATCTAAAACAGATTCCAGCCGGACTATAGCTGGGTATGTTGCGATGAGGAGTTATAGACTATCGAACTTGTCCTCTGCAACTATCCAGCACTTAATAGGTTGAGAACCCTAGGCAGATATTAAGGCTATCCAGAGATTCATAAGTAGATATAGCTGGTTGAGAAGTGCAAGGGCGTCAAGGTTCATGTTTTTTCCTCCGTTTCCTATGTTCTCCCTTTTCTAACTCTTCTTCTTTTCCCCATTTCCCTATCTTCTTTACTATCCTCTTTCTCTATTTCGACCACTGGGTATTGTACTTGTCGCAATGACAAGTTCGCGCTCTCAAACCCAACCTAACCTAGCAGTCCAACACTAGGATCGGACGCTATGGTCAAACTAGCCGAGCATTTTAAACTTAAGCGGATTAACGAAACAATAAGCTTCTAGAAACTTCAACACATTTCTTTGATAAATACATTAATTTACGAATGAAAAAGCTATGGAGTAACAAATATAGCGTCAAAAATGTCTGGATTTCAATGTTCAATTGACAATAAATTGTGTACCACCACAAACATAACGTTTCAGTAATTTCTTTAAATGTTTATTGCAAATCTATTCTGTCGATATGTATTTGAAATACCAAAAAAAAAAAAAAACACTGCCACACCCGTACTAGAACAATATAAAAAATATAGAGGCGCACCCCAAAACCTATGTATATCGTTTTCTAAATTAGATTAATAGCACTGTGGAGAATTAGAAAAAAAAATAAAACCAAAAAATATTTTGTTTCGGAAAGAATTATGTCCCAATCAGATAGGCAATTTAAGAAAACAAAACAAAAAAAATTTAGTTTCACTTCAGAATGAGCGAACTCGCCTTCAGCGAATTAGTCCTACCGGCTGGAATGATTTTGGAAAAAAAAAATGTAGTTTCTGAAAGGTCTAATCCGACTTCAGGCTCTAAGTCTCACAGGGATGGATTGAATAGCAATATAGTCGGCAATACTTTGAATTTCTAAGTCAATTTATTGTTTTATTTAAAGATTTAACACATTGACCGCCTTGTCAGTCACCAGTGACTGACACTGGAATACTCCAATGGGGCTATGTTAGTCACTTTATGAAAAAACTTGATGGCGGAGAATGCGTTAAACTGTTTCATCATAGAGGTTATGGACGTTACGTTGTTTTCGATTATTTAAACGACTCTAGGTGAGAATAGATTACGCGAAGTTTGCATACCGGAACTCTCAGATTTTCATTGCAGTGAACGATGTGCCTAGATATCCTATGATATCTGGAAAGTTATTATGTATTTCTAAAGTATTTATTTAAATTGAACCACCTTTCATCTCTCTGATAAAAATATAAAATATAACTAATAATGTGCTTAAACTGTATGAAAACAGAGTTATAATGGCATTACCGAGTTATCGCTGTTCTCTGTACGACATACCTTTGTTTGAATACACGAGACCGTCGGAAAATTACATTTGTAGGAACTGTATGAGGTGGAAAAATATGAAACCTAATAAAACTTTATTTGCAACTATTCGACTCCAACAAAGAAGTAAATGGGCGTCACTTATTTCAAGACCCGGCTGGCGTTTTTGAAGTATCTACAGATTGACTCTGATAATCAGTTGAAAAATGCAGAGAATAGACTTTTTGCAAAATTCAATTTAACAACACGTCCAATTTCTACAAAACAAAAACAAGTTTGTTACGGTAGAGTTTTTTTATACGTCCACTGTCAAAAATATCAGACAACTATAAACTAAAAGTCGAAAGATTATTTTTTTTACCTTTGCCTGGATATGTAGCCTTTCTGGTATCGAATTTCTGATGGAAAGTACAGCCTTTATAGGTTGTCGAAAAGTCTAAAGTCGATAGATGTTAGAAAACTTTAGAATTTAACAATTATTGATTGTTACTGCCGTTCTGCGGGAGCTTATTAACTTACTAGTAAATGGCTCTGTCTGATACAATATTCTGTACTTGTTCTTTAGAACTAGGATTTTCACTCAACACAATTGAACTTTATTGCTGTGTGTCCCAAAAAAAATATTATTTAGTTTCTTGCTTATAATAATTTCACAGGATCATCATTACTACACTCTTTCTATACGTCACATTTAACCGAACATATCCCATACAATTCCCTATGTAAGACTGGACAAAGAGAAGTTGCTCTTCTGGACAAAAGTTTTAATTTCAGTGCATTTTTATGACATATTCTTAATCAGATTACAAGTATACATACACAATTGGTCATTACAACCCTTCAGTTAGGATTACGACCTATTTTCTCACACCACTTTTGTTGTGTATGTTAATTTTATACATGAGTGGCGAGACCTACGGTTTAAAGTCTACTCTGAACGACAGATTTTTGAGAAACCACTTCATGAAAATATTATTTAACTTTACCAGAAGACTGCTGATAGGAAGTCGCAAAAGAAATATTTTTTGGAGATGGAGATGTCTGACCGGGGTTTGAACTGTGGCCTCACGTCTAATAAGCCAACCCACTAGCTACTAGACTAAGACGACTTCATGTCGCAATGTAAATATCTTCAAGTGCTTGATAAAAAGTTATCATTGCTAACACCGAACAACATTCTGAGGTTCGTCAAAGCAACTGGATTAGGAGATATATTATGCGTAAGCTGTATATAGATTGAGGTCAATACTTCAGTATCAGTATTCAATAGCAATAACAAAACAATTATCTTAGTAAGATAATATCGTAAGATGATATCCAATTTCAATAAATGTTTGTAAAATCAATCAATTTTCTTTGTCAAAGGGCATGTCAAGCTTATAAAATAGTTTGCAACACAAAACTGAGTGTAGACTTTAAATATATCAATTAATGCAACATTCTTCACCATTCCCGTACAGTGTATAATACTATCTAGGAGGATATGGTGTAAGGATATTAAACGAAATTCTGAAAACATGAGTACAGTGTTAAAAGAAAAAGAAACATTTAATAAAATATTATTAATGGTGCATATACTTACATTTAATTGTGTGAAATGCATTCGTTGTATTTTTATTAAATGTACATCCCAATTTTAGCTCACGCACCTCATTGCCAATACGTTCGCCCAATGATGATGTCTTTTGTTTCATCATCATCGCTGGTTGTGATGATGAGGAGAAGTTTGTAAAATTGTTATTAATGTTGGCACTGTTGGTGTGAGGAGGAGGATTACTATTGTGATTATGGTTATTAAATTGATTATATTGCTGTTGGGGATTCTGTGCTGGTTGTTGATGATATGATGATAAATGGTGACTATTAGAGGATGTTGATTTCTGTGTGGAAATCGGGGAAAAGGTTGTTTTATGAAAAGACGTAGCAATATCGTTGTTGGTGCCAGCAACAACACATGCACCCACGACGCCACCAAAACCAGGATCGCCTTTAAAGACGCCACCGCGTTGTTGATAACTATAACTGTGGCCTTGTGAAAGATATTCTGTTCCAGCACCACCACTGCCGCCGATGACTCCTTGAAAGGAGCCACCACTCTGCTGTAAAACTAATGGGTTCGATGTTGAAGCTGTTGCTAATTGTAATGTCGATTGCTGTAGCTGCTGTTGCTGTAGTAGTTGCTGTTGCTGCTGTTGTTGTTGTTGTTTCGTTGATTTTGTTGATTTTTTACTACGTTTTACTGAAGTGCCTGTGGCTTTGGCTTTTAGCTTTTGTAGCGCTGATGCTGAATTTGAAGATTTCGGAATTTTTTGGCTGTTGTCTGGGTTTGGTGGAAGCAATTTTTTACAAAATTGCCCACCAATAACCACCGTTTGTTGTGTAGAAAATTTAATTTAAATATGATTTTGCTATTGCTATATTTCCAACTATTTTTTTGAAGGCTATTAGCCCCTTTGTTTGCGCTATTCGGTTGTTTGCGTTTTAAACTCTTATTCTTGGGATATATGTATTTTGCTTTGAGTACTTAATTCCGGTAATATATCATCAATTAATTAAATATATGTATGTATGTATGTGTGTTATTCAGGGAAAAGGAATTAAGGAACACATTGTTTATAATTTTAAAATTTACATTTTGTTTTTAAGGTTTTTGTTTTTGTGATTTCTTGTTATAAATTCTTGCTCTGCAAAAGAAGAATTTTTTGTTTATAAGTTAATTGAATAGGAAATTTCGTAAAGATTACGATAATTAATGTTATCGAACAACAGTTTTTATTAAAAAATTGCGATAAAACATCAATGCTACTACCAGGGTGACCTACATAATCAGTAGTAAAAAAAAAATATCTTAAAGACAATATAAGCGATTAATATTTGAAGTAATGAAGATCATATACATATACTATATACCTACATATAGTACATATGTATGTACATTACATATTACAATAAGCGGCTCATGATACATCTCCTAACAAGGTCATGCGGGCGATTTTATTATTTAGGATTCTCGTGCTTGTGCGAATAAACCAGAAACTATGTTGTGGAAAATTTCATAAAAAGTATAATGGCTTTATATCGAGCAGCGACAACCACTGACAAATATTTTATTCCATACTTAATCGGAACATGACTTCTTTACAGACACTCAACAATTGACAACAATCGCAAAAAAAAGTGCTTTTTATTTCAAAATGGAAAAATACATTCTTACTACGATATCCTTTAACTTTAAGGTCATTTTTTTGCCACTTAAGGAAATTTAAGGCTCAATTTGGGTTAAAAACTATAATTCTTTATTAAACGCTTATTTGATACCTTAGGTATGTATTTTATTAATAAATAAATGAGAACATAAGGCATTGCAGTACAATTTTTATCAAAACATTTATGGGCATGCCAAGCAACGTACCAAACATTCAGTAGACCGCCCAATTCTAGCCTCCCACACAGACAACCCCCACACATAACCTTAAAAACACACACTATCAAAACATACAAACTTATACAATAACAACAAACGACTCAATTAAAATAAAATGCATTTTAATATTGTTGCTATTGTTGTTCTCTATATTATTCTTGTTTCATTTGGCAGTGTAGTGTGTAGAGTAGTAATAAAATAAATAAAAAAAATAAATAAACCCTCAAGAACATTTGGGTTTTTTTTTAACATGTTTTACCAGCAACAACATCTAAAACAATGGACGCACACACGAGCGCTTACTATGTATAAACAACACCTGAGGATTTTTTTGTGTGTGCGGTGCCTTCTTCAAAAGTGGAAAATCTATTTTTATCCAAAAGAATTTTGCACAGACTTTGTTACAAAAGACAAAAAAGAGGAGGAACTTTAATCAAAACATATGTTTGTAAAAAAATTTTTAGGTTTATTTCCTAAAGCATGAAATTCCACACTTTTGCTTTTCCAAGTTTCTTTTACCAATAGTTTTTAGTTGTTTTTTATTACATTTTCGCAAAGGTATTCTCACTTAACACATGCTAATTAAATAATTTAGTTTTTTTCTAGTGTTCATTTCGAACTTTTCTTTGTTTATATTAAAATTTTCTTTTTTTATTTTAAGTATTGTTTTAAGCAATAAAAAAAATTTATGAAATCACTTGTCACTTATTTCACGGTTTTATTTTATTATTTTTATTTAATACAACACATAGAAATTTTATTAATATTCACTTGCGTTTACCGCGCCGTTCACAAGATGATTTGATATGGTCATTTTTGTTGTTGTTACACATAGATAATTTGACATTTCTGTGTATTTTTTTTTTGTATTTCTTTCAGTTTATTGAAAGTGTGAGCGGAAAAAGTAATAAAAACGAATCAAGGTACTCAAAGAGAATATCTATAGAGTTGCCAGAGTTTAAAAGGATGCTAAATGAAAGTATTATAAAACGGCTTAAATTCAAATGTTGTGATTTGCGTTGCCAACTGGAAAATCATATGGTTCTAGTTAGTAACAACTCTGGTAATAATTTTCTGATTTCTGGCTATAGATCCCGCCACTCAGATGTAAAATTTATGCAACTTAAATGGAATTAGAAACAAATCGGAACCCTATCTGGAGATGCAAGGTGGCAACAAAGCCTAGAGTAAAAGACATGATTGAATGCAAACTGCTACCAAACCAGAATTGTGTATCTAGCTGTGCGTTTAATAGGATTGACAACCTCTATTCTCCATGAGGTGCTCTAAAACGGTCGAACTTTTAGCTCAAATTGTTCTGCTAAACATTGAAAGGTCTGAATGAATCAATTATACCAATTAAATATTTTTTGAGATTCTCATAATAAATTGTTGCTTTCGGTATTCCATCAGGGTACTTTTACGAATGATAGACATCTGGAGGGTGTATAAATCGGGATATAAGATATTAAAGCGAGGATTTAGAGGACAGCGTATTGACTGCAGTGTTACCAAATATCGTAGATCGGCAACAATTAGGAATTCAGTGGTATGCGTTAAACATATTAATACTACAATCTGCCAGAAAGATAATACATGTGTGAATATGAAAATGATTAGTTTCACAGCAGGATGAATACATGACTTCACGACCACCATTGTAGCTGTGGTCAACTTAGGGAAGTTTCTATTATATGTATTTGGGTTAATAAATAGGTTATTGCTGGTTATATAAATATATGTAAATAATTTTTTATGTTGTACTCGCAATTTTGGCAATGGGTGTTATGAAATTTATCAATTTTTTTTTACAGTAATGCACACAAAATAAGAAATAAGTAGCTGACTACTTGGCGACATTTGTTGTAGTTGTCTGTAGAATTGAATGTTTTCAATATAATAATCGTTGATTTTTTATAGCGGCGGCGAGATATTTTCATTTAGCTTTGTCTTTGAAGCTGACTGAATGAGTCAACAAAAACATATTAGAAAAACACCCATAACCTTTAAGTAGTCATGGTAGCAATTAGTGAACACTTGATAAAAATCTATTTTATACCTCAACGTTAATATATATCCAAATATTAAAGATTGAGATGAACGACTACTTTCTAAGTAGTACTACGTAGTCAGGGGCATCACCTCTAGTGATCCATCAGTAATTTTCCACTTTTTTTCAATTTCATGACCTTGCGAAATAGATCTTCATTCCGGAGTAAAGAAATTTAGAAGATCTTCAAAATTTTCAATTGGCATTACACCTTAATTTCGATAAATATTCTTTTACATAATCTAGCGTTTTTTTGTTTCTAATTCCTTAAAGCACTATATTTCTGTTGGGCAACTCCACGGACGAAGTACATTTTTTGACAAATAAAGAGTGAAATATACAACATTGTTGTTTTTGTTTTTCAATATTAAAAAACGGTGTTGAATATAAAAGAAAAAAATTACCAGAGGGGGGAGGGTTTGTAGAAAAAAACACTAAAAGTAATGAACGTCAAAAAAACCCAACAACAAAAATACGTACGCAAGGCAACACAGCTGGCTGGCTGTCTGTTTGGTTGTTTTTGTCTTTCTTTCTTTTTCTTCTAAATGTATGTGCTATACACATACACACATAGATATAAATATTGTTGAATTTTTTTTAAGTATTTTTTTCGTCAAATTAATGATTGGGCACAAGGGGTGATGCAACGCGTAAGGGGATAGGAGGCATATTTTTTTTATAATAAAGTGGCTCGACAACGTTAACGCAAGCAATTCACAACGTAACAAATCAACACAGGCTCAACAAAAAAAAAAATCGAATTGAAATAAATTTTTATCAAAAAAAAAAACGAAGAACTTTCACAATTTATATATTTTTTATGTTTTTAAATATTAAGAAAAACATTTTAATTTTCTAATTACATATTTCTTATTCTATGGTTCGATCACATTTTTTTATTTTCTTGGTTTTTCCTTTGGGTTCCACTACACATTTTCACTTTTTTTCATTGATTTTCAACTGGTAACATTTTTTTTTTGTTCACTTTTATTCACATTTTTTCCTACAAATCGATTGACTTAATATTTACTCCTTTAATTTTACCGTAATGGACAATTCTTTTTCTTTTGTTTGGCTTAATTTATATTAATTTGAAATAATTTTAATAAATTGAAAATTAATTTTTTTTATTACGACTTTACACAATTATACCGTGAGCACTTTCGAATTTTTTTTTTATTTTTTTCACGTCAGCTATAGTTGTGTTTGACATTTGAATGGTTTAGCAAATGGAGAGATGCCAGATTTTTGGTAAATTTTGCAAAAGATTACCATAAAAGGGAATCTAAAGAAAGACTGCAAATGTGAGGGAATTTAATGGCTTTGGGAACTTTGCAAAAAGTGATGGATGACTAATTTTGTTTTGAATTTAGTATTTAAGGGAGGTATTGAAAGACTTATTTGAAAATATTAGTTCAGATATTGCACATTAGCATCGAATTTTAAGAACGTGGTAAATTGAGGAAACATTTTATCTGTTTTGATTAAAATCGGTTTGATAGGCAAGGTTTTGTGCGTTATGGATCTTTCATATGTATTTGATACATTGTATCATTTCCATATCGTTCCATTGCCAGCGGAAAATCTAATTGCTAATCTATTTTATTAATAGAAGTTTCGTTCGCATCCTAAGTTGATGATTAGGCAGGAATCTGATACTTCAGACAGGTTTTATGAACGTACATTTGTGCCCGCTTGCGGTTGCTCCATGAGACAAATATAAAGGTGCTACTCATCTAGTTGATATTCGCTAATAGGAAAAAATCTCCTGATTGTCCAGAACTGCTTGATAGTGACACCACTTATTCGCAGCAAACCTTTATATCCAAAGCATATTCACCCGCAACTTGGGAGCCACAAAGTAGCACAATTTATTTGAATACAGCTTATAAGTGTTAAATCTGGTGATCAAATTGTTCTAGAAATTCATGGAGTAAAGTATGAACCTAACAGTAAAACGAGTAGCTTAATAAGGTTTCTCCACATCAATTTCCAATGCTCAAATGCGCCAATTCTGTTTATTGACTCATCCATTTATATGAGAATGAGTTTTGTTTAAGAAAATGATTATCCAACATAACCAAGGTTGATTTTTCCATGAATTTAAAAAGTTACTGAACTGTTGGTCCTTTTTTTTCTTTAGTTGCACCTTTATAAGGTTTAAAGACTAAATTCTTAATTAAGTTTCGCCGTTTAATTACGCAATTTATAGAGAGGCTGATTTGCTGAGAACGTGTTCTGTCGTGACATACTATACTGAAATAGTTAGTGTTGTTTTACTAATTTTATCAGTCTTACTGCAATAGTAGATCGTTATTATGATTAAGATTTAGAAACCCGAAGGTAAATTTAGATAAATTGTGCTGAATATCTGTGAATATCGATAAATATAAAGCATACAATATTCCGATTTTTGGCTATAAGCAAGAGTAAGCACAAGAACTCTGTCTATAAATTTTAATACCAGAATTATTATTATTAAATCGTTAAGAAATAAAAGATATTTAAATAAGAAAGATTATGGAGATAACTAATTATTCGAAAATAACATTTTGCGCTACAATTAAGAAATTTTAGGCAAAATATTTAATAAATAACTTATAATTGTTAAAAAGTTTTTTAATAATTTGGCAATATTCACTCAAAATACAATTTGTTGCTTATAATTAATTAATTTAGTGCATACAGATCTACGCAATTAATTTGCTGTGGAATATTTAATAATAAATAATAATTAAAATGTTTAAGTTTCATTAAAAATAATACTTTTTAAATAATAAGTTTTTTCTCTTACTACTAAACATTAATCCAATTCCAATAAGTCTTTCCTCTTAAGGAGGAATGTACGCAAACAACAGTTTATTCCCACTCCTTACTAAGCGTCTGCTTTCTGAGTCTTTTGCATGACTTGCCTTAACTGTGGAAAAGAAGATTTGGTCTGTGGTGGATGTAGTCTAGCACACAGGTTTATAAAAGGTTCATACAACGAAGGCCGTTCCATTGCATTGACAGTGTAGTGCTTTATACGCTCACGTGAACACCAGGAATTTGCTCGATTCAGTATATGTTCCACAGGATCGATTTGATTATTCTGCAGCTGTTGCTGTGTAGGTGAGGGTGGTGTGTCTTTACGTCTGGCTCGCATATTGGCCAAAACAATAATAGGCACCTCTTTCTTTTCCTTATTTTTATCAATATCCTGCTTAATATCGGCCAACATATCTAAACTTTGAGGATCGGTGGGATCATAAACCAAAACAAAACCATCAGGAAAATATAAATAATGGCGTGGTAATTGGGCTTTGCCCTGTAGACCCGCTGAATCATAGATGCGTAAAGTTTCTCTAGTGCCACGACCTGTATCCACACTAGCCACATAAATATCCTCTATAGTTGGGTGTATTTCCTTAGCAAATAAAATATAAACTATTAAGTAAGTGTTTAGAAAGTTTTTAAGCAATTGCCATACCGTGTCCATATTAACATTTCCATAAATTAATTGTTCCAACAAAGCAGTTTTGCCTACACCTTTCATGCCACAAATTAATACTTTGCCCACTTTACCAATTTTCGCTGTTAACATTTTCCAATATGTTTAATTCTTTCTTTGTAATATATTTCTATTAAGTTTTTAATATTGTTTTGTTTTTATTTCTTTAAAAATGTTAAAAAATAAATATTTTTCTTGTTATTCATAAACAGTGTTGCCGTTCTTTGTTATTTCTAAACAAAACTGTTTTTTTTTTTATTGTTCAATGTGTAATAGATGTGTAGATTTTACTTTTTTTCTTTTTGTTGTTAAAAAATGTAATTTAATTAATTACTGTAAATTAAATAAACATGATTTAATTCTGAAATAATAGAAAAAACTATGAAATATTTAAATATTTGTATTTTTTTTCTAATTTTGTGATTATTTTTTCAGATGTTAAATGAGTACAAAATTTTTGTATTTCTTGGCAACATTGTTTATAAAGAGAAAGTTCTTTTTTGTTTATTTATGCGGCAGTGGCGAGAAAACACAGTAATCAGCTGTTTTTGTTTTCTAAACAGTGTTGGTTAACGCATTAATTGTGGTATCAATACTATTGCATAACGTCGAAAATAAGAAGAAGATGTTTTTTGTAACGTATTCTAATAAGAAGCCAAAATTTCATTCGTTTTCGCGCGTAGAAAAATAAAAAAGTGAAAAAGTTATGTGCTCTCATTATTTAAAGTGTATTTTTTTAAACAAATTGGTAAGAATATAAATTAATTACTAAATTTATTGTGTTATGAAATGAAATATTGTTCGGGATAAAAATGTAATGTCGTCGTTACTATTACTCCAAATCGTGGAGTATCCGAAAACAAATTCCTTATTAGGAGAGATAACGCCGTGTTCTGGGTCTTCTTTAAAACTTGTTCCACTTGGAAGTTAATATTAGATGAAGTTACCTTTAGTTCTAGTTAAAGTACATGCTATTTAAGCGGTTTCGGCCAAATTGCGCACATTAATAGAGCGTTGATCCACTAACCCGCATCAGTGGAGTACGTACAGAGTTAATACTGCAATTATATAGACCAATGTTAATTCACCCCAGATTTCAACAATAGAATTTGTGTTATATGACCCGCCTCAAAGAATCCATACAAAAAGAACTGAGAAGGTGACGCACCACAACATCGTTTGCTTAGATCCCATTTGTCTGTAGAAACATAACCTCAATGGGTTTGCCAACAAACAGAATTTGGTATAGGGAACTGCCAAAGACATTTGAAGAGCTATTAATGCACCCTAAGGAAAATACTGTCTTTTCCCCCAAAATGGATTTCACATCATGTATATACGTTGTAGAACCAAAGAGCCTACTGCGAGGCGACTTTCGTCAGCAATTATTCAAGATCATGTGATTTGGCTTCACTGGAATATTTCTTGTGAAGACACTGCTGTGCAGAGGTAAGTAAACGAATTACTTCTATTTAACATTACTATATTTTAACTCATTTAACACACAACAAAATATCCCCATCTATAATTTTCCCAACTACATAGTAATACGTTTAAATAAAATGAGTGCCAGTACTAGTATATATTCATTTGAATTGAGTTTTTCGAAACCAAATCTATGTCCTATTGCCCGATAACATTTTGCCATTTTGGGGTAGAGATTATTCCATTCAGTGTACAACTTCTGGGTTTTCTGAGCTCAAAATTCAATTACGCTATGCATTTCTCTACGGAATTTAAATTTATAACCTTAAGGGAGTTCTGCAGAGTTTGAAATACTTGATAATTTGAAGATGGAAAGTTCGGCCTATATGGTGGATGCATCAAAAATACTCAACCGAAACGGATCACGTTTTCTTTTGATGAATTCTGACCCTTCTAATTGAATTGCTTGCTTAAATTGCGTTAATTGTTAAGCAGGTTGTAAAAGCTTAAAATGAAAAATTCGCTTTCAATACCATCAGAAAGAATAGCTTTACTATCTTAGTGCCAATCTTTTGTATGCACCCAAAAGCCAGTGCTCCGTTGTCACTGCTGTGAGGGTCAAAAGATGAAATGCTTTTATTCATTTGAATTTTCTATTGTACCAGCCTTTGAAAGGACGTTACTTATATTGCTACCTTTAATGTACTTACGTCCGGTAACCCATATGTGGGAGAAAGCTAAGTATCTCATCATTTCCTCCAGACACCCAGCATTCTTTGACATACACTCTCCAGAGCTCTAATAATGGTTGCTTTACTGCCAATAAATACGTGTAGGTTTCTATTCGATTTACTTTCTTCAGGATTCACATAGTGGCAATCTTAATAGACATTATCTTAGCCTAAATAGCAGCCTAATAATTGGACCGTCCAAGGATTCCACGTCCATCTTTATTGGGTGATCTGGATTTGTCTGGAAGGATATTTCATGGGAGCTGCAAACCGTTATCATAATAGGATTTGTCTGGTATTTTTATTGTAAAACCAATATCGAAAGCAGGTTCAGGTATTGTATAGCCCATAGGAATATTCAGATCATTTTGGCACGGCCATAATTTCTAACATATCATGCTCTTGTGGCCCTCAGTCTCTACCACTTGTGTTGCGATTATGTCTAGGGGTAGCAAGTTAAGGATAATAAGTAATTCCTTAGATGATGTAGTTCTAAGTGCTTTTGTTATCATGATTTCCATCGTTCCCTTACATACATAATTGATCATTACAACACTCATGTCGTGTATGTTAATTTTATACATGAACGGCGGGACCTATAGTTTAAAGTCGATTCCGAACGACAGATTTTTGAGAAACTTTTCATGGCAGTTTCATTTACTCTCAGAGTTTTTGCCAGAAATCTGCTGAGAGGAAGTCGCCGAAGAAATATTTTTTCATATTTTCGTTTTGATGTCTGACCTGGGGTTTGAACCACCTATGTACCTACTAGACTACGACGACTTCGTTCCCTTAATACGCTCAAATCGCTCCCAGTCTACATTTCCGAAAGCAATTTTGGTTCTTTGCTAATGAGAAATATTTGTTTGTTTCAATCAAATTATCGGAACTGTTTCAGCATTTTTAAATGGTTGAAGTCCTAAAAAAGAACGAAATTAAAATATTTCTTCAACTGTCAGCTGTCAGTTTGGTAAGATTTTTTTTTTTTGCCAAAAAGAAGGAAAAAATGCGAATTCCAATAGCGGTGATCCATATCTTTAAACGAAATATTCGTACAACAGAAGTAAACGAAAGGCTCGAACAGGTACAAAAAAAAATAGGAAAACACTAGAATCTGCCAGAAGAAAGAAGAAAAGCGCTTAATGTGATAAAGATCGCGCAATACGCAAAATATCTTTAAGAAAACAAAAAAACAAAGGCAAAGGCAAATACAGAGCAAATATTTTAAACAATGAAAGACATTGAATGGAAAACAGGCGCCTTTTAAACAGCTTAAATACGGAAAGAATGGCATTTAAATGTGAATAAAACACTCACACACATATATATAAATAAATAAACAGAGAGAGAGAACAAATAATTACTAAAGAGTCAAGTACTGTTTGTTGTCTGTCAGGCTGTCTACAGATTTTAACATTTTAATGATGATTGTATTTGCTTTTAAGTCGCTCTCTTTTTACTCTCTCACTCACTCTTGCTTCCTTGATTTGTCGATTTAGTTGAAGCAATGATTGATCCTTTTTAGGATTTTCTTTTATTTACTTTTTAATACGTATTGTATAGCGCTGTCTCTTTCATACATTTTAAGTGTTGATGAAGTGTATTTCTTTTTTGTTTTTGTTTTTTTTAAATACTGTAGTTTATTTGCCTGATTTAATTAGAGATGGTAGTAGTTAAAATGAATATTGTTTTTGTTTTAAATATTTTGCTTCATTTTCTTTATTGTTTTGTTTGTCTTGTAATGAACAGAATATAAATAAGTACGTAAAGATTGCTTGATTCTTAGATAAGATTAAAGTGTAATGGATACTTTTCTGTTCTCTTGTTCTCATGATCCCTTAACCTTAACCTGCCTGTCATTCAATTTGAAATGTGCAGAGGCAAGTTAATTAAATGAATGACGGGGAGTATATTTCATTAACGAACAAGAAGGGGTTCTCATAAATTTAAATTTCGCCAATAATTTCTACAACTCACTATACGTACCTAAGGTCTATGGCTATGGGGACAATCTGGTCGTTATGGTCTCAGGTTTCAATTCGCACACTCTCTCTCAGGCTCTACAGCTTATAACAGAATAATTTAATTGTTAATCCTTGCAAAACGGAATTGACGCTCTTTACCAGGCAATAATTGTCTACCAATTTTAAACTTACCGATCCTAAATGGGGTTCAACTTTCTTTATCCAAGCGAGTTAAATATCTGGGACTCATTCTTGATCCCAAGTTTTCATTGGAGGTTAACATTATTGATGGGTTTAGGACAGCGACATTAGCGCTCTATACCTGCAAAAGACCTGTGGTCTCAGGTCAACCTTTACATACTGCCTCTATCGGGCCGTTGTGCAGCCAACCTTGCTCCATGTGGTACAGATACATAGACACCAATGCCACTGTCAACTGATAGATAGAGTACGCAGTCAGTCAACTGTTCTGATTGCCTGTGTGCTCGAAATCGACGCATTTACAAAGGTTGGTACGGCAGATAATGCCAACGAATCTAACGAAAATTTTTAATCGTTTAAATGTCCACATTCGAAATGTCCAATTTTCAATGATTCTGATATGTGAATTAGGCTGTCATGAGTTGCGTTGGCTTTGAGGATCACTGGGTTCCTGGCGTATTCGCATCTACCTGTGGATTCAGAAAACTCTACAAGAAAAAGTTTAATACTATGTTCAGACAGGCACTTTTTGTTTTTTTTTTTAATTCAAAAATATTTATTCAAGAAAATATTAAAATTCACAGTTTTGTTTGCCTCAGCACCTTACGACATTGTTGAGGCGAGTTGGCATAGTATTCTTAAAATAAATAAATTTTAAATAAATAGTATCTAGAATTAAAAAGAAAGCAAATATAAAAAAAAAAAATAAAAGTAATTGCAAAAATAATATACACATGTATATAGAGCACATACTACATTACAAGCATTTCTAAATTATTTAAGAAATAAGTTTTAATGTTGGATTTAAAAGATGAAATTACATTGATATCTTTCAAGTTTTGTGGCAAGTTGTTATATTCCACACAACCAATAAATTCAATTCGTTGCTTGGTTTTTTCAAGTCTGCATCTCGCAATTTTTAAGTTTGAACTGCTTCTGGTAGCAAAAGTTGATTGATTACGAGTGAAAGTTATTGCGTAAATCACAATAAACGCCATTATTGAGCTCAATGTTTCATATAAAGTTTCAATTAATTATTGCGCAATAAATACGCAAATTGTTATAATATTGAGTAAAACTTAAAATACAGCACTGTCATAAGTACGTTCAGTGAGCATATTACAATTTTCCGAACACTTTCAATTGATATTTGACAACTCAAATGTCAACAGCTACAAAAAAAAAAAAAAAACAATAAAAACAACATAACAAAAAAACAAAATAAAAACAATGTTGTTGAAAAAAAACCAGCTGTTTTGTTTACCACTGTCAAATAAATTTTGCGTATATTATGTGTCTGAACACTTAAAATATTGAATTCAAATAAACGAATATTGACTCAATAAAAGTGCCTGTCTCAACATAGTATAACGGTATAATATTTCGGTAGATAGTTCACATCACCTCCACCTGGAATGACCATGCCCTCAAATCTCTCGTGCAGAATATCAATTGTCCCTTGAGCTGTCACTCAATTTCGAAGTGTAAAAGGCAGGTTCTTATGAAAAGAAATTTAATGCCTGAACAATTAACGCAATTGAAGAACATAAATTTTCTGTTCCACAGAAAAAACAGTGTAAATTTCTCAATGTCCAAACACGACAATAATTTTAGTCAAGTCCCACTAAAGCAGTCAGAATTTTATCGCTTAGGTGGGGTACGAACGCCAGCAGTGGAGTATGAAAAGATCTTCAATACACATTTAGACCCATACATATGATGCCACTGTGTCATTCGTAATGACATTATGATGTATCCATGATCTAGTCTCAGTTAGATTCGAACTGAAACTTAAAAAATAAGGGAATACCTGAACTATACAGTTCTTGTGATCCCTCTCAAATAACTTGGAGCTTCTCATGAATCCGTCGAGCGCACAGAAAACGACAATGAAAAAGTGGATAATAGTCTTTTTGCGGCCCCTACGAAACTAGTAGTGTCACCCACCATGGGCAGGCGTCGAATGGTGTCTTATGATCCTAGAGCGGACACATCAGCCGTGCTATATCACGGATAGGTTTCCTCATGTGAGGACACAACCACTATGTGGGCAGTGATTGTAATTAATAGCTTAGTATCTGCCTCAGATAGATAATCACGAGTATGTTTTCTTCATTGCCAACATACATAGCTAATCACTCAGGCAATTAGCAAGTTTCGCTATCTCATTACACATGTTTTACATCTTATTATCAGTGGCATGTAACGCCATATAAAGATTTTAGAATTTCTTGGCTATTCGTAAGCGTACACCTTCCGACCTGAAGAGTGTTACATTAATCTTTTAGCCCTGATGTTAATCTTCTTGTCCACTCCACAGAATCTCTATACATTGGAAAATTTGTTGCCAAAAGAGAATACAGAAAGCACTGGGATATGAACTACTGTCAACCAGTGGTGTTGTGCTAATTTTTTTTTTACCGGAACGCTTATATATAATTATATAGACAGGGCCGATCCTGGGTAGGCGGACGCTCTGTGCGGTCTCATGTCCCAAATTTAACGATTTGTTTCGGTTCGGGTCGAGTTCCGGTTCAGCAGAAAAAAACGTTCCGGACTCCGGTTCACGGTTCGGAAAAACAAGCCGGTTCGTTCCGGTTTTTGTTCCGGTTCGGGATCGGTTCAAACCCTTGTTTATAAAAATACATATAAAAATTCGTCAAAAATTAGAAAAAAAAAAATTAGCGGTTCTTTTTAATTTTTTTTTTTTTTCAAAACGTCAGCCAATTCTCGTTATCAGAAATCATCTTCCGGCTCGACAACACCACTGCTGTCAACTAGAGGGAAGAAGGGCCATATGCCTTACTTGCCAATTTGGAGTCTGGTGTTAAATGTGTAACACGACTGTATTTTCCAAAAAAAAAAAAACGCACAAAATTTAAATTTAAATGCACATGCACATGCGTGTCTAAATGATTGCCAGTAACTGTCAAAAATGCAACAGTGGCTGGCGCAGACTAATGATGTTTAATTTAAAATGTAAACAAATAAACAACAACACAAATAACATGCACTCACTCGCACACTTTTTATGACACTCATTTTAAATGGTTGGCTGCTGATTTCAATAATAATGTTTTTTATTGTTGTTATGATTATTATTACTGTGTGGTGTGGCTCGTTTTCCCCATCTCTCTCACTCTCACTCTCTCGCTCTGCATGGAGTCTTAATCAGTGAGTTCTAGTTGTTGTTTAATGATTTCTTTCAGTGTTTTTTTTTTTTTGCATATTCGGTGTAACCAGATCTGTGTTTAATTTAAACAGCAGGGAGTGTTTCTTTTTTTTTTTTTTTTTTGCAGACACATTCAAATGCAATAATAACTGGAGGTATTTCCATAACGATTTAGTTGAAGTAACTAGAAAAGGCGAATAAAAAAGAGGAATAGGAATCAATTTAACAAATAATAAAAATATATTTAATTAAACATAAAAGATAAAATTAAAAGAAAAATGAGAGGAATGAAATCGTATGCATTTTGCAAAAAATATTTATATGTATATGACGCCATGATCGCATTCAAACTGCAGGAGTATTAAATTCATTCAGATGATCTCTCTTAGCCGTAAAAGAAAACCAACCATCTGTTTTGTTACTTTTTTTGACTTGTTTTTTATTTATTTTTTTCATTTTATTTCTTAAATGTCTTGAAATTAAGAAAAAAAAAGTGCCAAATAAGCGTTTATTTTATACGAGCTTTAATATACGGTGGATGAAAAAGTCCAAAAAAAAAAAAACTACGCTGGTGGTATTTTGACTCCTTTTTCTTGAATATTGGGTGAGGGTAAACAATTTTTCGGTTTTTAATTTGGTATAAGACATGGAAAGCCTATATTGGGAACCTTTATCGTAAACACTAAATCGCCCTAAGATATTACCTGGAGAGCTGATCTGGTGATCATCTATTACACACTTTTCATCACTTGAGTTGTAGTCAAATTCCAGCAGTACCAGTTGTTATTGGACAGCAGCAGTATCATATCGACAATAGTACTGACTGATTATCTGATCTAAGCATTTGTGAATTCGCTATTCTTTCTGTAGTTTCTAAATATAGAGTAGTATTCTGCAGTTTTTATTGTCAACCGAATTTGAAGTGGGTAAGTGATAGTCAACTTATTCAATTTATATTTAAAATTAGTTTATAGGGCTTCTTTCAATATTTTTTCAATATTTTTTCAAATTATCTGAGATATCTTCCCTTTATTCTCTTAGAAATTCAGGATTTTTTTCGCGAAATATAATTTATTAAGCTAATCTATATCGGATGCGTCTCAAAAAATTATGCGTTATTTACACTCTTACAATGCCGCAACATTATTTACCCTTGGCGTTTACAATCACTTGTTCTTGTGGCTCTTTTGAAACTTTCGTTGGAAATTTTGAGACCCTTAAAGCTTAGGTGATTATAGTGCATAAACGCTTTAAGATTTTGGAGAGGTTATAGGGCTTCTAAGCATTGGAATTTTTAGCAATTTTCTCAACTTTTTTTGTGTAAATATCCCTTTCAATCAGTTGTTATACTATATTTTTTCTTATAGAGTTTAATCACACTAACGTTTCTCAATTTGGGTTTCTCAAAGCTTCTCCATTCAACGCGGTTTGCTGCCATTAGTTAAGTGCCTTTCATATAATGTCGCAACGTCCTAATTCTTGGAATATCGCACACGTCTAGATCGATTGACCTCGGGTCCTCGTTTTGTTGAGCCTTTCTTTCGTCTACAATATTTCTTTCATCACAGTCTACAATATTTTCTGGTAATGTCATACAGCCCAGGAACTTTTAATAGGCATTTTGAGACAATTCCATGTATTATTCACCTTAATAAAAAAAAAATCCATCAGCGATTTATCGCACCCTCTCCTGCAGCTCACTCTGCGATATACTGTGCACTGCATGAGTAGAATCCATCTGCTGAGTGTTGATCTTAATTAAAAAAGAAGTGTGCTGTGGTATCCGAACATAGATTTCCGAACATCATAAAGTGTGTCCGAGTACTGCACCATAAACTGATACTTCGAATAGGAATGAATAGGTATTCTTACTACAAATCATTCCAAATAAATAAATTTTTATAGAAATTACTTTTGCTCCTAACCAATATTTTATCTCTATGGTGTTTGTTGCACATTTTATGATATTGTATCAGCGCTTTATAATCTAAACTTTGCATCACGATCAGCAAATTCCAACACCATCACTGCTTGCTTGCCAAGTTTGTACGATTCATTTTTTTTCTTTCTCTTCAAGTTGATTTTTTTTTATTATTAATAAAGCCAGTGGTGTGATGGTGTTCCTTATCATTTAAGACCATTGGAATAGAAGTTGTCGGTCGTTTGTTCATACCTCTGGAGTTGTGAACGACGACGAATGCGATTATTTATTGACACTTGAAACCCTTGGTGGTGTTGGTGGCAAGCAGTGTTTCGTTGCTTGCTGGCTTGGCATTTAAATTATGCATGTTGGATTGCCAAGCAAGCAGGCAGGCAGGCAGGAAGGCGGGAAGGCAAGGCTGGCTGGCTGCTTGGCTGGTGTGTTTCATATTCAAGCTTTTGATTTATGATCAAGTAATTGTTGGTTTTTTTTCTCTTTCTTTTTTAATTTTTTTCTTTTGTTGAGCGTATAAGATTTTGGTATTTTGTTGCTGTTGTTGTTTTTTTTCGTGGCATAAGCCACAAAGTCAACAAATTAATATCAATGAAATGGAAAAAGGGATTTTTTTTAAATTGTTTTTCACATACAGATATGCAATAGACAATGCAAAAGGATAAACATACAAGAGTATTTAAATACTTGGCTTTAACTGTTATAAAATGTAGATGTATTTATGGCAACTCTGTTCAACAAATGTCAATACATTTTAAACTTAACCTTAAATTTGTCTAAATCACACATATTGTCCGAAAGCTACAGTTTAACAATAAATTTTCCTTGATTTTCTAGAGCGCAAAGGACGAAGAGATAATAAGCGCTCAAAAGAAAACCACACACACGCATACTCTTTCTCTCATAAACGCACGCACACATTTACTTACACACATTGTCGTCGTCGTCATCATGATCATCAAAACCTAAAGTAACTGTTGGTTGGTTGTGTTGGTTGTGTGTGTGTTATTAATGTTTGCAAGACTTTTATGTTGTTATTGTTGTTTCTGTCCTGTTGTCGTTGCTGTTACGAAAGCTGCTGTAGTTATTATTATTATGGAGGGATACCACCATAAAGTTTATTTTTTTTACAGTGGAAGTTTAACGTGTTAAATTGATTTAAATGGCGCGTGAGCGAAGGAGATAATTTCCACATGTCAGAATGTTTGCAATATTTATGGGCCACAGTTTAAACTACAAACGACCACAATTTATATGAATAATATTGTATACAAAAGCAACAACAGCAATAACACAAACAACAGCAACATCAAACAAACCAGTCATCCAGTCTTAAAGTCTACGATTACACACAAGGTGTTCCTTTTTTGGTTGTTTGTGTTGTTTTGATTGTATTAAGCAGCTCTTAACATCAACAACAAGAACAACAACAACACAATACCAGGTTTATACAAAAAACTTAACATACAACAAAAATAAACCAACCAACCAACCAACATTATTAGTCGTTGCCATATTATTCCCTGGCTTTTATGTATTAAGTTCCTGTGAGTGATTATACCGTGTGTGTATGTGTGCTGAGAGTACAACATAAAATAATGCTGTGCCCTGTGTTCCTCCATCCAGTCTGTTTTATGTGCGCGCGTGTGTGTGTTATTTTTTTTCTTTTCTTTTAAGTTTTTGCTTTATTGATAATTGCTACCAATTACATGCAATTGCAAAATCATTTCTGACACCTTGCCATAGTTTATGGGTAACAAACTGTCATATATTTTACATCAAATAAACGCCATGATTATCACGATGTATTCTCATGCTGCAAGAAATACATTGAACGTACATTCAAACATACATATGTATGTAGTATGTGGATGTATGTATAAATGAATATGAATGAATAGTTATTAGTGTTGTAAAGTATTTCAAATTGTTTAACCGTTATGGAAAAGCAGGAAAGGGAAGGAACCTAAGAATGCTAGAATAGAATTATATACACTCGCTATGGCAGAAATAAACAGGAACGGAATGAAAAGAAAAGGTTACAGCCTTTTGTGGTCAATTGGCCAGTGAATCGCACCATGTAATGCAGAGAGAATTTATTTTTTAGCGGTACTCTCCGTATGTGGAATGTTCTTGCTGCAGAAGTTTTTCTCCGCAACTTACTGTATAAATAGATTCAAAACTAATATACATATGTACATATCCATTCTACATACCTAGAAACTGTTTTTTTTTCGTTTCAGTACAATGCACTGCATGAATAGGGGCGGACTCTTAAGTCTTGAGTTTTAAAAAAGAAACCAAAAAGTGTGTAAAAATAACGGTCGTATTACGAGGGTTGCCTTTTATATTTCGGGATTTGGCAACCCTAGTGTTGCAATCTGCCAACTGACAACTCTATCGTAAAGCTTGACATTTTTGAGGTTATACGTACTTAGAACGTTTTGACATACGAGCGCTATTTGTATTGTTTACAGTAACTTAAAAGATTCATCTCGCCCCAAAAATGGAATTAAATCGTGAACATTTTCGTGCGATTATTTTTTACAATTTTCGACGTGGATTAACTCAACAACTGTGCATCGATGAACTTAATTAAATTTTTGGCGATGAAGCTCCATCAAGGACCAGTGTTTATCGATGGTATGGTAAATTCAACCGAGATCGTAGTTCACTCCAAGACGAATTTCGTGAAGGTCGTCCAAAATCAGTTGTTGTTCCGAAAACCATTGATGCTGTGCGCCAACTGATATTGCAAGATCGTCATGTGACCTATCGTGAGATTGAGACAACCTTAGGCATTAGTGGGACCAGTATACATTCAATATTGCATGAGCATTTGACTGTCAAAAAAATTTGTTCGCGTTGGATCCCACACAATTTGTCAATCGCTCAAAAAAAGGCTCGTGTCGATGAATCTTTTAAGTTACTGTAAACAACACAAATAGCGCTCGTATGTCAAAACATTCTGAGTACGTATAACCTCAAAAATGTCAAGCTTTACGATAGAGCTGTCAGTTGGCAGATTGCAACACTAGGGTTGCCAAATCCCGAAATATAAAAGGCAACCCTCGTAACATGAGTTCGTTCTGGTCACTTAACAGCAACTTAAACGGTGATCTGAGCCACAAGGCTGGAATTAGCTGCATCAAATACAAGGCACCGTAGTCTAGTAGGTGGTGTGTTGGCTTATTAGACACGAGGCTTCGGTTCAAACCCCAGGTCAGACATCTCCAACAAAACGAAATATTTCTTCGGCGACTTCCTCTCTCTTTCTGGCAAAAACTCTGAGAGTAAATACAATTGCCATGAAAAGTTTCTCAAAAATCTGTCGTTCGGAGTCGACTTTAAACTGTAGGTCCCGCCACTTATGTATAAAATTAACACACCCAACATAAGTGGTGTGAGAATCTAGGTTGTAATCCTAAAATATTATGTATGTATGTAAATATGTAAAAAGACGATGTAGCTGTACCAACTGCAGCTAAATTTCTGGCATTCTGTAATCTGTGCTAGGAACTGGTGTAATGTGTATGGAACTTGAGTTGACCAACCAAAACAGCAATAGTACTACTTACAAGGAGGTATAAAATCCTTCATTTCGCCAACTCTAGCGGAGGAACTAAAAGATTTCTTAAAAATCTATCGTTTGGTGGCGATATCAAATGGGTGGGGTGAAAAGCTCAAGTAGTTTCCGAGTTCGATAACCAAGTATGTTGGACCACCCCAGGTTTGTTGCTTTTTCCAATTAAAAAGTATTCTTGTACGGGCATATGCATCCCCTCTATTGTCTCCTCCTAAGACATCTCCGATCCCTTCCATGCCAATTCGTTCGCCCTTTCGTTTCCCTCTTTACTGGCCTGGAAGCCAGTAACGGCAGGTGTTGCGTCGATGTATACGATGTAGAGAGTCCATGCAACTCTTGACGCCCTTTGATTTGACAAAATAAAAATGGTAACAAAAACCGATTACCGATTACCGATTACTTTTTTGTTGCACTACCATTACTAATGCCGTGCACTCTTTTTAATGACTCTTAAAAGTACAAAGATTTTCTGCATGGAAAAGCCAATTTAGAAAGAGTACGAATTGTGGTAATTTTTTAATATTCATGTTAGTTCCATAGAAATACGAATGTGAGTCTCTCCTCTCTCTTACAGACAATCATTTTAAATGCATTTACAATCGTAATTATTGTTATAGAGGGAGGTCTGCGATGTACATAAACGCTCAAAACGTTCAAAATGTTTTCGCCAACAAATAATATTTATGAACGAAATTAAGCGTTTATTAATTTAAATGTTTCCATAATTATGGGATTTGCTAATAAAAAAACAAAAACCGAAAATAAATGCAATTTATTGTTGTAATATTTCTAAATGCTCGTGTTTCGGAACCTTGTCATAATAATTTTCAAGACTGTGTAGGAAATTTAAACGAAAAAGAAGCGGCAAAAGGTGTAAACTTTCTATTTGTTAAGCTCCATGAAATAAATTCATCAAGAGAGAAAAAACTTCAGAGCAAGCCTTTAATATATTGCGATTACAAGCGAATTTTTAAGCGATACGTTGTATGTATAACTCATGACTTGTTTCATTTGAACTGCCTTTTAACCTCAGCGTTAAATGTGGAAACGTTGACGAAAACGAATGTGATGAGAGAACACGACTTTCTTCTTCTCTGGAGAACTTGTTATAAAGCGATCCACATTTACGAAAGCCTTACAGGCCACGTTATTATATTCCTTGTGGGTAATTTTCACTGTTTAAGTCATACGCATTCGTAGAAAGTTTCTTCAATTTTTTATCCCCTCCAAAAACTACGATTTGCCGGCGTTATCATCCGTCTAGTCATTTTATTAGGTTTGTAAATAAGAAATAGTTCTTCACGATGGGGGGATGGATCGGGATGTTATGTGTCTAGGAGTCTATGGCCTGCTACAGACAGTAGTAGAACAGGTTTGTTGTTGAGCTTAGATAAGGCCAGCCAAAGGTTGGTTATTGGTTGCATTACAGGGCACTGCGATATTAGATCGCTGACAAAGATCTGGAACAGATCCCAGCCGGTCTATTGCAGATTATGTTGCGATGAAGAGGAGGCGTTCGATAGTTTCTAAGTAGGTTGAGGTTGAGTACCTTGGGCAGTTGGCTTCTTCAAAGGTTTGAACTTTCTGTCGAGAGCCGCCATTACTGCTCCCCATAGATTCATAAATAGATTGAACTGTTTGAGGAATGCTAGGGCATTAAGGTTATAGTCGCTCTCGCTCGTGTGTTCGTGATCCATCTTTTTTCCTCCGTCTCTTATATCCTTCCTTTCCTACCACTTTGCCTTTTCCCAATTCCCTATCTCCTTCACTATCCTCTCTCTCTTCTGTGACGATTTTACTTCCCTATCTCCTTCACTATCCTCTTTCTCTCTCTTCTATGACCAATTTACTCTGGGTATTGTACTTGTCCCAATGACAGGTACACGTCCTCAAATCTAACCTAACCTACTCGCTAATAAATCCAGAGAATATGGCGGATAAGGCAACAATTCATAGCCTCATTTATGGTTTTTTTTTTTCATGGGTACTGCATTTAAGTGCAGTCTTGCATTATTCTTTTTCTGGTCCAAATGCGGTCGTGAATTCTTATTAAATCGATACAATAACTTTGTATAATATTCGTTTTTGGAGAAAAAAAAAAAAATAAGAAAAGTCTCGAACTTGCTGAAGCACATTGTTTAACACCGATGACTACAAAAATTTTTAGTGTCACAATACATAAATCTATAAGCTGATGTGTCTGTTGCGTTAAGCCTATTTGTAGTGGCAGCTTTCGTGCAGTTAGCAATAACAGTGGAACAGGGACAGTCGGATGCCATACTGCCAAATGTAAGCATATTCGCTAATGCCCTTTCACATCTGGTAGCCAACCACTATCCGACCGTATAATGTCTTATAACGGAAAAATTGCATTCATTCTTAACAGATTATTTTATGGCTTCGTTACTGGCTTAACAATTTTCTGTTTAGAAAGATGCTCGAGTGACAAGCACTTTCAAAATGACATTTAATTTTAATTTCATTAGCAAGAAAATTGAACTGTAAAGAACTGATGGCGCAATTTCATTTGAAATCACTTGGAGCGCATTGTGTAATTCTGAACTGCCGTTGTAGGTACCCACCTTCAAATGGATCTAAAATAAACGAGGGTTAAACAGTGAATATATTGTCTTTTAACAATCCTTTGCGGTGAGCTATTCCAGTCAGAGATGAGAGTGTGTTGCCAGTTTAGGAATGCCAGAATAAATTCTAATAAGATGATTGCATCTTCATCGGATGTTGCTTGTAGGCATAACGTACCTTAAGTGCCAACAATTTGAATAAATTTTATACAATTTCCAGCCAACATTATACCTTTATGGTACCAGAATCTCTCATCCTTGGTTGGCATTGTATTTTTTTAATATACGTACCTTTCATGACTATGAAAGGCAATTAACTATATAATGCGGCTCCTATACTTGATTAAGTTGTATTACCGACTGCAATATTTTAAGGGCGGGTTGGTCAACTGTTGGTTGAAGATTAAAAATTTTACTTTTAATTCATCTGACGACCGACACGATGCTACAAAAACAATTTATAAATATTTATTGATTGTAAAATCGAAACGTTGAGGCAAACCACCTACTTGTTTATTCAACTGTGTTGTACAACTAATCGCAACGTGTGGCGGCTATATCACGTCAAGATTAATGACGCCAAACTGTCCATTTAAAGAATTTACAATCTCATTCCATATCTTTTTGGAATAATGGCATGAGAGTTATAAGCTCATTAAAGTAAAACTCTATAGCAATACCCGAAAGTAATACCCGACGTGTTTGATGATTCACTTTTCCTAAAGTCAATATATAAATGGCAGTCTCTTAAGATAAAGTTAGTTTGATAACTACTATGTTGCGCAGCCAGTCAAGCTTAATGACGCCAGGCCAGCTTTTGCCCCAGGCGCAAAAGTCCAACGGATTGAGATCCGGAGATTTTGGTGGCCATTGTGCGGTAGAAATGAAGCGAGGAACCTCCTTTTTAAGCCATTCTTGGTTGACGCGTGCTGATTGCGGTGGTGCTGAGTCCTGTTGGAATGTCCATGGTCTGCGGCCTAAATGTTTGTCTGCCCAGGGCTTCAATACTGTCTTTAAGACATTTTCCCGATAATATTCGGTATTTATTTAGACCCCACGGTCGATGAATACGAGCGGGGAGCGACAATCGGCCGTTACGGCGGCCCACACCATTACCATCGGCGGCGCTTGAGTTCTGTTGGCCAATCGCAGGTGTAAATTTTCAGCTGACCTCTTTGGCAAGTAAATCCGATCATTTTGTTTGTTCACAAACTGCTCAATTTGGAATGGCTTCTCATTGGAGAAAACCAAATTCGGTAACTGGCCACTTTCGTGCAAGCGAAGTAACTCCTTGGCTCTTTCCAGTCTAACTTTTTTTTGTCCATCGGTGAGCTCTTGCACTTTTTGGAACTACAATGGCTTTAGTCCAAGCTCATTTTTCAATATGTGTTGCATCCGTTCTCGCGATATGTTCAGCTCACAAGCAATTTTTCTACCACTGCGGCGTGGATTTCGATCAAATCTGGCCTTCACTTTTCGGATCATTTCTGGTGTTGTTACCGTTTTTTTTTCGTCCACTTTTTGGACGCGATGCAACACTGCCAGTATCACGGTAACGAGCAATGATACGAGAAACAAAAGATTTATTCACATTTAAATGCTGGAGGGCACTAACGATAGCCACCTGTGGTTTTCCAGCCAAATATAAAGCAATCAAACTATCACGCTTGAATGCCATCACGAATAACTTTTTTTCTGAATGCAATAGATCAAAATGCTTTTGTAAGCTTGTAAATAATAAAATGAACTGTCACTGGAATAAATCTGTCAGCTGTCAGACGAGCGGTTTACAAATGATAACAACCTGAAGTTGGTTGCAATACATATCAGCTACCCTGTACTACATACATAATTGTTCATTACAACCCTTTAGACAGGACTACGACCTACCTTCTCAAACCACTTTTGTGGTGGAGGAACCTTCAGTTTAAAGCCATAACCGAACGACAGATTTTTGAGAAACTTTTCATGTCAATTGTTATTAACTCTCAGAGCTTTTTAGTAGAATATTGTTATCACTTGGGTTTATTTTTAAACAGTACAAGCTTTGCTACGTACATACTAGCAATATAAAGCAGTGAGTATAGCTTGATAAACAAGGAAAGCTCTGTATGTAGGGTAAGGTGCGTTTGTATTGATTTTTTTTTTCTGTCCCCGAAGAGAATTGATTATTCTGTGTATTGTATTCAGACATGCGTGACTTTAGTGTATTTTTGTAGTTTTTAAAACCAAGCAAGGCACATCCAATAGGTAAACTTATGTCAACAGCTGACGCGTTTTTAAATGTCAAAATTTTGTTGTTTTTTTGTTTGTTTTGTTTCGATAATCACTCTAGAAATTCTTCAGGATTACTATTTCAAAGCCAATTTTATTAAAATTTTTGCAAGATGATTAATAATATTTAAGCTTTTAACACTAAATCCATATATCTTTTAAACTACAACCTAGATTTACTATATTTATATTTATTTAGACGAGGCTGATGAATTACCCAAAAAAAGATTTCGGTCTCTCCAACTAAGTGCCAAAACTATGACCAATAACAAATAACGTTAGCATCTGCCATTTTTATCGATGGCCATATAAAAACATGTTCTTTAGATAAAGTGGAAATGTTATTGACTGCATGGAATAATTTTTTTTTAATTTATAGGTGCCCCACTATTGCGTAATTAAGCATGACATAAAAATCAAAAGAAATTTCAATATATAAAATGTATTTAGTTTTTTTAATTGCTTTTATTAATTTCCTATAGAGGTTTGAGGGTTAATTTTTTTGACATTACGCGTACGCTTTAACAAAAACAAAATGCCTGTTGTTTTTGCATTGTTGTACTTGTTGTACACTTGTGGTTACCTGTTAGATGTGCCTTGAAACCAAGTGAAGGATATGCTGTGATTAGTTGTTAATAAATTGTGTTGATATTTAGCGACGTAATGACAAAACACCAGTAGCATTTTAAAGAAAACAACAATTTCTAGCAATATCCTGACTGACTATCCGTATCGTATCGTAAGACTAAATACCTGTAGAAAATATATCCATTTACCAAACAATTAATAAACAATTTAGCCACATATTTATTATGATGAATTGCATTTATTAACAACAGGCAATCGAGAATTTTTTTTTACTTCTCTTCCAGACAAAGATCCATTTAATATGACAATAAATCAAAAAAGTGTACGTTACAAAAAGGAATAAAATTAAAAATAAAGTGTACTTTGGGCCAGTTGGCTAACCAAACGGTCAGCCAGCCAGTCAGCCAGTCAGCGAACCAACACACCCTTAAGCTAAATTGGTGATAATTATTTTAAAGTGCCTCAGAGCGAGCTGTGCTTCTTTTGAAGTTTCCTTTTCAAAGTGAATAAATTTTGAAGAAATAGTGGCCAAAGAAATATAAGGCGATATTAAGGCAATGATAGAGGCCATAAATCTTATTTCCACCACAACCACACCGCACACATTCTTTATGGTTTAATAAATTTCTTGTTCACCAACCACTTTGGAAAACAATCAAATCAAGACTGCAAACGATTTCTAATTTTACACCTTTTCCTTCCTTCACCTTGTTTTTGTAGCAGGATTTCTTTATAATTTTTTAAAACAAATAAATTTTCGCAATTATTGGCCATTGTCTTAATGCCGCTCCGCTACCTTTTGCCGTCCTTAATTATAATTTTCTAATTTTAAATTCCTTAAGTTTTAATTTGTTTCTGGAAATGTTCTTCGGGTTTTAGTTTATAATCACATCGTTGACAAATGTCAATTGTTTGACATTTTACGTATACAGTTAGGTTTTAAGATGAAAAAATGAGCACAGGAAACTAAAAGCAACCCCTTGCTTACGCTAATTAACGTCGCTATTGTTTTACTAACAATCTAAGAGTATCTCTCTCCCTCTTTCACTATGCCTCACTCTCTTCATCATGAGACATTGCATTTGAAAAAAAAAAAAAACTTCTTGTCTTCTTAGCCGGTTTGCTCTAATATGGATGGAATCTTAATTTAAAGGACTACAATAATTAAGATCTTGTATACGTTTTGTATACTCGTACATACGTTGTTGTTGTTGTTTTTTTTTTTTATTATAACGCTGTCAACGGCCAGACTTCTGTTTGGCTTCTGCATATTCTTGAAATGTTAGAAACAGATGGACTAGATTGCAGAATGCAATAGCAGATGATAGGTGTTGGCCTGAAAAGGGTCAAAACAAATATAAATTATACGGAGACAAATAGTTTTAAAATCAATATTAGAATATACTATTTTTTTTTTCCGCTGAGGAGGAGTAAATGTACCTAACCGCACCATAGGCAAAATCGTCACTATCCCCCGTGTGTGTGGGGGCCCTCACCCACTAAATCTCCCCCTCCTCTTTTGGACTCTTTGTGCCCACTCCGGAACAACTGTGGTATTACTTCGAAGTGGAGTCCGTCTGGCCATTTGGCCCCTTTATATCCATATCCGCGTCCGGATTGCGCAACAAAATCTGAGAAGATGTTTAAACATCCATTCTAATTCTCTCATCGAAGTCAATTTTCTTAGATTTTAGTAAGGCTTCAGTGTAACTGGCTATGCTATTCCAATTTTCTTCGCTGTTCAGAATTACATCGCAGAAGTTTTCGACAGTACAGACGCTGACTTTGGCCTCAAGATTCCTTCTTTCCAATATCTATCTGTCACAATGAAAGAAAGTGTGTTCCGCATCATCAATCGACGCATCATCATAGATCAGTGTTGAAAAATTCAGTACTTTAGTACTTTTTTCAGTACTTTTTCATTTCAAAAATACCGCAGTACCCCCGCTACGCTTTCAGTACTTTTTTATTATTACATATTTTATTTATGTCTTGCGCTTTTTAACTATAATATTAATTAAAGCACGTTAACGCAATACTAAAAAAGTAGACTTAGGCTTTAGCCCCGGTTAGCCAAACGTCCATGGAACGTACGTTCGTTTTTAGTTATACAAAAAGAAAGCAATGAAAACGCTTGCCGAACCGTAATGGTAAATTTTGGTAAGCATTTTCATTGCTCTTCAAACAAACGTACGTTACATTACGTTCCATCGAGGTGACCTAACAGGGCTTTTACGATTTGAAACGTTCCGAATCAGCTGTTTTTGTCCTGCATGTAAACTAAATATTAATAAATAATCTAGTGGGTATGTGCTTGCTGGCTTACTAGACGTGAGCCCACGATTCAAACCCAATGGCGTAAACTCTATCTCTATCAAAACGAAATATGAAAAAATATTTCTCCGGCGACTTCCTTCTGGAAAAAACTCTGAGAGGAAATAAAATTGCCACGATACAGTTTCTCTAAAATCCGTCGTTCGGAATCGATTTAAATAAACAGTAGGTCCCGCCACTCATGTATTAAATTAACACACACAAAATAAGTAAGTGGTGTGAGAAGTTAGGTCGTAATCCTGATTGAAGGGTTATAATGACCAATTGTGTATGTATGTTTTACAAAAGTACTATTTGATGCAAAAAAGTACTTTTTCAGTTATAATTCAGTACCATTTCAAAATTTCAGTTTTGCAACACTGTCATAGATGCAATTTGGTCGTGTCATCTTCCCCATTTTAAACAGGTATTTGGAAAAATAACCGTGTCCGGATAACAGTTGTGTTCAATAGTAATTAACCTCACCAAATTTCCTCTCCATCCAGCGGGTAATATCTGGGAGAAGTTTTGCCGTCCATCTACCACTCGTCTCAGTGTTCCATTTCTTTTGCCAGTGTTGTATGGTTCGCTTTCTGGCGTTGTCGACGTTTACTGTCTTTTCGTGCACGTTTTTAGTCTCCCACACTCTCTTCCGCTCGCTTGCCTGTAGACCTATAGACTGATGACTAGTATTGCTGACTTAGGTACAGTTCTATACGCCGATGCCACCCTAAGTGCAGCGGTTGTTGTACCGATGATAAAATTTTCATTCTACAGTTGACCTTCAATGCCTCTGGCCAGACCTCACTGACGTAAAGCAGAATACATAGAGTCCGTTATTGCCATCATCAATCTGCGTCTGCTCTGTACAGGACCACCAATATTTGCCATAAGCCTGCTAAGTAAGGAGGTAACCTTAGCGGCTTTGGTTGCAGCGTGTTGTATCTGAGCCCAGAATGTCAGTTTAGAGGCTCCAATCGAATCCCAAGATAGTTGACTACTTTCCTCGTCGTCAGAGTAGTGTCGCATATCGTAATATCAATTTCCAGCGGTATACGCTTTCTCGTAAGAAGTATCAACTCAGTTTTCTCCGTTGCGAGTTCGAGTCCACTGTCCTAGAGCAATGACTTCGTTCTTATTATCACCTGGTTGACATTTCTTCTAGCCTCTTCGACATTTCGAGCCATAATTATGGCCGCAACGTCATCGGCACATCCAACAAGATGTGTATCATCTGGCATCTCAATGCGAAAGATGTCATCGTACGTGATTTTCCATAGATCAGGGCCAAGAATTGATCCTTGTGCTGCACCAGACGTGATTTTTTTCAAGTCCTTGGTTTGTATCGTAAATAAGCTCACGATCACTTAAGTAGCTTCGCATAAACTTCAGCAGGTATCCCGGAATTGCGAACTTTGTTCTCAGTGCATTAGAATATAATACCACTTATGTTTGCATATGATTGTAGGGACATGTGGTCATCTAGGCTGCCGTTTTGTTTACAAAACTGTATCGAATAAATACGTGAAAAGGGGCAGGCAAATAGGCCTCAAAAAAGTTCACTCATATGAGATAATGAACCCACATCTATAGGGCCCAGACAGCTCTGGCTTAATATGATACAATATCCATATCAACTGCCTCATAGCAGTTATAATGAAGCACACGCCGCCGGGTATAACCGCCCGGAGGCTGAGAATAACCCACAGTAACTTCTAGACAAGCTCTAATGACGAGGAAGAAGTGCAAAAAAGTGTAGTTGCCTTAGTTTAGTAGGCAGTGTGTGTTTTTTATTGGACAAGAGCTCATGGTTCAACCAAATGCCCACACATTTCCAACAAAATGAAAAATTAAATACTATTTCTTTGGCAACTTCCTCTCAGCAGATTTCTGGCAAAAACTCTGGGAGTAATAAAATAAAATTGCCATGAAAAAGTTTCTCAAAAAATCTGTAGTTAGGAGCCGACTTTAAACTGTAAGTCCCGCCACTCATGTATAAAATTAACACACAACATAAATAGTATGGCAAGCTAGGTTGTAATCCCGACTGAAGGATTAAAAATCACCAATTATGTATGTATGTATGTTAATGACATCGTATTAGACGTTGCTTTGAAAGACGTTGAGAAAGAATGTTTCGCTTTCTACTCCAGAAACACTGGATATGCTTGGACGCGATTTGTACATTATTTCGGGATCTAATCGCCGTAAATAAGTTTGTATTTGTTTTACAGTGATGCTGATATTTATTTATTAGCTCTATAAAGGTTGCCTTAGAGTGGCCTATTTCCTTAAAACTTTTCTAGTTTTTAGCGTAAATATTATCTCCGTAAATAAGTTTGTATTCGTTTTACAGTGATGCTGATATTTATTTATTAGCTCTATAAAGGTTGCCTTAGAGTGGCCTATTTTCTTAAATGTGTTCTAGTTTTTATCGTAAATATTATGGCCGGGTGGTGTTTGCTATGAGTATATAGAGATCAGTGGTGTTGTCGAGCCGGAACGCTCCGGAACGTCGTTCCGGTACTTCATTTTTGGACAGGAACGCGTTCCGGAACTAAAGATGATTTCTGATAACGAGAATTGGCTGACGTTTTGAAAAAAAAAAATTAAAAAGAATTTTTTTTCTAATTTTGGACGAATTTTTATATGTATTTTTATAAACAAGGGTTTGAATCGAACCCGATTTATTTTGGACGAATTTTTATATGTATTTTTATAAACAAGGGTTTGAATCGAACCCGAACCGGAACAAAAACCGGAAAGCATCGGCTTGTTTCTCCGAACCGTGAACCGGAGTCCGGAACGGTTTTTTCTGCTGAACCGGAACTCGACCCGAACCGACACAAATACGTGAACCCGCGTATACGCGTTCCGGTAAAAAAAATTAGCACAACAACACTGATAGCACAGGTATACAGATACGTCACGGTTTTGTCGTTTAACCCTCACTTAGAAAGGGACAGCAAATATTACCAAAAAAGTATTTCTGTCCCTCTCTGACTGCCTGTCTGTTTTGTTTATGTTTTTTTAGATTTCGGGGTGGATTTTTATTATTCTATTTTGGTAGAAATTTATGATATTTTTGTAGAATATTAGAATAATTTTGAAAGGAGGTGAACCGTTTTATTAGGGAAACGTAATTCGGAATTAATGTATTTTTTATGACAGCTTTCATCGGTCGTCACTGACTTAGTATTTAACCAATTTAAAGGTATATTCACAAATTCCTAAAACAAAAAGTTATGAGTATATATTTTGTTATATTTTTATTTTTACTTACATTTTGCACACGGAACTTTTTCAGTGTGAAGGGAAATTGCTAAGAGTTCGATTAATAATGAAAAAATTACCGAATTTTAACTTTTTCATTCAAGAAATTAATAAATACTAGTAATATACACAAAGTTCTGCACGAAAAACATTTTATGAGCAATATGTCTTATTTGATCTTGATATATTTAACTTCCTACTTACCTTTTGCACAAGAAACTATATTCATTCTGACCAAAAACCAGTCACATTTCGATTAATATTTAAATATTTAAGAACTTTTAAGATTTTCATTGAAGAAATTAAAAAATATTCCAAATTTGCCCTTTTTTAACACAAAATCAATGTTTATTTACATTTAATTTTTCCACTTTATCCGCCAGTTTTCACTCTGTATATCTGTTGCTTCTAACACATTTGCTTTGCAAAAACTTTTAACATTTTTTTTCTCCCTCTACAAGGAGGGTTAAAACTGCTGATTTAAGCGTTTTTCAAACGTCATAATTGTCGCCACTGGTTACACTGTGACTGATAGAGATCAATGCCTCTGGCAGGTTGCAAGAGTAACAAAATATAAATTCTTGACTAACTATTCTTCATCTGTCTTACAGTTATGTATTTCACTGGCCACACACGAAGCTTTCCTAATTGAATACAAATTCCAAGTTGTCAGCAATCAAGTGTTGCCAACTATTATTTTAACTACCTTTTCATAATAAATTTCCAATGAATTTAAATTTTAATTTAAAATAACTTCCGCTTGTTTATACAATAAAAAAAATCTATTTTCAGTTGAATTATTAAGTCTCAGATTACCACTAAATTTAAATACAAATTAATAACGACCCAGAATTATGGCCAACGTTAGGCGCCAGATTAATTTTCAAAAACGAAAAAAAAAAAACAACCCAAGTACAATATGATGATGATGAGTGTTGCTATTCAATAAAAAAAAAAAAAAGAAAAAGGGAATGTGTTAAGAAATTATCAAATCATAAGATGATCGTAATAACAGATCAGATTACCAGGTAAATTATGGACATGAAATTGTCAAACAATTTAGAAAAAAAGTCACACACAGAAAACAAAAAAAAAATAAAAAAATTAATAGAGACTAGTTTTTGAATCAACAAGAAAAAAGCAATGATTTTTAAAATTCATATCCAATAATAGAATGCCTAAGTAACCGATTAAACTGTACGACAACACACATACTCGCTTTTATTTTTAACTGAAAATATTCAATTTTATTGAAGAAATGAAATAAATCTTCTTCTTCTGTTTAAATCATAATCAATATTATGACCGGACCCAAGTGAGTTCATGAATGTCTAAGCAATGAACCAACAACAACAACAACCCCTCTCTCCCCCTATATCCACTAGACAGTGAAATGTGTCAGAAAACAGCATTTTTACTGTTCCAAAAAGTCATTAGACAACGCAACATAACAAATCACCTGCTGTTTTTAGTCTTAAAAATCCATTGTTTGGCCACCTTTTTCTTCTCCATAGATTTCCATCATCTCTTGCTCTTCTATTATTTTTTTTTTTTTAAGTTAAACTATGAACAAATATTTGTTTGTGTAGATGTATTTATTATTGTTTTTTATTTTTTATTGTTTTTAATACATTGTTGTTGGTTGTATTTGGTTTTTTTTTTTTTTTTTTTTTGTTTATATCGATTTAACAAAATGATTAAATGCTGGGGTCACCCGCAGCATAACAAGATGATAGTTTTGTTGGAGCAAAAACACAAAAAAAAAAAACAAAAAAAAAAAACAAAAAAAACAAATAGTTTTTAACACCAGGTACTATGTATTATTCACATACATACATAATGTTACTCTTTTATTTTGGTATTGTTTTTGTCTGACAAGATATTGATCGTATACATAGATATCTGACGATTCAAATTTAATGTCCAATTGCTTAGAAAAATAAACAAACAAACAAACCAACAAACACACTCGCTCAGTAGAAATTAAAACGGCATACTGTGGTAAATCGAATATGTAGTTTAAATGGGCATCCCATTAGTTCAGTTTTACAAAACACTTTGAGAGACAGAGCAAGAGAAAAAGAGAGAAGAGAGGAGTAAGATGACAACAGTGTATAGGGAATTAGCGGTTTCAAAACACAGTGTTTTATTTTACAATTATCATTACAATTCCCTAAACTTTAATTAGTGGTTTCAACACCGCCGGTCAGTCAATGCAGTTGGATGTTGTTATATCTCATCAGAGGTGTTATCAATAGCTCAATATGAATTTAACACTTGATATACATATGTATATATTATATCGGGTGATTTTTTAGCTATTATCTTTTTGGCAACACTGGTTTAAACAGCTCATACACATTTCGTGTTTTGTTTCACTGTCAAACATCTTCAGTTTGGTCTATAATTTAACCATGAATCGTCTTACAAACGAACAACGCTTGCAAATCATTGAATTTTATTATCAAAATGCGTGCTCTGTTAAGAAAGTTCATCGCGTTCATCTTTATCGAAAAATTGTGTTCAGCGACGAAGCTCATTTTTGGCTCAATGGATACATAAATAAGCAGAATTGTCGATTTTGGAGTGAAGATCAGCCAGAAGCATTGCAAAAGCTACCAATGCATCCAGAAAAAGTCACAGTTTGGTGCGGTTTATGGGCTGGTGGCATCATTGGACCGTACTTCTTCAAAGATGCTGCGAATCGTAGCGTAACTGTGAATGGTGAGCGCTACCGTGAGATGATATTCAACTTTTTTCTGCCCAAAATGCAAGAGCTTGACTTGCATGTCATGTGGTTTCAACAAGACGATGCCACATTCCACACAGCACGCGTAACAATGGACTTATTGAGAGGCGAGTTTGGTGAACATTTTATTTCACGTTCGGGACCGGTCAATTGGCCGTCTAGATCGCTAGACTATTTTTTGTGGGGCTATGTTAAAGCTCATGTCTATACAGACAAGCCTGCTTCAATTGACGCATTGGAAGACAACATTGAAGCATTTATTCGTGAGATACCGGCCGAAATGTTGGAAAGAGTATGCCAAAATTGGACTAAGCGGATGGACCATTTGAGGTGCAGTCGCGGTCAACATTTGCATGAAATAATCTTCAAACATTAAATTATAAGGACCGTACTATCGATTCAAATAAAGATTTCATGCATTTTTCTGAATTTTATCTGTTTTTTTTTGAAAAATTTTCCTATAGCTCTTAAAAAATCACCCCTTATTATATAAACAAGCGAAAGTTATTTTAAATTAAAATTTAAATTCATTGGAAATTTATTATGAAGAAGAAGTAGTTAAAACAATAGTTGGCAACACTAGATTGCTGACAACTTGGAATTTGTATTTAATTAGGAAAGCTTCGTGTGTGGCCAGTGAAATAACTATAAGACATGAAGAATACTTGGTCAAGAATTTATATTTTGTTAATCTTCTGTATCTCACCTTCAGAGAGAGCATCTTTAATGCAACACTTTCTCAGTCCTGCAAGAGGCATTGATATTTATATACTCACAACAAACACCAGCCGGCCATAATATTTACGTTAAAAACTAGAAAAGGTTTAAGGAAATAGGCCACTCTAAGACAACCTTTATAGAGCAAATAAATATCATACATACATACATAATTGGTCATTGCAACCCTTCAGTCAGGATTACGACCTAGCTTCTCACAAATAAATATCAGCATCACTATAAAACGAATACAAACTTATTTACGGCGATTAGATTCCGAAATAATGTACAAATCACATCATCTGATACTGTCCAAGCATGTCCAGTGTTTCTGAAGTAGAAAGCGAAACATTCTTTCTCAACGTCTTTCAAAGCAACGTCTAATACGATGTCTGTCACATCTACACACATGAACAATAACCTGTATGAGTTGGATGTCAACATTGCTATATGTAGTAAAACGCATTAATCGGTAGAGGTTGCTTGGCAGGGAAAGTCGTGTGAATGAGCGGAAATATTTCAGCAAGAAAAGGTTTTAAACGTAATACCGACTAAGTTCGCAGAAGAGCATGTCAAAAGTCCGATGGAAAGATCAGATCGAAAAAAACTGTTTCACAAGATCGAAACGCTTGGCCTATGACCCAATGTAGTTGTGACAAATGCTCATCTATGTATGTGAATAAGAAATTAATTAGAAACGAAAATCTCTTAAGTTCGTCACTTCTATAATTTTGCCCTTAACTGTTTTCTATTATTTATTACCGGCATGAGCCAAAAATTTATTTTAAATTATGAAAATCAACGCAAGAAAAAAGTACGATCTTCTTCAAGTACTTACGAGTTAATATGGCAGGGGGTATAGCCATTACGGACACCACATGCTGTAATTACATGGAAGAAGAGTTCAATTGTTTGTAAACATGTTAATTTAATATCCATTGATAATATATTTTTTTTTACAATAGGAGAGCAAACAAATCATTTTTATTTAATTTTTTGTTTTTATTTTTGTTTATTTGTTTGGCTTATTAAACAAATTAATATTTCAATATTGTTGATCAGAAATAAAGAAAAACAAATCTTAGAAATAGATAGATAGAGGGAGAGCTAGAGAGAAAGAGTTAATTAATAAGATCTTAATTAATCATTCACTATGATGAAGTGAAAGGGGGCAATTAATGTCTTAAAAGCAACAAACAAACAAATAATGAAGATAAATAACTTTCAATTGAATATTAAATACTAAGAAAAAAAAAAAAACAAAAAATGTCAGCTTCATTACTAACTGCAGCTAACTTCAGGGCGTTTCGTTATTCCAAATTTTGTGGTAATGGTTTTACGTAAAATGCAACACTTATGTTAAACGACTTATTTCAGTGTAAATTTTTAGCATTAAAAAGGTATACGTGACATGTGGCAATAACTAAAAAAAATACCGATTAATGTTTACCATTCTTATGAGTGACAGAACCTACAGTTCAACTTAGAATTCGAAGGACAGTGTTAGCGAAAGAAATATATTTTTATTATTTCTCTCTGTTCATGATGCCTGAGCTAAGGTTAGCCAACTCACTACCTACCTAGACTACGGTGACTTCTAAAGTGTGATGATTACTGGCACGTGATGGTTGGTTTGTGATATCAACAACGCACTGTCTCATGCCACATGTTACACGATACCTTGAATATATTGAGTTGAAGAACAATTAACACGTTGACTGCCACGGCAATTTTCAGAAAACTGGAGAAAAAACGACAATTTGATTTTTTTTACATTAGTGAGTACGAAGTAACTCGTAGTTTGGCACCCTAGAAGGGAACACAATCTACGAGTTATCTCGTAGTTGGCAGTCAACGTGTTAATCTCAGATTTCGGAGCCGTCCGTTTACCAACAAGATCATATGATTTGGGATCACAACCTTATTTTAGTAGGGATATGTGAAGTTTCTCTGGTGGAAGCCATCCACAATTTCAGCTGAAAAGTATTTCAAAGAGAGACCTTACATAACCGTGGAAAACTTCTGCCGTAATTATTTAAAATTGATTAATATTTTCAAAAGTCCTAATACAACACACTGTTCAACCCTTTTCCTGTCCATTGTGATGCACAAACATATGAAACCAACTTGCTGTGCATCACATGTGATGTGATGTGGGAAAGGGTTAAGAAATCGTTCCAGAATATTCGGATTAGTTACTCAGTGCCATTTAATCCCTGAAATAATAGTGTAATGTGCATAATGTTCATCTTTTCTATGTCCGGAGGGTAATATTGACAATGTAATGATTTGTTTCCTTATTTAACACTCTTGGTTTTTAAACACAGACTTACGTCTCATCAATAAGTCACTGTTCATGACTAATTGGCAGCATCGTTCATCGCTCTATTTGTTCTACATTTGAAATTCTTTAAGGGTTTTTATCTTTGTTTGGTTCTTGGTTTAATAATTTCGTTTGTGTAATTTTGTGTACCGTACCATGTGTGTATTTTGTTGTTACTTCTTTATCTTGCTTACTTATTTTCGTTTAGCTTTTTTTAGACATCGTAACAATACCATTATCATTTCCCTTAATCGTTTTTCTAATAGATTTTAATGGAATTCGTTTCTTTGGTCTATCGCACCACTGTCAGTATGTTTTTTTTTTTATGAAACCAGCACTCAGGGGATGGCCCCTACTCATGCAGTACATTGTGCAGGTTTTTTAGGAAAGGTGGAAAGTGGGAAGATGCGAACGGCAAGGAAACGAGTTGCTGCTGGGTGACTATAAAATGGCCAGTGCTATACCTTCACCATTAGACAGTCTACAGGCAATCGTCCCCAAGAAGCCCGCAGTTTCTCACACCACTTATGTTGTGTGTGTTAATTTTATACATAAGTGGCTGGACCTACAGTTTAAAGTCGACTCCGAACGACAGATTTTTTGAGAAACTGAGAAGAAATCGCCGAAAAAATACTTTTTGTATTTTTTTTTATTTTTTTTGATGTCTGGCCTGGGACTCGAACCCTGGCTTTTACGTCTAATAAGCCAGCACACTACCTACTAGACCACGGCGACCCTTATTACAATACTGCTCTCTCCGAACGCTTGTCTATAGTATGAGGTAGATCAGAAACTTTTATAATCTCTACTGTAGTAGCACCAATTTTCTGCTGCACAATCATGCTGCCTGTGGCCACGTAATCAAATTACGATGTTATGGAAAGACAAGAACAATTATGTTACTATTGTCCTTAGCACACGATTTTAATACCGACCGATGCTGTTGTTATCGGCTTCATTTCATAGTTATCTTAACGTTTTCGGTTTGCTTGCTACCTATTGCATGGCATAGTGCTGTAATGAATATATCAAATCGGGTCTTAAGCCTGTTTCATGCATGTATACATACATAATTGGTTCTCACACCACTTATGTTGTGTGTGTTAATTTTTATGCATATGTGACGGGACTTACAGTTTAAAGTCGACTCCGAATGACAGATTTTTTTGAGAAACTTTTCATGGCAATTTTATTTATTCTCCGACGAAGAAATATTTTTTTCATATTTTTGTTTTGATGTCTGAGCTGGGGTTTGAACCTAACCTTCTCACCAAACCTAGACTACGACAACTTTTCATTAGTTATGTAAACATAATAAATTATCAATATGTAGGAAACAGTTTCTAATAAAAAATAACTAAAAACTTTTTCCAATATTCGTATTAGTTTTAGACCTAGTTTGAAAGTGCCATTAAAACAAACAGACAAGCAAAACTAAAATAAAAATTCATCAATTTAAAACCAAATGCTAAACAAAAAAGTTAATAATTTCCATTGCTATTGCTATTGCTATCGATGGCATATCGGTGGTACATATATCGGTATTGCCGCTATAGATGGAGGTATTTGGTGAATGTATTTGAATTGTTCAGTTTTGTTTCGTCGTTTGTTATCAATTGATGAAATCTAAAATTGCATTTCCGTTTATATTTACCGTTTCGCCAACAAAAAAACAAAAAAAAAATTAAGCATTCACCCCCAAATGATTGCGTTTTGCTAATGGTTTTGAAATATGAAATGAAATGAACAACAACAAACAACATGAATAAAATTTATTTCGAAATAAATTGTCTGAAAACAAATTGGCAACAAAACTAAACGGCAACAAAAACAGAAACAAAACAAACTAAACACAATAAAAGGTAATAAAAAAAAGTTTTTTATTGTCAAAGTTTTCAATTTAAGTGAGAAACTTACGAAACTAAAATGAAATGAAATGGATATGGGAAATAATATGAGAAAAAAATAATGATGATATTCGGCATAAAAAAAGGAATATTAAATCACAATTGCATTCAAAAAAAAAAGATGTTTTAATTGTAGATTTGAAACCCATTTCCAAATGTTTTGATCTCCAAAAATTCCGGATGGAATTCTAAACATACATATTTATTATTTCAAGTGATTTCTGACGATAATCACAGATCCAAAATAAATAAAGGGTGATTTTTTTTTTTTTGAAGTAGCCGTAGTCTAGTAGGTAGTGTGCTGGCTTATTAGACGTAAAGCCAGGGTTCGAGCCCCAGGCCAGACATCAAAAAAACAAAATACAAAAAGTATTTCTTCGGCGATTTCCTCTCAGCAGATTTCTGGCAAAAACTCTGAGAGTAAATAAAATTGCCATGAAAAGTTTCTCAAAAAATCTGTCGTTCGGAGTCGACTTTAAACTGTAGGTCCCGCCACTCATGTATAAAATTAACACACACAACATAAGTGGTGTGAGAAACTAGGTTAATAATCCTGACTGAAGGGTTGTAATGACCAATTATTATTGATTTTTTAGCTATTATCTTTTTGGCAACACTGGTTTAAACAGCTCACGCACGTTTCGTGTTTTGTTTCACTGTCAAACATCTTCAGTTTGGTCTTTAACGATTTAACCATGAATCGTCTTACAAACGAACAACGCTTGCAAATCATTGAATTTGGCATCATTGGACCGTACTTCTTCAAAGATGCTGCGAATCGTAATGTAACTGTGAATGGTGAGCGCTACCGTGAGATAATATCCAACTTTTTTTTGCCCAAAATGCAAGAGCTTGACTTGCATGACATGTGGTTTCAACAAGACGGTGCCACATGCCACACAGCACGCGTAACAATGGACTTATTGAGAGGCGAGTTCGGTGAACATTTTATTTCACGTTCGGGACCGGTCAATTGGTCGCCTAGATCGTGCGATTTAACGCCTTAAGGCTATTTTTTGTGGGGCTATGTTAAAGCTCATGTCTATACAGACAAGCCCGCTTCAATTGACGCATTGGAAGACAACATTGAAGCATTTATTCGTGAGATACCGGCAAAATTTGCATGAAATAATCTTCAAACATTAAATTATATGGACCGTACTATCGATGGAAATAAAGATTTTATGCATTTTTCTGAATTTTATGTGTTTTTTTTTTTGAAAAATTTTCCTATAGCTCTTAAAAAATCACCCCTTATTCAGAGCAGAGAATTGCTCTAGCACTTCCCTTCCTTAAAGGCGAATTTACACGAGAAGGCTTTATGTGCGATAAATCCACGAAAGAAAAGTGGAGCGTAAAACCTTATCTCGTGTAAATTGGCCTTTAAGGATTTGCAAAGTGCTAGAGCAATTCTCTGCTACAAAGATTTACTTTGAATCTGTGACTGTCGTTAGAAATCACTTGAAATAATCTATTTAGTATGTTGTAAGGAATTAAAAAAAAAAAATTGGATTTCGATTCGAATCCAAGTAGCAAAAATGATTGCCACATTTGAATTTAACCTTTGGAATATCGCTGAATGAATTTTATATTGCAAAAATTATGGGAAAAAAAGTGAAAGATCTTCTGTGATTGCAGCAGGTATCAAATTCTTTCTATGAAACGTATTTAAACCAACTTTAAATTCCTTTTTCTTCTTCACACCAAACCTAAAAGCGCCATGTGAGCAAATGAAAAAGAAAGAAAACAGAAATCTTGAAAAAAAAACCCAACCAAACCGCATTGAATTCGTAACAAGATTAATATCACAGACGAGTATTTATGATTCGATCCACTTAAATAATAAACTACGATTATTATAGAAAACCATTAAATGTAATGCCATCAACTTCTATAAGTATCGTTGTTACACTCAAAAAAAAACAACACTAACAACATATCAAGAGAAAAAAGAAATGAAAAGAATTGAAAGACAAGCAGCAGCAGCAGCAGCCACCATTGTGACCAGCACCTGAGTAAATTCATAAGTCAGTTATCGTTAGCTAAACCATGACATTTTCAAGTTACTTCTGTATGGCACCACACATACAAATGTGTACGACTACAAACACATCGCTAGAAAGATTTAAGACTTCTTGGTCAATTGCTGCGTGGAGCATTGCTGCAACAAGTAAAAAGAAGAAGAGGAGAACATATTGTAAAACAGAATTGAAACCAAAGTTAAAGCTCAAGGAGGGAGGTAGAGGGGTAACGCAACGAAAACAGGCGTAAACAAATTGAAATTGGCATTACTGCAGCTTGTTGACGCTTAATTTATTATGCGTAGGCCACCACATCGTCAGCCTAAAACGAGTTGTTTACGATCGCTGTGCGCTGAGAGAAATTTCAATGTGTTTTCGCAAAACAAACGAATTGTACATTCATGACAAACGAATGGTTACACATGAAACCAGAAAGTTTTTGATCAGAGCACTGAAGACTTAATGACTTTACTTTTCAGTCGATTGATATTTCAATCAAGTTTTTGGAATTTTTTTAGTTTATGAAGTTTTGAATAAAATGTTGGGGATGGTTTTTACACTGCTTCCTTTAAGGAAATGTTTCTCCACAAGTGGATTCTTTTTATTACCGCTCTTGGGTGTAAATGACTTCCACCAAGAAGATTCGTCTTATACAGTTTACTGCTTTTAATGGGTGATTTTTTAAGAGCTATAGGAAAAATTTTCAAAAAAAAACATAAAATTCAGAAAAATGCATGAAATCTTCATTTGGATCGATAGTACATAGTACGGTCCATATAATTTAATGTTTGAAGATTATTTCATGCAAATGTTGACCGCGACTGCGCCTCAAATGGTCCATCCGCTTAGTCCAATTTTGGCATACTCTTTCCAACATTTCTGCTGGTATCTCACGAATAAATATCCACCTTTTTTGGCCCGAAATGCAAGAGCTTGACTTGCATGACATGTGGTTTCAACAAGATGGTGCTACATGCCACACAGCACGCGTAACAATGGACTTATTGAGAGGCGAGTTCGGTGAACATTTTATTTCACGTTCGAGACCGGTCAATTGGCCGCTAGATCGTGCGATTTAACGCCTTTAGACTATTTTTTGTGTGGCTATGTTAAAGCTCATGTCTATACAGACAAGCCCGCTTCAATTGACGCATTTGGAAGACAATATTGAAGCATTTATTCGTGAGATACCGGCCGAAATATTGGGAAAGAGTATGCCAAAATTGGACTAAGCGGATGGACCATTTGAGGTGCAGTCGCAGTCAACATTTGCATGAAATAATCATCAAACATTAAATTATATGGACCGTACTATCGATTCAAATAAAGATTTCATGCATTTTTCTGAATTTCATGTGTTTTTTTTTTGAATTTTTTTTCTATAGCTCTTAAAAAATCACCCGTTATTTTTTACTCCCTTCGATGTGGTTTTTCACTGTCCTAGTTCTTGGGGGTGTGAAGCTTGGGAAGTCACATCTTCTAAGCGTTTCGTTTGTACATACATACATAATTAGCCATTACAACCCTTCAGTCAGGATTACAGCCTAGCTTCTCACACCACTCATGTTGTGTGTGTTAATTTTATACATGAGTGGCGGGACCTACAATTTAAAGTCGACTCCGAAAGACAAATTTTTTTTGAGAAACTTTTCATGGCAATTTTATTTGCTCTCAGAGTTTTTGCCAGAAATCTGCTGAGAAGAAGTCGCCGAAAAAATATTTTTTTATATTTCGTTTTGATGTCTGACCTGGAATTTGAACTCCGGCCTTCAGTCTAATAAGCCAACACACTACCTACTAGACTACGGCTGTCCATCTAAAAGAGTTAAAAGGACACACTTAGGCCACACATGGGACATTGTGTTACCACAATTTTCCGCTATTCCCTAGTCCCGGAACCAATCAAATAGCTCCTAATGATACTACTTAGATTGCCAATGTCCAGCTAATCTACTGGATTACAATGAGGAAGTATGTACTTTTCGAGTATATAGTGCCTGTCCCTGAAAAATATTTCCAAACAATTCTGTCACCAGCCATTTGTTTGATTTCATACCAGTTTCCAGCCTAATAAATTTCTTCAGTTTCTTCCAACACACTTTTCATCAATCTTTCGAGTAGATTTTGTAATATTGTTACGGAAATGAAAACTCTAGATACTGGTGTTTTGCTTTTACATCGCTTAACATTAAAATTATAAACAAAAGACTTGTATACAAATTATCGTACTGCTTAATATAACAACAAATACCAGCATAAAAATGGTTAACAAGTAAACAAAAATACAACAATAAACACCAGCATAAAAAATGGTAAACAAGTAAACAAAAATATACTAACAACACTACAATAATAAACGGAAACAACGATGTTTGAGATTTCGAGAAGGTGAAGTCATGAACGTTCGCCTTCAAGAACATTCATCAGACTGTTTATCCTGCCATATAAAAGGCAAGGCAAAGCAGGCGAGTGAATTAGTGAAGTTCTGTCAGTCTTGTGTGAAGACGCGGTGTGCTTGAAGGAGTAATTGTGGTTTGAAGATCTCTGTTACAAAGTTCTGTAGAACAATTGTTTATGCAAAGGGTATAAAAAGAGGAATAATAAACAAAGCAATTGTTGTTGCATACATAGAGTTGTGAACAGTGGCACACAGAATTGTGCGAATCATAAAGAATTTTAGTTAAAACTAAACACAAATTTATTTTTATTTTATTTGTAATCAACGAGCTCATATTTTAAACGTTTTTCAAAGATAAAAACGTAACAATATCTTCTGCTTTGTTTTCGAGTACATCACAGTACCTTTTTTCTGCATGTACTCGTATCCTTGCATTGCTTGACTCAGTTCAATATGCCACTCTGTTGGCTTGTTAGCCTTTGGGCAATAAAGAAGTTGGCAACATAACAAATTCTATATCGAAATCACAGCACAACAACAATCACACCAACTACCACCATGACGAGCGAGCGAGCGAGCGAGGTGTTGGCTAAGCAGCAATCTCCCAAGTAAATGTAGTAAATGACAGTAATATTGTATTTGTTGTTAGCTTGTTGTTGTTGTTGGCTTGCTTGTCTTTGCTTGTTTATCCGACTTACTGCTTGCTTACCCGCGAATGCATTGCCTGGATAACTGACTGAATCGCTTTGGCTGGCGATTACAATTTTCTCTCATATTATCATTCCATCCACAAAAAAGCAATGCTGCTGCTGCAATGCTGTCTGTCTGTGGCATAAGGATTTTTAATTGAATATTAACACCTTTCAAAAGATTCGATTTCTTTTTCGTAAAAAACAACAACAACAACAATAGTAACAATATGAATGAAATTGTATTTTTTGTTGCATTATTGTTGCTGTTGTTGCTTATGTTGTTATACGCTTTGATAACAATTTTTTATTCAGCAACACACTTTTTGTGTTGATTGCAATACGAGAAATTGCTGCAGGGAGAATTGTAGAGAAACCAACAGAATTTCTTTCCATCGAAGACAATTTGTTTGTGACACTGATTTATGCCTGAGTTTTATTGATTTTTTTTTTTTCGATTTTTCTTTTTAATTTTTTGTTTTTAAATATCCATTCAAATACCAACTACAACAACAACATTAACTATTTTAGCATATGTTGCTGGCATAATTATTAAATGATTTCGCAGTCAGTTTTTAATACGGAAGCGTTTATTTATTAATGTTGTATGAATAATTGTTGTTTTATTTATTTAGAAGACTTTTCTTTGAAACTTCTTTAAGATTTCAAGAGAATTATTCATTTCCAAGTCTATTAATTGTTTTTGAATATAAAACTAAAGTACGCTTCTTTTTTGACATGCCTTAGCACTGCAACCATATACTTTATCCCTAATCCCTTAACATAGTTCAGTCAAACTTCGATGTCAACAATGACAATTCCTCGCCTAGCACTCAGATGTTACCTATTGCAATGCCTGAATGCCTTATACTATGTTCACTTATGCACCTTTATTGCGTTATACTGGGTTCAGACATACACCTTTATTGCGTAAATCGCAATAAACGGCATTATTGATCTCAATATTTCATATAAAATTTCAATTAATTATTGGCCAATAAATTCGTAAATTGTTATAATATTGTTACGTTTTTACCTTTTAAAAACGTTAAAAATATGAGTTCGTAGATTGCAAGTAAAATAAAAATAAATCTGTGTTTAATTTTAAGTCAATTCTTTATTATCGGCACAACTCTTGTGCCACTGTTCGAACTTCTTTCACTTATACAACGATAACTTTCACAATATGTGCTCCTTTTCGTTATATTTCTCTGCTTATAACCTTTTTTATAAGCAACAACACTTGTTAGTTATTCTTCTTTGCTCGCAACCTTTTTTTGTAAGCACCACACAAACAACTGTTTTCCCAAACGCAACTTGTCTGCACACAAGTCTGACCGAATTAAAGCTCGATAGATTTAACTCACACCGACGTGACGTCGTCTTACACGATTAAATTCAAACTCGATCTCCGAGAAACACGTGTCTTCATACACGACTGACTGAATTCCAACTGAATCATCGTTGCTCGCTTTATCTTGCCTTTTATATCACTGGATCAACAGTGTGATGAATGCCCTTGAAGGATGATGACGACCTTCGGGAACAATCCAAAAATGTAAACAACTTATTTCCATTTTTGTTGTTCGTGTATCTTATTTACTTTCGTCCATGCAGAGTTGTTGTTGTTTTGTTTGTTTGTCTTTCTGCTATATTTTTTATACGCGGTCGTTGTTGCTATATTTGTTTATTCATCGATCTTGTAAACAAGCCCTGTTGTTTTTGTTGCTATATGCTTACTCATTCGTTGATCACGTGAACAACTGCATTGTTTTGTTTTTGGAGATTTTGTTTTTGACTTTGGAGTCAAAAGTAGTTCCTATTAACCGCAACAGCTCGGCGTTTCGGTTAATCATTAGCAATACCTTTTTAAATGTTAAATTGTTTTCCATTTTTTCAAAAAAAATTTTTGACACTAATTTTCGGGATTAAATTAAAAGCAATGTTGTTGAAGCAATCAGCTGTTTTGTTTACCAGCTGTCAAATAAATATTCGTATATTATATGTCTGAACGCTAAAAATATTGTTCTCAATAAACCGAATATTGATTTAATAAAAGTGCATGTCTGAACATAGTATAAATCGCAATTAACGCCAATATTGATCACAATATTTCATATAAAATCTGAATTAATTATTGCTCAATTAAATGCTAATTGTTATAATATTCAGTAAAACTTAAAATACAGCACTGTCATAAGTACGTTCAGTGAGCATATTACAATTTTCCGAACACTTTCTACTGATATTTGACAACTCAAATATCAACAACGACAAACAAAAAAAAAAAAAACAAAACAAAAAAACAACGAACAAAAACAATGTTGTTGAAACAACCAGCTGTTTTGTTTCCAGCTGTCAAATGAATATTGAGTAAGCTGAATATTGCGTATATTTATTATACCTGAACGGTTGAAATATTGTTCTCAATTAACCGAATATTGACTCAATTAAATTGCATACGTGAACACAGTATTAGACGTTTCAAGGATATGTTCCGATGCTTCGTTCTTATCGTCTCAAAATTTACATGCTGTGTTGACGACAACCCCTATTCTGAGTACATGTACTCTGAGTCCGCAATGTCCTGTCTAAAGTCTGGTTATCAACCTCAGGTTATTTCTTCATAGTCAGATGCATGACTCAGCCCTCCTCTTATTTCCAACAAAAGTTTGTTCCAAATCCACTTGGTTTAAGAAGAGTCCTTGCTTTATCGTCCTTTTCATTATGTATTCCCTTCCAAACTTTCGTCCCCACTCCACAGAAGTATTCTGATCAAATGCGTAGAAGCTCACCTTCACGAACACTTTTGTCTGCTTATTGTAGATAATCCCACATGACTTTAGGCCCAGCATGAGGTAATCTTATTATCCCAAGATTTTGCTTCCCCAAACAGTCCCATACTCTCTTCGATTTAACCTCTTAAAAGCCGTATGCTCGAAAGGCAGCCTTACTGATGGTATTGCTATGTACCTCTTATCCAATTCGAACTGAGCTCATCTTTAGAGGGCATAGGCTTCCGATTCAAAAATACCCTCAAGCTTCATCATGGGCTCGGAATATTTAATTTTGGAACCGAAAATTTTTTCTCCTGTCGCAAGATACGATCTGAACCCTTCTCTATACCACAAAATAGTTCCTCCTTTAAGAGAGATGCTGCTTTTAGATTTCTATATTAAATTTTGTTACTAAGTCTCGTTGGGAAGCCGTTCCCCATAACAGAAGAGTCTACTACTTTTGTCTGAGTGGCAGTTAAAGAGGGAGCTGCCAGGCATTCGATTCCTTAAGTCAATCTAACCATAGTCTCAGGTTCTCATTGCTCCTGTCATAAGAACACACGCTAATCTCCGTTTCTTGTACTTGTACAACTGCATATGTATGAGCTGTTTGTTATGTCTGCCCAAGCAAATACCCGAATAATCGACATTTACATGGTAAACATGATACTTTCTATGTCCCTGTTTTCAGCAACCCCATGTGGGGTTCCACTACGGGAATGACAGGGACAGACAGCAAAGTGATTTGTCAACAATCGGTTAAACGTGTTATATGGTCAGTTATGTCGTATTAGTGGAATTAAATGTCGCTAACGTCACCTTCTAGGAAAACAAAAATTCAATCAGCATAGCTCGATGTAGCGCTTGCCACTAACCGTAATGGCAGGTCCTTGCTCAATTCGAAAGAATTAAGAACCGATGTTGCTGCCAGAGTTTTATGTATTTTTGATTCGTTAGTGGCTTGAGGATTGTCTTCGCTCGAAGTACGTCAGTTTACTTATTGACATAGCCATTGAACCAGAAATGAGTTTCATACTCCAGATTATCCTTATTTGTCTGTTTTGTTCCTGTCTGGGCCACACACGATTTCTTTTTTGTGACATACAGTGACACAGCAAACTATACATACCCCCCGAAAAAAATGACTTTCTGTAAAACCTTAAAATCTTTAGATAAAAAAATTATATCGTATTATTCCTTGTAATAAATAAAACATTTTCCAACAATTTAATTTTTTTTAAAAAGTAAACATTTATTAAAAATTAAAAAAATTCAGTTTTCAGGTTTTACAGAAAATCATATTTTTCGGGGGGTATGTATAATTTTCTGTGTCACTGTATGTGTGTGAAGATAAATTCGAATATAAAAACCAAAGACGCAAATCCACACTTTTAGCAGCGCCACTTTTTGTCTCTAACAGGGTAAATTTTGCTATTAACAGGCACTGTTAACTGTTTAACAGTGGCAGTAGTGGATTATTCTACTACTTTGCAATTATTGCAGGCTATTGACATAAAATATAATTCTCGTTATGATCATTATTAATAGTGAACAAAAGTGTTGAAATGTAAAGGATGGTTAGTGGGGATGGAGGACAGAATTATTCCAGATATCCCAAACACCACGGTTCGGACTACCATTTGCATATAGTCTGTATGGTGTACTATTTCTTATATATTCCAAAATGGCCACTGATCTTCTAGAGAATTTTCATATATTTTTGGCCAAAAATCGATTTTTTCAAAATTCAAAACCTTAACTCACAAAATTATTTCAGCTATCCCACTACCACGGTTCGAAAGAGAACCCTCTGGACTACCACTATTTCTTATATGTATGTTCCAAAATGGCCACTGATCTTCTAGAGAAGCAAAAAATTGATATTTTCAAAGCCAATTTTCTCAATACCATATCACTTCATATGTGACTACGTTGCTGATTATATTAAGAGGCCTTGGAACCTTCCTTTACATATAGTATGCTACTCATAGACCTAGAGTATTTCTCAAAATTAGCTCCTAAACAAGTTCAGAGGGATACTGTTAAATAGCTAACAGTGCTCTTTTAAGGGCAAATTTTTATCTGTTAACAGGAAATTTTGCTCTGTTAACGCACGCGCTGCTAAAATTTATGGATTGCGTCTTGGATTTTCAAATTCGAATTTAGCTTCACACACATGGTATACATACGATTTTCCATTTGACAAAACGAAATTAGAAATCTATTCGACCGCCTAGAGGAGATTGTCCCAGTTGTTACAACACAGATATTTGATGGTCCAGCTTTTTTTTTAGCTTGAAACAGAAGAAATTTGTTCGAGGCTATTCGATCACTTGTTCCACACTTTGCTAACAAAAACATTGTCGGACATCACACGCAGTATTACTGAAAGAATAATTCTTTTCAATGTTTGTTTTTATGCATGTACATACATACAGTGAGCGTCAAAAGAAAGTGTACACTATGGATAAAATTCTAACAATCTCAACTCAAGTTTTCCACTTAAGGAGAGTGCCCGAAAAAATTTTACAATATTTCCAAAATTTTCTAATTCTTTTCTTCTTGTTTCAATTTTAAAAACTGGCAATAAAATAATTTGAAAAAAAATTAACGGTAATTTATTAATGTATATTTTTTTGAATTGTACACTTTCTTTTGACGCTCACAGTATGTATGTATGTCTTGTATTTTAATTATTTATTTCGTTAATTATCCACTTTAAATACATATGTATGTAATTTTTAATTAATTTTTATCAAGAATTTAATCAAGATTAAAATCTTTTATTTCGTGTTAAACACTAATCAAATGTCAATGTACAATCCTCTCGCTCTCTCATTCTCTCTCTCACGTTCCTATAATTTGTTTAATTTTGTTGAAGTTGAAGTTTACAAATTGAACTTTTGACATTGACTTTGGTCATAAGAAAAACAAAAAGAAAAATTACAACAAAAAGAAATGTTGATGCTGTAGAGTACGATAAGACATATAACACCTTAACAGAATACAACAAATACAATAATAATGAAAAATATTACAGAGAAAAAGACACTCTCGCATTTACAAGCACATAAGTACTCACACTACATATAACGTTAAGCTACATGTCAAAACAACAGTAAAACACTGAACAAGCATAGACATGCACTTCTGTTAATGTACAGAAGACAGTGAGAGCAAGAGAGAGAGAGTAACGAAATACAAGAAAAATTCAGACACAACAACAAGATTCTTATCTAAAAAATTTGTTAAATTTATCACTTCAAGCACACCATGTGGTGGTGGTATCATCATCAGCATCATTATCATCATCATTATTATCATCATCAACTGTTTCAAGTTGTTGGCCACCACCAACACCAACACTACCACGGCAACTATAACAACAACAACAATAATTAAGAAAAATGAAATAAAACACAACCCAACAGTGTTTAGTTTCTTTTAACATTAAAGTCCAAGGAATATGCAACAATTAAATGAAAACTTACATTACATTACATACATATAAACATTAACACTTATTTGCATACATATTTTTAATGTTATTAACATTATTAACCATTCAATTCAATAAGAAAATTATTTAGAAACGTTTTATTTTCATATTTAATAATGTATAAGAGCTTATCAAATGACTTTCAATGACATTGAGCAAATTAAACTATTAATGCAGTTGCCTGATCTCCTCTACTGTTTGTATTGAGAAGAGAAAAGAAGACTTCGTCATGCATAAGCAATCCTGTAATACAAACCACCATCTCTGTAATTGCATTTATCATGCTCTCATTACCTATAGAACAGAGTGAGCATGCAAAATGACATAAAGTTGCGTGTATGAAATACATGTAAACATAAGTGTATTAAGGAATCATTATTTTTTTAACACCAAATTCCAACAATAAAAGAAACAATAAAAACAAACGTTCAAAATAACATTAAACAGAAACAGAGAGAGAGTGAGACACACACAAAATGCACGACACGACACGATATCAATTTAATGATTTTACAAACGACCGATTGATGACCATATCATATAACTAACAGCGAGTACACACATATACATACGCATACAGAAATCTCTTGAATGCACTTGAAGATGAGTAAAAAAATTCTACATGATGCCATAGACTTACCAGAGATGGAAATTCGAAATTTTAAAGTGTTTACAATTGGTTTCTAATTTTTGTGTTCGGTTCGGTTCACTGTGTTTTATATCGGGTGGGCCATCTATCAGTTTAAATTTGAATCTGACATTACTTATATCATTCTATACTGTCAGAAAATTCAGTATATGTATTACCTCCACTGAACGTAGAGATGTCGATTTTGTAAAAAAAAATAACTTTTCTGATGAAGCTCATTTCGTCTTGGTGGGTACATTAATAAGCCAAATTGGCATATTTGGGGCTCAAAAAACCCCCACGTGGTCTTACAGAAGCCAATGCACCCATTACGAGTGACAATTTGGTGTGGCTTATGGAGCGGAGGCATCATTGGTTCATATCTCTTTGAAAATGAGGATGGCGCACCTATCGCACAATGATAACCGATTTTTTTTGTACCTGCTCTTCATGGTATTGATGTGAACGATGTTTGGTTTCAATAGGATGGTGTAACTTGCCACACATCACATGCCACAATAGATTTATAGCGTCAAACGTTTGACAGCCGTTTAATTAGCCGAAATGGTAAAGTCAATTGGCCGCCAAGAAGCTTCAATTTGACACTGTTGGACTACTTCCTGTATTCGCCTCCAATCAAGGAAAAATGAAGAAGCTGTCCCTGACACTCTCCAACAGGAAGTAAAAGAAAAAAGTGCTGTGACACTAGTGGACTATTTCCTGTATTCGCCTCCAATCAAGGAAATATGTATAAAGAAGCTTAGCTAAGTAATAAAATGAAAATGTAAGTTTCCATCCCTGTCCCTGACACTCTCCAACAGGAAGTAAAAGAAACAAGTGATGCCTGCTAATAAATAAGCTTCTAAACTCTTGATTTTTACAGGAACTGTAAAGGGTATAATAATGACAGAAAGGGTTCTTAAGATACTTTAAGAAAAACATTAAGAAACTGAATTAAATTTTTATTTTTGTCTGTAGTGCAGATCTTATTACTTTGGATGGGAGAAAAATGTTTCCTTTATGGGTTTAATATTCTCTTTATATAGTCAGATATCAGATATTATGCTCATATCATTGAGAATAATCTTAAATAATTATGATGATTGTTTTTATTTTGACTATCATGTTTATTGTTCGTTGTCTAGTTTAGCGACTGTTTGAACATTGACAGATAGAAAGAAAAAAATTGTTAAATTCAACACTAAAACTTAAGCACAGTGGAACCAATAGTGAAATTGTATGTATGAAAAACTATTATGAAACGCTATAATTAATAATAATTATGGGAAAATCAGTATTTTTGTGACAAATTTAATTTTGTTTTTTTTTTTTTTAATTTATTGCTTTATTTTATTACACAAACCCAAATCCTTTTTAAAATTATTTTTTTAAACACTGTGTCACCAGATTAGTTTAACAAGTTGTTTGTTGGAAGCTATGATTTTTATTTTTAATTTTATTGCGGTTGTATTTATCCATTGGCATCACCACTGTCTTCTGCTGTTTATTCCCATTTTTGTTGTTTTGTTATGCACCGTTGTTGCTGTTGTTGTTGTGGTTGTATGTATGTATGTGGAGGATATGAATTCTAACCACATGTGGTCATGTTTTAACGAGAGAGATCCTAAAATGTTTATATCTTTTATATGCCATTGTTTGTTGTTTGTGGTGTTACTGTTGTTGTTGTTATTGTAACAATGATACAATCTCAGATTAAGAGTGAGAAAAGAAAAACAAAAACAAAACCAAGCAATAAGCGCTTAGCACCCAGAGATCATGTAAAATAAAGTCAGTCAGTGAGAAATTGATTGAGTTTTGGCGCAATTAAATTTCATTTAATTTCAGTGTGTTTTTTTCTGTTTTTATTTTACAAATAGTGAGCGTGTGTGTGTTAGATTTGATGTTGTTGTTATTGTTGATGGTTGTAGATTTTGTTTAACGACTCTTTAGTGTGTGTGTGTGTGGAGCTGAGAAAAACAAATAAACGAAAGGCATTATGATTCGTGGAACTATAAATTACGAGTATTAATTACAAACATAAACGAATACTCTCGTATCTATCTACACTAGAGATGAGCGATCCAGTGATTTTTGAAGAACGTTGTTCTCAGTGAACGTGATTTGTTAATCACTGCTCTTTAAAACAGTGATTTTGATCACAGTATTCCAATAATACAATAATGACAATAACGTATTTTATTAAGTCGTAAGAAAGAGACAACTAGATACATACACTCGGGTCTCGTTTTATGCGGATTTTTTTTATGCGAATTCGAATTTATGCGATTTTAAATGAAAAATTTTTTTTTTAGATTTTTTATAGATTTTAAAATGTTATGATACTTTTTAAACTTTTGCATCATTTTTAAGTTAAACCAAGTTTGCACCACTGATATAATCATTATTGTTAATCCTTCCTGAAGGGTTGTAATGACCAACGCTGTTGATTCAGAAAGCGGCAGTGATTTCCCTGCGGTTTGAAAACCTTTTTTATATGGGAATCTCTTGTGAATGTACGCTGTAGTTTGAGCCTGACACCTAATACTATCAGATCTCTATGCCGAATAGCTTGTGAAAATCAATCGTTCTAGTTTGTTTCCAATTGGAAAGTCAATTGATTAGCATCAGATTGCTCTAACTATGCCAATAAAAGCCTTCAAAAGTCAATCCTTACTTATGATTTAAAGAATCTTCTATTTAAAGAAGCAGCTCCTTTTTAATAACTGGCACTTTAATACTCTCATTCAAAAGAAACAATTAAACTTTCTAAAAATTCGTTGATCTAGTCCCCTACATATGTATGCACAACCTGATAGGTATGTAATGATAAAAGTGACGTCGAACCAATTCCAAAACGATACAGAATAATTGATCGTACATTCATACTATTTCATATTTTTTGGATCATTTTGTTTTTTTTTTTCTGTAAATAAAGAATTAATATTTTATTTTTGTTTAATTTTTTAGAAGTTTTTGTTTTTATTGTTTAAGAAAATGAAATAAATACACTTTTGTTGATTTTTTATGCGATTTTGCTTTGATTTTTCAATTAAAATTTGAATTTATGCGGTTTTTCAGGATTTTGGAACGAATCGTTAATTTTTATATGAAGCTAGAGTATCGTTTCATGCGAATTCAATTTATGCGATTTTTTTCGCAACGCATCTATCGCATAAAACGAGACCTATGTGTACTACGAAAAGACTACTAAACAAAATCAAAGTGGTGTCATCAATGTTATTATTTTTAATGTAATTTTTTTTTTATATGAAGTTTGACAATTAAGTTTCACAGAAAGTTCATGTATAAAAGACAAAAGTAAATAATCAAAACAAAATGAAATAAATTTGAGTATGTAACAATTTTGAAAGAACGACATTATTAGTAGCTGTTATTTGGCAATTTAAATCACTGTAGTTACCAGAGAATTATCAATCACCGTGATTAAATCACAGTTTTGAAAATATCGCTCATCTCCAATCTACACACATGGAAGAAGAAGGTTATTTCGAGTAGGGCCTTAGGAACTCTATTGGAATTTTAGTTCTCTATGAATTGTGTTTAAAATATTGGAAAAATTTTATCAGGAGAGTGTGTGAATAAAATAATGAGAGAAAATAATGCAGAAAATAGGAGAATCAAGTTTTTGGTCATGTTGTCAATTGTTTTTGGGGATGTAAAAAAGGTTGCCAGATCAAATAAAATTTTAACGAATTCAAAAACACTTGTTGGACAGAACTTAACCTTCTGAATTATATATTCGGACAAGTTTAAGACAAAAATGGCTTGAAAATGACAGTTTGTGACTAAATTACACCCTGTTTGCTATGTACATAAATCCCCAACTTACGTATGAGGTTACCCAGTTACGGCATCCTAAATCGCCGAGCTGTAAAGTTGTTAACAGTTTAATATTTCATTCATCTGAATTGTCATTTACTTAATGAACTGTTTACCATTTTAGAACAATCGAAAAACTTATAAATATAGAGTCACAGAAAAAAGTCTACATATAACGTTGTATGTAGACACCGTTGTATGTATACAACGTTGTATGTAGACACCGTTGTATGTATACAACGTTGTATGTAGACTTTTTCATTAATTGCATTTAAAACTGCTTGAATAACAATCGATGTATTGCAATAAATTTTGTTTTTTTTTCTTTTAGGAATTTGTCCTGTTCACTGCTCATGTGATTTAACGGCTCTGAATTACTTTCTAAGGGGCTACGTTAAGTCATTAGTTTATGCCAACAAACCAGCAACATTTGAAGCTAATATTCCAACTACCATGATTGCCATATGGCCAGATGTCTTTGAAAAACTAGTCAATAATTGTACTGCTTTATCTCGTATTTGTTGACTTTGAAAAGGCTTTTGATACTCTCAATTACACGGTCATATGGAGCGCACTGGCATGCAAGGGTGTCCCTACTAAAATAATAAACTTAATAAAGACACTGTACAACAATGCAACATCCCGCGTATTACATGGGAAACAACTGGGCAAGAGCATCAAAATAAAAACCGGAGTCCGCCAAGGATGTGTGCTGTCACCACTTCTCTTTAATTATGTCCTCGATGCAGTGATGCAAAAGTCAACAAGTCATAGGAGAGGGATTACATGGGGTTTGCAAGATAGACTGGAAGACCTGGACTATGCGTATGATATATACTTGCTAAGTCAATCTTCGCAAATATAGCTGGACTGAAGATTAATATCCACCAAACCAAAACACTTAGGTTAAATGCTAACGCAGAACGAAAATTCGTAATATACGGTAAGGAAATGACAAAGAAAGCCATAGACTGGAACTACGTCTACAATGGAACGAAGTCAAACATTGCGCTGATGATCGAGCTCATTGGAATCAACTTGTTGGGGCCCTATGCTCCCTAGAGGCGAATGGATTATGTAACTAATACTCGGGCAGATATATACCGAAAATAATAAATAAAAAGGTAAGTGCCATGAACTTATCCCTCTCATTGTATATATAACATTCGGCATCTCTACTTTACGTTTACGTTTCTGCAGTAAACTTCATTGCATTTCATTGCACACGCTTCTCTGAGAAATATGTATGTATGTATGTCTGTTGTCTCTATCCGTTTCTATTGTTAAACGATAACAATTTTTAGCAATTGAACACAAAAGTAAAAATCATATCGATAACACTGATTGTTTATCAATTAATTTATTTACATTTGACACCTTTTAGTGCTCTATTCTCTTCTTGTTCATCTTTCTCTTCTTTTTCTATTTAATTTAAGGTTAGAATCAGTTTTATTTGTTTATTTATATTGTAACTGCGATTAAATTAAAGCGATTATTTTTTTTTTTTTATGAAAAGTTTATGGTGCTGCGGTGTGATGTGGTGTAGTGGCTGCAGTGTTGCCGCACTGATAAATATTAGTTGTGGTATTTGTTGTTCCTTTTTATTGCGTGTTCTTCTAAGTAAATAAACATTGAAAGGAGATTTGATTTCAATGATAAATGGAAAAGAGGTGTGAAGACACGTTTTGTATTGCATTGCATTTCTACGGGGATTTACGATTTGAAAAAAAAAAAAAAAAACATTTAAATGATTAGAGAAAGACAGAGATTATAAAATATAATAATATTTTGTTTGTTAACTTTTGTAAATAAATACGTTATTATTGAGATGTGAATCTAAGAAATGTCAGTAAAGAGCATAACTGTTAGAAGTGCATGCAAATCAGAGGTCAGCAATGAATTGTTTTTTCTCTACTAATAGGCACTCATGAAATTTTGAATATAAGTGAGTCGACAATATTGAAATTTAACTACGTATGTACTCTGATTCATTCGTACTCACTACAACGTTAATTTATAAGTACAGGTTGCAATGAGTATGCGTACAACGTTGACATCAAACTCATACCATTCGAAATATGTTTGACTCATAAGCCTACTCATTTAGATTCAAAACTTTAGAAAAATACTTATAAATGGTTCGAGTGACTCGAGCAGAGCAAACACACAACCTTCTAGTAAATATTTTAGTGTTCGTACGCAAATCATACTTATTTTATGATTCTTGTAAATGTTGAGTTATGGAGAGTTGAAATCAACAACATCATACGTGTTGTTAAGTATGAATATGATGAATACTTCAAGCTTTGAATATGATTAGAGGTTCCATGATATTAAAATAAGTATGAATGCGTATAAGTATCAGAAATTATGAGTATGATTCGATTCTACTCATCTTTTTGTATACTCATTGCTGATCTCTGCACTCAGCCTTACCAAATAAACAACTTTTTATTCAATGCTGTATAAAGCAGTTGAAGGTCTCAATTAGTGTGCAACTTCCATTCACAAAGATCAACCTGCTGTCCAACAGTGAGATCCTTCTGCAACCACCGATTAAGTATTATGTCAGCAGATCGTCCAGGTCCTTATGTTCAAACGACATATTCGTTACAGTTTAGTTGTCTCTGTACGTTAATAGTCTTCCTAAAAGGGCGGCCTAATCAGCTCTCAATGTCGTTGTAGCTCCGGTTGATGCAATGCTCTGTATTCTCTCTCTTAATTATGCTGAATCTGCGCAAAACTAGTCTAGAAAACAGTTAATCAGCCTTCCACTTTTCGCTTGATTGTCATATGCCGGTAATTAAATTTTCAACATTTGATGGGCAGCCAAAATTCCATTCCAATGTCTGATGTTCGTCCGTGAATCTTTCGCACTCGAAATTTACGTGTTCCGCTGTTGTAGTTTGGACACAGGAATATCTGTCAGCTTAAATTGATGCCGGTATTGTCGAAACCATTCGTGACCGGTCGGTATCTGTGTGAGGTTATAATTCAATTCGGTCTTATAATCCGCAAAATATGACATAAGGCATGAACTCCAATTCTGGCACGCATTTTCTAGAAATTCAGTCAATATCTACCTAATGACAGTTTTGAAATTGTAATTAGTGTATCCACATACACGAGTCGGCCAATATCCTGCTTTAAAACGTGAGATCGGTTCACCAAACCAGCCTCACCACATATGGTCATGGAGTCCTGTGTCGTCTAACATATGACACTGTCTTGTTGAAACCACATGTCGACCTAGTTCCTTTCTTCCATTTTAGGCAATAAATTCCCTAATCAACGCACGGTACTTTGCTTCAATGACTGTAACGTTAGGATTTTTATTGTTCTCTGGCTGCCTTTCACATCAAATTTGGCAATTCTGTTTATTGACGCACCTAAAGGTATACTCTCAAGAGGGTTAATGGTATTTACCTTCCATTAATACCTTTCGCAATTGAGTACAGTATTGCCAATCATCGATGCTTGCTATTCAGCAAAGCCTAAGTGATAAAGGAAACTGATACACCCAGCCTAAAGCTATCTCTGTCTGGTACAAGACTTGCTCAGAAAAACTTTTTGTAAAGCACTATTTGGGTGACAATGCTATGATAATAAGTGGTATTTCTCTATCTGTTGTGACTCAGCCAAACACTCTTCTAATCCCAACGTCCAAAGCTTTAAACAACTAAAAAAAAACTTGACCAGTCCGATGAGCAACGATGTAGACTTATAGGCAGCCAAATTTGGCCAAGGCTGCGCGCGGCGGCTCTGCTTAAACTCCAAAGAAGTAGGCTCAGCACTGTTATTACGGGGCATTGCATTACAGGACAGCATGCGAGGCGTATTGGTCTTGGACACCTTGCAAATGATTTCTGCAGAAACTGTGGACATGAGGAGAGGCATGAGATTGTTCTTCACCTACTATGCACATGCCCGGCACTTGGTCGGAGGAGAAAGAGGCAAATGGGTGCCTACTACATGGAGGATCTGGATGAACTGTCATGCATGGATATTGGCAGTCTGATTCGGTTCATCGGAAGCTCCGAGTGGTTCCTGGACTAGGGGGAAATGTGAAACTGTGGTATCACAATGGCCCCTGTGTGCGGCCTAAGTGTGTCCGCTCATGACTCCATCGAGGGGACAGCCACTTCTACTTACCTATATATAGGCAGCTTCTCTATTAAAGACGATCGACAATTCCTTCACTTCTTCAACGCTTTCTTTTTAGGACTATCAAAGCAAGACGATTTTCTTGGAAGAGCTTCAACCATTTTAAGATTTTTAATTATCTTTTTACTGATGGCTCCATACAAATTATCTGCTCATATAGGTACGTTCATAAGAATCAAATTATTAGTGCAACACAGCGTTTTCTATTGACACTTAAGAACTTACGTTTAGAAAGAATGAGATTGCCCACAGGTATGACAAGAACTTCACAATGGCTAGCAATTTTTTAAGCATTTGATCAATTGTCACTAAATGCTCTCTTCCATCTTCTTTGCCAGGGTACAATCTCACTTATTCTGTTGTTCTAGCTAAGCAAGTTCTAGAAAGATAGGTTGTTGTATTGGATGTATAATGGATGGTGGGTCTCTGCGAAGATTGTTTTTAAACTCAGAATTCATTATTAGGATTCTTCGACAACTGAATTCATCATCCATCCATAGGGCCCCTAACCAATTAGAGCGTACAAAATTTTCCTGAGAAAAGACAAATAAACAGAGCTCCTCAGCTCTGCAATGCAACTACACAATAAATTTTAACAAAACAATTGAGTTGGCAACCCTATCATTCTAGACATTCGTCTCAAGTCTCCTGGTTTTTTATAAAAACATTTTTAATGAAACTGAAACTAAAGTTATCAGCAACGTGTATTTATACTCTGCTGTTAGCTGGAGAAATTATAAAGGGTGATTTTTTATCTACTATCTTTTTGGCAACACAGGTTTAAACAGCTCACGCACGTTTCGTGTTTTGTTTCACTGTCAAACATCTTCAATTTGGTCTATAATTTAACCATGAATCGTCTTACAAACGAACAACGCTTGCAAATCATTGAATTTGGCATCATTGGACCGTACTTCTTCAAAGAAGCTGCGAATCGTAACGTAACAGTGAATGGTGAGCGCTACCGTGAGATGGTATCCAACTTTTTTTTTGCCCAAAATGCAAGAGCTTGACTTGCTAGACATGTGGTTTCAACAAGACGGTGCCACATGCCACACAGCACGCGTAACAATGGACTTATTGAGAGGCGAGTTCCGGACCGGTCAATTGGCAGCCTAGATCGTGCGATTTAACGCCATTAGACTATTTTTTGTGGGGCTATGTTAAAGCTCATGTCTATACAGACAAGCCCGCTTCAATTGACGCATTTGAAGACAACATTGAAGCATTTATTCGTGAGATACCGACCGAAATGTTGGAAAGAGTATGCCAAAATTGGACTAAGCGGATGGACCATTTGAGGCGCAGTCGCGGTCAACATTTGCATGAAATAATCTTCAAACATTAAATTATATGGACCGTACTATCGATTCAAATAAAGATTTCATGCATTTTTCTGAATTTTATGTGTTTTTTTTGAAAAATTTTCCTATAGCTCTTAAAAAATCACCCCTTAGTTTAACATATGACGGACGGATTCTATGTGATCCGGTGATTACTTTTAGTGAACTCTTGGAGAATATTTTCTTTGCAGTTATCTTTGTTTACTTTACACCTATTAACGGCCGATGATAGTAATGAGAGAAAGAAAACATATTTACTCACAGAAGGATACGCTTCTAACCCAGTATTTGTAAGCAAAACAGAGAAGAGAATCTAAGCGTTTTAACAAAAATCTGCTTTCGAATTGCCTGTGAAACATTTGTAATCCTTTTAAACAAATGTTTTAATTTCAAAAGGAAAATCTTGAATATTTTCTGTCCTTTTTTTTCATTTTCAATTAAATCTCTAGGCAACGGCATTAAATTACTGCAAAGAAAAAAAAAAGCTGAAAAAATCGCCTTAAGGCATCACAGCATCTCTAATAAAACCGTTTCCATACATTTTCCAGCATATCGATAACTATTTATGCAAATGTAAACATAGTCACGCACACACGTATACACACACATAAACCTTCTCTATAATAAACGGTAATAAAATATGGCGTCCATTTGCGCATGTTGGATTACAAAGAGGAGAGATAAAGTAAACGCACAACAGCCAATAGAAACATTGCATTGGCACTGATACTAAGAAAAAAAGACGTCATTGTGTACCGACACGAGTGTAGTAAAAACGAAAGGCCATAAAAATAAATAATGAAACAACAACAAAAGGTAAACCCACCTTCTCTTCTAGCACACAAACTACACAAACAACAATAAAGTGGAAAAAATAGAGGGTTTTTTTTTTGTTCAACTGAGAGAAACAGGTATAACAAGGCAAACAACAATGCTAAATGCCAAGCAAACAAAACGAAATAAAGGAAAAATAAAAATGTAAACAGTAAAGAGAGAGAGAGAGAAAGAGAGGGAGTTAACATTTCAACACCATTAATAAAACAAAAAATAACTGGTTTTGCTTCATTCATTGCATACTTATTTATACCAGCAGGGTATATGAAAGTGTTGTTATGTGGGTACTCCGAAGCAGTGCTTTTTAAATTGTAACTTAAAGAGAAAAGAGCTAAAATTATAAGAGCAAACAGTTGTTGATACTCTTTAAAAGATCTTTTTTTTTGAAAACGTATTAAGAGATTGAAGCCCATAACATTAAAGGTAAAAATAATAGAAACACTTATAAACATAGCTGCCAGATTTGACGATTTTGAGCTCCAAAAATATCATTTTGACGACATGACGATTTATGCCCATATTTTGACGATTTTTAGCAATTACAAAATTTGCATCATTTTCTTTACTTTAGTACATTATTTGTATTTGCTTTGCAGTTGTTACTGTTGAAAATTTATGCTAGTAATAACGAGGAGTAAAGTATTATATTTTTAAGTTATTATCGAATACCTGTGATGATTTTTCTGTATTTTATGCCTTCTTAATCCCTTAAAAGCCAAAAAAATTACAACTTGCAGACAATTTTAAAAATTCGATTATTGCTTCTAATATTACTATCGGAAGAACAAAGTGCCATTATTCTTTCATACGACCAACACTCAGGGGATGGCATTGTGTTTGGAACTAGGAAAATATATTATAAGAAGGAGGAAAGAGGGAGCAGTGTTTATGGACACTAGGTTTGAATATTTTTACAACATTTTTATACCATTTTAATACCATAAATAACAGGAAAGATCTCTGCAGGAAGGGAGTTCCACATACGAATAGTCCGTCTAACAAACGAACTTTGTCTGTAATGCAGTGTGCGATACACTAGACAATCTACCACATACGGATGTGCTGGCCGAAGAAGACGAGTGTTACGTAGGAATACATGATTCTCGGGAACAAGTCCTCTTATTTTACACGAGTAAAATTCGTTGTAATGGCGATAGAACAGTGAAACACAAGCCACATTGCAACGATGCTCCAATGAATTAATGCAGTTGGACACACTATCGTGATTAACGAGCTACTACGGCCTCTCCTGTAAACGGTCGAGAAGCCTCACAGTAGAGTTTAAGGGCCAACCCATACATGAGAGTTATATTCCATTCTCGGTCGGTTATAAATGGCGTAAATGGTAAATAGATCAGATGAAATGAAGTATTTATTGCACAGTCTTGAGAAACCAAAGCACTGAAAAATGTGTCAGTTCTAGCGAATAGCACACTGAATTTTCATGCCCATAACGTCGAGACCTTCTTACTCCCTAATATTTACACCACACATGGGTATAACATTGAATTTATATGTTTTTGTTTTTTAAACCTTTCAATTTATTTCTTTATTATTTCTGACGATTTTTTTACGATTTCAAGGAACGTCTTTGAAGATTTTTTCTCAAATATTTGACAATTTGATGCTTCATTTAACTGGCAGCTATGCTTATAAATAATGCAGTCACATTGGAATTAAAAAAGATTTTCATTGTTTAAATTTATTTTTTTTTTTGTGAACTTTATTACAACAAATATTCAAAAATCGACGATTATTTGAACACTTGCTTTGCAACTTTTGGATATTGATCGCGTAAACACAATCTTTGAAGTAGGTTGCTCAAAAAGAAGTCTAACGGCATCAAATAATATAGTCTTACTTACTTACCTAATTGGCCATTAACAACCCGATTAACGGATTTGGCGAATCAGCGCAGTCGCTGGATGTTAATACGCTGCACAATAACTATGTCGTTGAGTAGCTCGTACAGCTCACTGTTGGATCGGATGTGGAAATCATCCCCAACTCGCAATGGACCGAAGATCTTCAGTAGGACTTTTCTCTCGAATACTCTCAAGGCGGCTGCATCAGTGCTTAATAGGGTCCATGCCTCTGTGCCATAAAGAAGCATGGGAAGGATGAGCATCTTGTAGGGTATTAGTTTTGTCGTACGAGAGAGATCTCTGCTACTCAATTGCCTATTGAGACCATAGTACCACCTGTTGGCAAGAGTGATCTTGAGCTTGAACTCCAGACTGACATCATTTTTGGTGGTAACGGCGGAGCCAATATAAATAAATTCCTTGACTATATCGAAAGTATAATAATCGGTCGTAATCTGAGATCCAATACGTCGCATGTCTCTACTTGTCGATAACATATTCTTCGGTTTGCCCTCATTTACTGCCAGACCCACCTTAGTAGACTCCCGTTCAATAGCACTAAATGCAGCTGTAGCATCTCGCTTGGTACACCCTATGAGGAAACTTTTTGAAAAATTTTTCATGGCAATTTTATTTTACTCCCAGAGTTTCTGCTAGAAAACTGCTAAGAGAAAGTGGTCGAAGAAATATTTTTTCATATTTCGTTTTGTTGGAGATGCCTGACATGCCATGCCATGGCCTCACGTCTAATAAGTCTACATACCTACCTACTAGACTACGGCGATTAATGAAATTACTCTTTCTGAAAATCTGAAGTTAAAATAGAGCACGTTGTGTGGCTCTTGATACTGTTTTGTTGACACCACATACCCTCCAGTTTATAATCTATAACTGCATTCCAAAAAACTAAGTTATCACACGTCATAGCTCTCTGAATTGGATGTGACATCTTTAAACCATAATGCGCATCAGACACTTTCTGGATGCAATGGCAATTTTTCTTGCATTGCGGAAGGAAATATTGTTCTACTAATTAGCAGTGAAAGTCTGTTTCTGTCGCTTTTAATCAGCATATCTTCAGCGTTGTGCATAATCATTTAATGGTTGCGTACGTGGGATTTATTGGAATTAAGACGGCTCAAATCCGAATGCTAAATACGTCCTAATGGGCCATGAAATGGCCCAGTTGCTTCTCTCACAGAGGCAGTGTTTTCTAAGGCTTGAAGTGGCTAAATAATGATGAATTTTTTTCCAGTTTGAAATGTTCAGTCATAAAACCCGTCCTAGTTAGTCAAATCACTTTCCACTATGGTTACCTACCAAAAGTTTATTTTAGTTTTATTTCGTTTTGACTTAAGTGCGATCCCCGTCTGTCTCCAAATTTCCTTTCGGCGAGAATACTCTTCTAAACGGTTCGTGACATTTCACACATAAATTCTGACCACATCAGCATTGTGGTAACTTCTCTTTTCACAAACTTATTGCTCCACACTCCCACATGAGCTGGGCTCAACAAGTGAGCATATTTCTTCTGCATAGCTGGTTCGGTATGCCCTCAGAAGCTTCAGAAGCTGAATTATGTCCCGTACTCTACAAGGCCACATAACTGATTATGTCTCTGTACATCCTATTCTTGGTGAATTCAGTAAATATTTCCTTTTGAAAGACAGTTGCTAGTTTTTTATGGGCTTCGAATATTTTATTCTGGAACTGAATTCCACCGGTGTATACATTGGAGGCATCCATGTCTCAAGAAATGTTTTAAAGCCTTCTTTTAGAATAAATTATTCACAATATATGCCTTTAATTCTTTCACAATGTAATTTTCAAATATCAGTTGTTAGAACCCACACTGTCATATTGCTTAAGCTCGCTTTTTACCATAAGGAGAGGAATGTAAATGCTTATCGAAACGCACTCTCTCGTTACTAAAACGGAACGATAAAACAGAATTCCTTCACGTTTTTACGTGACATTTGAACATAAGTGATGGGGCTATTGTATGCACTGTTCTGAACAGCTGACTTCGTGTAAATGTGTGTATGTATATTAATTTCTTTGCATTGTGTTGTTCTGTTTCGTTTTTATTTACATTCTTCGTTGACAGATGTCACGTTTTTAACGTTTCTATAACTATAAAAACTTTCTTACGGCAACATACGTTACGTTTTTACGTTTTCTACGCTTGGTTAACCAGCGCATTACTTTGTCCAACAATGTACTCTCTCAAGAGACTTTTAATGAAAATCTCTTAAATATAACACACATCAATACATTCTCTTTATTTGCATTAAAGTTGAAGAGTCACTGTAAATGTATTATTGGGCTTTGTTAGCAGTGGTTAACGGTACCTTCACGCCTACCCATTGTTTTGTTATTAATGTGAGAAGAGCATAACAATAGGGATATAAAAGGTAGTAAGAGTGACAATAAAAACAAAAACGAAAACAATAATAAAGTAAGTGATGAGATGTGAATGGTTGGTGAATATGTAAACAATTGAGGTAAAAAGGTATGGTTATGTTAATAAAAGTGATGGTGGTGGTGGTGGTGAACGTGTATTTATGTGTTACATTGATGGGGTATTTCTTTACTCCTGCTTTGTCATATAGTTTGTTATTGTTGTTGACGATCGTTGTTGTGTTGCTATGGTTTATAAACATATATGTGTGTGTGTGTGGGTATATGCAATGCTCTTTGGCTTTGTATGTTTCGTACTCATTTTTTTTCTGAGTGGTTGCGAGTACAGGGAGATGATATTCGACTTTTAGTTTAACGTTTCCTGGCTTTGCGTGTGGTTCTTGTAAAACGAAGAAACGTAGCGGCGCATCTAACGAAAGAAAAACAAAAGAACAGAAACCCCGAAAAAAGAATGAAAATAAGATTTTAAAAAATTAATTTCATATTGGAAATAAGAAAAACGGGAATCAAGTGTAAATAAGTTGTTGAAATAAAAACGTGCGAATATTTTTTTTATTAAAAAAGAAAAGAAAGAGAAGAAAAAATTGTTTATAAAGGAAAAAAGAAAAAAAAAAGTAATAAAAGTGTCCGTGTTTGTTTCAAAAAATTAATTTAACAAAGAATTGCGATTCTTTTTCAATACGAAAATTCAAATAAAATAAAAGAAAATAAAAAAAGTTTTTGTTTTTAATTTTTTTTTTTTATTTTTATAAAGAAAATGTGCAATAAATTTAATTAAAGATTTTAAAACAATTTCTTTAACCGTTGGGATTATTAATTTCCATATCAAAATACCTATTAAAATTTAAATTAAAAAGGTAAATACACATGTTTTATTTTGTTTTGTTTTCTTTTTTTTATTTACATTTTAATTAATGAAATACCGTCGGTATAACTGTTAAACAAGTGTAGTAATCGATTAATGTTATGGCTTCTGGATTGAAACGACAGTGTTGCCAATTACAGTATTGAAAGCCTTGACATTGTGATATAAAAACGAAAAAAAAAAAAATATTTGTTTTATAAAATTTTTATAAAAAAATTTTTAAAAAATACTACGCAGTGAATTTGGAATAACTAAACTAAAAATAAAACATCCTAAACTATAGTGTTACACGGATTGCACTTCATTACATGGGAATACGAGATACCTATCATGAATTGTGATATTCCTGTACAGGAAGAAGCCTGTCGCAAGCGGCCCCAAATAAATGAAAGTCGGAGTTCGCAAAGGTTGGTCTTCAACGTGATCATGGGCAGAACTATGGCATTAGCTAGATCAAGGGAAAGGGGTATTCATACATACACATACATAATTGGTCATTACAACCCTTCAGTCAGGACCTAGCTTGTGACACCACTTATATTGTTTGTGCTAGTTTTATACATTTGTGGCGGGACCTACAGTTCAAAGTCGACTCCGAACGACAGATTTTTTAGAAACTTTTTATGACAATTTTTATTTACTCTCAGAGTTTTTGCCAGAAATCTGCTGAGAGGAAGTCGCCGAAGAAATATTTTTTCATATTTTCGCTTTGATGTCTGACTTGGGCTTTGAACCGTCATACGTCTAATAAGCCAACACACTACCTACTAGACTACGACGACTCTCAAGGAAAAGCGGTATTCATGGCATTTAATTAGTAATCTCGAAGGTCTGGGCTATGCGTCTACATTTGATAAATACTATGTGTGCTTGCTACCACACAAAGATAAATTTGTCCAAAATTAAAGCCATAAGAGATTTAAAATGGGAAATTCAAGGCAACAGCAGTGGTTTGAATATGTCCGACCATTTTGTGAGCATTAAAACAACAAACTGTGGCTTTAGGGGGAAGATTGTGAACCGAATTAGGAGAGATCAATAAGCCTTTGGCCAATAATTCCCAGTAAGATGAATTGCGCGGCGAACTAAACCACGAAATTTTTAATAATTGCGTTGAGGTAGTTGCCTTATACGGATACGACTCCTGTAATGCAGCCCAAGCCTTAACAGTTGTCTTGACACAAATTCAATTAATTTACTAGTCAAACAATATCAGCAATATTCCACTTTGGTTACAAATCGGACAGATTTACAAATAAAACGATATTAGTAGACAGAAATAGAGACGGGGACGTATATTTTCCACAACCAGGACAACAATTGACTGAAATCTCTAGGGCAAATGTTTTCCATTTAGCTCGACATAGAGATATCGACGATAAATAACGAGGCAGTAGTTTGCTGTTTCATGCGCCCGCTGGAAAGTGCGTGAAGAAAAGGATATCATGCATCAGATTTTCGATATCTATGTCGAGCATTGAGGCAAAAGTACCCCGAGCATCCAAAATTTATTGGTCTGGATAAAGGTGAACCTACAAAAAACTATCGAAATTGTTGAGGAATGGCGGAACCTTATATAACTCAAGTAAGCTTTGCTCTTTAGAACGGCTGTCAATTTAACCTAACAGAGCCCCCAACTATACCTAAGCTTATGTAGTTCCTATACAGCTAATGCAGAAAATTGTACGCATTCAACAAAGTAAATTTCTCTCGTAAACCAAAGTGCTGCAGCAGATGGTGTCCCTTGTTAGGACGCTTCTTAAAGCAGCGATTTTCATTAAGGCTTTGATGGAAATTACCTGAAACGCATAAACGATGACTAAGAAAAGAGTGAAACGTGGGAAATATTTGCCCGGACCAATAAAAAGAAAACATCCGTGGTAGAACAACTAAGTTGAACTTGATATGGCTGTTGCACAGATTTTCCTGCACAATTATTAGTGGTGCTCCAGCACCACTGCACCTACGTTAGCACTGGAGATAATTTTATGACTTTTTCCGCCTAGATATTAACTGTATAAGCTTGGCGACTAAGACCCGTGGGCATCTCTGGGCAGTGGCATGGATCAAACACTGGTCACATTAGGTCCGTGAAAGAATTTGATACGACTTCTCATTGTAATTCAGGACAACCATTTCGAACAAAGCGTTCTTGAAAATTGGTGCAGTGCAGCTCGTAAAAGTATCCATACAGATCTTCACTGCTGACTCCAAATTGAATGGAATGTGGGTGACGGAATTTTTGTCGGAAGTCGATTGGAATAGCCCAGTCCATAAGGCTGTCGAATACAAAGTAAATTTCTCTTGTAAATACCAATTTGGAATGGAGCTTATTTATTAGTCAATGGAGTTCCCATATATCATACGCATTTATTCTAATTAGCAGTTCGAATTTAATGTTCGCAGATATTCTGCCTTCTTCTTATTAATTATCTCTCCGCGATAAAGGTTGAGTGATTTGGCTGTTTGTTATTGATTTCCATAATTGGACAAAGGAATTCCTCCATTGTTAGACTCGTCAGGTGGTGTAATGTATCGTATGTAACCAATATTGGAACTGAAAAAATTTATGTTCAACGTTGTCTTAGACCCTGTAGCACATTTCACATATTGCATCTCCTTTTATATGAAGCCTGGCCAAAGAGTTTTCCACTTTAACAAGGATTGCAGGTATGGAATAGTTCTTCCTTACGTCGGATGTCTGTGAATGACACGTTTAAAGATCATAAAGACATACTAAACCTATTTTATTGAAGTTTACAAACTTCACGTAAGCTGACCATGCCCTTAATTTGAGAGTGGCATGTAGCGCCACTTTGTGGAAACCGCATATCTGAGATTTCCAGGCGATCCAATTCAGGTCAAAAGAAGTTGGTCGTCATCGACCAATAGTGCTGGTTGTTAGCAGTGATGTTAGCACGATGAGTAATGGAAGTATCACGACTTTCAGGTCGTTATCTTCTAGGAATTAGGAATACGATTTAAACAATCACCTCCAAACATCAACACTTAAGAGTGTATTCTACAAATAGAACAAGAAAATCAAATAATAATAAAACAGCATAGAAATTACGATAAAAAAACAACTACAATAACAAAACAATAAAGGAATTATCAGAATAAAGAAAACATAAATATCAAATTACATTAACAAATCAACCGTAAGGTTCTAGAACTTGCCAGATCCCGGAAAAATTAAGTGCAAATAAAGCAAAGGTAAGGTTTTCAGTGAGTTTTAGTAAAAAACGCAACGATTACACACTGGTGTATTATATTTACACTGCGAATTCTAACCTTTGTAGTCACCTTAGCTTATCGAACATACCACGTACATATTTTGTTGTGTACTTTCTTTCAGTTGAAACCAAAAAATAATAATTTATTTTAAAAATTATTTTGAAAGAGGAATTTGTCCAATCATTAACAAATTACAATATTTTGTAACAATTTTATACACAATATTTTGAAAATAGAAAAATTATAGTTTTTCTCTCTCGCCTTTCTTTCGTCTTCAAAGTACAGTGGATACCAATGAAATACAACCATCTGTTGAGTTATTAAATAAATGAAAACATATTAAAATTTAAAAATTAATAACAAAACGAATCATTTAGAATTTAGTCAGCGATATGAATTGAAAACCCATTAAGGTCAAATCCGCCCAGTTTATTTGCTATTTTCTTGCCATTTTGAATATAAATCGATTTAAGATGTCATATTCGTCTTTGTGCCTTAATAAATAACATTCTCCAGATGCTACTGGAGCGACTAAATTATTCATCAGAAACAGGAATAAATCCTTAACAGATGGTAAACATTTGTTGTTTGTTGTTTAACTGCATAACAAATCTATCAACCAATCTTCCATAGTTTCAAGGCAGTCCACCACCCACGTAAGTGATCTGGCGTTGCATATTTCGTTGCTTTTAAGGATTAAGCCTTTTTCAAACCTTTTGATTGTTTGTTTTTGGTTTTTTTACATAAGTTTACGCAGTTGAGGATATGAAATTGATATGAAATGAGATACTGTGGAAATTTCTAGAATTTTAGGGTTGCCATCTAGCTAAAGTAAATGCTTTCCGTGAAGTGATTAATGGTTATGCGTGCAATGATGAGAAACTTTTGCTCATTGAACCTTTTTTTTCTGAAGAAATTACACTGTCTGGCCTTACTTTTTTTTTTTAGCAGAGTTATTGAAGCCATCTGGCGCGAAGCCAACCCAGCCCGTCTGTACGCACTTGGCTGTCAATGTAGCAAACACTAGCGCAGGGATACAGTCTAGCTATTTTGGCTACATGTTCACCGTGGAGGGCTGGCTAACAAAGCTGTGAATATATTGACTACAAAGGAAGCCTTGACATCTTTTTTTAAGCATGTTTGGAGCCCCATTGTGCAGAGCTGCTTACCACAATTTCTTTATGTATTAAAAAAATATTGAGAAATTGGTATGTGCTTGGAACACTCAAGTCTTCAAAGGGAGCTCTGTTTGTACGTGATTTGCATGGATTCCTAATGCATCCTAAAGTATGACAATCACGAAGTGAGATGTTTGCAGATTATATCGTGGTCCAGGATCAATGGAAGGAAGAGAGATATTTAAGATTTGTGTAGGTTATGTGAAGAGGCAAAAGAAACAGTGTATCATATTTTAAGGTCACTGTACTTGTCTGCAGGTCTGTAGGCAGAAATGTTTGGGTTGCCCATTTGTTGGGAAACTGAAAGATTTGAAGGTATGTAAACTTGAGGATCTAATAGGATTACGAATAAACAGGATTGAATGGTTAGAAGGTATTTCTTTTTATTTTTCTTATCTTTTCCTTTGTTTTGTTTTGTGTTTCTTTTTCTGAAGTGGTCTCCGAGTGAAGGTGTGTCACTATATTTTTTTTTTTTTTTGTAAGTTTTAGCCGTATTTGACTGTATTTTTAGTGTAATATTAAAAAGAAAAACTAAAACAAAAATAATTTCTTAATGCGATTTTTATTTTTAACGCCCACATTATTAAAATTTAAAACGATTCTCATATTTTTTCAATATTAAAATTAAAAACATGCAAACATTTTCAAGTCGTTTAATATTAAAAAAAAAAAGAAATACTTAGAAATTCTGTATATTTAAATTGCTTTACAGTCTTAGATTTTTTCAAAAAAAAAAAATTTGCTGCAATTTGAGTCAAAAAAAAAATTAAGGAAAAAAGAAACCAACGAACGCAATAAAAGTAATTAAAAAAAAAAAGTAAAAAATTTTGATTTTTTTGAAAATAAATTTTAAGAAAAACGAACGGAACATAAAATTTTTAATATCAAATCAAATAAAAATGATGAATTGTTAACAAATGTTCAGCAGCGAGGAGTATTTCTCAAATTTATAGGTTTTTATTACGCCAATAACAAACTGTGTGACTCTGGCTCTGGCTGACTGACTGCATAAATGACTGACTGACTGACTGACGGTCGAGCTGATTACATTTGGTTAATATGAGATGTATTTCGTTTTTCTAAAACAACAAAAAAGAAAGAATTTTTTTTTTTTTATATTTCAAAAAAAAAGAAAAGACGAAAATTTTTTATGGCCATAAATTTTGCAATCAAACAACCATTAAACAACATGTACAAGTTGTTCTTGTTGTTGTTGTTCTGTTAGAAATTTTTCCTTTTCTTTTTATGCCTTTTGGTTTTTTGTATAAAATTACTAAAAAAAAAAAAATTCAAAAATTTTAAGAAAAACGATTTGTTTTACGGTTTTTTGAAAATCATTTTGATTTTTTAATAATTTTGTCAACATTTTGCTGTTCAATAATTAATTTCAAATTGATTTTGTCAGTTTCTGTTTCTGTTTTTCTTCTTCTTTTTCGTTTCGTTGATTTTTATATTTTTAGTTGCCTTATGATTTAAAAATAATTTCTTGAGTTGTTGTTGTTGTTGCTTTTGTTTATTAACGACGTTGTATTCTCTTCTAAACATCAATAAAATAACGGAAGATTTGTTTGCCTTGGCTGCCATCATAAAACGTCATAATTTTTTTTCAGTGTTCAAAATTGGTGGTCTTTTTGATAGAGTTGCCAACTTCATGAGACATGAAAAATGTTTACATGTACATCATGGGCCGCTCAATGGATCCTAGCCTATGGTGTTCCTTTCACCCGCATCTCGATCTTTTCTGATAGTCAGGCTGCCATAAAATCTCTGTCGAACGTTGTGAATAATTCCAGGATCGTCAGGGAATGTCACCGCTCAACCATTTATCTGGGTTCCCGGGCACTGTGACATTCCGGGAAACTGCAGAGCCAACGAGCTTGCAGGAGCTGGTGCACTACTTCCGGAATCCTCTTCAATGAACTTAAGAATGCCACTTACCTCTTTCAAGCTGGCCATCGCGTGGAAATTCTTCCGAGACGCCAACTTAGCCTGGATCAATGAAGAGTCCTGCTCTACCGCTAGGCTCACTTGGCCCTTAATGGATAGAAGGCGCACCACCCCCAGTTACTTGGATTGGTCGAAACATCATCTCGATCAAAGTGGCCATGCTTACAGGTCACTGTGTTATGGGTAGACACGCGAAAAAAATGTGGCTCCCATTTACCGACTTCTGGAGACTGTTATCCACTTTCTTTGTCAATGCCTATCTCTTGCGAGGTGCAGATATAGGTTATTTGACTCTCCAATCCTTGTCAGCTTGACGGAGCTATCGTCCATTGATGTCAAGTATATAGTCTCGTTTATCAAGCTTTCGAGCTGGTTTTCCAGCGTGAGGTAGTCGTGCTTTAAATGTGCAGCCCTTGCGATGACCAACTTCTCCCTCCCTGGTTCGGAGGAACTTGGTCAGTACAGAGACTGCGTTCACCTGTGGCGTCACAACGGGCCGCTATGCGTGCTCAAGTAAGCTTTTGGTATCAAAGGTACCACACTAACCTAACCTAACATATACATCAGAATGAATCGTTTTTTCGCTACTCATAAGTACTCATGAAATTTTGAATATAAGTGAGTCAACAATATTAAAATTTAACTATGTACTCTGATTCATTCATACTCACTACAACGTTGATTTATAAGTACAGGTTGCAATGAATATGCGTGCAACTCATACCATTCGAAATGTGTTTGATTCATAAGTCTACTCATTTAGATTCATAACTCGAGTGACTCGAATCATTCATCAAAATTTACTAAGACTAGTTGTTAGGCATTTACAACAAAAGAAAAAAGACACAGCAGCAAGCAGAGCAAACACACAACCTCCTAGTGAGTATTTTAATGTTCGTACACGATTCATACTTATTTTGTGATTCTTGTATAGGTTAAGTTAGAGAGTGTCGAACTCAACAACATCATACGTGTTGTTAAGTATGAATATGATGAGTACCTCAAGCTTTGAATATGATTGGAGGTTCCATGATATTAAAATAAGTATGAATGCGTATAAGTATCAGAAATTATGAGTATGATTCGATTCTACGCATCTTTTTGAATACTCATTGCTGATATCTGATGAATACTTCAAACTTTGAATATGAGTAGAGGTTCCATGACATTAAAATAAGTATGAATGCGTATAAGTATCAGAAATTATGAGTATGATTCGATTTTAGACATCTTTTTGAATACTCATTGCTGATCTCTGGTAGCAATAACGTTCCATAATAAGATTTTTCTTCTACATTACTTTTGAAGACATTAGTAGCAGCATTTTCATCACCTTTGGAAATAAGTGTAGTCTAGAACATCCAAGTATATATATGTATATATAAGTCGGCATAAATGTTATGTGATTAAGGCAAAACGCTTTGAGGAAATCATATCTAAAAAAATAGCAAAACCAGATACAGTCAGTCAGTCAGTATCTTAACATATCACTTGGCTTTGACTAAAAATTCAATTTTTTTCTTTCTTTGTTTTGATGTTGTTGTTGTTGTTGTGTTATAAGAGATCACAAGAATTGTTGAAAAAAGAGAGCGAAATAAATGCAAAAAATAAACAACAACAACAACAAAAAAGAACAAGAACAAAGATCATTTTGTATAAAAATAAATACAAGTACCATAGCATAGCATAGCATTCTATACCATAGTATAGTATAGCAGAATCATCCTAATATCGTATGCTATTCTTATATTCTCTTGTTGTTGTAGATTTTTTTTTTTTTTTTTTTTTGTGACTTAATCAGTGATAAAATATCTTTTATACACCTGCTAGAATGAAAAGAGAGAGATAGGGAGAGAGAGAGAGAGAAGACAGCGATAGAAATACTTGTGTTGTGTTAAAATTGTTGTACAAACGTTGGTGATGACACATTTCAACTTTAAAGATACATTTTGTATGGCTCTACACATACACACACTCGCTTTTCGTATCTGTATCTACAAATATAATCACACCCATACATACATACATACTTATAAGTTATAACATAGAACAACAACTAAAGATAGTTCCACATTATAACCACAACATGATGAGTGGATACGATGCCTAGCTAGGCTATCCATCCCAATAAAATAAGCAAGAAGGAGAAGAAGATTAATTTCAACAACAAATCAAAACAGACAGACCGACAATCAGACAAAAACACACACCGAAATTAAAAACATAAAACGATAACGATTACGATAAAATTGCAAAGAAGAATCGATTCTTTTTTTCTTTTGTTTATCGATAACAAAAAAGAAAAATGCCATTTAACTGAAGCAGATAATTAAACTTTCTACCACCGCAGTTAATTGTCGGTTAATTATGATCATAAAAATTGATACAACACCTACCGGCCATCGCACTTAGAAAGAAATTTTTAAACTTAGATTGAATCTTGATTGAAGAAGGGGATACTACCTACGTAAGCAAACTGTTTGATTTCCTTTTTTTGATATGACTTTTCTACATGGGCCAGCCTTTTCTAATGTATAGAATTGCTTTGAAATGGGAAAACATATGAATATTTTACTCTGTCTATGCCGAAAAAGTGTGCCCTGGTAGTCTCGTGGTTAGTATGCTAGACTATCAGCGCGAGGGTCGTGGGTACGATTCAAACCAGAGACTCTGGTCTGTGACACTACACCGAGCATATGGTCGAAGTTATTCAGCTCGTATATAATTAGAATATAATTTGTAATTGAATTATAATTAATAAATAAATAAATAAATATACCGAAAAAAAAAACCGAAAGGAGTACTTCTTAGACGAACATTGCAGTTAAGGAACAAATTCTGTGGTCCTCGTGTATCATCTTTACTTTACTTTATCATCTTTTATATTTCGTTTCTTCCAGAAATAAGGGGTGATTTTTTAAGAGCTATAGGAAAATTTTTCAATAAAAAACACATAAAATTCAGAAAAATGCATGAAATCTTTATTTGAATCGATAGTACGGTCCTTATAATTTAATGTTTGAAGATTATTTCATGCAAATGTTGACTGCGACTGCTCCTCAAATGGTCCATCCGCTTAGTCCAATTTTGGCATACTCTTTCCAACATTTCGGCCGGTATCTCACGAATAAATGCTTCAATGTTGTCTTCCAATGCGTCAATTGAAGCGGGCTTGTCTGTATAGACATGAGCTTTAACATAGCCCCACAAAAAATAGTCTAAAGGCGTTAAATCGCACGATCTAGGCGGCCAATTGACCGGTCCCGAACGTGAAATAAAATGTTCGCCGAACTCGCCTCTCAATAAGGCCATTGTTACGCGTGCTGTGTGGCATGTGGCAACGTCTTGTTGAAACCACATGTCATGCAAGTCAAGCTCTTGCATTTTGGGCAAAAAAAAGTTGAATATCATCTCGCGGTAGCGCTCACCATTCACAGTTACGTTACGATTCGCAGCATCTTTGAAGAAGTACGGTCCAATGATGCCAAATTCAATGATTTGCAAGCGTTGTTCGTTTGTAAGACGATTCATGGTTAAATTATAGACCAAACTGAAGATGTTTGACAGTGAAACAAAACACGAAACGTGCGTGAGCTGTTTAAACCAGTGTTGCCAAAAAGATAATAACTAAAAAATCACCCTTTATAAAATTAACACACACAACATAAGTGGTGTGAGAAGCTAGGACGCAATCTTCACTGAAGATTATGTATGAAGTCCTTATACTATGTCTGCTGGCCAAACTGATGTTATTAGTTTTATTTATGGCGGCACCAAATAAAGAAATTCTCCGATTATCTCGAGGTTGTAGTGTACATGATGAATCATTTCCGTGGATTCGTTGTCTTTTAAAACCAACAATTTTATTTGATAAAGACTGCAGCGCTACATACACAGTTTTGGATTCCGTTAAATTAATAATAGCACAAGTTTCCTGGTGAAAATTGTATGTTTTGTGTTAATTACTAGCACCGGTTAAAGCTACATATAACTTTGCATAGCTTGCGAATACCAAAATTGAACGAAGCTTTGGTAGTCTAGTTGGTAGTGTGCTAGATTATTACCGTGGGTGTGGTGGGTTCAATACCCATCAGAGACTCTGTTTCTTTACACTACAACGAGTTTAAGTTGTCAGAGTTACTTAATAATTATAATCTAATTTGCAATTGTAATTCTAATAAATGAATAAACAAATAAAAAAAATAATTAAATTAAAAAAACTCGGGATACACAATGGCAATGATACAATGAGATGTACATACAGCCTTCCTTTCATATGGAGGTGAAATTCTTGTCATCTTCATTATTTTTGAATATATTTTTGTTGTGTTTTTGTTTTTGTATTTCCAGATACATATGTATGTATTTTTAATAGAAATCTTTTTTTCTTTCTATTAAATAGAAAATCTTTTGTGTGCTGAAAAGATTTGTTGTAATTAATCACAAATGCTTCTTCTTTCATTCTCTTTGAATATTTTCATTAAAATTTCTAAATTTCGTTGTATTTTTGCTAAACATTGCACATTTAAAACAGAAAAATGTTTCAAAGAATTTGCTTCGGCTTAAATTAACAATATTTTTTAGACAATAAACAAAACACAACAGCGACCACAACAACAACAACAAGAAAATGTTCAAATTAACGCATTAGGCGCGACAACAAATTTTTTTTGCACACTGAGAATAAGAAGAAAAAAAAACATAAGAAAAGGAATGCAAAATAAAAATAAACGTTTTGTAAGAAATTTTCATTCATTAAACATTGAAAAAAGAAAATAAAAGAAAACACAATAAAAGCAACATCGAAATGAAAATACAGAGAAAGAATTTGTTTTTAAATGCTTTTACTTTTGCTTTGACAAATACAACAGCAGCAGCCAGTAACCAGCAACAGCATTAACTCAACATAAAACAAAAATTGTATGGCAATTAACCATACAAACAAGGCAAAGATTACCAACAACAAATTAAAAATACACCATAGACTAAGAGACAGACGCAACATATAGCACCGCATAACACAGCAGAGATACTCAAAGTAACAAAACGAATGAACGAACCGAACGAACGAAACAAGATGATGAATAAGAACAATAACAAACACAATAAAAGTGACACAAACTAATCGCATGCAACGCACTGAATATTTATCATTTGAAAAACAACAACAACAACAAAATTACAACAATGTTAACAGTAACAAATGCAATACAATAGCAACACAGCAACAGTAACATTTTAAAATATTAAGAACTCAGTGAATATAAACAATGGCAACAACAATGCAACCAAAAATCATCATCAAACCTCTGTCTCTCTGTAAAACTCTCTTTATCGTCCATATTTGCATACAACAATATCATCATCAAAGTTGTCTGAGAGAGTAAATTCCTTTGTTTACATTTTATTTCAATATGAAAACATTTAATTTTCTCTCAAGATTTGTGAGTTTTTCTTCTCTGTCTGTCTGTCTGTGTTTAACTTTATGAATCTTAGGGCTGATGCTTAAAGAGATAAAAATGTATGAAACACTTAAGCTCACAGCAGGTTTTATTTCATTCTTTGGTTTTCGTTCCTCCTTTGTCAGGAATTATTTGTTAAACGACGGTATGCACAGGTTGTTTCCATTTCATTCCAGGTCATATAGAAGGTCGTTTATGATTAATTTGTTTCAAAGACCAAGTTTAATAAGAAACAATTTCACAATCAAGAAGATTTAAGCGTCAGTTAATATATTTTAATTTTCTATTGAACTGAGAAGAGAGTAAACTGTCCTGTCAATTGGTGGTCCTTCTGCAGAAATATACTTAAGCAAGCCATGTTTATCAAACACATTTTATTAGTACATGAACTTACAAGATGTGCAAAATTGCAAATACTTAACCATTAATAACTAAAACAAATTGGTTGGAAATGATAACTGATAACAATGAAAACCTGTCCTAGAAGCTTTCTTTGACTTAAGCCCATTCTTCCGTGCGGTAATGAAGACCAGAGCTAAAGAGACAAATTTAAACAAATTTAACACAGTATTAACACATCTAGGGGCATCGTGGCCTTTGAAGACAAGTGGCTCATAGTTTCTTCCTTAAAAATGAAAATCATCGACCAAAAACGCAAGTCAACGTACAAAAAAAAAATGCATGTCATCGACTAAAAATGTAAGTTATTGACTAAGAAATGTAAGTCATCGATCAAAAAAAATGCAAGTCATCGACCCAAAAAATAAAAGTCATCGACCAAGAAATAAAAGTCATCAACCAAAAAAATACATGTCATCGATCAAAAACGCAAGTCATCGTACAAAAAAATGCAAGTCATCGACAAATTTAACACATCAAGGGGCATCGTGGCCTTTAAAGTCAAGTGGCTGATAGCTTCCGCCTTAAAAATGCAAGTCTTGGACCAAAAACGCAAGTCATTGTACAAAAAAATGCATGTCATCGACTAAATATGTAAGTTATCGACTAAGAAATGTAAATCATCGACCAAAAAAAAATGCAAGTCATTGACCAAGAAATAAAAGTCATTAACCAAAAAAATACATGTCATCGACAAAAAACGCAAGTCATCGTACAAAAAATGCAAGTCATTGACAAATTTATCACATCAAGGGGCATCGTGGCCTTTGAAGTCAAGTGGCTGATAGTTTCCTTCTTAAAATTGCAAGTCATCAACCAAAAACGCAAGTTATTGTACAAAAAAATGCAAGTCATCGACTAAAAAAGAATGCACTTCATCGACCAAAAAAAAAATACAAGTCATCTACCAAAAAAAAAAATGCAATTAATCGACAAAAAAAATGCAAGATTTCGACAAAAAAAAAAATGCGAGTCATCGATAAATGCAAAAATTCATCCTACAGTACGGCGTTGACACGAAGTTATTATTCCTGTCCCAATAAATTCGCTTTAATAGAGCTTTGAGTAGTCGATTGTTCCAATTTTTACTCACTTAAAGACGAGGGAGTGAGTTATTAACCAAAAGAGAGGGGACAAAGGTGTTCGAATGACCCGAATAGCATTATTTGAACTGCACATAATAATTTCATTAATTTTGCTGCCAAAAAAATATTGCATTTCTTTTCAGATTTTTAATTCCTATAAAGTTTCCATATGATTCACTGCAGACGAGTGTATATTTTTCTTAGCACGAGCTAAAATTCTCATTCATTTTCCTTCTAAATGAAATATAAACTGAGATATTATAATGTATACATACATATGTACATATATAAATACACATACATTTAAGTGTTCAAAAATATACAAGAAAATACACAAAAAAAAAAAATTAAGAAAAAATAGAGTGAATTTGATCTCTCGGATCGCATTGCTTATAAAATCTCAATACATACTCGTGTACTGTAAAAATGTATACTTATGTGTGTGTAAGTAAGTACAGTGGTGGACGTAAGATTAGCAAATTTAATATACGTTGCATTCAAAAAATGCAGATTCATTTGATTGTTTTCCTAATTTGGAAAATTAGCCAGAATTACCAGGCGGGAGTTACTAAAAGTCGATGCACTATTGAGTACTACTTGCTTAGTCAATGTGAAACTTAAATGAATTTTAAAGGGTGATTTTTTAGCTATTATCTTTTTGGCAACACTGGTTTAAACAGCTCACGCACGTTTCTTCTTTTGTTTCACTGTCAAACATCTTCAGTTTGGTCTATAATTTAACCATGAATCGTAACAATGGACTTATTGAGAGTCGAGTTCGGTGAACATTTTATTTCACGTTCGGGACCGGTCAATTGGCCGCCTAGATCGTGCGATTTAACGTCTTTAGACTATTTTTTGTGGGGCTATGTTAAAGAAACACCACCAGAAACACCATTGTAATCGCCGTAGTCTAGTAGGTAGTGTGTTGGCTTATTAGACGTAAAGCCAGAGTTCGAGCCCCAGGCCAGACATCAAAACAAAATACAAAATGTATTTCTTCGGCGATTTCCTCTCAGCAGATTTCTGGCAAAAACTCTGAGAGTAAATAAAATTGCCATGAAAGGTTTCTCAAAAAATCTGTCGTTCGGAGTCGACTTTAAACTGTAGGTCCCGCCACATATGTATAAAATGAACACACACAACATAAGTGGTGTGAGAAACTAGGTCGTAATCCTGACTGAAAGGTTGTAATGACCAATTATGTATGATGTGTATGTTAAAGCTCATGTCTATACAGACAAGCCTGCTTCAATTGACGCATTGGAAGACAACATTGAAGCATTTATTCGTGAGATACCGGCCGAAATGTTGGAAAGAGTATGCCAAAATTGGACTAAGCGGATGGACCATTTGAGGTGCAGTCGCGGTCAACATTTGCATGAAATAATCTTCAAACATTAAATTATATGGACCGTACTATCGATTCAAATAAAGATTTCATGCAATTTCTGAATTTTGTTTTTTTGTATTGAAAAATTTTCCTATAGCTCTTAAAAAATCACCCCTTATATGATCAATCCCATATGAAGTGGCGATAGCTTTGTTACCGGCAAAGGGCAAGTCAAATGACAAAAGTTTGGGTCAAAACAGAAACGGATATTGACAAATAAATTGGTGGACAATACTCTTTTCCGTCGTCAACCGATCTACATCCTTTGCAGAAGTCAGTTGACCCGTGACCGTGACTGAAATGTCCGCACGATCCAGTTTAAATAGTTAATTGCTATGCTTCCTATCCAATTTAGGTCAGCTAACTTTGGCAATAAAGCAAGCGATTCTCCTGAGTTCAGAATTCGCCTTTGACTAATAGACAGCTTAACGAAAGCATGCATATTTTCATGTGTAGATTTATATTTTCGGTAGGAGACTATGTGCTTTAGCAAGTTCATCAGCTGAATAATTATCTCTAGTTTGAATCCCTAAATTGATATGCCAATCGGTTTAGATCTGAAGGTTGCATCCGAAAGAAATCTGATTGCCGCTTGGGTGTAAGAGTGTTTAGATATGTTAAAAGTTCAAATGATTTACAGCCATTACCGCGACCTGATAAGCTTATCCTAAGGTTTAGACCTTCGGAAATACTTTAACAGTTTACCTTATTCTCAAGTTTAGTCTTTAGTCTTTATAGACTTCCGTAAAATATCCGCAATAGTTGGTGTTAAGACTGAAGGCTGGCTTAAAAGACGGAGGTTTTAACCTCTCATTTTCTGCCTTCTTTAACCGAACTCTCTCATAAGAGGATTCCTGCAATTGCAAGATTTATTTTGGACTCGGGATAGTTTTCTTTAGGTAATGTTTGATTTCCGGGTAGAATAGAATTGTGGTATTAAAATGCTGGCCTAGGTGGGCCCTTCGCCTTACCCAACCTAACCTAAGGCTGTAAAGTAAATCGAGTGTTCACGAGTTGAGTACTGAATGTTGGTGGCCCTTGGATTTAAAACAGGCTGCTTCTGTTTGATTGTGAATTCCAGGATAGCTGGGAGAATACAGATCCTTTTCCGACTCGATTGATTCCGACAAAACTTGCATCGATTTAATCTAACAGATAATCCAAATTGTCGAAGTTAATTCGAAACAGTGGAACATTTAACTTTCGAGTGCAACTAATTCACCGAAGACCATAGTGCGTTAGTGGAGGTTTTTGGCTGTAAACCAACTGGAATGTAAATAGAGTGGATTGATGTCCAAATTTTACCAGACATGTTTTGCAGATACTCGACAATGTTCAGAGAGAATACAGTGCACTGGACCTAAAACGGCAGCTGAACAAGCGGACGTTTTAGGAAGCTGATAAGCAGAGACAATTGAGCTGTAACGGAAATGTCGTTCGAGCAAAGTAAACGGTCTCCTCACGTAACACTTTATTGGTGGTTCTGGGACGATATCACAGCGAGCCTTCGGAGTGTTGTTTTTGGGGGAAGCCCAAAATACTGGGTGTTGAGTTGAATGAATTTTGCCTGGTTTTTTCCTGATGAAATTTTTTTTTTTTGCTTTTGTGCTAAATTAATAAAACTTCCGGTGTTTCCTGGACAGTACGTGGCTTTTGAGGGCATTGGAACAATATTTTGGATTTAGAACAGTCCATACAGCTGATGTACCTACCAGAGATCAGCAATGAGTATTCAAAACGATGAGTAGATTCGAGTCATACCCATAATTTCTGATACTTATACGCATTCATACTTATTTTAATATCATACTCATACTACTCATATTTAAAGTTTGAAGTACTCATCGTATTCATACTTAACAATACGCATGATGTTGTTGATTTTGACTCTCCTTTACTCAACATTTACAAGAATCACAAAATAAGTATGATTCGCGTACGAACACTACAATACTCACTTGAAGGTTGTGTGTACGCTTTGCTTGCTGTCTTTGTCTTTTCTTTCTACGTTTTTGGTAAATGGAGCAACAACTAAGACTAAATTTTGATGAATGATTCGAATCACTCGAATCATTTATGAGTATTATAAGCAGACGTCGGCACCAATGTCCCCCGGGGGTTGAACTTCTTCGTCTTTTTACATACATAGGACACGAACATCAACAATGTTCGTTAAAAAGAGCATAAAAATGCATTCAGTTGCTTGTCAGCTTTCAGTGAAGCAGGTTCTCGTCGCTTCTTTTTGAAATTTTTTTATGTATCAATTGTACACCCAAAGAAAAATTTAATTAAAATGTGAAGAAAAACTGGAAACAGATTTTTTTGCTTTAAATATATTGAATTTAAGGTACCTGCAATATGTAATGATGACTCTTACTACAAATCCATAAAAACTTGTGCGAAAAATACCAATGGCATCAAAAAGCACAATATTTGTTCGAACACTGCTTGAAACAACAATTACTAACAATTTTCCTCTGGGTTATACACATGCTTCTCACAAATACACTCACATTTTTATCATGTTCTCTTTGTGCCGACGTCTGATTATAAATATTTTTCTATAAATTCAAATTATATATATTATTTTGACCTGTTCCCTTTATGATCCAATCAATAAAATATTCTAGCTCGAGGTCAATTTCTTAAATATCAATTTTCTTTATTATATATCGATATCACATACAATATTGCACTATTGTATGTGATAGCGAGCAGTGATAATGTTTATATTTTAGATATTGCTACTCTCTTTTTTGAATCCTGAAGATGATATCCGATGGATATCGAAATATCGATATATAATAAAGAAAATTGATATTTAAGAAATTGACCTCGAGCTAGAATATTTTATTGATTGGATCATAAATATTTTTCTAAATTTATGAATCTGAATGAATAGGCGTATGAATCCAAACATATTTCGAATGTTATGAGTTTGATGTCAACGTTGTACTCATACTCATTGCAACCTGTACTTATAAATCAATGTTGCAGCGGGTACGTATGAATCAGAGTACATACACTGAAAAAAAGAATCAAGCCATCCGGGCTTGAATCAATCCATCCGGGCTTGAATCAATCCATATCGGTCACAATAATACGGTTTGGCTTGAATCAAGTACAAAAGAGTTGAATCAAGCCCGAATCAGCCAAGTACAAAAGTGTTGATTTTAGCGCGATTAAAGCCTTTTTGGGATCAAAGTGATCTCATCATGTATTTGGTTTAAGCATATTTTTTCTTGATTTAAGATCGAATTCGTACTTGATTCAAGAGAATCAGAAGTTGAAGTAATCCTTAAGCGCACTTGTTTCAAGAATTATAAAGTTGATTTAGGCTAGATTAACTTATAAACGGGATCGAATTGAGGCAAATCGTACTTTATTCGAGCACAATGAACTTGATTTAAGCCCTAAATTATACTTGATTTAAACCTAAATTAATCCAGAAACGAGCTTGTTTCAAGAATTTTGAACTTGATTTAAGCTCGAACTCGTACTTGATTTAATCCTAAAATCGATTGATTTGAAAAAAATGCAAGTCCCAACAAAAATGCAAGTCATCGACCGGAATAATCCAAGTCATCTACCAAAGAAATGCAACTTGCGAAAAATACGACATTTTGTTGGATATATATTGTATAAATACACATGAACTAAATGAGAATTATTAAAATTTTTATTTTTGAACTTAAAAACCCACAATTCCATAACTCAAATAACAAATAACTCAAAATAACACTTTTTTAAATAGATTTGAGCTTTTTAGTGTTGATTTTAGTAATATAAGGCTTAGTTTTTCACATCAATCCCGTTTTTTGCTTGTTTTAAGCAAACAATAGCCAAAACGGGCTTATTTTTCAAGCACGTTTTTTGGCTAAAATTAAGAATAGAAAAGTTGATTTTAGCACGCCGTTTTTCTTTCTGTGTAGTTGAATTTCAATACTGTTGACTCACTCATAATGAAAATTTCATGAGTACTTATGAGTAGTGAAAAAACGATTCATTGCTGATCTCTGGTACCTACCTATTGTCCACCACTGTATTTCTAGATCTTCTTACTCTTCCTACAGCAAATTTCTATATTCGAAAGAAATTAAGAACAAAAACCGAAACAGAGAGGAGAAGAAAAATATGAGAAGTGTGCGTGTGTGTGTGTGTGTGTGTGTAATTTTAGAATTCTTCGTAATTTGGTAAGAATATTATTTTTATTTTTCGAAAAAAAAAAAAACGAAGAATATAAAGAGAATTAAAAAAAAAAAATTATTTAAGATTTTTGAAATAAAACCAAAAAGGAAAAGCAAAAAATTAAACAAAATTAATTCATGTAGAAAATCTGTTAGAGATTCTTAAAAAACAAAATCGCTTTCATTTGTTGACATGAACACAGAATGAAAATAAAAATTTAAAATTAAAAACAGAAATAAAAAAATAAAAAAAATGAAATCGAAAACGAAAACGAAAAAAGATTTTCAAATTAATGAATTAAAAGAAAATGAAACATATAATAAAAGAACTAAAATAAAAACACAGACAAAATGAAATAAAAATACAAAAAAAAAAACATTTGAAAACAAAGCATTTGAAGACAACGAACACATTCGTTTGCCAAATACGAGTAGTGTTACTACGTCATAATGACGACCCCTTTAATTTCAACGAGTGGGGGGATAAAAGCAATTTTTATAATGTTAATGTTTTTGTTTATCATCAGTTTAAGGGGGTGACCTTATCAAATGCGAACACTAGAGGGTGGCCCATAAATACAACTTTCATGCGTAAAAATTAAATACACCCGGCTAATGACATACTCGTAGTGTAGGTTGGTTTGCTACTATGAATGGACAAACTTGAAAAAATATGAAAAAAATTGGCATTTTCCGAGTTCATCATCTCATCAAATCTCATAGCATATTAAGTCAAATAAATGATATATGCAGTGGTGTTGTGCTAATTTTTTTTTTACCGGAACGCGTATATATAAGTATATAGACAGGGCCGATCCTGGGTAGGCGGCCGCTCTGTGCGGTCTCATGTCCCAAATTTAACGACGGGGGTGATTTTCCATGATAATCGTGGCGGGGTCTTTTTTTAGGTCTCATGTCCCAAACGACGGAGGGAAGGAGATTTCCCCCAATTTTCGCCCGTCGCGGCCGAAAGGGTTAAAAAATGGTTTTAAATACTCAAATTCTTAAATAGTTCGGGTTCGGGTTCACGTATTTGTTTCGGTTCGGGTCGAGTTCCGGTTCAGCAGAAAAAAACGTTCCGGACTCCGGTTCACGGTTCGGAAAAACAAGCCGGTTCGTTCCGGTTTTTGTTACGGTTCGGGTTCGGTTCAAGCCCTTGTTTATAAAAATACATATGTATAAAAATTCGTCAAAAATTAGAAAAAAAAAAATCAGCAATTCTTTTTAATTTTTTTTTTTTCAAAACGTCAGCCAATTCTCGTTATCAGAAATCATCTTTAGTTCCGGAACGCGTTCCTGTCCAAAAAGGAAGTAAAGGAACGACGTTCCGGAGCGTTCCGGCTCGACAACACCACTGGATATATGTATGTATATCGTTTTAGAGCCCCTTTCCAACAAGTCTTACATTTTGGAAATCGGATCAGAAATGTTTGAGTAATCCAGAAATTTGTGCGTGAAGTCAAAAAATAAACAGTTTTTGTCAAATAAAAAAAGTTTGGAGAGTTCGAGAATTATAAAAAAACGTATTTTTGAGTTCTACTCAACTAACTGAACAACGTGGACTATGTAGTTACTCGGGTGTATTTTCACTGTCGCACCGTGTTATTAATTAGTGAGCGTGTACCTGGTTTAGCAAGTTCATCAACTAAATAATTACCCGTGATATCCCTATGACCGGGACATATCCCCACAAAACTACGGGGACTTGCAACATATGCCAATCGGTTTAGATTTGAACGTTGCACCAGGAAGAAATCTGATCGCCGCTTGGCTGTAAGACTAATTGGATATGTTAAGAATTCGAAATCCCTTCCTCAGTATTAGTTTCGCACCGGATTTACGACTATTACCTCGGCCTGAGACACACTGCAGTAGTCTGGGAAGTGGAGATATGTCTAAAGAGAGATATTAATTTTGCGGACCTTATCACATACATATGTATGTAATTGGGCATTACAACTAGCCTAGCTTCTCACACCTACAGTTTAAAGTCGACTTTTGATTGCAATTTTTATTTACTCTCAGAATTTTTGCCAGAAATCTGCTGAGAGGAAGTCGCCGAAGAAATATTTTTTCATATTTACGTTTTGATATCTGACCTGGGGTTTGAACGGTGGCTTTACGTCTAATAAGCCAACACACTACCTACTCGACCTACGGCACCTTATACCAATGTGAAGACTGGAGTGGTTTTGTTGCTGAGTATGGTACACAAGACCATAACTTAAGAACTTAAGTGCAAGACACACTGCATTAATATGTTAATGAACTAAGGCAAATGCCTTCAGTTTATTGGTATCGTGGAACAGGCATCTAACATAGACCATAACATGTGGAGTAAACCTGACAGTATTTTAAGATTAGCTTAAAAGAGTACATTGCGCAAGACCTAAGGAACCCAAGGTCAATCAAAGAACACCCACTAAGACGTACGATTCTCTAAGAACTAGCGCAGTACGACTTTATATGGAAGAATAACAGCAGCAAACCGTGTAAGGTCGCCTTAGTCTAGGAGGTACCGTGTTGATTTATTAGACGAGAGTCTCTAGTTAAAACGCCAGCTCAAACATCTCGAACGAAATTAAATATAAAAAATTTCATCGCCTTCCTCTCAGTAGTCGTCTGGTAAAAACTCTGAGAGTAAGCAAAATTGACATGAAAAGTTTTAAAAAAAAATCTATCCGGCTTTAAACTGCCGATCATATCACTTACGAATAAAATTAATACTCACAAGGTGAATGGTGTGAAATTCTATGATGTAATCTCCTGACTAAAAGGTTGTAATTAAAAATTAAATAATTAAGTTACCGTGAAAGGTGGAGATACTTTGAAAAAGTTTCTAGAGCATATGAAATATAGAAATACTTCTACATAGCCTTGGACATAACGGCGATTGATAACTTTGCAAAATGATCCGACCCAATCATATCCAACGCTTGTAGGATCTCCAGTATGTAAAGCATGACCTGTATTGCTAGGAGCCGAAAAATGAATGCTTGCACAGTAGAGATGAGCGATATTTTCAAAACTGTGATTTAATCACGGTGATTGATAATTCACTGATAACTACAGTGATTGAAATTGCCAAATAACAATTACTAATAATGTCGTTCTTTCAAAATTGTTACATACTCAAATTTATTTCATTTTATTTTGAGCGAGGCAGAATTACTCGTAGATGATGCTGATTATTTACTTTTGTCTTTTATACATGAACTTTCTGTGAAACTTAATTGTCAAACTTCGTATAAAAAAAAATTACATTAAAAATAATAACATTGATGACACCACTTTGATTTTGTTTAGTAGTCTTTTCGTAGTATGTATCAGAGGTCAGCAACGAGTATTCAAAACGATGAGTAGATTCGAGTCATACTTATTATTTCTGATACTTATACGCATTCATACTTATTTTAATATGATACTCATACTACTCATACTCAAAGTTGGAAGTACTCGTCGTATTCATACTTAACAATACGCATAATGTTATTGACTTCGACTCGTCTCTACTTAACATTTACACGAAGCACAAAATAAGTATGATTCGCGTACGAACACTACTATACTCACAAGAAGATTGTGTGTATGCTTTGCTTGTTGTCTTTGTCTTTCCTTTCTTCTTTTTTTGTATATGCAACAATAACAAAGGCTGTAAATTTTGATGAATGATTCGAGCCACTCGAATCACTTATAAGTATTATAAGTATTTTTCTAAATTTATGAATCAGAATGAGTAGGCGTATGAATCAAACACATTTCGAATGTTGTAAGTTTGATGTCAACGTTGTACTCATACTCATTGTAACCTATACTCATAAATCAATGCTGTAGCGAGTACGAATGAATCAGAGTAGTTGAATTTCAATTCTGTTGATTCACTCATACTCAAAATTGCATGAGTGCTTATGAGTAGCGGAAAAACGATTCATTGCTGATCTCTGGTATGTATCTAGTTGTCTCTTTCTTACGACTTAATAAAATACGTTATTGTCATTATTGTATTATTGGAATACTGTGATCACAATCACTGTTTTAAAGAACAGTGATTAACAAATCACGTTCACTAAGAACAACGTTCTTCAAAAATCACTGGATCGCTCATCTCTATTGCACAGGCATATGGGGTATATTTAAGAAAAGTTTTCTACGCGAGATTAACAAGCCAGTCTGCATCGGCGGAAAATATTGGTAGAATTTATATGCCGACATTGATATAAGAAAACGCATTAAACAGAAGACCCTGTGGTTTAACATGTTGTGCGAGTTACTGAAGATATTCTAGTGAGAACAGCTTTGGAGTTCTCATAAAATGGTGATTAATGGAAAGATCAATTTGAGGACAAACTCTCTACGTTTGGTATAAACAAATTGGATAAGATGTGCACCAAATCAAATCGCAAGGCTTATGACCGAATTGAGTTCAGACAAATTGTCATCTAAATAAATTAATAAGGATCTACGGTGAAGAGTACAAGAAGGAAATTACACAACAACATCAGTGTTTAACTGTAGAGAAAAGAACACTTCTTTCTGAACCTCGAATTTGTTGCTAACATGTCCTTAACTCATCAGTTGTTTCAACGTCGGTTGGTTTAATGTAAAGATATAACGTTGAGCCTCACCCAAAGTTGCCCACCTAAAAAAAATAGAAACACTTGGGACAGCAATTTTTTCTTCTCGAATTGAAAACAAACATGGCCTTAGCTATTCAGTTATTTCCGAAGTATTGTTCGGTTAGTAGGGGATTGCTAATCTAGAAAGAGGGGTTCCTGTTCTTAAGGATATCTCACAATTATTCTATTAATTTGAACTTTTCTAATCAATCAATAAAGTGGAATAACACTTGACGAAGCTGCCGGAGTCCTCAAAAGTGAATCTTCTTTACAGACGGAATATACGATAAAGTTTGAAATTTGCCAGCAACATCTGTGACATAAGAACGGGGAACAAATTGCTATGAATTGAAGAGGCCAAGAAGGAGTTGATGATTTGCATGGCCACTGCTGAATCTTCTATCGTATGCATACAGTTTGCGGGAAAACATTTCGAAATTAAAATGCCTAGGATAGGATAGGTTAAGTATGAGTGGAAGTCGTTCTAATTCACAACATCTACAATCAAGCACATTCTGCATCGTAAAACCAACCTGTGACCCTTTCGAAGGATTACATTCCATTTTCGCCAGATGCCTACTAGAGTGAGCAGGACAATCTCCTCTTTATCCTTATCTCCACAGTTGCGATAGTAGCAGTTATAGCGGGTTATCGATTTCGTGGTTTCAAAAGTAAACATAAATAAAACACATATGTAAAAAATATTTTTTCATGATATTTCTTTTTTATTGTAAAGTTTGAACGTTGACATTATGTGTGAAACACTACATCATTGAAATGACCTCCACGCGAAGTGTTGCAAGCATTGATGCTTTTGAGGTAATTTTCGACCACTTTTTGACACATATTGGGCAGTATCTCAGCCATAACTGTTGACGAATGTTGGCTTTTAAATGCTCAAGAGTTGAAGATTTATCTGCACAAACACGGTCTTTCGCGTAGCCCCACAAAGAAAAGTCTAATGGTGTCAAATCGCATGATCTTGGTGGCCAGTTGATATCGCCACGACGAGAAATTACGCGGCCAGGAAATGTCTCTTGCAATAAAGCCATATTCGCTCGAGTTGTGTGGCAGGTGGCACCGTCTTGTTGAAACCACATATTCTCCAAGTCGTATTCTTCAATAGCAGGCAAAAAAAAGTCCGGTTATCATATGACCATAACGCTCCGAATTGACGGTGACAGTCGTTTCATCGTCGTTTTCGAAGAAGTAAGGTCCAATCACACCTTCGGACCAAAGAGCGCACCAAACAGTGACTTTTTCTGGATGTAATGGTCTCTCTTCAATTACTTGACGATTCTCAGAACCCCAAATACGACAATTTTGTTTATTAACATACCCACCGAGTGTGAAATGTGCTTCATCACTGAAGAAAATTTTGTTCGATACGTGGCTCAATCACCATTTTTGTAGTAGATTTTGATAATTTTTATGCGTTGTGTGATAGTCAAGCGATCCAACTTAGTTTGACAGATGTCGAATTCCAGTCCCATACTTTTGAAACCACGAAATGGATAGCCCTTTATTATACACCACAGCGTAGTGCGTGAATCTCCAAACGATAATATCCGGTAATTATGGACACAAACAAGGTCATTCGCTGCTTGTTCATCTTATCATATAAACCGTCCAACTATTGTCAAGATAGCATCCTAATTGCCTAGCTATCCGGCTGTCACTCGCCGCCAGTACGTCAAAGTTTGTTTATTGCATATTTAAAGCCACGCCTTTCTGGTTTAGCCAGGCTACAGCCTTCTTGATAACAATTAAAGTAAACACTGCAATTATCAAAATGGTTACTTTGACTATACATACATAGTATATGTACATATGTACAATGTGTACGTACTTATCTTATAGCGGAGACACAAACCTTACCATGACCTTATTTTAACCTCTAAATGTTTTACGCAATATTATGGGATTTATTTCCTTTCACAGATATTATTTCTCCAGATTATTTTTCAAAACAAAAATGTTTATTTTCTCGATCGTTTTGTTTAGAATTTCGTAAGAATTTTTTTTCATAGAGAAAAGAGAGAGAGAATAATAGAGAAGTAGAGCGAGAGAGAGAGGTAGCATATAATAATTTTATAAACAAAAGAAAATTGAGAGCGCACAACTCATGCAGTGTCTACAAGAAAGATATTTTAAGAAACAAAATACGAATACGACGAACACCAAAGAGGAGATCTATTTTCACCATTCGGGACAAGTGGATTCGATATGAAAATTTATCGAGCAACAGTAGACAGACACCAAATGCTGCGTAATACAAAACGCGCCAAACAGAATTACAGAAATATACATACATACACAGAAGAAGAAGGCGAAACAGAAATCTATACCCACGCAAAGTCAAGGCATTTATTTACACTTAAAAATTTTTATTTATTTTTTGTGTTTTTTTTTTTATTAAATTTTAATTTTATTTTTAAAATATTTTCCAATAGAATCAGAAATGATAATAAAAATCGAAAAATTTTCTTTTTTTCTTCTCTATTTACAGTCAACGCGTGTAAAATACCGATTTTTATAAACAAAAAAAAAGTGAAAAAAATACCGTTATTATGTTGTAATACGGCTAAAAAATATTTTTAACGGTAAAAAAAAAATAATTTTACAAAACTTCCGTTAATTTGTAAGAAAGAAAAAAAAATTGTGATTGTCGGTTTTTTAAAGACCCACGCCGGCACTAACCACCCTCAAACAAAATGCTGCAACATCCCGCCTCAGATTTTTATGATTTGGCTGCAGCCAATGCTGCAGTTTTAAGTTCACGCCAGACGCCTCCATATAGCCCTACCGGCCTTACGGTAGTGGGTTTAACCAGTAATAACAACAACAATAATAGCACAACTAGCAATAATAATTTGGACATGCTATCACATAACGGTAATGCCAATACAGCAACATTATCTACACATTTAGGCGGTCAAAATACAAGTACAAATGGTGGTGTTGGCGGCGGTGCCAGTAATGGAGGCTCTAATGGTCGTGAATCATTACCCAGTTTTGGTTTTACCCAGGAACAGGTGGCGTGTGTTTGTGAGGTGAGTGTGTGTATTTTTACGTTCTTTACATTGTTTACATTTACATTGTTTACTCAATTTAATTGTTTACATGGTTTTAATCAATCAGTATTGCTTTATTCAAATTTGAATAATTGAATAATTGTTGACAGACAATAAAGATCAGAAATAATCTTTTGCTGATACAAGACATTACCTTTCTTAGTAACAATCCTGGCTTTATTACCATCTGCGAGGTTAAGTTGCTTAGATTAGGTTAAATTGCAAGGGAGATACCGACATTATCTATTCCGTCATACAATTAGAAATTTTATTCGGCATCTCAAAGCCATTCCAATAGTTTTTTATTCAAATAACCTTTGGCTAGATACGTTCTGTCCGAAAGCACAAGCATCGGGCAATTAGGGGTTTAGGTTAGAGGACGTGTACTTGTCAAATGGAGGTCAAGTTGACCTATTGTACAAATCGTCCTTAAGATGAGAGGATAATAGAGGGGATAGGACAAAGGAGAGGAAGTAAGAAAGGGAGAATAAGGGAGCGGAGGAATTACACAGACCAACAAACACACAAGAGAGAGCGCGACTACACTAATGAAGCCCTAGCACTTCTCAACCAGCTCAAACTGACAATGAATCTATGGAGAGCCTTGATGTCGGCTCTCGACACAGACTTCAAACCTTCCAAGAAGCTCCTGCCAAGGGGTCTTCAACCTCAACCTACTAAGGGCTGGACAGTTACAGAGGAGGTGTTCGATGGTCTCCAACTACTCCTCACTGCAACATACCCTACTATAGACCGTCTGGGATATGTTCCAGATCCTTGTCAGCGACCCAATCTTGCAGTGCCCCGTAATAAACCCAATAACTAACCTTAAACTGGCCTTATCCAAGCCCAGCAGCCAACCTGTTCTTACACTGTCTATAGTACATAGAAGGACAATAGCAGAGAGATGTTCTGCGGTCTCCTTTTCTTTGTCGTCGTTACAGCTTCTGCAGAGGCTTCCACACGCCCATTCTTCGGACGTGTGCACCCAGTGTCCCATTATAACTGCTTTCCTAAAGTGGAATCTAGACCAGATTTAACGTAAATTTTGTTCTGAATATATAAGTACATATGGGAGCCGATCTGTCTTATCCCTCTGCAAGTGGAATAGAATAAGTGAAGTTTGTGTGAAGGACCATTTATTTGGAAGGTCCTTCATGGATGAAAGCTAATCTCATGTATGAATTCAATCAAATAATGCATTGCACCGGCCTACGCAAGGTCTTCGGATTTGTTACATGCAATGCCTCGTTATCTCCTCCAAAAAGTCCTGGACCGTCTTGGACAATCCCAGATGTAGGATCTAATGGCGAGCGGATTGGCTGTAAGGGATTAGTACAGCGGCAGTCATTATAGTGATTATTTCCGCTTGAATAGTACTACACTAAAAGGGTAATGCGAGAGACAATGTAAATTTCAACACTTCTGAAAAGATTCCAAATCCGACTGTGATTGCGTCAATGAAGTCCTCTGGGAGATGTAAACCGTTTTCATACCGTATAGATATCTGCATTATAAAACCAGGATAGTAAACAGGTTCAGGTATAGTGTAGTCGATAGGTATACCCATATCAACTATAACCAAGATTCTGCCATGAAGATAGCTTCTATACTTCCGTGGTATTTTGGCGCTCTAGTCTTATTGCCGCATTAACTGCTACTTGTTTCGCCAACTTGTCAGTTAAGGATAGCAAACAATTGCACGATGATGTTCTTCTAAGAACACTTGTTATCATAGTCATGCACTCAAAACGGGTTTATAATACGCTTCAAACGGGTGTCCACAGTTCAAACCCAAGGTCAGGTATCTCCATCAAAACAAAATATGAAAAAATATTTTATTAGTGTTTTGTGGCAAAAACTCGGGGACTAAAAGCTTCTCAAAAATCTGTCGTTCGGAGTCGACTTGAAAATGTAAGTCCCGCCACTCATGTATAAAATTAACAGCACACAACATAAGTGGTGTGAGAAGCTAGATCGTAACCCTGACTGAAGGGTTGTAATGACAAGTTATGTATGTATGTAACTAAGGACTTCTATTCTGAAGATACGGAGACTTCTAGTGTTACCCTTGAGGCTTATGCCTCTGACTTCAAAATACTGGATAGAGTGGACCGTGGTGTATTTATCAAGGCTACTGATATAAATCTTTCAGTAGGCTGCCTGACCACTGTAGTATTTTCCAGGCGGTGTTTGTGATCATTTTTAAAGCAACGCAATGCTTTTTGGGTGACGGTATTTTTCCTAAAAATCTCTAGCCAGGAGCTCACAAACTCCAACATTTTACACGGAGTAGATATTCCTACTGCCTTACTTAGTCTAGGTATTCTCTACTTATTTTACAGGGAAGTTCAATTTTGTTCGCAGCAGAAAGGTACACGGAATATTAATAGACTCTGCTGGACTTGTATGGATAAGAAGAGGACTGATCTACTATTATCCTTAAATGCCAAAGCAAACCACCGCAAAATTACAATGCTCATGAGCTATTGTCTTATTGAAAGGCATGCATAAATACTTGGCATTCAATTGAATTACGCAAGTCATTCATCCCAGAGTTTCAAGCTTCCTTTCGTTGATCTGATGGAATAAAATTCCTCCTTTAGCTGTTAAAGCTGACTTCTGTTGTCGTTAGAATTTTCAAATTTCAACAGTTTAGCTGTAGGAACGTTCTCCATAGTAGATTATTTCCTATCAATCGCACTAAGCTCACAGTTCAACTCGTTTCTAACAAGACCGCAGCAGAGTTGTAATCGTTGTAGCCATAAGATATTTTCTGCCCTGACAGGTGTTAATAGAACCAACACATATGTACTGTTGTTGGTTGTATAAGAAGGTGACTATCTAAGAAAAGTTTGTAGGAGATGATTGGGTCTTCATTACAACAACGTAAAGAAGAACAAGACCATAATACCTTGTATCCCGTTTATTTGTTTTGCGTCGTTCAGGACTAGAAAGAGACTACAACCATTGAACTATGGCAGTGTTGAAAAATTCAGTACTTTAATACTTTTTTCAATACTTTTTTATTATTACATATTTTATGTCGTATGCTTTTCAACTATTAATGCATTAGCAACGTAATGCTAAAGGTAGAATTTGTCTTTAGCCCCGGTTAACAAAACGTCCACGGAACGTACGTTCGTTTTTAAAATATAAAAAGCAATGAGAACGCCTGCCGAACCGACCGACTTATGATTTCGACTATTGATTTCCGTCAATGTTTGACTACACGGATCTTTTACGTTGTGTTACGTTCATAATCAGCAGTTTTTGTTTTATATGAGAGGAACACGTATAAGTCGTTAGTTTTTCTGTTCCGTACCGTACGTGCATTAAATATTAAGAAATAGTCTAGTAGGTAGTGTGCTGGCTTACTAGATGGAAGCCCGCGGTTCATACTCAATCTCAGACATCTCCAAAATAACGAAAAATGAAAAAATATTCCTTCGGCGACCTCATTCTGTCAGAAACTCTGAGAGTAAATAAAATTGCCATGAAAAGTTTCTCAAAAATCTGTCGTTCGAAGTCGACTTTAAACTGTAGGTCCCGCCACTCATATATAAACCTAACACACACACAACATAAGTGGTGCGAGAAGATAGGTCATAATCCTAATTGATGGATTGTAATGTATGTATGTATTTTTTTACAAAAGTACCATTTGATGCGAAAAAGTACTCTTTCAGTTATAGTTCAGTACCATTTTAAAATTTCAATTTTTAAACATAGCTGCTATGGTAGGAAATCAAATTACTAAAAATATAGACGATGATATTCGAAAACGTCCATTCAGTTAAAGCATGAGTGAGCTTTAGTTTTAAAGATTCCAGATTTTGAAAGGCAATGGCATATGGGTATCTGTGTTCATATGTAAATAGATTTAATGGGATGGAAGGTTTCACTACCCCCTCCTAATGCAATGTTCTGTGATCAGTATATCGTATAAGTCTTTTATGTTTACACCATGTAATCTATTTGTAACCTATTCTTAACCAATTTGCATGTCTTATAAAAACATTGAAAAGTTTTCTAATTTTGTCAAATTTCTGTTTCTTTTTCCCAATAGGTTTTACAGCAGGCTGGTAACATTGAAAGACTGGGCCGTTTTTTATGGTCATTGCCACAATGTGATAAATTGCAATTAAACGAATCTGTGCTAAAAGCCAAGGCCGTTGTTGCATTCCATCGCGGTCAATACAAGGAATTGTACCGACTATTGGAACATCATCAATTCTCACCACACAATCATGCCAAACTGCAAGCGCTGTGGTTGAAAGGTGAGTTTAATAACACACAAACACATACTCCCGCACTCTCCCTTGATTGTTTTCTGTTCTGTGTTTTTTTTTTAAATCGTTTGTTTACATTTTTTAATTTGTTTTTTTTTTATTTTTGTTTTATTCTTGTTGTTGCTTTTATAACAACAATAATGAAATATATTAACAGCTCATTATGTGGAAGCCGAAAAACTGCGTGGAAGACCATTAGGTGCTGTGGGTAAATATCGTGTTCGTCGTAAATTTCCACTGCCACGTACAATTTGGGATGGCGAAGAAACAAGTTATTGTTTTAAGGTAAATAATCCTTCTGCTGCTTCTTCTTTTCTTCTTCATTTTATTTTATATTTTGGCCATGAATCCTTAGTGTTGCCAACGTAAAATAAAGATACAGATACAGAGAGTGTAACCGTTATAAGGAAATCATAAAAATGTTTTTTTTTTTTTTTTATTTCTTCATTCGCTATTCACTTTCGATGTTACATGTTACACTTACAATCAATTTTATACGATGGGAAAATATTTCATTAATTCATTGTAATTATTTTTTAAGGGTTTCCATGGTTTCGTAATCTTTTTTTGTTTTTTTTTTCTTCTTAGTTTTTGCTCCTTACAAAAGGGGTTGTTTGTTTCACATGCTTAGTTAGCGTAGCTTAAAAGTAACATTTCCCATATGAGTGGTCGGTAACATAATTTAGGGTTTCATTTGATTAAAAATTTTTAATCGCCATGTTTGTTGCACAGATTTATTTACGAAATATTTGGTAATTTGATTTGATTTTTTTTAATTTCGATTTTTTTTTTTTTTAGGAAAAATCTCGTTCGGTATTAAGAGACTGGTATGCGCACAATCCTTATCCATCGCCGCGTGAGAAACGTGAATTAGCAGAGGCTACGGGACTGACAACAACACAGGTGAGTTTCAAAAATTTCAAGTTTTACTCCAAGTACCAGAACATATTAAAGAATACTTCATACCAGCGGTTGAACTTTAATTTCTTCTTTCTTTACGGTACGGTACGGAACAGAAAAACTAACGACTTATACGTGTTCCTCTCATATAAAACAAAAACTGCTGATTATGAACGTAACACAACGTAAAAGTTCCGTGTAGTCAAACATCGACGGAACGTTATGAAACTTACTTTCGTTTGTAGCATATGAAGAGCAATGTTAATGCTTACCGAAATCATATGTCGGTCGGTTCGGCAGGCGTTCTCATTGCTTTTTGTATTCTAAAAACGGGGCTAAAGACAAATTCTACCTTTAGCATTACGTTGCTAATGCGTTAATAGTCGAAAAGCGCAAGACATAAAATATGTAATAATAAAAAAGTACTGAAAGCGTCGCTGGGGTACTCCGGTATTTTTGAAATGGAAAAGTACTGAATAAAGTACTAAAGTACTGAATTTTTCAACACTGATACAAATCCAGCAGAGTATACTAATATTCCGTGTACCTTACTGCTGCGAACAAAATTGAACTTCACTGTAAAATAAGCAGAGAAAATCTATAATACCGAAGGAAGTAGGAATATCTATGCCCTGTAAAATGTTAAAGCTCTGTAACGACCCTGGTAAGAGATTTTTAGGAAAAATAACGTCACCCAATAAGCATTACGCTGCTTTAAAAATGATCATGACCACAGCCTGGAAAATAAGGGGTGATCTTTAAGAGCTATAGGAAAATTTTTCAAAAAAAAAAACAGATAAAATTCAGAAAAATGCATGAAATCTTTATTTGAATCGATAGTACGGTCCATATAATTTAATGTTTGAAGATTATTTCATGCAAATGTTGACCGCGACTGCGCCTCAAATGGTCCATCCGCTTGTTGTCTAACAATGCGTCAATTGGAGCGGGCTTGTCTGTATAGACATGAGCTTTAACATAGCCCCACAAAAAATAGTCTAAAGGCGTTAAATCGCACGATCTAGGCGGCCAATTGACCGGCCCCGAACGTGAAATAAATGTTCACCGAACTCGCCTCTCAATAAGTCCATTGTTACGGATGCTGTGTGGCATGTGGCACCGCCTTGTTGAAACCACATGTCATGCAAGTCAAGCTCTTGAATTTTGGGCAAAAAGAAGTTGGATATCATCTCACGGTAGGGCTCACCATTTACAATTGCGTTACGATTCGCAGCATCTTTGAAGAAGTACGGTCCAATGATGCCAAATTCAATGATATGCAAGCGTTGTTCGTTTGTAAGACGATTCATGGTTAAATTATAGACCAAACTGAAGATGTTTGACAGTGAAACAAAACACGAAACGTGCGTGAGCTGTTTAAACCAGTGTTGCCAAAAAGATAATAGCTAAAAAATCACCCTTTACTACAGAGATCAGGCAGCCTACATTTTTTTTTATCAAATCTTTTGTTTGCAATCTATTCTAGAACATTAAGCAAATGAGATTATTATTTAAGAAATTCAGATATGTTATTGGTTTCCAGTTATTTATACTTAAGTATATACATATATTATTTATATGTACCTACATACATATTTACAATTATAATTATAATTTACAGGCAAATAGATATATATACATATATATTATATAGGAAAAATTATATTAATTAATTTAATTATTTTTATCTAAATGGGAGATCTAAAACGTGAAATCTTTTTAATCGTCTGATTGTTAAACTACTATCTAATAAAGAGATGGCCAACGGATTAACGTGATTGCTTAATCTTTGAAGATATCTGTTACTGAAATTGTTTATTTCTTCTTTAATAAAAGGAATGTCCAAATCTCTATGTATTGCACTGTTTGTAATATACCATGGTGCTTTAACAATCATTCGCAGCGTTTTTGATTGAAATCTTTGTAGGATTTCAAGATTCGAGTTACTTGAAGTACCCCAAAGTTGAATGCCATAAGTTCATATGGGTTTCAAAATACATTTATAGAGAAGTACTTTATTCTCTAAACTTAACTCAGATTTTGGACCTAGCAACCAAAACATTTTCTTTACTTTCATGTTTAAAAGAGATCTTTTAGATATTATGTGGATTTTCCACGTTAATCGCCTGTCTAAAAGCATGCCTAAATATTTAACGTGATTACTTTTCGGAATTTGTGAACCATTCATGACTATTGCTGGGCAATCATTTCGTCTTAGGCTGAAAGTAACATGGGTAGACTTTTGTTCATTTACTTTTATATTCCAATAATTTAACCAGGTCTGCAGTTTATCAATCTGATTTTGAATCAGACTTCTATTGCCGACGAACTTGTTGCTAAGAATGCAGTGTCATCAGCATAAGTGGCCACAGTAACATTATCCAAACAAGGCATATCTGAAGTATAAATGGTATATAACATCGGTCCTAGTACGCTTCCTTGTGGTATTCCTGCTTCGATTTTGCAATAACTTGAGGTTTCATTGTTGACCTTTACATAAAAGTGACGTTCGCTTAAAAAAGATTTCAAAACTAAATAGTAAGGTGCAGGTAAAATACTTTTAATTTTGTAAAGCAGACCACAGTGCCAGACTCTGTCAAATGCTTGCTGTATATCTAGAAATACGGCAGAACAATACTCTTTTCTTTCCAATGATCCCGAAATTTCATTTACTAATCGATGACACTGTTCTGGTGTACCGTGTTTATGTCGAAAGCCAAACTAGGCAGCCTACATGAAAGTTTTATATCAGTAGCTTTGATGAATATAACACAGTCTACTCTATCCAGAGTTTTGGAGCCTCAAGGGTAACACTAGAAGTCTCCGTATCTTCAGAATAGAAGTCCTTAGTTACATACTTACGTAATTGGTCATAACAACCCTTGAGTCAGGATTACGACCTAGTTTCTTACATCACTTATGCTGTGTGTGTTAATTTTTATGCAAGAGTGGCGGGACCTACAGTTTAAAGTCGACTCCGAACGACAGATGTTTGAGAAACTTTACAAATACATTACGTTACGTTTCATTTAAAGGTTTTAGGGGAATCAAATTGATTTTTTTTTGTAAGTTTGGAAGTTAAGCAATATTGCAGAGAATTTAAACGATGTTTTTAATCAAATTATTATTATTTTAAGGAAATTGTCAAAAAGTTTTTATAATTACTTGCAAGCGTGATGAATTCTTTTAAATAATTGACAAGAAAAATGCATAATTAGTTTAAAGTATTTAATTGACTAAAAAATTTCATAATTAATCAATATTTTAAAATCAAAAATTTTCTTTAATTTTGTGTTTTTAATTTTGCAGGTTTCTAATTGGTTTAAAAATCGTCGACAAAGAGACCGTGCAGCGGAACATAAAGAGTAAGTTTTTCAAAATATTTTTCTTTAAGATTTTATTTACAAATTAAGATTTTAAAAATAATGATGTGTCAACTAAAGGTTAGCATTCGCCGTGTAATGTTTTTCAATGTTTTGCGGTAATTAATCTTCATTTGAAAAGAAAGAAATTTAATTTTTAAATAAATTTTATTCAACTTTTTATTTAAAATTTAAAAGCAATTTACATACAGCAAACTGCATCACTCTCTTTTTTTATGTACAAATATCATTAAACAAGGTGAAAATTAATGATTTTACAAGTATACATTTTAAAAAAAGAAACATTTATACAGTGTTGTTCATTCGCAGAGTATAAAAAAAATAAGTAAATATGTCAAGGTCTTATATTTTTAATATCATTTTAAATATTTTATAAAACATTGCAACACAACCGAAAAATATTAAAAAAAACAACGAAAATTCAAAGAAATTCTGCCACTTTGCATGGAAATTTTACAAAAAAAAATTTTTTCTTTTCTTCGCTACAAATACGTTAATAAATGATGAGACAAATAATTTTGGCAAGCAAAAAATTTATTATGAAAACAATATACCATACACAATACATATGTATGTATATGCAAAGAAAAAGCAATTAAATTTATTAAAAAAAAATATGTAATGAAAAAAATTTATTATTACAGTGTCGTTAAACAACTATTTCTTGTAGAATTGATGATTTTTAAACACTTTACTTACTTACACTGGGTCATTACAACTCTTGGGTCAGGTCATGTTGTGTGTGTTCATTAAAACTTAATGAAACTTAAAAAAAAAACACAGTAAATTTGCAAATATGGATGAAATATTTATTTGGGACCTTAACTGAATGCCCCAGGGCTGGTGCACTACTCCCGGAATCCTCTTCAGTCGACTTGGAGATGCCACTTACCTCGGTCAAGCTGGCCATCGTGGAAATTCTTTCGAGACGCTAACCTATCTTGTTTCAATAAGTAGTCCTGCTCCACCGCTAGGCTCACTTGGCCCTCGATGGATAGAAGGCGCAGCAACCAGTTACTCGGACTTGGTCGTGACATCATCTCAGTCACTGTGGCCGTGCTTACGGGTCATTGTGTTATGCGAAGACACGCGGAGATCTATCTAATCCATCTAACGACTTCTGCCGTGGATGTAGATCCGCTGAGGAAGAGGAGACTATTGTCCACTTTCTTTGTCAATGCCCATCTCCTGCGAGGTGTAGATATAGATTATATGGCTCCCCAATCCTTGTCAGCTTCACGGAGCTATAGTCCATTGATGTCTAGGATATAGCTTCTTTTATCAAATCTTCGGGCTGGTTTCCAGCGTATGGTAGTCGCGCTTTAGAATGCTGCGCTGACCAATTTCTTCTCCCCTGATTTGGAGAACTTGGTACAGAGACTGCGTTCACCTGTGGCGTCACAACGGGGCGCAACGCGTGCTCAAGTGAGCTTTTGGCATCAAGACTACCACTCTAACCTAACCTAACTTAATGCCTTTTCTTATATGTAGTTTACATTTACAGCCACAGGAAAAAGTTTACATACACTCCTTGTATGTAGAGTTTTTCCCCGTTATTTTTGTTTTTTTTTTTAAACATAGAAAGGTTCCTGGTACTTTAGTTTGTTTTGCTCTATTTTCTGTTGAATTTTGTATTGTGTGGAGGCAAATTCAATATTCGTCAAAGTACTCATTGTATCAAACTCACAGCCACTAACGGATCATGACAAGAGGGCTTACCTCACATTGAATAACACAATGAAACATATGGGCTACCGAGTGAACATGCCTGTGAATGGCAAGCTACACGCTAACCTAAGTATAGATGGAGAAAGTACTACGAGACACCAAATAGTATAACGACTGGCGAATAACAATTTAAAGAGAAGTTTAGGTTTCTGATTTGACTTGCACAGATCAGCAATGAGTATTCAAAAAGATAAGTAGAATCGAATCATACTCATAATTTCTGATACTTATACGCATTCATACTTATTCTCATATCATGGAACCTCTACTCATATTCAAAGTTTGAAGTACTCATCATATTCATACTTATAAACACGTATGATGTTGTTGATTTCGACTCTCCATAACTCAACATTTACAAGCGTCACAAAATAAGTATGATTTGCATACGAACACTAAAAACTCACTGGAAGGTTGTGTGTTTGCTCTGCATGCTGCTCTGGCTTTTTTGCTTATGTATCTTTTTTTTATTATTTTATAAGTTCAACAACCACTCTGTAAATTTTGATGAATGATTCGAGTCACTCGTTTGATGTCAACGTTGTACGCATACTCATTGCAACGTTGTAGTGAGTATGAATGAATCAGAGTATGTAGTTAAATTTCAATATTGTTGACTCACTTACATACATATGTACAGTCGAACTTCTCTAATTTGAACTTCTATTACTTGAATTTTCTGTAAGTTGAAGCACATCTCGTGGCAACAGCATCTTGGAGAGAAATTCTATCAGGTTTTACTTCTTTAACTTGAACTTCCATAACATGAATTCCTCTATAACTTGAAGTAAAACGGTAGTACAACGTTTCTATAATTTGAATTTTTTCGAAAAAAATTTTGTTTTCCTGGCAAAAATTACCGAATTAGTCGCCAATAGTGAATATATGTTCCTTTCTACTTAATTTGCTATAAAAATCGCAACATTTTATGCAAAATTACATTAAATTGCCAACACTGAAATTTATACATACCGCTCCTTTATTGCAACATAGTCTTATCTCAAAAAATTAAAAATTTGTAGTTACTTAAGCAAAACTGCTCTTTTAGACCTTCTGTACATGTTGAAAAAAAAAATCAGTTTTATATCCCAAGCTGAACCGAAGTTATAGCAAAAAGTGTTTGCGGCAATTAGATCATAGGACTTATGTCTTGAACACTTAAATCGCATTTTGCCAAGTTCAAGTTTTTTTGAGATATGACTATGTTGCAATAAAGGAGCGATACGTAGTTCGAATTAAAGGAAATTGTAAACACGATAGTAATGTGCTGGAATGCATTCACAACTTATCAAGAGCTTGGGATATTGATGCCACTAGAAAGACAATTTCAAACTGCTTTACAAAATCTGGATTTAGACAGCATTCAGTGTGGGAGGGAGAAGATAACATATCTTTGGTATTATTAAATGATTTTAACGACAACGAGAATGTTTCAAAATATAACTATAAAGTCTGGCTACATTTGAATGAAGTAGAATCTATAAGTTATACTGTTCAAGACTTTTTGGACATCGATAATGAATTGATTACTTCTGAATTTCCAACTGATGAAGATATTATTGACTGAATATGTCATCGAATCAGAACCACACTCTGAAGAAATAGTAGATAGCGATGTGGACGACGTTGAGGAAACAGTTAGATTACCGTCCAGACAAGTTATAAATGATTCATTTAAGACTTTAAATCAGTGTTTACCATTTCATAGCACAATTGTGCGGAGAGAACTCACACGCATTTTTGTGCTTTATGATTTAGTTGTCGATCAGACTGCGGAATGACACTCAAAAAATATTTTATGTTAAAAGATGCTAATATTCAATGCCTTATATCTATGTATGTTATAAAACATTTAAAGAATGTAGGGAATATGTTCTTAAAAGACATTTTGTATGTTAATATGTATAAAATGGATTTTTTATTTTTATTTATCTAAAATTATTAAGCCGAACATAGATAGTTTTATATACGTTGATGAAATGAAAATCAAAATAGCGTATATTACTAACACTTTTCTATGGCTGTAAATAAATAAATTCTCTCACTTATTTTCTCTCTCTTACTCACTAATACATAATCAAAAATTTTTTGGTAACCCCTGCTTTAAATGTACTCTTGAATACAAATGAAAACGCAAAAGATGACCTATACAAAGCACTACACAAATTAGAATCACTTTTTGCTCAAGCAAATGTGAAGAAATTCAATCAAAAATTACTGAGTATTTTAGTAAATAATTATACCTTTACAAAATTACAAATAGCTGTTGTTTATTTAATTTGGATCATTTTTAAATTTTATTCCCAAAGTTGAAGTTTCTATAAGTTGAAGTTTTTTTCTGGATAATGGTGATTCAATTTATAGAAGTTCGACTGTATATTCAAAATTTCACGAGTGCTTATGAGTAGCGAAAAAACGATTCATTGCTGATCTCTGTTTCCCACCCTATATTTCGTTTTTAACGCCAATTAAATTTGTAAAAATATTCTAAGTTCAGAAATTTCCTTAAAATTTTATTTTCTTTTGAACTTTTTATCTGTCTAGAATGCATCTTCCATGTCTTTTATTTCAAAAAGATTTTTTTTTTTTTGTTAATTTCATTCTTTGTTAAAATAAATACTGCCCGTGTACACATGTTTGCATATACTTTTTACTTGAACAGAAATAAATTCACTAAAAAACATATTGAGACATGTATTCTAAAATGAAAATCAATTTAAATTATCGGGGACTTTTTCGTCAATATGCTAAAATATTTAATGTCTATGAATGTATTGTGAAAAAGGACTCTTTAAATATTTATTTAGACTGTAATTCCTTTAAGTGTCTTCCTTCTGCTAGTATTTCGTTTTATTTTGTTTTGTTTGGCAATACTTAATCACTCACATTCAGCTGAATGCGCTCTCTTTTAAAACATACGATGCACTGTGCTCTTGCTCTCAAACACACTTTAATATACACCGGCTTATTGTTGGAACCTCTTGAAAAGAACAATAACTAGCGGGGACAGTAATAATAACAATCATTGTTGTGTTGGTGTTTATTTTTGTCTACCAGATGAAATCCTTAACAAACACACACGCACACATATAGACAAACTTATGCATGTTTTTGATCGGGTCCGCCATCTAACGTTTCTTTTTTTTCAACTAGTGCTTACGAGGGCGGTTCGGAAACTTCTTAGCCTATCAATGAAAGAGAATAGTTAGTTTTTCAAAAATATTTTTATTTTTCAATATAATCTCCTGAAACTTCAATAAACTTAGTCCAACGCTTTTCTAGCAATTCTATGCCTTGATTAAAATAGTTTTCCTCAAGGTCTTCAAAATAGTGGTTTACAACTGTAATTGCATCTTCATTTGAGGTAAAACGCTTGCCAGCAAGGAATTTTTTTAGATTTGGGAACAGGTAAAAGTCACTGGGAGCTAAATCAGGAGAATAAGGTGGGTGGTCAAGCAACTCGTACTTTAATTCGTTGATTTTAGCCATTGTTAAAACACTCTTGTGCGCTGGTGCGTTGTCTTGATGAAAAATTATTTTCTTGTGTTGTAAGCCAGGACGTTTTTCTCGAATTTGTACATTTAATTGATCCAAAAGGTTGCAATAGTACTCAGAATTTATTGTTTTACCCTTTTGCAGATAGTCAATCAATAAAATACCTTTGAAGTCCCAAAAAACCGTTGCCATAACCTTACCAGCCGATTGAATTGTTTTTGCCTTCCTTGGGGCACTTCCTCCAGCTTCAGTCCATTGTTTGGATTGTTCTTTTGTCTCTGGAGTATAGTGGTGGATCCAAGTCTCATCAACAGTTATGAAACGACGCTTAAAATCCATTTTATTTCGCTTAAAACGATCCAAACAAGCTTGAGAAATGTTCATTCTTATGCGTTTTTGGTCGACTGTTAACAAATGCGGCACCCATCTTGCAGAAAGCTTTTTCATCTGTAGTTCTTCACACAAAATTAAATGGACTCGATCATTTGAGATGCCCATGATGTTAGCAATTTCACGCACTTTTATTCGTCGATCATTTAATACCATATCATGCACTTTGGCTACAATTTCTGTTGTTGTTGCTGTTTTTGGACGTCCACTACGTGGTTCATCTTCAATGCTTGTACGACCACGTTTAAATTCAGCAATCCAATTTTTTACTGTTGCATATGAAGCAGCACTTTCACCTAACACATTCACCATGTCATTATGAATTTCTTGTCCCGATAAACCTTTTTTATGGAAATATTTAATGACAACACGCATTTCTAATTTTTCCATTGTAAAAAAATCGCGGATGCGTCTTTTTTGAACACCTGTTTCTATATGAAGGAGTTGCCAGATCTAAACAAAATTTAACATGTGTTCATAACAGAGATGGAAGTTTCCAAAACACTTAACTTTTTTCTGTTTATACCGCGCTTTCTGTGCTGGGCTAAGAACTTTCCGAACTGCCCTCGTATTTCGTGAATGGTAACACTTAGCTCATGTCTGATTTGACAGATAATTAGTTTTATCCTTCCGCTGAACGAATATGAACGAATATGTATACGCTTGAACAACGCTGGGAAATATTGCGACATTACTTTGAAAATCATGGTAGTGTTGCAGAATGTTTGCGAAAATTGCGTACGGATTTTGGAAGAAGACAGCTCCGTATGTCCGTTATCTTGTGAAAAAAGTGAAAGAAACTGGCATCCTCATCGATAAACCAAAGCGTGAAAAGCCAAAAACAGTGCGTACACTCGAGAATATTGCCGCTGTGGCAGAAAGTGTGCGTGAAGCGTTATGTTGAACGAATTTTTGTTCACAAAAATTGAAGAGGAGGATATTGGCAACATTTGATTTCAACAGGAGGGCGCTACGTGCCACACAGCCTAAGCTACACTCGATGTTTTGCGCCCTGTTTTTGAAGATTGCATTATCAGCCGCAGAGCTGATGTCGTTTGGCCAACTCGGAGCTGCGATTTGACACCGTTGGTAGATAAGTGTTACGCCGACAAGCCAGAGACAATTGCCGCTTTAAAGGACAGTATTCGTGAAGCCATTGGTGAAATACAGCTGCACACAATCGATAATGTGCTTAAAAATTTGACCGATCGTGTAGGCTACTGCATGGCCAGCCGAGGCAGCCATTTGAATGAAATTATTTTCCATTATTAACCGGAAGGATTATACTTTCAAATAAAAAAAAGAAATTTGAGAAAATATTCAGTAGTTTTTATTTTTAAAGCATTTTCAAAAAAAAAAAAGTTATTTGGCGGACCCTTTATTTATTTTCGTAAAAGTCAATTTCCAAAAAATAAGCGCCGTTTGTTTTTATCTTCACAACCTTAATAAACACGTTACTCTGTGATAAACACAAGTAAACACTTGAGAAGTGGATTCTCTTTGCAGAGAAGGAGCAAGAGATCAAGAGAGAGTAACTGATGCATTTTTATTTGCATACCAATTAAGGCAACACACTGTCTATTGTTTACATTGTGTTGCATTTCAAGTCATCATCATCATCATGTTGACGATTCCTTTTAAAATCTAAAAAAAAAAAATCATTCAATAATTTTAAAGGACATCTTTAAGAGTCAATTTAAATTTCTTTGAAAATTCTTATCATATATATGTTATCTTGTATTTTGGAAATCTTCTCAAGCAAATAACTATATCTCCTGCTTGGTTTTTATCAACCTCACGCAATATTTTATACAGAATAATTGTTCGATTGTGGACTGTATTAAGGGTGAATATACACGAAAAAATGAGTCGTCCGTTCCTCCGATTGGAATTATAGGCCACTACAAAGAAGGCAAAATTAGAAGGATTTCAATGCCCAAAAAAAATCAAACCAAAAGCACTTTCCTTTTTATTTGTACACTTTTTTTGTTTTACAGCGTATTTTCTTTATTTATTTCGTTTTTCTTTACACAATGATTTTAAAATTCACAGCACTATTTTATTATTATTTATTAATTGTACAAAAAAAGTAATGGCCGAATGCCTCAAAATAATATTTCATTTCAAATTCAATTAATTTAGTTAAAAGTTAATGATCTATATGGATCCAACCAACGAAACGAATAATCAAAAAAAATTATAAAAACTAAACATTTATTCACATTAAAATGTTTATATACAAAAGCTCTTATTCTAACATCACAGCGTCCTCTGTTGACCATCATCATCATTAAACAATCGCCATTATTTAAACAATCCTGTTTATGTCGCCAAGGATGGGAAGTTTGGAATGTCAGACATAAACATGCCGGCGCCCTTGCAGTACTGCAATCAGAAAACATTCTCCTCCAGATCTATTACTAGGAAAATAAAAATAAAAAAAACAAACTTTTGTATTAGTTATCACGTTGTCGAATTTCACCAAAAATTTTTCCAGCTTGCAGTTTTCCAATTCTAATCCGCCAGCCAGAAAAGGTTAAAATGCACCAAATATCATTCAGGTATGAGTATCATGGTCTAAGATTGTGCAGCGAGTTCCTGAGGCTTTATGTTCCTCCACTAAATCGGAACTAGAGCTTCCGACGAACTAGGTCTTCCGCTCTCACGACCATGGGACGAACTAGGTCCCCTGATGGAGTATTAGGACGAACGAGGTCCGTTTTTTCAGGGCTAGTGGACGATTTACGTCCCGTCGATGCTTCTGTTCTCTAACCTTCCTAGGGACAGACGGACTAGGTCTATTGCCCAGTTTATGGAAGGTTTAACGTCAGCGGCCCGTACTCTTACACGTCCATCAGATCTGGTCATGGCCACCTTAAAATTCTTCGTCCTCGACATCTTGCCCTCTGTGGGATTTCCTCGTTGTACCATGATACTATAGGCTAAAGTTGTTTATTAAAATATTTAGTACGTTGGAAGAATTACAAGACTCCCAATCGGCCTTGTAATTGTTCCACAGTCAGTTGCTAAATCCACAGCTTTCACACAACCGTTATTACCCAAAAGTAAGTTTCTAATGCGACCTAAACGCCATTTAGTGGTAGGCCCTATACCTTCTTTTATTGCCACTGTGTCACCAACTTTAACATCCTTCTTTAAATTTTGACAGTAAGTCTTTCTACGAAAAGACTTATCCATTCCATTGGAGTGGGACTTAGGCCTATTTGGTAACACCTGAGGCCCTCGATCACTCGGCTTAAAAATTTGTTCGGATTTTCCTCTAACTTCCATTTTCGCGTAAGGTGATTTAAAAGTTGAGCGCTCCGTCGGCTTCAGCTCCGGTAAATGTCCGGTTACAATCCAGCCAAAGATGCTTTCTTGTGCCATTAGGTTTCCGAAAATATTCTTTTTGACACCTTCCAACAAGATGTCAGGGTATACGTCACCACCAATAAGAATATCAATGTGACCGCTTTTATCGAATTTCGGATCAGCCAACGAAATCCCCGCAAAGGCTGCTGATCTCGAAATATCAACCTTCGAATTGGGCAACATCCCAGTCAATTTGCGTAGTACTAAACCCGTTGCCTTTACACGAGATTGATTATCCAACAGTGAAGTTAAGACAAACGAACATTGTCTTTGGACAGCACCAGCACATGCTCCATTCAAACCGGAGACTCTAGCATGTATATTCACCGTTGGCAATCCTAACTTTTTCCGCAACTTTTCCGAAATAAAAGTTGCCTGAGATCCAGAATCTATCAGGGCCCTAGCTCTAAATATTTGCCCTCGATGGCGAATACCAACTATGGCCGTTCCCAAAAGAATCTGCCTCGGTGTAGCAGCAAAACAATTCTGAACCTCACCATTTGACTTGACTGCACCGCTGGAACTAGACGCATCTAAAACGTCCATTTGCGAAGAAGATACAGATACCTCTCGATGCAGTAGTGTGTGGTGTCTCAACTTACATACCGAACAACTAAAAATACTCTTGCACTCATTGAGTCTATGACCACTTGTGAGACAGTTGATACAAAGACGGTTCTTCTTCACAACCAAAAACCGTCTCTCGGGAGACAAATCCAAAAATTTCGGACAAATATTCATCAAATGGTCCCCCATCCGGTCCGGTTTGGTCCGGCTCGAAGGACCAAATGTTCGATTGTGGACTGTATTAAGGGTGAATATACACGAAAAAATGAGTCGTCCGTTCCTCCGATTGGAATTATAGGCCACTACAAAGAAGGCAAAATTAGAAGGATTTCAATGCCCAAAAAAAATCAAACCAAAAGCACTTTCCTTTTTATTTGTACACTTTTTTTGTTTTACAGCGTATTTTCTTTATTTATTTCGTTTTTCTTTACACAATGATTTTAAAATTCACAGCACTATTTTATTATTATTTATTAATTGTACAAAAAAAGTAATGGCCGAATGCCTCAAAATAATATTTCATTTCAAATTCAATTAATTTAGTTAAAAGTTAATGATCTATATGGATCCAACCAACGAAACGAATAATCAAAAAAAATTATAAAAACTAAACATTTATTCACATTAAAATGTTTATATACAAAAGCTCTTATTCTAACATCACAGCGTCCTCTGTTGACCATCATCATCATTAAACAATCGCCATTATTTAAACAATCCTGTTTATGTCGCCAAGGATGGGAAGTTTGGAATGTCAGACATAAACAATAATGGTAAAAACTAAAATGACAATCGAAATTGACAAATATACTCTCATACAAGTGAAATCAAGAACTTAAGCTTCTCTTTAAATTTGTATTTACTATTTCTATTCGCCAGTTGTTATACTATTTGGTGTCTAGTAGTACTTTCCCTATCCATACTTAGGTTACCAGGTAATTTACCGTTCACAGGCAAGTTCACTCGGTAGCCCATATGTTCCATTGTGTTAACCAGTGTAAGGTTAGCCCTCTTGTCATGATCCCTTAGTGGTGGCGAGTTTGATACAATGAGCACTTTGACGAATATTGATTTTTACCTCCACACAATACAAAAATCAACAAACAATAGAGCAAAACAAACCGAAGTACCAAGAACCTTTCTATGTGGAACCTTTCTATGTTTACAGGCAATGTCTTATCCTATCCACCTATTTCCGGCGCTCTAACGAGACTGAATGTACCCAATACTCTGGTGAACTGGATATCCAGACTACTACGTGGAAGAACAATCTACCCGACACTGGGGTGCTCGCTCATCTCCAGAGAAGTAGGAAGGGGAACTCCACAGGGTGGAGTACTGTCCCCTCTCCTATGGAATCTTGTGATGAATGAGCTGCTAGTGATGTTGGAAAACGTGGGATGCCGAGCGATTGCCTATGCGGATGACGTTGTTCTCACTATTTCGGGTAGATTTGTTGACACTATAAGAGACAGGATGCAACTTGCCCTAGGGAAGGTTAGGGAGTGGGCATCTGGTCGTGGTTTGGGTGTTAATCCCGGTAAAACGGAGGTTGTACTCTTCACGAGGAAGTACAAACCTCCACCTTTTCGTCCACTGAGATTGTACGGGGCGGAACTGAAACTCAAGGAGGAGGCGCGCTTCTTGGGCCTTATCCTGGATAGGAAACTATCGTGGAAACCGAACATCACTAACAGACTAAGAAAAGCCTCCATCGCCCTCTACGCCTGTAACAAGGTGTTGGGGAAGAAATGGGGCCTGAAACCTAGGATGACTCACTGGATCTACACAGCGGTGGTCAGACCTATCCTGACCTACGGATGCCTGGTGTGGTGGGAATCCCTGAATAGGGACAACGATCTGCTTGCATAATTATTAGTGGTGCCCTGCGCACTACTCCTACGATCGCTCTGGAGATGATCTTATACCTTCTACCGCTCGACCTATACTGCAGGGGTGTGGCGGCTAGGATCAGTAGGCGTCTCTGGACGACTGGACAATGGCATGCATCGAGCATTGGTCATACAAGGATACTTGAGGGAGCTGATATTGTCGGAAGCATAGACTATATGACACCGCAATATGACTTCTCAATGAATTTTAGGACATCCATCCCGAAAAGGGACGACTGGGGAAAGGGTGTGGCGCACCTAACGAGAAATGCCGCACAAATCTACACCGATGGCTCCAAATTAGAAGGAGCCGTTGGTATTGGCATCTATTCGAGATCAATCGGAATATCCAAGTCTATGAGACTACCAGATCACTGTAGTGTCTTTCAGGCGGAAGTGTCGGCTATTCAAGCTGCGGTGAAAATTGTTGCGGACAAAAATGTTCGCAAGCGAAGGATCATTATACTTTCCGATAGCCAAGCGGCCATCAAGGCGCTGGATTCTAGTGTGATAAACTCCAAGACAGTATACGACTGTCGCAGATGTCTCAATGAGATGGCGAACCGATGTGATGTTTGTATCACATGGGTACCGGGACATAAGGACATTCCCGGCAACTGCAGAGCGGATGAATTGGCCAGAAGGGGCACGACCGTCGAGCTCTCTGATGAATTCTCTACATTGGGGATCCCTTTAAGTACCAGTAGGCTTATGATTAACAATGCAATCGTGGACCTTGCCAACAGTAGATGGGCAGAGCGGCGCAAAAAATCTGGCCAAAGCTGGATAGAAGGCGCACGACGACTCTGCTTAAGCTCCAAAGAAGCAGGCTCAAAGCTGTTATCGGGGTTATTACGGGGCATTGTATTATAGGAACACATGCGAGTCGTATTGGTCTTGGACACCTTGCGAATGATCTCTGCAGAAACTGTGGAGATGAAGAGGAGGATGAAACTATTCTTCACCTACTTTGCACATGTCCGCCACTTGGTCGGAGGAGAAAGAAACACCTGGGTGCCTACTACATGGAGGACGTAGATGAACTGTCATGCGTGGATATTGGCAGTCTAAGTCGCTTCATCGGAAGCTCCGAGTGGTTCCTAGAATAGGGGAAAGATGAAACTGTGGTATCACAATGGGCCCTGTATGAGGCCTAAGTGTGTCCGCTCATCGGGTGGACAGCCACTTCTACCTACCTACCTATCCACCATCAGCATCTGTGATATCTGATCAAAGCAAATAATCTTATGATTATAGTGCGCGTATTCCATCGTCACTTCCATCACAGGCATTCAATTTTTGACAGTTGATAATGGTCATCTTGTCGAAGCTAAAGGGTGATTTTTTAGCTATTATCTTTTTGGCAACACTGGTTTAAACAGCTCACGCACGTTTCGTGTTTTGTTTCACGGTCAAACATCTTCAGTTTGGTCTATAATTTAACCATGAATCGTCTTACAAACGAAATATAGGGTGAGAAATTTAAAAGTTTAAATTTTAAAATGCAATTTATTTTTTTGTTGCAAAGTACAATTGTTCCGGGTAGAAATGGAATATTATTTCATTCATATGGCTGCCGCAGCTGGCCTCACAGTATCTCATTTGGTCGGTCGAATTTTCGTGCACTTTTTCGAGTGTATGGGATCGTATCTCGGCAATGGCAGCATGAATGTTGGCCTTCAAATGCTCGATTAACTTTGGTTTGTCGGCATAAAACTTTTCTTTAACGGCGCCCCATAGAAAATCGTAGTACTTTTTCCATCTATCAGAAGGAGAAAGATGCAGTACCAGGAACCTTTCTATGTTTACAGACAATGTTTTATCCACCAGCCGCATCTGTGATATCTGATCAAAGCAAATAATCTTATGATTATAATGCGCTGAGATATGCGCATGTAGTCTAAATCCACCTCTGTCCGTTGTATTCTACCGGGACTTCCAGCACAGACTTTCAATCTTTGACAGTTGATAATGGTCATCTTGTTGAAACGTCATCTGTCAAATGAATTGTCATTTATTCAGTCTGTTTTGCCAAATTGCCATGGACGGATATAGCATTCAACAACACGTGCAAATAATCAAATAGTTTTATAATCGTCTTAACGAGAAGCTAATTGCAATGTGGGTGATGAATTTGTGTCCTCTGGTTTAGAAAATAATCGACTAACAGGGAGACAGTCGATTTCATGTTGCTCACAAGTACTCGGCCTTACGCAGACCACAACTTGGTCTTGCACTCTTACACAATTCACCTTACCTAGGAACTAAAGGCAATTACATATGCTCGCTAAGTGTGGTGTCTGTTGCAGTTGGCTACTGACCCTTATTTTCAACGAAAAGCCATCTTCAGCGATGATGCCCCTTTTTGAATGTACAAACAAAATGATCGATTTTGGAATGAATATCCAATGCATGCCGAAAAAGTCACTGTTTAGACTGGCATGCGATCCAATAGTGTCCAAAACATACCGAAAATGTGTCAAGTTAAAATAGTATCAAGTAACTTTTATTGCAACCCTGTGTGGTTGACAACCTTGTCTTTTTTGAACCGCTATTGATTATTATTTCTTTGGTAGTCAACGAGTAAACTTTAACATTTCTATTCTGTGTTGAACAATAGATTATAAAAACGTTTTGCATCCGTTTAATTTTCTTTAATTATTTTCTTGTTTATATGAATAAAGTTATTCTAATAAAATATATAAAACTTGTTAACGATTACTGAATATTACACAAAATCAACGTCGAAAAACCAATCTCCTGACAAAAGTAACTGTTTGGTCAGTTTTAAGTGAGTAGCAAAAGAATACCCACACCAATCAGATGATTAATGTCCGTGTATACTAGGGATGCCAATCGGGAAATCCCGAATCTCGAAATCCCGGGATTTTCGAGATTCACAAATCCCGAATCCCGGGATTTTTTAAAACTTGTCCCGGGGTTTTTCGGGATTTTCAGGATTGTGAATTCATATGTATTTTGACCTTGTAAAAGGTCCTAAAAAAAAAATTCTATATCACGCGACTTCGATAATAGCATCTCAGATGAGGAGAACCCTACTTCCGTTGCTAAAAAGTTATTTGATGCCATCGAAGAATGCAAAAGCCCTATAAAATCAATTAATAGGGTTACTGATTTAGATACTCCTGTCCAAAGAAATAGATTTATTTACATCAGAAGGTGGTAGAGGTGAATATTTACAAGCAGCATATAGCTGTCTTGGAACTATTTTACCAACAAGTGTTGATTGCGAGAGGTGTTTTTCAACGGCAGCGTTGCATTTGCATATGTATGAATAATTTTTATTTTTGTTAATTTACGCTTTTTTGTTACTTTTTGTTTTGTTTTTTCATATATATTTTATTTTTATTGACATATAATTCTGATATAATTGGAATATAAATGAAATTGTTAACAAAATATATTTCTTTCATTTTTATTATTAAGAGAAAATCGCGAAATCCCTGGATATTTAGATTCAGACCTTAAGCAAATCACTATCGCTATGGGGTAAGAGTGATCATTATAGATATGCACGGAAAAATTATTACCGAAAAAGAGAAACTGAAGGCAGTCAGTAGTCTATATAACAGTGATATGAACTTCGAACTGGATCTATTAGACTACAAACTCGGAAGCCAGGGATTTAGCTACTTCTCTTTACATCAGGACAACACGTAGCCAGCTGAGGGTTGCCTTTTGTTTCATACTCCACGTTAAAGCTGGAGGTCCACACCACGCGTTCTACGCGTTTTCGCATTCTACGCGGCTGTCAAAAAAGTAGAATTAATGTATTTATTTGGTGAAAGTTACACGCACAAAAGCGTAGGATGCCTTGACGCATAGAACGCGAAAAGTAGATCTACTTTCCACTTTTGTAAGCATTACAAGCGGCGCGCATACAAAACAACTGATTTTGACAAGTTGTTTTGTTTTAATTTGTTTAAACATTACCGCGTAAAAAGCGTTTGCATGTAACTTGAAGCGTAGAATGCGAAGAAGGTATGAAATGCACGCAACGCTTTGACGCGAAAACGCGTGGTGTGGACCTCCAGCTTAAGCAAGGCGCACACAGTAAAGTGGATAAACTTAAGAAGGTAAAATTTATTTTCACAATGTGACTTAAAGGAGTTGGCAACTCTGCATGATAACGTCAATATGGCAGCACAAAAATTAAAAAAAAAAAACTTCTATGATGTAAACAATAGCTTCAACGGAATTTAATTTAAAAGAAAAATAATAAAATTATAAAGAATTTTAAGTTTTATTATGAGAAAAATACGAATGTACTCAACGAAATCGATTTCATTATAAAAAAAAAATTCATTATTTTTATGAAAACCATTTTCTTAGTAACGCGCATACCCTTTTTGATCGAACTCATTAGGCCCCAAAAAAAAAAAAAATAATAATAATTCCTTATCGATTTTCTGTTTTCTTTCGCTTGTTTACGAATATTTTGAAATGAAGTTGTGGAGTATTTTTTCATTGTTGTTGTTGTTGTTCTTTAATTTTTCAAGGAATTTTACTTTTCAAAAAATATTATTGGAATACGTAGAATACAAATATAAACAAAAGCAAAAGCAAAAAACGTATAAAATAAAAGTGTAGTAGACAGAGTGAAAGAAAGAGAGAGAGAGAGAGGAGCAAGGAGATATACAAAACAAAGATATCAAATTACAACAAGCAAGCCAACAACAACAAATTAAACAAAAACAAAACAACAAAATGTTAAAGATAATCAATAGCGATGATGATGATGGTGACGAAGAAGAAGAGACCTTTTTCAGTACAGACCCCTCTCCTCTAAAAACAACCAACACTCTAGAAACAGAAACTGTTGTTTTAATACCGAGTTTTCCAACAACAACTTGTTGTTTGCATACAAAAAAAAAAGAGAATAAGAATAAGAAGAACGAAAAAAGCCTTAAAAATCATAATCTGAATAAATGTTCCACACTAAAAATCCAAGGACAACTTTGGCCTGAGCCATGCAGTGACAAGTATGTCATATACAACAACAATAACAACTTATGTTTTGTTTTTAAAGCAAAAGCCATACAAAATATACTCAACTCTGTTCTGCTCTACTCTACTCAGTTCTGCTCTCATACAACAACAATAAACAATAAAAATTATTAATTTAAGTTGAAAAACTTATTTGTGTCACATTAAATTAAATTTAAATAAGTATTTAGAAACTGTTTCTGTTTCTCTCTCCCTCTCTCTTTTGTTATTAAATAAAACGGAACGAAAAAAAAACCAAGTGGGTGGCCATGTTTCAAAAAAAAACTGAAGTTCAATGCTGTAGAAAGACAGTGCAGCTTAAAGGGAATTATTCAAGAGGAAATAATTTTTTGACAAGAGGTTTAAATTGTTCTCCTCCAAAAAAAAAATTTTATTTAGAAAGAAAATTTGTTAAGAGAGTTACTAAGGTTAGGTTATGTTAGAAGACGTGTACTTATCAAATGATGTACAGTATCCGGAGGTTCAGTTGACCCATTGTACAACGTGTTCAAGGGGAGATAAGGACAAAGGAGAGGAAGTAAGAAAGGGAGAATAATGAAGGAGGAATTACACAGACCAACCAACACACAAGAGAGAGCGCGACTGCACTATTGAAGCCCTAGCACTACTCAACCAGCTCAAACTAATAATGAATCTATTGAGAGCCTTGATGTTGGCTCTCGATACAGAGTTCAAACCTTCAAAGAAACCCCTGCCAAGGGTCTTCAACCTTAACCTACTAAGGGCTGGACAGTTACAGAGAAGGTGTTCGATAGTCTCCAACTCCTCCTCATCGCAGCATACCCTGCAATAGTCCGGCTGGAATCTGTTCCAGATCCTTGTCAACGATCTAGTCTCGCAATGACCCGTAATAAACTCAATAACTAACCTTAAACTGGCCTTATCCAAGCCCAGTAGCCAATCTCTTTTTACACTGTCTATAGCAGGCCATAGACACCTAGAAACATAACAACCCCATCCATTCCCCCAACGCCTCTGCTCTTCCCCTCTGACCCATCCATTGATGAGGCCGTAGAGGTGGCAGATTGAGAGAGAGTTACTAAACTATTAGATTATTTACATTAGTGCTGTAGTATCACTTACGTGTGGCATCAATTGTTTACATTTAATTACATGTGTAAAAAACAGAATGCTTTCGAAACTCATAATTTGATAATTTCAACTGGCAGTAGACTAGACTGCGAAGCATGGCCGGAAACTTAATTCTGATACCACGGGTTTTGGGAGCCCCCGAAGATTCATCTCTGCCTGACTACAGTGAGGCCCCCTTGTGGCTGTGGCTGTGGTTTATGCCCAAATCGCTGGGATAACGCAAGCCCGGTGTGGCGTTACACTCTTAATGATTGTCAAAAACAAGTTTAGATAGTCTCCGTCCCCTAACCAAGAGGGATATCATGTCCAAATGCATGGGTTCGAATTGGTACTCAAATATGATGATGCAATTTTTGGTAGTCTTACCATGAGGCTGGGGGCGTTGGTAGACGTATTTTTTCCAACCGTGCTTAGAGCACCGTGGAACGTCTCCAAGCTGATCGTATTTTCTGATAGCCAGGTGGCTATCAGGGCTCTAAATTCCAGCGTTACGAACTCCAAGACGGTTTACGGCTGCAGATATCTTAACGAAATAGCGGAACGATATGATGTCCATATCATATAGGTACCGGAGCACAGTGGTATTCCGAGTAACTGCAGTGCTGATGAACTGGCCAGGCGGTTCACGACCATCGAACTCTTTGATGAATTCTCGACTCTGGGCATCCCTATAAAAACCTGTAGGCTCATAATTGAGAAAGCGTTCGTCGATTGCGTAAACGGCAGATGGGCGGCTTCGGACAAAGACTCTGGATGAAGAGCGCACAAGGGGTCTGCTTAAACTCCAAAGAAGCACGCTCAGTTTGGTTGTCGGGATCATTACGGGGCATTGCATTATGGGTAGGGATGTGAGGCGCATTGGTCTTGAACAGCTTGCTAATAATTTCTGCAGAAGCTGCAGTGATGAGGAAGAGGAGGAGACTGTTCTTCACTTGCTGGCTACATGCACGGCTCTTTGTCAGAGGAGAAAGAAGTACTTAGGTGCTTACTATACGGATGATTTAGAGGATCTGGCAAGGATTGATATTGGCAGTTTAAATCGCTTCATCACGAGCTCCGAGTGGTTTCGAGACTAGGGGATAGCGAAAAACTGTGGTAACACAATGGACCCATCCAATTCTTTTGGATGGACAGCTACCTCTATCTAAAGGGTGATTTTTTAGCTATTATCTTTTTGGCAACACTGGTTTAAACAGCTCACGCACGTTTCGTGTTTTGTTTCACTGTCAAACATCTTCAGTTTGGTCTATAATTTAACCATGAATCGTCTTACAAACGAACAATGCTTGCAAATCATTGAATTTGGCATCATTGGACCGTACTTCTTCAAAGATGCTGCGTATCGTAACGTAACTGTGAATGGTGAGCGCTACCGTGAGATGATATCCAACTTTTTTTGCCCAAAATGCAAGAGCTTGACTTGCTTGACATGTGGTTTCAACAAGACGGTGCCACATGCCACACTGCACTCGTAACTAACAATGGACTTATTGAGAGGCGAGTTCGGTGAACATTTTATTTCACGTTCGGGACCGGTCAATTGGCCGCCTAGATCGTGCGATTTAACGCCTTTAGACTATTTTTTGTGGGGCTATGTTAAAGCTCATGTCTATAAAGACAAGCCCGCTTCAATTAACGCATTTTAAGACAACATTGAAGCATTTATTCGTGAGATACCGGCCGAAATGTTGGAAAGATTATGCCAAAATTGGACTAAGCGGATGGACCATTTGAGGCGCAGTCGCGGTCAACATTTGCATGAAATAATCTTCAAACATTAAATTATATGGACCGTACTATCGATTCAAATAAAGCTTTCATGCATTTTTCTGAATTATATGTGTTTTTTTTTTTTGAAAAATTTTCCTATAGCTCTTAAAAAATCACCCCTTATCTACCTACCTAACATCTCGAGCAATCAATTCAAATTTTATTTGGAATTGTATTATAGCGAACAGTAAGGCGAGAGTAAAACAATTTTTACAGAATGCTTGGAAATATAAGACTCATACTGATTACAGAAGCTTTGATTTTGTGGATGAATATAAATTAAATTCGCTTGCTTCGGCAAAAAACTTTATGCGCGACAAAAAATATTTCAAATATTTCTTGGCTGAATTTGGCGAAATTCAGTTGAGTTTTTAAAAATTAACAAAAGAACCGATGTTAAATTAAATGTTTTATGGAATATTTTTAATCCCCTTAATATCTGTAATTGCCCATGAATTTTAACTTTAAATATCCATTCAAATTAGCATTACTCACACCACACACAACGGATTGTTATTGAATTCAAAAACAATTGAATTTACTGGCCATAAAATTCCAACACCTTCTTCTTTAATGGCGAATCAAAGAATCAGGGAATGCCATAAAAAACAGTCTCTACAAGATAAAAATCGTTTCAAATGAAAACAAAAAAAGCAAAAAAAAAATACAAAAAACATAAACGACAAGTTAAGAAACATTTAAGCGCACCCAAAACAATTTGTAATAAAATTTGTAGCAAAAAAAAAAAAAAGAGAGAAACGAATACTAAAGAAAACAGCAATACTGGTGTTGCAAAAAATAAAAAAATAACACACTGAGAGAAAAATCGCAAGCAACTTCAATAAAAAAAAATGTATCTTTCACAGGAGGAGTCCATTAGGCCCACTGTTATAGCCTAAAGGCAACCAAAGCCTTTTTATGGCGGTAATATAATAATAATCGGATCCGGAATCTTATACGATCTTCGTTGACAATCAGGCTGCCCTAAGGGCCATTGCGTCGGTCTGGTGCAAATCAGGGCTCGTACGCGAGTGCAAGGAGTCGTTAATGACTTTTGGACCAGACCGAATCCCTCTATGCTAAGTTCCGGTAATGAGATGGCGGATGCTCTCGCTAGATTAGTGCCCCTATTGCCGTTCTCAACTCAACTGAGTTTGGTCGTCTGCCAGTCAACCCAACTTTCACTCAACCAAATTATTTTTTGATATTGCGGAACTCAACGTTTTTTAGTTGTAATTGTTATGGTGTTGCCGGTATGAAATTTCATTTTCATGTTGGTAACACCATGAAATTTATTTGGAAATAGAAGAAAAGAAACGCAAAAATAAGTTAAAATCAGTTTTTGTAGAAATAAAAGTAAATTAAAAATGGATTTAAGTGTGGATTTATTTTACGAAGATGAAAATCATGACGTGATGATTCAAATCCTCTTGAACTATCCATTGCAAAGTAAGAAATGTCCAAAATTATTAACAAATATTTATAACAAGTGATTTTTTATAGATTTATTAGCTATTTTCTGCTGAACAAAGAAACATTTTGTTATGTATGGCGTATGTCAGCTATACCACCGATATTAAAGCTGTGCTTCGATTTTTGGCCGACGGAAGCGGAAGTGCAGTGGAAATGACTTCAATGTTGGAGTAGCTCAATCCACAATGTCACTTATTTTAAAGCAAGTGGTACCAGCATTAGAGGATCGCATTTGTAGAAAATGGATAAAAACACAAATGAGCGAAGACGAAATGAATGCTTCCAAAGTATGGTTTTTTGACTAATTTTCCGACGTATTGGGCTGTGTTGATGGTACGCACGTTCGCATTGTGTCTCCACAAAAAAATATTCAGCACCTTTACTTGAATACGAAAGGATATTACACCTTAGATGCTGCATACTTACACGTTGTCATTCGGAAGGGGTTCTTGTAGGTGGACCCAAGCTATTCAATTCTGTAGAAAATCCTTCCCACGCTTCTTTGCACTGATTTTTGTTCATCCGAAATTTTTGCTTTCCTTTAGAAATTTCTGGATTATTTTCCATCAACTTCACAAGTCACTCAAATTGGGCTTTGGTTGTTATTTTCAATTTCCTGCGTATTAAATATTTAATTATTTATTTTAAGTAGAAAAAAACTTACGATTTAAAATTGTTTTTTTTATTTTCTATAATTTCGTAAAAAGAATGACGGAAACAACTTAAATATAGGGTTATCCATTTCGTGGTTTCAAAAGTAAACGTAAATAAAACACATAAAATATATTTTTTTCATGATATTCCTTTTTTATTGTAAAGTTTGAACGTTGACATTATGTGTGAAACACTACATCATTTAAATGACCTCCACGCGAAGTGTTGAAAGCATTGATGCTTTTGAGGTAATTTTCGATCACTTTTTGACACATATTGGGCGGTATCTCAGCCATAACTTGACGAATGTTGGTTTTTAAGTGCTCAAGAGTTGAAGGTTTATCTGCATAAACACGGTCTTACGCGTAGCCCCACAAAAAAAAAGTCTAATGGTGTCAAATCGCATGATCTTGGTGGCCAGTTGATATCGCCACGACGAGAAATTACGCGGCCAGGAAATGTCTCTTGCAATAAAGCCATATTCGCTCGAGTTGTGTGGCATGTGACACCAAGCCGTATTCTTCAATAGCAGGCAAAAAAAGTCGGTTATCTTATGTGTTAAGAAGGCAATCGGTCAAGCCAGCAATTTCCTGGGATTTTAAATACAAGAGCCTAACATAAGGCTTGATTTCTCAGGCAAATATATTTATTAAAATTCCTGTATAATAAAAAGAAAAATTTATTATATGAAATCCTAATCCTAATATATATTATAAATCTTTCTGTAAGTCTGTTTGTTTGTTGGTTTGTTTGTTAGCCAATCACACCTTAACGCCTGGACCGACTTTTTTGAAAATTGGGAAAATTGTCGGTGCAGGTTATAGGCAATAAATCTTTTCAAAATTTTGACCCAAAGGGGGAAAAAATGGGACAAAGGGAGAAAAAATGGGCAAAAATTAGTACTTTTATGCATAAATGCTGTATTTTATCTGTTTTAAAGGTAATTTTTTACGATTTAGCTTGGTTAAGTTTCCCAAATAGCTATTGGAGGTGTTCCGTTTCTAAAGTTGAACCAAAAGGGGTCCAAAAAGGGGGAAAGGGGCCAAAAACGGGCAAATTGAGTGCATTTATATTTAGGACTTAGAGTATTCAAAAAAACTGGGTTGTTTGTTAAACCGGTTTCCGAATAATTTGAAAAATTGCTTTTTTTAAGAAACCGGTTTCAAAAGCGGTTACGAAACATATAAACCGGTTTTTTATTTATTGTTATTTTTAATGCAAAAATGACCCAATAATAATTTTTTTTAATTTTTTAAACTAATCCAAACTACATAACCCGCGCAACGCCGGGTACAATCTGCTAGTAGATTATAATTTGTTAAAGCGACATACTTTTTAGTAGGAAAGCTACCGGAATCGAATTACAAGAAAAAAAATGTATTAATTAAATTTATATGACTAAGCGCGTCTGAGTATACGCGTACGAGTACAGAAAATTTTATAATAAGATGGCGAAAGTTCTAGATTTACTTCATCACTTAATCTTCGTTAAAAAATGTATCTATACTATTGGAAAGTTAAAAAAATGTATCATGGCATATTGCCAGACCACTAAATAAATTATAGCGATTTTGGGAGTAGTTTTAACAATATGACCATAACGCTCCGAAATGACGGTGACAGTCGTTCCATCGCCGTTTTCGAAGAAGTAAGGTCCAATCACACCTTCGGACCAAAGAGCGCACCAAACAGTGACTTTTTCTGGATGTAATGGCCTCTCTTCAATTACTTGAGGATTCTCAGAACCCCAAATACGAGAATTTTGTTTATTAACATACCCACCGAGTGTGAAATGTGCTTCATCGCTGAAGAAAATTTTATTCAATACGTGGCTGAATCACCATTTTTGTAGTAGATTTTGATAATTTTTATGCGTTGTGTGATAGTTAAGCGATCCATTTTCGTCAATGTCAGACTTTCAACTGAAAAGAAAAAAATTGGTTTCACAACTTAGTTTGACAGATGTCGAATTCCAGTCCCATACTTTTGAAACCACGAAATGGATAGCCCTTTATTTTTATCGCTTCTTTACCTAGAAGAGAGCGTGAATATTCTCATCTTTTAATAGTTTTTAAATCTTTTCTTTTTTTTTAAATTTTTATTATAACATTTTAAAATTAATTTTAACAACTTTTAATGGCATAATTTACGATTTTTTAATTTCTTATGAACGCTTGCATGCTTAGAGTTTGTTTAAACATCATTTGACATGCGTTTATTGGGTTAATGTCAATGAAGAACTGTCACACCACACTGCATGCCCATACAAAGAGTAAACCAACTTAAAAGCCGAATATTTTATTTAAATTAAAAAGGGTTTTAATTATTAATTAATTAAACATTTTTTTTATTCGTTATAAAAAAACAAATAAAAAAATTAATCAAAACTTTTAAATCACTTTGAAATTTGTTCCTCCACCTTATTTCTGGATGGTTTGGCCTGGCCTGATCTGCCTGACTGTTAAGATGATTGTTGTTGTTATTGTTGTAACATAGTTTTAATTGAAATTTATGTTTTAAACATGTTCCAATGACACTTTCCAACCAATAACAGCAACATCAACAGCACAACACCAACAACAATTATATTTTTATAGTGTATAGGAATATATTCTGTTTTGTTGGTTTTTATTTCCTTTTATGTTTTGATGTGTTCAACTAACAACTCGGACAACAACGTCCGACGTTACGACGTTACAACCACAGCTAACGTTACAACAGACCCTTTTCAGTTGTGTTTTTGTTTGTTTATCTTTTTAAACCATCTTTAATGTTGTGTATGTTCAGTGTTTAATGTTCAGTGTTTAATTCATCTGTTTAACACAGTTACAGATCGAGTGTGGAGAGAGAGAAAGATTTTCCAGATTAAAGGTTTTATTGGTTTGGTTTGTTTTGATTTGTCAGGTGTTTTATTGGGAATTTCAAAAAACAAAATTAAAAAAAAAGAACACATTGAATAACAAGTTTTTTTAATGCTGCTTTGGTTAGAAGTAATAAAAATTAAAAACCCATAAAAATTAGGGGGGAATAAATAAAATACAATTTAATTCATTAGAATTTTAGGTAAAGTATTTGTACGTACGTACAATTGAAAAAGGTCGGCTTCATTCAATACTTAGTTAATTAAATTTGAAAAATTATTTTCAAAAATTGAAAGAATTTTAATCGATCTTTTTTCAAGAATAATGCGAATTTTTATTATTTTCTGGAATATTTAAAATTCAATTGAATAACCTTTTGAGGAATTCAAGTTAAAAGAAAAAATGTCTGAACCAAACCCTTGAACAGGGTTTATTGAAATATTTGTAACAACGTAAAGCATTGTTCACATAAAATCCAGAAGCAATTGAGAAAAACCAATTGGCAACACTGCATAAGCTTAGTTTATTATGATAGGGAAAGACTAAACAAATAATAGTTGTTTCGGTGCTTCGTACAGTACAGGGGTCTATACATCACATACATACATTTATAATCGGTTATTACAACCCTTTAGACAGAATTATGACCTAGCTTCTCACATCACTTATGTTATGTGTGTTAATTTTATATATAAGTGGCGGGGCCCTACAGTATAAAGTCGACTTCGAACGACAGGTTAGGTTAGGTTAGAGTGGTAGATTTGATACCAAAACCTCACTTGAGCACGCCACAGGTGAACGCTGTCCCTGTACTGACCAAGTTCCACCAAACTAGGGAAGAAGAAGTAGAAGAAGAAAGCACGACTACCCTACGCTGGAAAACCAGCCCGAAAGTTTGATAAACAAAGCTATATCCTTAACATCAATAGATGATAGCTCCGTCAAGCTGACAAGAATTCTAGAGCCAAATAACCTATATCTGCACCCCGCAAGAGATGGGCATTGACAAAGAAAGTGGATAACAGTCTCCTCTTCCTCAGCGGATCTGCACGGATCTTGGGTAAGTGGCATACCCAAGTCGATAGCAGAGGATTCAGAAGGAGAGTACCAGCTCGTCGGCCCTGCAGTTTCCCTGCAGAATGTTACTCTGCCCAGAGACCCAGACCAGGGAGACATTGAAGCGCCCAGGTAGAAGGTCGAGACAACGGCGACATTCCATTACCTCCGCCTGAAACACACTATAATAACCCTGCAGTCGGAAGGTAATGTTCAGATCCAGTTTCCCAAAGTAGACTCTGCTATCAACCCCATTATCGAGTTTAGAGCCGTGTGTGTATATCCGAACGACAGATTTTTGAGAAACTTTTCATGGCAATTTTATTAACTCTCAGGGTTTATGCCAGCAATCTGTTCAGAGAAAGTCACCGAAGAAATATTTTTTCATATTTCGGTTTGTTGGAGATGTCTGACCTGGGCTTTGAACCGTGGCCTCACGTCTAATAAGCCAAACACACTACCTACTAGACTGCGGTGACTACACAAAAAGTGGAAAGACGATATCGACGATAGGTGTCGTTTTTTTTTTTAAGAGAAGATTTCTGGCAAAAACTCTGAGAGTAAATAAAATTGCTATGAAAAGTTTCTCAAAAATATGTCGTTCGGACTCGAGTCCCGCCAATTGTAGATAAAATTGACACACACCACATAAGAGGGTCGTAATGACCAATTATGTACATATGTATGTATGTATGTTGTCAATTTTATTTATTTGGCATGAGGTTTGTTGCTGCAATTCTATTTTCATAATAAAATTCAAATTTGTTTTCAAAACATTTGTTGTAAAACCGTAGTTAAAGTTTTTTTTTTTAAGTTTATCATACTTGTTCCAGTATAACTTTGAGTCACTGTATGTATCATTGGACGGATATTTATTTTTTTTTAAATTAATTTTCCGATGTTGCAAAACTTATTTTGATAGAGAAAAGCTGTCAGTATTTAAATGCTTTATTTTTATGCATAGTTGACACACTTATTACTCTGAATGATGGGCATTAATTAAAAAAAATTTCTCCATTTCTAAACTGACAATAAATTTATTACAACACACTTACACGTCTACACACGTACTCAAGCTGAAATGGTTAATTAACATGTAATAATAGTCACAGTAATTAAAGTCTATTACCCAGACAGTCTATTATCCAGACTGTCTAACAGTATCTAAAATTTCTAAATTTCCATACTCTACTCTATTTTTGTTTTCAATATTCAACCAAATTGAATGAGAAAATAAAAAACAAACACAACAAAAAAACTGAAATGCGACGATTAAAGCAACAACAAAGAACTTTTCTCACAGTTAACCATGGCAAAATCATTCAATAGGTGGGATTATCTAAACAGCTGATAGCTTTTCAATTGTCAAAATTTTGTTGTTTTTTTTTGTGTTTTGTTTCGATAATTATTTTCTCATTTATAAACCCTCATTTGTACCGGATGTGTCCTTAACGATACGCACTCTAGAAATTTTTCAGGATTACTATTTCAAAGCCAATTTTATTAAATTTTTGCAAGAAGATTAATAATATTTAAGCCTTTAACACTAAATACATATATCTTTTAAACTACAACCTAGATTTACTATATTTATATTTATTTAGACGAGAGTGATGAATTGCTCAAAAAAAGATTTCGGTCTCTCCAACTAGGTGCCTAAACTATGAGCAATAACAAATAACGTTTGCATCTGCCATTTTTCTCGATGGCCATATAAAAACATGTTATTTACATAAAGTGGAAATGTTATTGACTGCATGGAATAATTTTTTTTTTTAATTTATAGTTGCCCCACTTTGGCGTAATTAAGCATGACATAAAAATCAAAAGAAATTTCAATATATAAAATTTATCTCTGACCCAAAAAAATGTTCTCATTGTAATGTTTTTTTTTATCTATTCCACATATTTTGATTCAATGTCCAATTTCTAAAATTGGCGAACACCTTGAGGAGATTTTGAATTGTACAACGTGTGTCAACTTACAATCAATCAGAGTCAGTCTTCGGAAACATGGTATCACTGATGTTTAGTTAAGTCTAATATTCCAGAATTATTTTTTTTGTAAATACATATTATTTTTAATTTAATCCTTTTATATAAATGTATATACAGTCAAACTCGGTTATAACGAACTCCGTGGGACCAGAAAAAATAGTTCGTTATAGGCAAAGTTCGTAATAAACGGGGTGAAGTCATAGAAGAAAATATAAAATACAAATAATTTTTTTCATTTATTAAAAACAAAAAATATTTTTTTTAAAAAACCAAAAATATGTTTTAATTCTTTTTATCTATCAGCTGGTTTTTTTTTTTTATTTTTTTTATTTTTATGAAACCAGCACTCAGGGGATGGCCCCTACTCATGCAGTGCATTGTGCAGGTTTTTTAGGAAAGGTGGAAGATGCGAACGGCAAGGAAACGAGTTGCTGCTAGGTGACTATAAAATGGCCAGTGCTATACCTTCCCCATTAATTAGACAGTCTACAGGCAATCGTCTCCAAGAAGCCCGCAGTTTCTCACACTACTTATGTTGTGTGTGTTAATTTTATACATAATTGGCGGGACCTACAGTTTAAAGTCGACTCCGAACGACAAATTTTTTTTTGAGAAACTGAGAAGAAATCGCCGAAAAAATACTTTTTGTATTTTTTATTTTATTTTTGATGTCTGGCCTGGGACTCTAACCCTGGCTTTTACGTCTAATAAGCCAGCACACTACCTACTAGACCACGAGTTATAATTTAATGCTGCCATATTAAATAAAAGTAAAGACTATTGCCACACTTCAAAGTTATTTCTGAGGGTTCGTTATAAAAAGGCAAAATGTATGAAATTTAATTACTGGGACCATTTAAAGTAGTTCCTTTTAATCGAGAATTCGTTATAAACGAGTTCGTAATAAACGATGTTTTTTGTATGAAAATTGTTATTAAAACGTTGGGACTTGAAAATATGTACGTAATAACCAAGAATTCGTTATAACCGAGTTCGTTATAAACGAGTTTGACTGTATGTATATAATAGAGTAACTACTTTAAATGTGCGCATATGGTCTAGTAACCCGGCGCCTTTTGTATATTTCATAAATTTATTTATAAGATATATTTTAATAAATAAATAAATAAATATAAAATTATTTATTTTTTTTAATTGCTTTTATCAATTTCCTATGGAGGTTTGAGGGTTAATCTTTTTGACATTCCGCGTGTACTTTAACAACTTTTTTTTTCATTTTTCTTCCTATTGTCATTCTTCAGTCAGCTGTTTCTGACAATCGAAGCGGTTTTTACAAAAACAAAATGCCTGTTGTTTTTGCATTGTTGTACTTGTTGTAGACATAAGGTCACCTATTGAATGAATACGCCTAGCAGTTAACCATACGAGTTTAAAAAAAAATGCTGCTGCTTCTACTCTTTACTCTTGTACAGTGAATTGTTATTGTTTTAAATTTCCTTAAAAATACGAACATGTATGCATGTGAGTCATCTACTCGTAATCTGTTAAAGATCATCGGGCTGTTTACAACGTAACGACGACTGCTCTCATACGTTACATTTGCAATGGTGTTGGTGGATGGTGTTGGTTGTTTTGCATGAAATGCAAATTCTTAAATGTGTACGAGTATGTGTCTTATGATTGTCTGCGAATTTACAATTATCCATGATCTTAAACAATAACAAAAAAACAAAAATGGAGCTTTTCCTGCCACCCAATAAGTACATATGTAAACAATCAATAAATTCCACCACTGTTCCTCACTTTGTTTACTTTTTTTTATTTTATTTTTTTTTTTGTTATTCAGAGAGTACTCTCATTGTACTAATGAAGTGTGTGTGTTGTTAACACATAAAATAAAAGTGCAAAATTGTCACTTTCTTATTAGCAAAGTAAAGAATATTTCCCGCATCAGTTAAAGTTTTGTTAAGTTTTTTTTTCAGTTTCTTTTGTTTATAATTCGGTTTGTTGGGTTATTTAGGACAGCAAATCCATACAATAACATTTAAATGCTTATGAATCCAACATAGTCTGCTTTTAGTAGTCTAAATGACTGCGTCAGTATGTCTGGTGACTTAAAAAATGTGTCTTGAAAATCGTTTTGTGAGAAGCAATTTATATTCGCATATGCAAACACATTTTTTTTTTTTTGTATAACTTTTAAGCCGGGACTTTTTGTGGCGTTTTTAAAGCATACATATAACGATTATTAGTAATGAAAAGAAAAAACGGTTTCACACTGAAAGAAAACTTAGGAAAATCTGTTACAAAAAGAAAAATGAATAATAATTGGAATAATATTTTTCTTTTAAATCTTATCTGCTGAATTTCTGTTATTAAAATTTATTGTCGAATCGAAATCGCGATGTCATAATGTGTGTGTAAAGTTAGCTATGAAAGTTACATTTATTCTTTTTTTACAGTGAATACTGTCTTAACAGAGACTGTTAAGTTAACATAGTTAAAAACATTTTAAAAAGTGAAGGTAGAAAATCTTAAGTCATCAGAAAATAGAGACAAATTGAAGGAAAAGTGAAAGGTAGACGACTTTGAATTTTCCAGAAAAAAATTATTAAATATGAAAATAAAAATCTTCTTATTGGAGATAAAAGAGTTGTAAAATATAAGAATTTTTACCAAATATCCCTCCATAAATGGGATAAAATTCGATTAAATTTAAGAATATAAATGAGATGGCTCGATAGCCATGGTATCAAGGATTCCAAAACAGGTTTCCTTATGGTGGGACGTTACTTGGGAGATATAGGCGACGAAGTAACTAACATTTTTCTATATGTATTCTATTGTCGCATTGCAGTCTTTTTGTCGATGACTTGCATTTTTTTTTTTGATTTCTTCCGTTTCTTGTGTTGATAACTTGCAATTTTTTGGTCGCTGACTTGCACTTTTTGGGTTAAATGACTTGATTTTTTTTGGTCTATGATTTGCGTTTTTTGGTCGCTGACTTGCACTTTTCTGATCGATGACTTGCATTTTTTGGTCGCTGACTTGCACTTTTTGGGTTGAATGACTTGCATTTTTTGGATCGATAATTTGCATTTTTGGTTGATGACATGCATTTTTTTTTTAACAAAGACTTGCATTTTTGTGGTCGACGAATTGCATTTGTTAAAGACTTTCTGCGTAACCTCAAGAACACCCGAAATATTATTCTGTCCGATATGAGCCAGACATAGCTGTTACAAGACCGAAGTGTATGCATACACATGCAATAGGATCCTAAATGAATATACCCCGCTGCTGTAGATTAGTTTAGGTTGAATTGACAACCGCTTCAATGAGCAGAGCTTACTTAGGTCCTATATGGTTCCTTTGTAACACCGATATTGGATATTCCGTCATACAATTATAAATCCTGACTAGTTTCTCGCAGTCATTCTGAGAGGTTTATGAAGATGTGCATTTTATTCAAATCGCCTTTGGCTAGACACGTTTCGTCAACAAACAACAATTATTCCTCTTGTCAAAACTAGACAAGATGTTCCTTCTTCTGTAGAAGTAGTTATGAAGTTTTCCTAGATACCGGACGTGTGCACACAGAAGCCAGTGTCCTTTTATAACTGCTACGAGATTCCTAAGACGAAATCTGGTCAGATTTAACGGAACCTATAAGTTTGTTTTGCATCCATCCATAATGCGTCACATCTAACTGGTCTCTCTGCAAGTGGGGGTTTAATGTCCATCCTTCTTATGCAAATGAATGAAGTTTATGTGAGACTGAGACCGGTTGTTAGTACCTATGTAGAGGAATAAATTCAATTGAATTTTTCATTAAGGATAATCTACAATGCCTAAAATGATAAAGTTCTAAGAGCACCGGATTTGATGTTTTTACTCTGAAGCCAACCAAATCAAATCGCTGCCCTTAGACTGGAGTTTGTTTGATTACATTTTTAGAATTAATACTCCAGTTTATAAAGAGCAGCTACCGCCTAAGTGATTTTGAATTGTGATTCCTACCTATTCAGGTAGGCAAGATCCATTCTAGCGCAATTAAAATGCGGGTAATGCAGTATTCTTTACGGCTACTCAAAACTTTTAATCGATACCCACCTTATCTTCGAAACTCCCAAGACACAACGTATGTATCAGAGATCAGCAATGAATCGTTTTTTCGCTACTCATAAGTACTCATGAAATTTTGAGTATGAGTGAGTCAACAGTATTGAAATTCAACTACTCATTCGTACTCGCAACAGCGTATTTTTAAGTATGAGTACGATGAGTACTTTAAACTTTGAATATGAGTAGTATGAGTATGATATTAAAATAAGTATGAATGCGTATAAGTATCAGAAATTTTGAGTATGACTTGAATCTACTCATCGTTTTGAATACTCATTGCTGATCTCTGGTATGTATGCCATTGTCCCAATACGAAGATGGAGCTAGAAATATCATCCAGAGGGGCACCATCATTTTGCTTATGCTACTTCAGGAAATTTCGTAAGAGGATCCGTTAAATATTTTATATGTTTTGTTCGCATTGCCAACTCTGTTGTAGTGCTTTAATTGAATCTAAAATTCCTTTATATTTTAAAGTACAAAAACAAAAATTTGACACAAATGCTGCTGCACTTAAAAATCTCAGTCAAAAATAATTATTTTCAAAAACGAATATTTTTTTCCTCAATTTTTTTTTTCCATTTTCAAACAATTTGTCATCAAGAACTCAAAACATTTTTTCTTATAAAGAAAACAGAAATTTTGAAAAATATTTTTGGAATTGTTGTTGCTTTTGTTGTTTTTTTTTTTTTTTTGTTTCTACATACTACACCAACCATAAGGCCATGGCGTCGTTGTTTATACTTTGTACGAGTGATGTGGTGCTCATTTTAATGTTTCGTTTCATTTATAAGGGCTTCTCTGGCAGCCAGCAAACGTTTCATTTTTTTTTTCATCTTTTTCTTTTTTCTCATATTTTCTTTAGACTAACAAAGTATTTGGCTGCTTTGAGACATTGACTAAGAGTTCTGACTCAGTTACTCGTACGCATTAATGGTGCCTATGGTTTCCATGTGTATATGTGTGTGCAAATATGTATGTATGTGGCTGTCCCAAAAAGTAAACAACAACTACCATTCATTATAATGAAAATGTGAATGCAATCGAGAGACGTACAACAAAAAAACGAAAGAATTCATTCTATAACAACCCTATTTTGCAAATATTTCTTACGTTTACAACAATATTTCTTACGCTTTTAATTACTTAAAATACTGCATTAACTTTGCTTACAATGAATGCAGTCTTTTACAGCACTGCTATTTAATGTTTGCTCTTTTTGCTTAGTTTACGTTTTGTTTTGCTTTTATAGTTCAACACACCACTACTCAGGCCTCTTCTTTTTTAACGTATTTTTCGTTTTTTTTTTCTTCTTGTTGTTGCTCTTTTTGCGCTTTGTTTACCCCATACATGCATGCATGTAGTACTGCTGCCTGACTGCCTTCATTTGTGGAGTTTTATGGTTGGGTGGCGGGTATTTTATGAAAGTATCAAATTACCTTTTATTTCAATTCATTTTTTTTTCTTCTTCCCTTTTTCATAGTTGTTGTGTTGTTACGAGCAATAACAACAACATAAAAGGCATAAAACAAGAACGACAGCTACAAGAACGACAATGATATCAGAAAACTATGCTGCTCGAACACGAACGTGTGTAGAGTTAGTTGCCTTAATTGTACGCTGTATAGTATATGTATGTATATGCTCTCTCCTTCCCTCTCTTGTTCTGCAAATATTGGTTTAATTTTTAGTTGTGTTTGTTGTTGTTGTTTTTTTGTTGATTCTTTTTTTTCCCCATTTCGGTTTCGTTTTTTGTCTACTATTTTATATCGATGTCGTCCTTCCTTAATAGATTCGTAAAAATTCACTCTCTTTTTCATCTCTTTCGCTATCACTCTCCCAGAGTGTAGTAATTTGGTAGGTGCAGTGTTGTCAGATTTTAGAATTTTGGAGATTTGTTGGAGAAAATGAAGAAAATTTTTTTGGGGATAATTTAGAATTTTTAGGGATATTTTTTTTTTTTCATTTTTCATTGCATTTTTAAACGAAGTCTATTAGTTTTGTTATTATTTTTTATTTTATTATTTATGTAATGTCTTGCTTCCAAAATCCAAGGGCTTTCCAACTGGGATTTTCGAACTTTGACAATTGATAACGTTGATTATGTTGAAGCTATTCTGTCAAATTAGTTGTCATTTATTCACAGTCCATTTTCCAAAATACACCTTGAAGACCGTAGACAATGAGCTCTGGATAAATAAGTACGTGAACAAACAAAATTGTCGAATTTGGAACGATATCCATTCGCATGAGAATCAGAAGCATCAAATGCGTGCCAAAAGAGTTGCTGTTTAGTGTGGATTTTTGGCTGAAGGCATCATTAGATTAGGTTAGAGTGGTAGCCTTGATGCCAAAAGCTCACTTGAGCACGCGTAACGGCCCGTTGTGACGCCACAGTTGAACGCAGTCTCTGACTGACCAAGTTCTCCAAATCAGGGAAGAAGAAATTGGTCAGGGCAAGGTCTGCACTGGAGGCATCATTGGTCCATATTTCTTTTGAAACGACATAGGCCACGCAATCACTGTCAACGGCTAACATATAGGCCTGAAATGGATTACCCGTACACCCGGATTCTGTTGAAACCACTTATCACATTGGATATTATGCACAAGCGATTTAAGGGCGACTTCCTCAGCAGATATCTGGCAAAAACTCTGAAAGTAAATAAAATTGCCATTAAAAGTTTCTCTAAAATCTGTCGTTCGGAATCAATTTTAAACTCTACGTCCCGTCACACATGTATAAAAAATTAACACACACCACATAAATGGTGTGAGAAGCTAGGTTGTAATCCTGACTGCAGGGTTGTAATGACCAATTATGTATGTATGTATGTGTGAAAGAAAGTCTAATTCTTATGGGGTTTTTTTAAGTCGCAGGTATTTGCGAATAATCCATGCCATCGATCAAATTCGGCCTGATTTATGCGCCAAAATCATGAAAATTTGAACATTTCCGCCCAGAGAAGCGGTGATGGACATTTGATGTTATGTGTAGAATACAATAGGACAACAATGGGTCTTTCAAGCTAATAACAGAATTTCAATGATATCTCACATACAGTTTGTTTCATTTAAATTAAAAGATAAGAAGCACTTAAGAAGGACCCTATATTTAGAAACTTAGCTTAGAATCTTGTCTCTACAACTCGACCCAAAGATTCTCGATCCAATACAGATCGTGACTCCGACATTCATTTATCTTATGCTGCTGAAACCATGTACTCATTAACACGTGCTTCAAAACCATTATCTTGCTTAAATTTCCGAATTAAAGGCATATTTTCATCAGCAAATAGTAGCATGACTGTCAGCAATAAATCCTTTGCCACGATATGAATTGGACTAATTGGAAATCCTTTCTTTCAGTCTCAATATATACTGAAAGGAGGCTATTTTTGCTTTTCAAGAGTAACGCCAACAGGTTCAAATTAGTTTCTTTTAAAGCAGTAAATACTTCCTCTTTAGACCTTAATTGTGGCTTAAAGCAAATTTGTAACGGTCAGAAACAGTTGTGATGCCAATAATAGTCATAATTAAAAAAAAAAAATTTTTTTTTTTTAAGATCAACACACTAGAGATATCTATATGCGGCCTAAATGTGTCCGCTCGAGACTCCATCGAGGGACAGCCACTTCTACCTACCTACCTAACACACTAGAGATGCAGTCCTACTCATGCAGTGCATTAGGTTGGAATAACAGGAAGGTAGTTATAGGGGAAAGGAAAGAGCGGTAGTGTGCGATAAATTTTATTTTGAAACATTTTTTTTTTATGACCAGCGGAAAACCCTCTAGTAATTTTTTTTCGCGCGAATTGCTCTGTAATAATTCTCACTTTCTTTTTCTATTTCACAAAAAACCCAGGTTCTCTGGTTGAAATCTAACACACAGCCTCGACATTTGAGGTTCAGTACACTACCAACTAGACAATCAGGGCACCCAAAAATCTTATGTTAAAAATAATCACCTCAGTGTTGCTTTGGTTAAGCAGATGACAGATTCGTTATTCATTTGAGTTCCTAAACCCAAACATGAGTGGAACATATCATTGGACGAATTTTTATAAAGGCAATCAGCAGAAGATAAACAAGAAGCTTCATTCGCTTCATTCTCCAAAGAACCAATCAATCGAACGTATTTTAAATGATTACAAAACAGAACAGAACAAAGTTGCCTACATACCCGTACAGCTATGGACATTAAATTAGCACAAAACTTCATTATAAAAACAATCAGATTTTTTATAGTATTTTAGGTCTATTCATAAAAAAATTTAAACATAGAAACTTAAGATACATATTGTTCTTGTGCCAATCGTCTGCTGATTAAAACCTGCAACATATCAAACGCTAGATTTTATAGCTGGACAGTAAAATAGCACAAATTAAAATTTCTGGAATAAAAATAATATATTTTAATAAATAGTAAAAATATTAATGTTTTCAGTTTATTTGATCAATATTTAGTAGAGTAGCCTCTATTTTCAAGCACCACGTGGCATCTAAGGGACAAAGTTCTTTGGAAAAAATTTTTGGGAATCGAGTACCAAGCGTAACGTATTCCAATCCATAAATCGTCCAAATTTTTGTACTTTTGTTGAGCAATAGTACATTTCACATCGTTTCAGGGGTTTTATATCGAGTTTAAGTCAGAGCTTTGCACCGGCCAGTCTAAAACGGGAATGTGCTCTTTATAAAATCAATCTTTAGCCAGCTTAGATGTGTGTTTGGGGCCACTATCTTGCAAAAATATGAATAAAACTGGCATGTATTAAAAGTTTATGGTTCCATTTTGTTCTCTAGAATGTTCAAATACTGATAACGGTCCATTTATTCATTAAGTTTCATAATGAGACCTACACCGTGCCATGAAAATGCTCCCCACGTCATTGTGCATTCTCGACCATGCGTTATGATCCTTTGAGTACAGCGTGGATTTAATGTCTGACATTCTGGCCGTTAAACAACCACTCTACCATCTGGTCCCATACGATTTGGCATTGTTTCATCACTCCAAAATATTTTTTCCAGAATGGGAGATCTGTACCCTTGTGGGTGCGAGCAAACGTTAAACGCTTGACTATATTTTTCTTTTGGTAGAAGTGGCTTCTTTCGGCAAGAGCGTCCAAAGAGCTTTCCGTGATTAAGACGTCATCGTATGAGCCTGTCCGATAAATTTAACCTAAATTGAGAATTAATTTCGTTAAAAATATCGCGTGACGACATGAAAGGCTCCTTCTTTGACTTCCGGGACAATAGCACGGTCCACGACTTCGGTTGTTTCCTTGACACGTGACTTTCGTTTTTTGTTTTCTGCGACATTATTATGTTTGCTTTGAAGGAAATGATGTTATCATGTTATAAATCATTTTTCGCGAGCAATTCGAAATTTCGGCAATATCAGCCAGGTTTTTCCCATCATTCCACAAGTCAATGATAATGAGCTTCTCCTCTGGCGAGCAATATTTTCAAAGTCCCATTTTTTAAAAAAATTACTATAAATGTCATAAAATTAAAATAATATACCGTAAGAAAAAAAATACTTGAACAAAGCTTGTACCTATGCACGTTGTGCTAATTTACTGTCCAGCTCGAATTTAGCTACTGATACAAATTAGCAGTCAAAACGAAAAATATGTACGATAACGGTAATATTTTTTGTTAAACAACAGCTAGATGTCATCGTGCAACATTCCGGACCAAAACAATTGGCCTAATTAGGATACAAATGGGAAAAAATTCACAATCAAACTATATATGAATATTGTGCTAATTTAATGTCCATGGCTGTATGTAATTGGTCATTACAACCCTTCAGTCAGGATTACGATCTGGCTTCTCACACCACTCATGTAGTGTGTGTTAATTTTATACATGAGTGGTGGGACCTACAGTTTAAAGTCGACTCTGAACTACAGATTTTTGAGTAAGTCGCCGTAGAATAGTAGGTAGTGTGTTGGCTTATTAGACGTAAGGCCACGGTTCAAACCCCAGGTCAGAGATCAAAACGAAAATATGTATGAAAAAATATTTCTTCGGTGACTTCCTCTCAGCAGATTTCTGGCAAAAACTCTGAGAGCAAATAAAATTGCCATGTAAAGAACAAAGTTAACGGAATTTAGCAGTTTTTGCATTGTCAATGAACATTAAGAAAACTAGGATTTTAAATATTAAAATTATAGAATAGAATACATTTTCTAATTAAATTTTATGGTCAAACTAGCAGATTGTACCCGGCGTTGCGCGGGTTATGTAGTTTGGATTAGTTTAAAAAATTAAAAAAAATTATTATTGGTCATTAACCGTAACCGCTTTTGAAACCGGTTTCTTAAAAAATGCAATTTTTCAAATTATTCGGAAACCGGTTTAACAAACAACCCAGTTTTTTAAATACTCTAAGTCCTAAATATAAATGCACTCAATTTGCCCGTTTTTTTTGGCCCCTTTCCCCCTTTTTGGACCCCTTTTGGTTCAACTTTAGAAACGGAACACCTCCAATAGCTATTTGGGAAACTTAACCAAGCTAAATCGTAAAAAATGCCTTTAAAACAGATAAAATACAGCATTTATGCATAAAAGTACTAATTTTTGCCCATTTTTTCTCCCTTTGACCCAATTTTTCCCCCTTTGGGTCAAAATTTTGAAAAGATTTATAGCCTATAACCTGCACCGGCAAAAGCTCGATCTATATCCCAAATTTCAAGAAAATCGGTCCAGGCATTCAGGCGTGATTGGCTAACAAACAAACAGACTTACAGAAAGATTTATAATATATATTAGGATTTAAAATCTCTTTCATACGTCAAATATTTTCTTTGCAGAGCTTCAATTATCTTTTAATTTCTGTATTAAGTTTTTCTGTTAAACGAACGAATCCTTTCTCTCTTCTTTTTGGCCAATAACTTTGTTTAAAAGTTTTTGTTTTTGTGGAATTTGTCGTCGTTAAGTCATGTTTGCCCGTAACTGAAACTTTTTTTTTTAGTTTTTAGTTATTTTATTTTCTTTATTTTGTTTTTGTTGTTGTTATAATAACATTTCAAAAAGATTTCATTTTTATAAGGCTTCTTACGTTTAAACAGTAAAAAAAAACGAAAAAAAAATATTTTTATGGCCAGTACGATATGCCAGTAAAGCTGCAAATAAAATCAAGTTGAAGTTCATGGTGTGAGCTTAAGTGTCGTAAGCCGATTTATTATAAAAATTAAAAGGAAAATTGAAAGGAAAAAAAAAACGAAAAGAAAACAGTAAAAATGGTAAAAGTTTGAATTTTGAAATTGTGGTAAGAAACGACACGTACATACACTTTTATGAATTACACGACAAAAGTTTATGTGAATCAGGAAGATGAAAATAAAAATCAAATTAAATTAATAATAACACTATGCGACAAAATAGAAAAAATTTTATACACCCGGCTAATAACATAGTCTATGTTGTTCAGTTAGTTGAGTAGAACTCAAAAATGCCTTTTTTATATTTCTCGAACCCTCCAAACTTTTTTTATTTGACAAAAACGTTTTTTTTTTACTTTTCGCACAAATTTATGGATTGCTCAAACATTTCTGGCCCGATTTCCATAATTTAAATCTTGTTGGAAAGGGGAGAGATGGACCTTTAAAACGGTATACATATATCTATTATTCGACTAAATGTGCTATGAGATTTGATGTGGTAAACTTGGAAAATGCGAATTTTTTTCACATTTTTCGAAGTTTGTCCATTCATAGTAGCGAACTTTAGTAAAAAAATATAAGATAAGTGATAATATTCATAAAGTCTGTTCTCTTGTGAAGAGACTGAGTCATCATTTGATCAAATTGGACAAAAATTACCGTAGTTATTATTTAAAGAGCCTAACAGCCAAGTGATATTTTTTATATATGTCATCTCATCAAATGAACTTTTAGTTCAAAAATTTGCAGAATTTTTGATGGATCTTGATTGTTTATCACAAAATGTGTCAATTTCACGTTTGAGCGACCACCAGAAATTGGCCAATGTCTGCGCAAAGAGAAATAATAATATTTGGAAAAAACACAAATATTAGCCGACTTCTGGAAGTCCTGCAAACGTGAAATTGACACAGTTTGTAATAAACAATCAAAATCCATCAAAAATTCTGAAAATTTTTGAACTAAAAGTTCATTTGATGAGATGGCATATATAAAAAATATCACTCGGCTGTTAGACTCTTTAAATAATAACTACGGTAATTTTTGTCCAATTTGATCAAATGATGACTCAGTCTCTTCACAAGAGAACAGACTTTAAGAATATTATCACTTATCTTATATTTTTTTACTAAAGTTCGCTACTATGAATGGACAAACTTCGAAAAATGTGAAAAAAATTCGCATTTTCCAAGTTTACCTCATCAAATCTCATAGCACATTTAGTCGAATAACAGATATATGTATACCGTTTTAAAAGTCCATCTCTCCCCTTTCCAACAAGATTTAAATTATGGAAATCGGGCCAGAAATGTTTGAGCAATCCATAAATTTGTGCGAAAAGTCAAAAAATTACGTTTTTGTCAAATAAAAAAAGTTTGGAGGGTTCGAGAACTATAAAAGAGGCATTTTTGAGTTCTACTCAACTAACTGAACAACATAGACTATGTTATTAGCCGGGTGTATTTTCGCTGTCGCACCGTGTAATCGAAGAAAAAAAAACAAAACATTATGCAAAAACCTAAAAATTTTAAACGAAACTACAATAAACAGTTTGATTCTTATACCCCATTTACACTACAGCGAAATCTAGTACTTATGAGATTTCGAGCCAAATCTAGTTGATTTTAACTAGATTTCCCATACAAAACAATATCTAGTTATTTAGTAGATTTCTGCAAAATCTAGTAAAAATAGAAATGCAACTATGTGTTTTGCCAAATAGTACTTAAAAATACAACGCTGCGCAGGAAAAAAATGACAGTTCAATTTAAAAACATGTACCCATTCCATTCTGCTAAAGGGTCCGCCAAATAACTTTTTTTTTTTGAAAATGAATTGATTTGAAAAAAAACTACTGAATATTTTCTCAAATTTCTTTTTTTTATTTGAAAGTACAATTCTTTAATAATTAATAATGGAAAATAAATGATTATGCGTTTTCGCTTCGTTAAGTGGGCCTACGATCGACTTACAGAAGATGCCGATTTTGGCAAAAAAAAATCATCTTTTCAGATGAAGCTCATTTTGATCTTGGCGGGTATGTAAACAAGCAAAATTGTTGCATTTGGGGCACAGAAAACCCGCACGCATACATTGAAAAGCCAACGCACCCAAAACGAGTCACTCTTTGGTGCGGATTTTGGTCCAGAGGCATAATTGGGCCACCTCGGAGCTGCGATTTGACACCGTTGGACTATTATTTGTGGGGTGCCGTCAAAGATAAGTGTTACGCCGACAAGCCAGAGACAATTGACGCTTTAAAGGACAATATTCGTGAAGCCATTGGTGAAATACAGCTGCACACAATCGATAATGTGCTTAAAAATTGGACCGATCGTGTAGGCTACTGCATGGCCAGCCGAGGCAGCCATTTGAATGAAATTATTTTCCATTATTAACCGGAAGGATTGTACAGGGTGTGCCAAAAGTCACGAAGGGGTTTAATCGTTTAATCGTTCTTGGGAATCTCGTGGCTTTAGTTCTTGCACTAACTGCAGCTTGTATGGGAAAAGATGTAAATTTCCCTTTAATATTCTGCGTAAAGACCGCCGAGACATTTGCAGCTCAGCAGAGCGCCTTCGAGTTGATTTTTCAGGATTCTCCTCAACACTCTCCAGAACGCGTTGAATATTTGCTTCATTAATTACAGAATGTGGTCTTCCGCTTCGTGGAAGATCCCTTACTGAGCCTTGTTCCTGAAAACGTGTCACTAATTGATTCGGATGGTGAATTCCGCACATTAAAATGACGACGATAGGCTCGTTGAGTTTGAATTATTGATCGATGATGTTCAAAATAAAGTTCTATGATTTTGGTTCGCTGGGTAACGTTGTAACCTTCCATAATTAATCTCCCAGATTTTTTTTACAAGTCCTAAAAAGAAAAAAAAAAAAAAAATTAAACTAGAAAAGTTATTAATTTTTCAAATCCCTTCGCGACTTTTGCCCCACCCTGTACTTTCAAATAAAAAAAGAAATTTGAGAAAATATTCAGTAGTTTTTTTTTAAGCATTTTCAAAAAAAAAAAAGTTATTTGGCGGACCCTTTATTTAGCAATTGTATGTAGTAATACATTTGCATTATTTTTTAAATCTTATATTCTACAAATGCTGACGTTTTTTTTTTTGCACCAACATTATTTCTGATTGGATCTTATTTGGTCTTGATGAAAACGATACTAAATGTCCTATATTTTTCATTTTTGTTTGGTATTAAACTAAATTTGAAAATATTATTTTCTTTTAAATTTCAGTCAGCTGTTTTTGTTATTAAAATGAAATCTTGCTACTGTCAAATAAATCCAGTGTAAACGATCTAGATTTTGAGCAAGATTTGTAATCTAATCTACTAGATTTCGCTGTAGTGTAAATGGGCTATTAACTATTTCTATACAACTAAAAATGAAACAATGGCAACACCTTTACAATTGCCAACAAAATATTTTCCTGCTCCTTCTAATGTTTGTTTACATAAAAATGTTTAAAATCAGTAACAATCCAGAACTTTAGCATTATTGGAGAAACTGTATCTCTAGTTCTTTCTCTCTCTATCTCCCTCCTATTTAATCTCAGTTCATTATATTTCAAATATTGAACCGTTACTTTAATGTAAACATTGTTATAACACAAGTTATAACCCAGCAAACATATTTAGACTTTTTTAAATTGAAATTTAATCCATACATACCATACAGGCATTATTGGTCAACACAACCCTTCAGTCAGGTTTACGACCTAGTTTCTCACATCACTTATGTTGTGTGTGTTAATTTTATCCATGAGTGGCAAATACTTGACGTCCTACTTGTCTAGGCAATGAATGGTTGATTTACAAGATGTTGGTCGCATATAAATTACGGGAACCAATTTAGCCCAAATCGGCGTTTTTATATTTCGAAGGAATTCGAATTTGTTAATTCACAATTTTATCTGTAAGGTATCTCACAATCGATCTTCACCGTTTCACCGTAACCTTCTTGTTCTAATTCGTTATTTTATTATTCATTCATAAAAAAAAAACGTTGTGTACAAATTTTTTTTTATTTTTTTCTTTACATCATTAGAATGTTCGTTCGTTCATTTTAGTATTTTGTTTTAATTTTCATTTTTTTTTTCATTTGTTTCTCTTCTTCTTTTTCCTTTCAATACACCATTGTTATGATAATTATCGTTGTACTGAAGGTAATTCGATATCTTTTAACTGAACAAGACAGCAAAAATAACATTGAATGCTGCTGCCATTATTATTATTATTGTAGTTGTTGTTGTTTTTGTATTATTTTTTTTCTCTTTTGGTCTGAATACACCACACCACCACTCTGAGACAACAAATCTAAAAATTGTATTGTATGTGTGTGATGATTTAATAATGTATACTCTTGCACTTCTTCTTCTTCTTCTCCTATTGCTGACTTTGAATTCATCTACAATACAACGCAATCATAATGATAACACAACAATAAAGTGATGGTAAATGATATGAAAACAATGAAGATGATGAGAGCCAAGACAACAGGACTGAGAGACAGAGAGCGAGAGAGAATGAATTGTTGAAAAGTTGAAAAGGATAACAGTTAAATAAATTTATTAAATTGTATTGTTTAGCAGTGTTGCCGTATATTAAAAATGAAAAACTAACAAACGAACAACGTATACAAATCTATCGAAAAATTATCTTCAGCTGCAAAGTTCATTTTATACTCGATAGGTCATCAAAATAGTCAAAAGTATTGCCGAATTTAGTGAAAAGCTATGTCTGTTAGGAAATAACAAAGAATGCTGCTATACGAGTGCAGTTGAAAAAGTAAACACTCTTAGTATATTCGAGGCATACTTTATTTATCTGTTACTTGATCTCCGTAACCAGCATTAAGAGTCAAGTCTTCTAGTGATTATAGTGAAGTTTTTCAGCGAAATCGAAAGAAAAAATAATCTGAAGGTGCAAGTTAAGTTCTCTTAGTTTTTGGCGGGTTATTGAAGATGTTTGTGATCTGTCGTAGTCATGACAGAACACAACACTTTGTCTATGGATCAATTTTGATTTGCTTTAATCTCAGATCTACTTTTCAACGCCCTTAATTATATGTTTCAAAAATGCTTCATTTTGGTTACCTTTTAGCAGAGCTTTGCTAATGGAAATTTAATCCATTCTATTTATTACTACTATTGCAAACTTTCTTCAAAAGGTAGATTACTGTTTGGCAAACGTCAACACAGTCTTCTTAACTTTCTTCACAGTTTCCCCCCATAACCGCTACTTTGGAAACACCTGAAGCTTTCAAATAGATAAGCCAATGGCTTAGTTGTTGTCTCTTGACTTCTATCAATAATAAATCGGTTGTAAAACCCACGGTGTGGCAGTTGTCACCGTCGTGCTAAAACCACAAATCATCCAGTTAAGGCCACAAGAACTCAGTCACCATGTGCTTGCAAAGATCCCGTTCACAGTTACTGTAATTTTCGGTCTAATATTCAAAAAAATAAAGGCTAATCGTTCTGCCTAACCAAAATCCGCATCAACAGTTGCTTGTAGTGGGTGCATAAGGGTTTTCTAAGCCACAAATTGATGCGTTCTCTCACAGAAGTCTTACTGTACATAAACGATCCAGTTTCTTAATGTAGCATGTGTGTGAAGTTAGCTACGAAAGTTATATTCTTTTCTTTACAGTGAATGTTATGTTAACGGACACTGTTAACTTAACATAATTGAAAAATTTGGAAAAGGGAGGAAAGAAAATCGATTAAAAATCGCAAAAAAAGAGATAAATTAGATAAAAATTGGGCAAAAATCGATAAAATTTAAAAAAAATGCGGTGTTCTGACCTATTGGGCTGGATAGCTATTGGATCAAGGATACGAAAACAGTTTTCGTTATGGTCGGGTCAGCCTTGGGATGGGAGATATAGCCGTCGTAGCTGACTTTTTTATACGAGCAAACAAAATGCTCTATATAAATCGTAGATGTGAGGCCACGGTCCAAAACCCAGGTCAGATATCTTTAACAAAACGAAATATTTCTTCGGCGACTGCCTCTCAGCAGATTTCTGGACAAAAACTCTTATGGTGTTTTCTTTTCTACCAAAAAATGTGCATTTTACTAACGCAAAATGCAATTTTGCGTTTGTTTCTTAAAAATGTTTCGCCCTCTAAAAGGGTGGTATGTTTTATTCTAAATAATTCGCACTTGCCAATGGTGGAGGGCATTGCATTTTATGCCCTGTATAAATCGAGAGTGCTGATAATGCCTTGTAAAGCAGATGACTTTTGTTTATTTATAGGGCTACCAGATGAAATTTAAAAAAAGTCGCCTGGTATTGTTATCCAATTTGAAGTTAATTTTTTCATTGTTTTGTGGAGTAATCTTAAGGAAATATTACATTATTAAAGCTACATGGTCAGCAATATAAAAAATTGCATTCAATGTTAGAACAGTGTTAAAATATATTTTTTTTTTTTGTGTTAAAAAAGTGTGCAAAAAATTAAGTCGAAAAATTAGCGATCTGGCAACACCTTTGAACAAATTGGCATTTCCTCATTCATTTTCTTAATAAGTGGTAAACACAGGGCATACCCTTTCTTAATATTTGTGTTATGTTCTTCTCAAATAAAAAATGACATTACAACAGGGTTGGTCAAAAATTTTTTAATGCACCTTCTAAGAGGGTGATATTTTCTTTATAGAAAAGAAAACACCATTAGAGTAAATAAAATTGTCATGAAAAGTTTCTCAAAAATCTGTGGTTCGGAAACGACATTAAACTGTAGGTCCAGGCAGTCATGTATATAATTAACACACACAATCTAAGTGGTGTGAGAATAATAATTATGACTAAAGGGTTGTAATGATCAATTATGTATTATGTACGTACATAACGTATGCAAGTATTCAATTTTTTTTTTAACAATTTATGAAAAAAGTAACCAAAAATAATAGTAAAGAATTTCCTTTAAAAAAATAATAAAACGACAACACTGGATAACAGTTAAATTCAATTGTCAGTGTTGCCTGTTTTATAGAACTACTGGTGTTTTCTTTTCTACAAAGAAAATGTCACCCTCTTACAAGGTACATTAAAAAATTGCTGACCAACCCTGTTGTAATGTAATTTTTTATTTGAGAAGAACAAAACACAAATTTTAAAAAAGGGTATGCCCTGTGTTTACCACTTATTAAGAAAATGAATGAGGAAATGCCAATTTGTTCAAAAGATGACGAAAATAAATCAAATAACTGATTTATTTCAATTTTCGCAAATAAAATAGATGTAGCTATATTCATATTTAAAAATTTAATTTAAAAATATGTTGTATTATTTGATTTGTTTTCAATAAAATATGTAAATATGTATGAAAAAGGTGTTGCCAGATCGCTAATTTTTCGACTTAATTTTTTATAACCAAAAAATTTTTTTAACACTGTTCTAACACTGAATACAATTTTTTTTTTATTACTGACCATGTAGCTTTAATAATGTAATGTTTCCTTAATGTTACTCCACAAAACAATGAAAAAATTAACTTCAAAATTGGATAACGATACCAGGCGACTTTTTTTAAATTTCATCTGGTAGTCCTATAAATAAACAAAAGTCATCTGCTTTACAGGGCATTATCAGCACTCTCGATTTATAGAGGGCTTAAAATGCAATACCCTCCACCATTGGCAAGTGCAAATTATTTAGAATAAAACATACCACCCTTTTAGAGGGCGAAACATTTTTAAGAAACAAACACAAAATTGCATTTAGCGTTAATAAAATGCACATTTTTTGGTAGAAAAGAAAACACCATACAATAATCGTATAAATAATTAAGAAGATTATTGAAAAACAGAAAATAAAAAGAAAATATGGGAAAGAGAATCTATTTAAGCATTTAAAAAGAACCGAAACAATTTTATAAACTTTTAATAGAGACAATAAATGTTAAGCATTTCTTAAATATGCTATAAAGCATTCAAAAAACACCTTCAAAATAAGCTCTTAAAAGCATTAAAACAATAGAAGACCAAGGCATTATACATACATACATAAATACATTCAATGCATATGTATATATGTATGTAAGTATTTATTACTTTCAATTTACCGTCGGCATTTTTATTTCATTTTTACTGAAAAAAAAGAGATCAAAAAGCCGGAATATTAAGAAGTTGGGGGAAAAAAATTTCCTTTTACACCAACTACCGTTAAATTTCAAAGCCAAGCAATTGGAATACAACAAAAGCGAAGCAGATAATAAACAAAAAAAAAATATCATATTTCCTTTAGCGAAAAAAATAGAAAGAAGAAGAAAATTAACAAAAAAAAAGGAAAACAAAAACAATAGAATCATTTCATTATTTATATGCATGTATATGTGTTTATGTACATACGAGTATGTATGCAAGTATGAATGTTTATATTTTCGTTTATAAAAAAACGCTAAAAGAAAATGCCGTAGGGGCCACAAATAAAAAGACAAAAAAATAAGCATAAAAAAATAATAAAAATATTAACAAAACATAATCCCGTAATATGATAAGACTTCAACTTGTTTAGGTTGAAACATTTCATTTCTTTTTTTCCTTTATTTTTAAGGTTTTTATATTTTTAATTTTCAGTTTTTTTTATACGAAATGTGATGCTTTAAATTAAAGAAAAAGAAAAAAAAAAGAAATATTATTAAGAATTAAAAACACACAATTAATATAAATGTGAATTAAAAACAAAGGCTTTATTAAACACAACAAAAAGAAACGAAAAACCAAAACAGACCACCAATGAAGTATCATAATTTTTAAAGGAATTATGCTATTAAACGATTTATGGCACCATTTTTCATAAATTAACATTTTTTTTTTCAAAGACTGTAAACTTTCATAAAAATTCGACAATACAGGGTGGCTGATATGTATTGCAACCAACTTCAGGTTGTTATCATTTGTAAACCGCTCGTCTGACAGCTGACAGATTTATTCCAGTGACAGTTCATTTTATTATTTACAAGCTTACAAAAGCATTTTGATCTATTGCATTCAGAAAAAAAGTTATTCGTGATGGAATTCAAGCGTGATAGTGTGATTGCTTTATATTTGGCTGGAAAACCACAGGTGGTTATCGTTAGTGCCCTCCAGCATTTAAATGTGAATAAATCTTTTGTTTCTCGTACCATTGCTCGTTACCGTGATACTGGCAGTGTTGCATCGCGTCCAAAAAGTGGACGAAAAAAAACGGTAACACCAGAAATGATCCGAAAAGTGAAGGCCAGATTTGATTGAAATCCACGCCGCAGTGGTAGAAAAATTGCTCGTGAGCTGAACATATCGCGAGAACGGATGCAACACATATTGAAAAATGAGCTTGGACTAAAGCCATTGAAGTTCCAAAAAGTGCAAGAGCTCACCGATGGACAAAAAAAAATTAGACTGGAAAGAGCCAAGGAGTTACTTCGCTTGCACGAAAGTGGCCAGTTACCGAATTTGGTTTTCTCCAATGAGAAGCCATTCCAAATTGAGCAGTTAGTGAACAAACAAAATGATCGGGTTTACTTGCCAAAGAGGTCAGCTGAAAATTTACACCTGCGATTATCCACCAGAACTCAAGCGCCGCCGATGGTAATGGTGGGGGCCGCCGTAACGGCCGATGGTCGGTCCCCGCTCGTATTCATCGACCGTGGGGTCAAAATAAATGTCGAATATTATCGGGAAAATGTCTTAAAGACAGTATTGAAGCCCTGGGCAGACAAGCATTTTGGCCGCAGACCATGGACATTCCAACAGGACTCAGCACCACCGCACTCAGCACGCGTCAACCAAGAATGGCTTAAAAAGGAGATTCCTCGCTTCATTTCTACCGCACAATGGCCACCAAAATCTCCGGATCTCAATCCGTTGGACTTTTACGCCTGGGGCATTTTGGAGAGTAAGGTTCTCACTAAAAAATACCAAAGTGTCGATCATCTCAAGACGGCGCTTCGCCGGGAATGGGCCAAAATACCGCAGAGCCACTTTCGTGCAACCTGTGATGGCTTTGTCGGCCATTTGAAGGCCATAATTCGTACCAAAGGTGGCCAATTCGAACAAATCTAAACTGATTCTAAAATTTTATGTTATTTCCAACATTTTTTGCTTTTGAACAATAAAATTAAAAAAATATAGCGCTTTACTTTGTTGCATTATATATCAGCCACCCTGTAGTTTCAAACGTTACCGATAACTTATTTACATTTTGTACATTTTAATCGCTGTAGTCCAGAAGACAGTGTGTTGGCTTATTAGACGTGAGGCCATGGTTCAAACACAAGGTCAGACATCTCCAATAAAACGAAATATGTCAAGAAATATTTCTTTGGCGACTTCCGCTCTCAGCAGATTTCTGGCAAAAACTCTGAGAATAAATAAAATTGCCATGAAAAAGTGTCATTCGAAGACGACCTTAAACTGTATGTCCCGCCAATCATGGACCTTAACACACACAACATAGGTGGTGCGAGAAGCTAGGTTCTAATCCTGACTGAAGCGTCAGACTACGGCAACTAAACAAACTACATCGTTTCAATTGATTCTCCTGTGTGGCAAAGTTCAAACAATGTTTATCTAATGAAGTTTTGGCTTCAACTGTATTCTTTCAGCAAAAACACACGAAATTTCTTTTTTTCACCATTTTCTTCAAACTAACAAAATCAGTTTAGTATTCCTTGAAAGAGGATAAAAAAAATTTGAGAAACCTAATCGAAACAAGTGCGTTTAAAAGCAAAAAAGAAGTTCCAAATTTGGTTATTTTATTGATGTAATATTGAGCTATGAGCACCATTAAAAATCAATAATTTTTACTTTTTGAACAATTATCACGAGGTCGTCAAAGGCAACACTATTCTCAATAAAAGTTGGCAGTTTGTTGCGTAATGTTTTATTCTTGCATTAAAATTTCAGCCATTTTTTGTTATTTTACATTCATAGTATCTATACACAGTGTGGGCCAAAACAAACGGAACAAATCTTAATTTGAACATTAAAAACCTACAGTCAAAAGCAATACATCAATTCTAAATCAATATTATTTACTTTAATATAGACAGTGGGCTAATTGTTCGTGGACGGAGGAGTCGGACTCTGAATCCCTGGTTCAACTTTTTTAAAACTCACTTTCCAGTCTGTATGGATGAAAATTGGGGAGACAACTGTTGAGGGCGACTTTCTACTCACGGTTTGGAATGCAGTTGAATTAGAACTAGTAGATGGGTTTGCCACGAGAAATAAAGTATCATAAGCAGTGAACACATTCAAGCCTTATAAGTCTCCCAGTCCGCATGGAGTTTTTCCGGTCATTTTACAGACCGGCAAACGGTGGCAAAGCCAGTATTAACGGCATAAAAGCAAATGCTGCATGTAGGGTGGCATTGGAAGCGAACTGTTTATTATGAGCTTACACACACTGGTCAAACGATTGATTTTTATCTCTACTGCCAACAACGACCATATTTGCTTAATAGAAAAGGTATTGTTGTGTAACATCATGACAATGCCAGATCATTCTCTGATGATCCGCCAGAAAATAGGATTTCTTTAGTGGGAAGTCACCATATTATCTGGAACTTGCACCTTCCAGTTATCTTTCGTTTCAATCTCTGCAGAACTCCTTTCAAGGTGTAAATTTAAATTCTATTGAGCACTGCAAAACGTAATTGATTTAGTTTTGCACTTTGAAACCTCAAAGATTCTACATTTAATGGAAGAATGGCAAAATGTTATCGATTAAAATGGCATTTACTTTCTTTTAATAAAGTTCGAAGCAAAAGGTGTTTCATTTTCGATTAAATTTCGATTACAAATGAACGAAAACTTCTATGAAAAGCATTCGATTACTCAACCGACCTTAATGGATCACCCGATATTATGGATTTCCGCCTCTTTCTGTAAGACAAGCTATTTCAGATGAACGACAATTTCTATGAAAAGCAATCGATTACTCAACCGACCTTAATGGATCACCCGATATTATGGATTTCCGCCTCTTTCTGTAAGACAAGCGATTTCAGATGAACGACAATTTCTATGAAAAGCAATCGATTACTCAACCGACCTTAATGGATCACCCGATATTATGGATTTCCGCCTCTTTCTGTAAGACAAGCTATTTCAGATGAACGACAATTTCTATGAAAAGCAATCGATTACTCAACCGACCTTAATGGAACACTCGATATTATGGATTTCCGCCTCTTTCTGTAAGACAAGCGATTTCAGATGAACGACAATTTCTCTGAAAAGCAATCGATTACTCAACCGACCTTAATGGATCACCCGATATTATGGATTGCCGCCTCTTTCTGTAAGACAAGCTATTTCAGATGAACGACAATTTCTATGAAAAGCACTCGATTACTCAACCGACCTTAATGGATCACCCGATATTATGGATTGCCGCCTCTTTCTGTAAGACAAGCTATTTCAGATGAACGACAATTTCTATGAAAAGCACTCGATTACTCACCGGACCTTAATGGATCACCCGATATTATGGATTTCCGCCTCTTTCTGTAAGACAAGCTATTTCAGATGAATGACAATTTCTCTGAAAAGCACTCGATTACTCACCGGACCTTAATGGAACACTCGATATTATGGATTTGCGCCTCTTTCTGTGAGACAAGCGATTTCAGATGAACGACAATTTCTATGAAAAGCACTCGATTACTCAACCGACCTTAATGGAACACCAGATATTATGGATTTCCGCCTCTTTCTGTAAGACAAGCGATTTCAGATGAACGACAATTTCTATGAAAAGCACTCGATTACTCAACCGACCTTAATGGAACACCCGATATTATGGAGATTTCCGCCTCTTTCTGTAAAACAAGCGATTTTAAATGAACTCGATTACTTAAATATTTTTAAGTAACTTTCACATAACTTTTCAATCAGCTGGACATGACTTATGTACATTAGTTTTCACCGATACTGTACTTTAGTATTTTTGTATAACTGTATGTCCGTGTGTGTATGTGTAGGTACCATTATAATTGTGATAAATTTGTGTCTTCAAGCACAAATATGATGTTCAGTTTAGTTTTTATTTCACTTTTTTTCTTTCTTGTTTTCTTTGCAGTGTGTGTGTGTGTGTGTGTGTTGATGTGTGTACGTGTTATAGCAGTAGTTATTATTTATTTTATTTCATTTTATGAATATTGTTGTTGGTGTTGTTGTTGGTGGTAATTTAATACCTGAATCCCTTATAATTTTTAAAATGTGTAAATTTGTTGTTGCTATTGTTGTTGTATATAAAATATGGTTGAATTTATATAATGAAAACCATATTTTACTTGCTATTGTTGTTGTCATATGTTTTTTTTTTTTTGTTTTCAATTTTATTTTAAATATTCCCCGTACACGAGAGAAAAAGAAAGATTTATAACCACTATAACGTATGCATGCATACGTATAAGTATGAGTAGATATAATAAAAACTTTAATAATAATTTATTTATTTATTATTATCGTTGTTGTTGGTTGGTTGGTTGGTTGGTTAGTATTGTTGTAAATTGAAAATGCAAGGTGTTTTTCATTTATTTCAATGTCTGTTTTGGTTTTGACACAACCAGAAACCGCAAAAACCAAATAACTACAAAAAAAAAACACAATAAAAGTAATCAAAAAAATATTAAAAAAAAAAAGAAATTGTGGCAACTACTACACTTTTCATTGGTTTATTGTTTCTCTTATTAAAGGTATAATTAAGAATAATTTGGAAATTGAAGGCTTTATTTACTACAGCATTGGAATAATCCAATTCAGTCCAAATATACCTATATTGTCGAAACTTATTGTCATTTTCAGGTGTTATTTTAACAAAAAATTTAAAGAATTTCATCTACCCTCGCAGACATAGCATAATTGCTAATTACAACCCTTTAGTCAGGATTACAACCTAGCTTCTCACATCATTCACACATTATGTGTGTTAATTTTATACATAAGTTGCGGAACCCACAGTTTAAAGTCGCTTCCAAACGACACACTTTTGAGAAACTTTTTATTGCAACTTTATTTACTTTCAGAGCTTTTGTCCACAAATCTGCTCCGAGGAAGATGCCGAAAAAATATTTTTGCATTTTTCGTTTTGATGTCTGACCTGGGGTTTGAACCGTGGCCTCACGCCTAATAAGCCAACACACGATCTACTAGACGTGTATCGTGTTTCAGGCGGAGGTATTGGCCATCTACCGGGCTGCTTAATTGATCCTCGTCAATGGTGTTCCTTTCATCCGCATCTCGATCTTTTCTGATAGTCAAGCTGCCTTAAGATCTCTGCCGAACGTTGTGAATAACTTTAGGATCGTCAGGAGATGTCGCCGCTGTCACGATCTTCTTTCTGGACGCTTCAGTGTCTCACTTGTCTGGGTACCTGGGCACAGTAGCATTCCGGGAAACTGCAAAGCCGACGAGCTCGCCAGGGCTTTTGCACTAGTTCCGGAATCCTCTTCAGTCGACTTGGGGATGCCACCTATCTCGGTCAAGCTGGCCATCGCGCAGAAATGGGTCAATGAGGAGTCCTGCTCCACCGCTAGACTCACTTGACCCTTGATGGATAGAAGGTGCACCAACCAGTTACTCGGACTTGGTCGTGACATCATCTCAATCACTGTGGCCGTGCTTACGGGTCATTTTGTTATGGAAAGACGCGCGGAGAGAATTCAGCTCCCATTTAACGACTTCTGCTGTGAGTGCAGATCCGCTGAGGAAGAGGAGTCTCCACTTTCTTTGCCAATGCCCAGCTTGACGGAGCTTATTTGGTTATTTGGCTCCCCAACCCTTGTCAGCTTGACGGGGCTATCGTCCATTGATGTCAAATATATAGCTTCGTTTATCAAATCTTCAGGCTGGTTTTCCAGCTTGGGGTAGTCGGGCTTTAGAATGTGCAGCCCTTGCGCTGACCAATTTTTTCTCCCCTGATTTGTGGAACTCAATGGTCAGTACAGAGACTGCGATCACATGTAGCATTACAACGGGCCACTACGCGTGCTCAAGTGAGCTTTTGGCATCAAGTCAACCACTCTAACCTAACCTATGGGATATTGAAGATCGTCAAATATTACACGATTCCTGTAAAAATGAAGACGCCATTTTCCAACTGGTAAAAATTGCATGAAATGCCATCTCTAAGGAGGTTTTTCCTAACTTAATTGAGCTGCAGTTTTCAAAATTAAGGGATCCGAAACTAAATATTAAATATTTTAGTATTTTTATTAATTTAATTGAATATGTACATATGTGGTTTAGTTTTGTCGCGCAAGGAAAGCGAGTATCATTATTTCTTATGAATACTTTTGTTTTAAATTAAGAATAGCGTTTGGTTTTTTTTAGTTTTAGTAAGCCTAGCATATAGTCTTAATAAATCATTAAAAAAAAAACTTAAATCCATGACAAGCTTAAAATATTAGCAAACACAAATCCATGCGCTAGTTTTGCCCGATACTGTATGTTCAATCCTCCTATCCCATCAAAATAAATTCAAATGAAATTGAATATGAATTGCAGTTGACATCTTAATAGGCTGGTTGGTTGGTTGGTTTTACACTAAAACACAACTGTTTCACTATATTTCACTGAACAAATTATATACTTTGTACACTCGTTAACAATATAAACCGGAAGGAAATAATGCCATTTACAATTAAAAGATAACAGGAAAAATGTTAGACGATGACTTCGACTGCAATAACAGTGTTAAGGTTTCATAATTCACTGTTAATATGATCTCTGATGTTTGTTGTTCTTTTTGACTCTTCTGCTGCTGCTGCTGTTGCTGCCACTCGTGCTCTCTGGAGAGTTTTAACAACAAAGTGCATTACATTACATTTGTGAATATAATGTTACAAACGACAACACTAACCAAGCCAACCAAACAATCAACAGCTCTTGACTTTTTAACACCAAAAAGCAATTTTTTTTTTTTTGCTTTTTTGTGTTTTTGTTAAAAATACTCATGAGAGTATTTTGAAATAAAAGCACTTTAGGTGTTTGATTTCATTTACAATAAAAACAACAACAACAACGGCAACTTTGTAATAAAATGGAAATTAAAAGCGCACATATGTGTGTGTGTGCATGTTTATGTATTTCAAAATTCAAGTGGCAATATTGTTTATGATGATACTTGAGTTTATTTATGAGTTGCTTTCTACCTACTACCCTCTGTGACAATTTTTTCTCAATGATTTGTTGTTGCTCTCTTTCACTCTCTCTCTCTCGCAGTGTATTTATTTCATCTCTTTGGTGGTGGGGTAGTTACATGTCTAGTGTTGGTTCAATAATTGGTTTTATTTTTTTAAATTTTCTTTAGGGAGGAGTGTATTTGTTGTTGTGCTTTTTATTGTTGTAATAAAAGAAGTCAATTTGTAAATTGAGTTGCTTGTAAAGAATGAATTAAGTTGACAGTTAACAGCTGATAATAAGTTTAAACACACGCGAAATCTTGTTAACATTTAAATTAAAGGGGGGAGTATGGTGTATGTATAGGGTGGGCCATTTAAAAGTTTAAATTCAAAAATGCAAAAAAACAAAACGGTATGAAATTTTGCCAATTCTTTTTTTTTTTTGTTGTTGTGTGGCTACCCTAGCCGGGCTCAAAGTACATCATTCGATCGGACCAATTTTTGTGCACTTTTTCGAGTGTATGGAGTCGTATATCGGCAATGGCATCACGAATGTTGTTCTTCAAATGCTCAATTGTCTCTGTCTCAATTGTAGGCATAACATGTTTCTTTAACGGCGCCCCACAGCAAGTAGTCTAACGGTGTCAAATCGCCGCTTCCTGGCGGCCAAATGACATTAGCATTTTAGCTAATTGAACGACCATCAAACGGTTGACACAATAAATCGATTGTGGCATTAGATGTGTGGCAAGTTGCGCCATACTGTTGAAACCAAATATCGTTGACGTTAATACCATGAAGAGCGGTTACAAAAAAATCGGTTATCATATTGCGATAGTTGTCTCCATTAACCGTAAAGGTTGCGCCATCCACACTTGCAAAAAAATATGGACCAATCATGCCTCAGGTCCACAAGCCGCACTAAAGAGTCACTGGTAATGAGTGCATTGCTTGCTGTAAGACCACGTGTGGGTTTTCTGAGCCCCAAATACGATAATTTTGCTTATTAACGTATCCACCCACCAAGATGAAAATGAGCTTCATTCGAAAAGATGATTTTTATTTTTTTTTTAGCTAAATCGACATCATAGTGCAGTTTCTCGTTGGTCCAATAAATCCCTAGGTTGCTCAAGCGTAAATCGATTCACTACGTTCAGCGGAGATACTAAATTTTTGGCCAGAATAGAATGACATCCCCTCGATGGAGTTATGAGCGGACACACTTAGACCACAGCGATATTACAGTTTGTTTCACATTTTCCCCTAGTCCAGGAACCACTCGGAGCTTCCGATGAAGCGACTCAGACTGCCAATATCAATGCCCGACAGTTCATATGTGACATAGAATGACATTAGTATTGCCAGATGCGAAATAACCGATGGTTCCAATTTAAACCGATAGATGGCCCATCCGATATAAGACTTTAATTTTGGGGTTCTCATTATTCTGTTAAAATAAGAAATTTATGTCCTGTTTATGTAAGACGTAAGTCTGGTTACGGGCGTAAGTCTGTTTGTATGGAAAAACCATTAAATTTTGTTTGTATTTTCCGTACAAACACGCGTTCGTCTAAAACTTTGTTTTTAGAGTTCTTGAATTTAAAAATTGTACACTTTCTATTTGAGATCTGTCAAAAAGCAATTCAAACTTGAAAGATAATCGGCCCACTGCTATACATAATGTACTCAAATGACCTACCTTCTCGTATTACTCACACTGTGGAATACAAATGTATGCCGATGACGTCCAACTTTACATTAGCTGTATTAAATCTGACATAGACAATTGTATACTGAGACTGAATCAGGACCTTGACAATATATTTAAATGGGCTACTGCAAATGGTCTTTGCTTTAATGCGAGTAAATCTAAGGCTATCATAATTGGTAAAATGGACCTCTCGCCAGACCTACTGCCACCATTAGTTGTTGGAGACTCGCCCATAGCATTGGTACAATGTGCCAAGAACTTAGGTATTACTTTTAATAGTCAACTTTCATCGACTAATCACGTTAGTACTATTTGTGGGAAGACGTATGCTATGTTGAGGAATCTCTATATGACTCAATCTTTTACACCGTTTAATATACGTATGCTCTTGACGAAGACATATCTAATTCCTACCCTCTTGTATGGGTGTGAGCTCTTTGCGGGTTTGGACTCTGTTAGCAGAAACAAACTTAACGTGACTTATAACAACATAGCGAGATATATTTTTGGACGCAGTAGGTATAGTACATATATCGCATTTTTCATACAAAATATACAATATGACACTGGGAAACCTTTTGAAATATCATATGCTGATTTTCCTACACAAGATTATCTATGTAGGTGAACCAAATTATCTATTTAGAAGGCTTCAATTCTCTAGGACTAACAGAGGCTACAGGATAAACGCCATAAGATATCGGAAACAAGTGTCTGAAAGGCACTTTTTTATTAATGCGATTCGTTCGTGGAACCAACTTCCCCCCGAAATTCAATTGAAAAGCAATGTAATGCAGATTAAGACAGCAATTTCAACACACTTTTCTCTTATTTAAATTACTTCATATGCAAGGCTAATTTAAATTTAATTAATATACATACATAATTGGTCATTACAACCCTTCAGTCAGGATTATTGACCTAATTTCTCACACCACTTATGTTGTGTGTGTTAATTTTATACATAAGTGGCGGGACCTACGGTTTAAAGTCGACTCCGAACGACAGATTTTTTTGAGAAACTTTTCATGGCAATTTTATTTACTCTCAGAGTTTTTGCCAGAAATCTGCTGAGAGGAAATCGCCGAAGAAATACTTTTTATATTTTGTTTTGATGTCTGGCCTGGGGCTCGAACCCTGGGTTTACGTCTAATAAGCCAACACACTACCTACTAGACTACGGCGACTCAATTAATAACACTATGCGACAAAATAAAAAAAATTAAATACACCCGGCTAATGACAGTGTAGGTTGTGAGTTTTGTTGAGTAGACCTCAAAAATATTTTTTTTATATTTCTCGAACCTTCCAAACTTTTTTTATTTGACAAAAACTGTTTTTTTAGACTTTACGTACAAATTTCTGGATTACTCAAACATTTCTGGCCCGATTTCCAAAATTTAAATCTTGTTGGAAAGGAGACCTTTAAAACGGTATACATATATCTATTATTTGACTTAATATGCTATGAGTTTTGATGAGGTAAACTTGGAAAATGCGAATTTATTTCGTATTTTTTCAAGTTTGAAATAAGTGATGACATTCTGAAAACGCATTATCTTGTGAAGAGATTGGCATTTCGTTTGGTCAAATCGGACAAAAATTACCGTAGTTATTATATAAATAGTATAACAGTCGTGTTATATTTTTTATATATGTCATCTCATCAAATGAACTTTTAGTTCAAAAATTTTCAGAATTTTTGATGGATCTTGATTGTTTATCACAAAATATGTCAAATTCACGCTTGAGCGACCACCAGAAGTTGGCCAATGTTTGCGCAAAGAGAAATAATAATATTTGCAAAAAACACAAATATTAGCCGACTTCTGGTTGTCGTTCAAATGTATAATTAACACATTTTGCGATAAACAATCAAGATCCATTAAAAATTCTGAAAATTTTTGAATTAAAAGTTCATTTGATGAGATGACATATATAAAAAATATAACACGACTGTTATACTATTTAACTTATAACTACGGTAATTTTTATACAATTTTATTAAATGATAACTCAATCTCTTCACAAGAGAACAGACTTTAAGAATATTATCACTTATCCTATATTTAATTATTAAAGTTTGCTACTATGAATGGACAAACTTGAAAAAATATGAAAAAAATTCGAATTTTCCAAGTTTACCTCATCAAATCTTATAGCATATTAAGTCGAATAATAGATATATGTATACCGTTTTAAAGGTCCATCTCTCTCCTTTTTAACAAGATTTAAATTTTAGAAATCGGGTCGGAAATGTTTGAGTAATCCAGAAATTTGTACGTAAAGTCTAAAAAAACAGTTTTTGTCAAATAAAAAAAGTTTGGAGGGTTCGAGAAATATAAATAAGGTATTTTTGAATTCTACTCAACTAACTGAACAACGTGGACTATGTAGTTACTCGGGTGTATTTTCACTGTCGCACCGTGTAATTAATATAATTAACTTAATAAGAATATTATAATAATAACGGTCTAAAAACAGTACTATTAAATAAGATTATATGCTTGTTGTACTGGAATTAAGCAATAAATAAATAAAAATAAATAAATAAATAATGTATTTTGCGGATTCACTTTTTGAAATTAATTGAAATATCCATGTAACAATTTAATAATCTAAAAAATTTGTTCCATTTTTCTCTCTCTCTCTCTCTCTGCAGTGGCAATTCGGATAAGCAACATTTGGACTCGTCCAGTGATTCAGAAATGGAAGGTGCTTTAATGCAACACCACAGCAGCACAACGTCAGCGAATAGCAACAATAATAACAATTCAACGAATAGCAATAGTCATCATCACCATCATACGACGCAACATCATCACCATCATCATCAGCAACAGTCGCTAGCGCAGCAACAACAGCAACATACAGCACAACAACAATCGCCCAGCCAATCACTTAGTAATCATCATGCCCATCATCACCAGCAGCAGCAGCAGCAGCAACAACAACAACAACAGCAACAAAATCATCACAGTTCAGGTCACACCACCGTCGATCATACGTTAAGCGCTCAATTGGTTGGCGGACCAGCATTAACGGCTGCCGCAGCTGCAGCTGCTGCAATAGGCTCTACAAAAAGTTCCGCTAATGCAGCCTCAACACAAATGGCTCCCCTACCCGCTGCCGTAGCCTATTCACACCTACACAATGTGATGAGTTCAATGCCCATCTACGATATGAGTGAATATCAGCACTTATGATTTTAGTTGGACGCCATCTGTACGGGCAATAGTGAATGGATGACAACAGCGGCTGTTAATGCCGCAGCAGTCAATGCCACCACGGCTGTGATGGCAACCCCGTCTAGTACAATCGCTTCATCTATGGCAATAGCAGCAGCGGAAACAGCAACAGCACATAGACAACAACAACAGCAGCAGCAACATCATCAACAACATTTTTATTTTTAATTTATTTTTTTCTTTCTTTCTTTCTTTCTTTCTTTCTTTCTTTCTGTAGACAGCAAACAAACAAATCAATATTAAATTACCCACACTGCAATTATTATTAAACAAAAAAACAAACAAACAACAAAGAAACAAAACAGATCAGACGGAAGTATTTGAGTTTTTGGTGGGGGACAGAAAACATGTGATAGGAATTAAAAGTTAAATTCAGAAAAAATAAAATAAAACAAAACAAGCTTGAAAAAAGAAACTCCCAATGACGGATAATTATTGAACAAGTTGGCAAAGAAATTAAATTATTCGCATCCTATAGGATTATGGTAACACAGTGCTCTTCTACTCTTTTTGATACAAAATGAACAGTCCAGTCCAGAACGGCAGTTAGAGAACACAGTGTAAATGTGTGCGGTGGTGGAAGAATAAAAAATCAAGATGATATAGAGTAGATCTGAGTTACCTTCGAAGACTTGGCCCTATACTGCAAGAAAATCTTCCTCATTATTTGAGTTCAAATTTTCGCTCTAAACGCTGACATTAACAAATTCACGGAGCGAGGTATACGGTTCTTAATTATTTTTCTACTGTAATGGATTGCGAGTTAGCTGTAGCACTTGAATAGCCATTTCTGGAATGGATTACATTTCCAAACTGGCCTCATAAGGTGACCCATGTTGTTTTTTGTTTTTCATTTTTAGATAATGTGCTTATGTTCGAATTAAGTTGTGGGAGGACTAGAAAATGTAGGGGCATATTTTAGAGAAATAAAATAAAATCCCTCAGAAAAGTTTCTCAAAAATCTGTCGTTCGGAGTCGAAGTTAAACTGTCGGTCCCGCCAATCATGTATAAAATTAACACATACAACATAAGTCGTGTGAGAAGATAGAGTTGTAATGAACAGAAGTCGCCTTAGTCTAGTAGGTATTGTGTTGGCTTATTAGACTTAAGACCTCGGTTCAAACCCCAGGTCAGACATCTCTAACAAAACGAAATATGAAAAATATTTCTTCGACAACTTCCCTCAGTAGATTTTTGGCAAAAACTCTTGACTGTAAATGAAACTGCTATGAAAAGTTTCTCAAAAATCTGTTGTTCGGAATCGACTTCAAACTGTAGGTCTCGCCACTCAAGGGTAGAAATAACAATACAACAGGAATGGTGTGAGAAGCTAGGTTGTAAACCTAAATAAAGGGTTGTAATGACCAATTAAGTAAGTAAGTAAGTAAGGTAATTAAAAGAGAATACCAACCTCGTTCAGAAATTCCTAGAGTGTGCAATTCTTTAGAGTGGTGTCCTCCCCTTTCTCCTCAGATATTATAATACTTTTGTATTCTCTTGAAAGAAGCCGTAAGCGAGCCAGATCATACCTGCTCCTCCCCTCTAACAAACCCGATTTTTCAGACTTAACCTGCCAGAAAAAGGAATTAATTGTCCTGTGTCAGAAGCTGTAAATCAGGGCATATGTTCGAATTATGTTCGACTGGGTATATACAGAAAACCCACCAGATTTCTGATACTCAAATAGAAAGTGCGTATTAAAAGAAATGTATGCCTCTGCTATCCTTTTCTGGCGCAGTGATTTAATAAAATTGTGGATGCACATGTAATGATATGGCCTCACCAAGTTTTATTCCAGTCGGCAAACTGTTCAGTGTTTTGCCATGTTAGAGCAGCATATCTTAATATCAGTTTTATAACGAATTGTAAACACTAATAAACTAAAGAATGATTAGGATTCTTTAGTTTAAGCTGCAACAAATTTTTGTAACAGGAATGTAGTATGAAGTAATAATGCCCGCTGAAAATATTCCATTAGAATATTTTATTATTTAGAGCCGTTGTAACAGGACTGCACTTACGTAAGAAGTTATGGATTCAAGATTTTTTGCAAAATTTACGATAGTCTTATAGGATATAAAGGATACCCTACATGAGACCTGTTTAGAAACCAAATTTATCACCCAAAAATTAATGATTTTTTCCCCCCTAAAAACTCAAATATTTCATCAAATCTATACAAATTCAATTTATTAAAAAGTCTACATAGCGACCGACATTTAAAATTATATTAAAAATAGTTATAAAAGCATATTCAATATCATACGAATAGTATAGAGCAACAAAAACAATAGTAAAAATCCAAAATCAAGTAAAACAAGGAAATAACCTCAAAAATTAATTGCAAATAAATTGAGGTTATATATGTAGTTCTATTTAAGTCAACATGTAAATAAAGTGAAATTTTCTTTAAAACAAAAAATAAAAACGTGCAAAAAATTTAATATTTTTTAAGTAGTTTGTAGGAATTTTATCAAATTATTATTTTTTTTTTTTTAAATTTTAAATATATTTTCTTTTATATATATTTTTGTTAAATTACTACTTAATGAAATGTTTCAATTATTTATAATTATAAAATTATTAAATAAAATTTTTAAATAATGAAAACAGCAAACAAATAAAACTCAAAATGTAAATAAATTTAAAATGAAAGCAATTTTTGTAATTTAAGAGATTCACTTAAGGGTCGTGCTTTCTTGTTTCCTCATTAACGGAAACGTTAATTTCCTGTGATGTCATACATTTGAATTTTCGTGTAGTGCTCTTTCCCGCTTATCAAAATACTATATCAGTTCCATTGTGCTTTCATTATCAGTCATATTCGAGATTTCTATCATTGTCTATATTTTTTGCAGTCGATTCATTTCTAGTTATTTCATTACCATGAAAACTATAGTAACCTAGTATACAAACTAGCCATTATGGCTCGATTATAGATGGGAATTCAACTTCAGCTGCGTTGCCAGTTACCAAAAATGGTATTACAAACGACAACTGACAATCAACAATTAAACATTTCACGTACAAAAAAAAAATTGTTTTCGGCAACTACAAATTTTTAGTTGCCATGGCAACACAACTGAGGTTCAGTTGCCGTCCATAGTCGACCCATTAAGCTCTTTGTAATTAGTATTGCCCTATTATTAAAAAGATACAGATCCAAAGAATTAATCTCCACGAGACAATCTATAAAAACATCAATTTCCTTTGGGACCAAAGCTAAATTGAATAGCTTCTTTAGAAATGGGGTGCAATGGCACAAAATAAAGAATAGGCCGAGCTGGAATATCGAATCCACTGACGAAAGTAAAAATATTGCTATCATTTCAGCAGCAGTACAACTTCAGGAAGATGATAAAAGAGATTAGTAAGAGTGTCTCGCAGATGCGTCTACAAAAGATATTGAATGTGGTCCAGAAGGTCCCAAGTTAATAGGGGAGTGTTCTAATCTAAGATAACATCTAAGGAGAAAATGAAATACTTGTCAAGCCGTAATAAGTCCAAACCAGAATCGAACTCGCTTAAAAAAACTCTGATCAGATTATTTGTTGAGGAGTACTTTTATACTCTGAGTACTGGTATGGCAAGTAACTCAGCCAAGCAAAAACCCTCGCACTGGGAAGTCAACTTCGATGCGAAAGAGAAAACTAGAGATGACCAAAGGCCGAAAAAGCGGGCACTTTATTCGAATGTGGCTAAAAAGTTTTTAACGGAACTAATTCTGCTATGCAGTCGTTGGTACTGGAGGCAGGCCTCTCTGGTGAAATCTGTTCAACAGTATGATATTTGAGTACATAATAGAAGCTGGTCTTGAGCGATATATTAGAACGGTGGCATCATTTTTGTTGATGACACAGCAATCTAGTCACCTTTGAAAGGTATTTGTAAACCAATTGGTTTTACCAATAACCACTTTTCTAGAAATTTAAATTGTCCTTATGGATAAGTATTCCTAAGCCATAGTTTTTGCAAAACTTTCCACAAAAACTTTTACAGCTAAAGCTACAGTTTTTATGGTAACCTAAATTAAAAAATTTGTAATGCTTGGAGCCACCATGAGGATCAAGACATTTCTTTTCTTCTGATGACACAATCTATAATTTAGTCATGTTTGGAAGGTTTTACGATAGCCACTGTTTTGGAAAATAGTCTTCCGTATTTATTTAAGAGTCGGGAAAATCAAAAACTTAATGACTTCCCCTAATACCCTGCAAACTTGTAGCGCTTTAAGCTATTTATTAACTGTCCACTCTATCCGCATTTACAGTGAAGCCTATCTAATCTCTTTGAATAATGTGACAAACATTATTGTTACACTGAAAAAAAGAATCAAGCTATCCGGGCTTGAATCAATCCATATCGGTCACAATAGTACGGTAAGTACGGTTTGGCTTGAATCAAGTACAAAAGAGTTGAATCAAGCCCGAATCAGCCAAGTACAAAAGTGTTGATTTTAGCGCGATTTAAGCCTTTTTGGGATCAAAGTGATCTCATCATGTATTTGGTTTAAGCATATTTTTTCTTGATTTAAGATCGAATTCGTACTTGATTCAAGAGAATCAGAAGTTGAAGTAATCCTTAAGCGCACTTGTTTCAAGAATTATAAAGTTGATTTAGGCTAGATTAACTTATAAATGGGATCGAATTGAGGCAAATCGTACTTTATTCGAGCACAATGAACTTGATTTAAGCCCTAAATTATACTTGATTTAAACCTAAATTTATCCAAAAACGAGCTTGTTTCAAGAATTTTGAACTTGATTTAAGCTCGAACTCGTACTTGATTTAATCCTAAAATCGATTGATTTGAAAAAAATGCAAGTCATCTACACAAAAAAATGCAAGTCATGGACCGAAATAATCCAAGTCATCTACCAAAGAAATGCAACTTGCGAAAAATACAACATTTTGTTGGATATATGTATATTGTATAAATACACATGAACTAAATGAGAATTATTAAAATTTTTACTTTTGAACTTAAAACCCACAATTCCATAACTCAAATAACAAATAAGTCAAAATTACACTTTTTTAGATAGATTTGAGCTTTTTAGTGTTGATTTTAGTAATATAAGGTTTAGTTTTTCACATCAATCCCGTTTTTTGCTTATTTTAAGCAAACAATAGCCAAAACGGGCTTAATTTTTCAAGCACGTTTTTTGGCTTAAATTGAGAATAGAAAAGTTGATTTTAGCACGCCGTTTTTCTTTCTGTGTAGTGATAACTCTCTAGGCGTGATAGGCAGACTACACCTGTCAACCAAAGACAAGCTTTGTTACCCTTAAATCGCTCCAATTGTAATTAACAAGAAGAATATGTTCGTAGAGACAGCACATAGCTTGTCATCTTTATCTTTTAAAGAGAAGCCCATATTTTCGCAGTCAGATGCTACAATCTATGGTCACTTGACTAACGATCCCTCAGTGAAATATGTCTTAAATCAATAGCCGCTACCTCAGATTAGTACAGACGAACCTGCAGACTTTTTAAGCCTCTTGGAATTTATTTCAGTTGATTCAGTCCATATTCAATTAGACCAACCAGAAGGAGTAAAGATCTTCATCGTCTTTACCAGTAAGAAGCAGAAAAATGAAACAAAAAAAAAGAACTCAATCAAGCAGATCTTTGCTCATACATTTGTATACACTCTTATAAGAGGTTTTTTAGTCTGACAATTGACTTCCCATTTAATCATAAATACCACCAATAACTGTCATTCTTTTCTGGTTTTTTGTTGTTATTGTTGTTGTTGTTGCTTTTCAAAATAAATTTTAAGCCGATTGTCTTGTCTTGTCTTGCCTTGACAAAAATTGAAGCGATAAAGCGAACGATTCATTATTGTTGTGACACAATGCCCAGCATGTGGTTGAAATAGACAAGAGAAAAAGAAAAAAGTTTGAATGACCCATTTAGGTGGTTATGAAAAATACGTTTTAATCCCATTTTCTTTTTAAAATTATCATCGTTTAATAAGGATTAACAATTTATGAATGCAAAAAACAAAAAACAAAAAAAAAAAAATACAAAATGTGTTAATAAGAAATCAATGTGTTCTTCAGAAGGAATATAATTTGTATTCTGTTCGTATCCTATCTTCCTTTCTTAGGGACAATGAATTCAACACATTTCAATTGTACAATTGTACCAGTTTTCTAAGGCTTCGCTCAGTAAGCAAACAGGCGAAGACATCTTTTTAAACCACATCCTCAGAAGGTTAGTACAATAAAATATTAGGCACAATAAGAAAGAGGATTTGGTATAAAGGCCGTTATATCAACCCATACAACCCATGTTTAATTTAATGGAAGGATAGCAGTATAGCTATGCGGGTGTGGGGAAAGAACTGCTTGACACTTTTGCCAATAATTTTAGATAAAACGTACGTCGAATATATCCTCAGAAAGTTAGGACAATAAGATATCAGGCACAATATGAAGGTGGAATTGTTATAAAGGCCGTTATATCAACCCATTCAACCCATGTTTAATTTAATGGGAAAGAATAGTAGTTTAGCTATGCCGGTGTAGAGAAGGCACTGCTCAACACTTTTGCTTCTGGTTAAACCGAAACGATGCCGTCGCTAAGTGGATTGCCGCTAATAATTTTAGATAAAACGTAACGTCAAATATCAGTTTAAAGTTCAAAGGTGTTAAGCTAATTAAATTATGACAATGTTTTTAAAAACAAAAATTAAAATTAGTAACCTGCACAATGTTACCAACAGAAATGTCCATTTCAGAAGTCGACGTAGTCTAGTAGGTAGTGTGTTGGCTTATTAGACGAAAGGCCCGAGTTCAAATCCCAGGTCAGACATCAAAACGAAAATATAAAAATATTTCTTCGGCGACTTCCTCTCAGCAGATTTCTGGCAAAAACTCTGAGAGTAAAAAAAAAGCTTTGAAAAGCTTCTCAAAAATCTGTCGTTCGGAGTCGACTTTAAACTATAGGTCCCGCCACTTATGTATAAAATTAACGCAAACAACACGAGTGGTGTGAGAAGCTAGGACGTTGTACAATGGGTCAATTCGACCTCCGGGTACTGTACTTGTCACAGTTTTGACAAGTACACGTCCTCTAACCTAACCTAACCTAATGTCCATTTCTTTTTTCTGATGTTTTACGTCACAAGCGGGCCTTCAACTTAAAGTCTCTTAACGTACGTATTTGACAGAATTTTCTTTTCAGTTTTCGTCATTTATTTTTAGTGGATTTAAATACTAAAAATACGACCCTTTCTTTACCTTTAAGATGCTTGGCACCTATGCAAGAATGATAGGAATAATGGACACGTAGCATTGGGCGTATATAATTGTCATGAAAAACTGTCGCTCAAAGTCGTCAATATACTGCAGATACCACCACTCATGGATGAAGTTAACAAACACAACATGGGTGGTGAGAGAATCTATATCAATATCCTGATAATAGCCAATTAAGTGGACGCGTAAGTAAGGGGGAATGTAAACTGTGACTGTATAAAAACTCTCCAAACCATATCTCTAAAGACAATACCGTTTCCAGGTTCTTCGCGACTTCGATTCGAAGTGTTTTTTTTTTTACAAAAATATCGAGGGGATTCAACAAAATCCCCTTAACGACTAGCAGATAAAGCAATGTAGGAAACTGCAATTTATTTTCTGTATGCGTAGTGATAAACAAGATCTTGAAAGTAGATAATGTAATGGAGGCGATGCAAGAAGATTATAAAAGAAAGTGAAGCAAGAAGGCCGACAATGTCGCAAAGCTTTGCTAGAGATGAAGAAAATTTACACAATATTAATCTGACACGAAGAATTTTTAACTATAAAAAATTTCCACATAGAATGCAAAAACATTTTCATGAGTTTGAGGAGTTCACCTGCTAAGGGAATTGAAAGACTGAATATATACATACCAGAGATCAGCAACGAGTATTCAAAACGATGAGTAGATTCGAGTCATACTTATAATTTCAGATACTTATACGCATTCATACTTATTTTAATATCATACTCATACTACTCATATTCAAAGTTAGAAATACTCATCGTACTCATACTTAACAATACGCATGATGTTGTTGATTTCGACTCGCCATGATTCAACATATACACGAAGCACAAAATAAGTATGATTCGAGTACGAACACCACAATACTCGCTAGAAGGTTGTGTGTTCGCTTGGTTTGCTGTCTTTGTTTTTTCTTTCTACTTTTTTTGGTAAATGCAACAACAACTAATGGTGTTTTCTTTTCTACAAAGAAAATGTCACCCTCTTACAAGGCACATTAAAAAAATTTTTGACCAACCCTGTTGTAATGTCATTTTTTATTTGAGAAGAACATAATACAAATATTAAAAAAGGGTATGCCCTGTGTTTACCACTTATTAAGAAAATGAATAAGGAAATGCCAATTTGTTCAAAGGTGTTGCCAGATCGCTAATTTTTCGACTTCATTTTTTGCACGCTTTTTTATAACAAACAAAAAAATATTTTAACACTGTTCTAACATTGAATGCAATTTTTTATATTACTGACCATGTAGCTTTAATAATGTAATATTTCCTTAAGATTACTCCACAACACAATGAAAAAATTAACTTCAAATTGGATAACAATACCAGGCGACTTTTTTTAAATTTCATCTGGTAACCCTATAAATAAACAAAAGTCATCTGCTTTACAGGGCATTAGCAGCACTCTCACTTTATACAGGGCATAAAATGCAATGCCCTCCACCATTGGCAAGTGCGAATTATTTAGAATAAAATATACCACCCTTTTAGAGGGCGAAACATTTTTAAGAAACAAACGCAAAATTGCATTTTGCGTTAATAAAATGCACATTTTTTGGTAGAAAAGAAACCACCATAAGACTCTAAATTTTGATGAATGATTCGAATCACTCGAATCATTTGAGTATTATAAATATTTTTCTAAATTTATGAATCTGAATGAGTAGGCTTACAAATCAAACATATTTCGAATGTTATGAGTTTGATGTAAACGTTGTACTCATACTCATTGCATAGTAAGTGTAGGATTTCAATACTCTTGACTCACTCATACTTAAAATTTCATGAGTACTTATGAGTAGCGAAAATACGATTCATTGCTGATCTCTGATACATACATAGTTGATCGTTATAACCCTCACACCTAGCTTCTCACACCACTTATCTTGTGTGTGTTAATTTTATTCTTAAGTGGCAGGAGCTACAGTTTAAAGTCGTCTGTGAACGACAGATTTTGTTGAGAAACATTTCATGGCAATTTTTATTTACTTCCAGAGTTTTTGTCAGAAATCTGCTGGAAAGGAAGTCCCCAAAGAAATATTTTCATATTTTCGTTTTGGTGTTCGACCTGGGGTTTGAACAGTGGCCTCACGTCTAATGAGCCAACACACTACCTATTAGACTACGGCGACTTCTGACTGAATACCTTAATTAACTCAAGGAAATGATTAGCCCTGGTTAACGTTTCGCCATTTTGGTTCACCATGGCTCGGAGGGCCATGTTTATGTAACAACTCTCTTTTTAATGATAAATTTTGAAGCCAAGTCGAACGATAGTCAGAAACTGCCAGGAGGATAGCGTAAAATTTTTTTATTGGTCCAACATGATGAGCTCAGAATGATCCTTACTTGCTGCATTCTAAATTGATTAGTTTGTGTAAATATTCCCACACTTTTTAAACCATTTAAATACACCACTGTGGTGAATAATTACCTGCTGAGATCGATTCAAAAAATAATCACAACAATAACAATTACAAATCCACACGTTTATGCACACTATTATGTATACAGGGTCCTACTATACGCACTCATGAAACTCACTCCATAAAAATTAATTACAAACTAAAACTAAAGGCATACACACCAGGCACTAATGGAAATACAAATAAATACAAATCATTATTTGTGAAAACAAACCATAAAGGATAAATATAGATAGAGAAAGATAAAGATAAAGAGAGTGGACGAGAGAAAGAGAGGAAGTTTATGTAAATCCCTCGTAGGAAACAATAGGAAAATACACCATAGCAAAGTGTATATAAAAATACAAAGGTAGACACAGGCAGGTAAATAAAATTAATAACTTTTAAAACAGCAACAACCACAACATAATGCAACAATAGTAACATACAATAACAATACGAGACAGACTCCTTGTGGAAGACAAGCGACACGCGACTGGCGCGTCAATGATAATGATGATGTTGAGATGATGTTAATGACTGACAATGCCAATGACGTTAAATTAATATTAATTTAACATACATATGTACCTACATACAAACATGTCTCTCTCCCGTTCTCACTCTGTTTTACACATATACATATACATACTGTGTCTGTACATACATATGTATATGTGTGTATGTTGTCTTTGAGTACGTATTGTTACGTTTTTACCTTTTAAAAACGTTAAAAATATGAGCTCGTAGATTGCAAATAAAATAAAAATAAATCTGTGTTTAATTTTAATTCAATTCTTTATTTTCTGCACAACCTTCGTGCCACTGTTCGAACTTATTCTACGCATACAATGATAATTTCCACAATATGTGCTTGTTCGCGATATTTCTCTGCTTATAACCTTTTTTATAAGCAACAACAACACTTGTTAGTTATTCTTCTTTGCTTACAACCTTTTTTGTAAGCACCACACTAACAACTGTTTTCTTCACGCAACTTGTCTGCACACAAGTCTGACTGGATTATAACTCGATCTCGTATCTTCACACCACTGGTTGAATTCTCACTCAATTCAACGACGTCGTCACACGACTAACTTAACTCGATCTCCGAGAATCACGTGTCTTCATACACGACTGACTGAATTCTAACTGAATCATCGTTGCTCGCTTTATCTTGCCTTTTATATCACTCGATCAACAGTGTGATGAATGCCCTTGAAGGATGATGACGACCTTCGGGAACAATCCAAAAATGTAAACAACTTGATTCCATTTTTGTTGTTCGTGTATCTTATTTACTTTCGTCCAGGCAGAGTTGTTGTTGTTTTGTTTCTTTGTCTTTCTGCTATATTTCTTTTATACGCAGTCTTTGTTGCTATATTTGTTTATTCATCGATTTTGTAAACAAGCCCTGTTGTTTTTGTTGCTATATGCTTACTCATTCGTTGATCACGTGAACAACTGCATTGTTTTGTTTTTGGAGCTTTTGTTTTTATGCGTGATCAACTCCATTGTGTTGTTTTTGGAGCTTTTGCTTATTATTTTAACAACACCATTTCCATTTTCGTAACACTGCCGCCCACTTAAGCCTGTTCGTCCCGAATAGGCTCATTATCTCCTCTCCCGTAAATAACCTTGGCGGTTGGTCTAGCTGTGGAATCATGCATCGCAGATGGATACGCCAGTAGATACCTCGGAGTGTGTTCACCGCAATCCTTTTGCTGCTCGCTCACTACGTTTCTCAAGTATTCCTCCAGGCTTCGACCAAATTGTTCTACCATTCCATACACCTCACACATTCCTTTGAATACGGCTGGCTCGAACTTCTGCCTCGGAGTGTAGCTCTATTGGCACCTAGTAGCAGCATTCCCAGTGGCTCACAAAAACCTTTTCTATTGTGTTCGCATCTTGATTGGGTATGGCATACACTTCCGGCCATTAGCTGAAGTAATCCGTCTCGACGAGAATATACCGGTTTCTGGCAATACAAAGGACCTGCTGTTGTTATTCGCTCCAAAAGTGCGTCCGACTTATATCGTGCAGCTGACCTCGACTTCGCTTTACTAGACCTTGTGGGGATCTCGCTTCTAGGAAACCAGCACTTGCCCCGCTGATGATGATGATGGCTGGTCTCCCGCTCGTTTGATGGTGAATCGGATCTTGACCTTCCTCGTGGCGCGTTCCAGTTTCTTCGGAACGTGACCGCTCTTTTCCCAGTTGAGACGCCTCGGCTCGACCTTTCGTTCGGCTTCTGCCACAACTTGCCTTAACAACTTTTTAATTTTACTGAACAGGCGTCCTTTTTCCTCCACGATTTCCACTCCCCGCACTTTTCTCGCTTGTGCTGTAGAAATCATGCAAGCGGTCTCCTGGGCTAGTACTAAGGTCATGGTCTCTTCGAAGATTGTCTCTCGTGCAGTCCACACCGCCAATCCGACATCATAGGCGCGTATACCATTTACGCATGTCTCGGTCTTACAATTGTCTACCAGTAGACGGTTTTCTCCTTGGTATGTAGGCTGCACTAATCTGTCGTCCTCCATTGCAAAGGCTTTACATGACTCATTAGCCTTTTGCGCACGGCACCTTAACTCCATAGGGCACAGATCTCTTTCGTGCTCGTCGCCAAATTCACGCTGTAACGCCACCATTAAATCAGTATAGTTGTTTCTGCGGCTGGCTGGCATGTTTACTAGAGTCTCAGCGGCGGCACCTTTCAACGCCAAAACCAGTTCCAATGCCCTCTCATCATCGTCCCATCCGTTTCTGTTTGCTTCCGTCTCAAATTGGACTTTAAATACGGATAGGGGCGAGCTACCATCAAAGCAAGGTGCTTCTATCCTGCCGGTACCTTCTGATTCGGCTTGTACTGCTTCCGGTCGCAGGCTCTTCTCTTCCATCATGACGAGTTTGCCCTCCACGGACTCTTCCAAGTCACTTACTTCCGTGTCAACGGCCTCTTCTAAACTTGACACCTCTTCGGCGACACTTGTAACTCTTCCGCCGAATGACTCAATTATTTCATCTAGCGTCTCGTCATACGCATCTAGTTTGTTCTCAAGTTTTGAAAATAGCTTTTTGTTCTCTTCCTGCGCTTTCTGGTTTTCGGCTCTAGAGGCTTCTTGAAAATCAGCAAATTGCTTTTCAACTAGCTTCTTGTTCTCTTCCTGTCCCTCCGTTAATACTTGTATTTTTTCCACTAGTGCGGCTAGTACCGAACTTAAATCAGTACCACTGGGGGTTACAGGGGCCAGTAACTCGCGTTCCTCTTCGTCCTCGAAGTCGTAAGTGTCGATATCAATGCCACGATTCCGAAGCTCTTCCCTTAACCGCCTTTGGAGCTCATTCTTCGTGCCCATTGTTGGCAGCGCCAATTTAGCCAATTCTTGTTTGAGCCTTTCAACTCTTAGCTCTGAGAGTTTCATCTTGATTTATTTTTATTTTTGAATTTTGCAATCCCACTTCTGACACCAATTGTTACGTTTTTACCTTTTAAAAACGTTAAAAATATGAGCTCGTAGATTGCAAATAAAATAAAAATAAATCTGTGTTTAATTTTAATTCAATTCTTTATTTTCTGCACAACCTTCGTGCCACTGTTCGAACTTATTCTACGCATACAATGATAATTTCCACAATATGTGCTTGTTCGCGATATTTCTCTGCTTATAACCTTTTTTATAAGCAACAACAACACTTGTTAGTTATTCTTCTTTGCTTACAACCTTTTTTGTAAGCACCACACTAACAACTGTTTTCTTCACGCAACTTGTCTGCACACAAGTCTGACTGGATTATAACTCGATCTCGTATCTTCACACCACTGGTTGAATTCTCACTCAATTCAACGACGTCGTCACACGACTAACTTAACTCGATCTCCGAGAATCACGTGTCTTCATACACGACTGACTGAATTCTAACTGAATCATCGTTGCTCGCTTTATCTTGCCTTTTATATCACTCGATCAACAGTGTGATGAATGCCCTTGAAGGATGATGACGACCTTCGGGAACAATCCAAAAATGTAAACAACTTGATTCCATTTTTGTTGTTCGTGTATCTTATTTACTTTCGTCCAGGCAGAGTTGTTGTTGTTTTGTTTCTTTGTCTTTCTGCTATATTTCTTTTATACGCAGTCTTTGTTGCTATATTTGTTTATTCATCGATTTTGTAAACAAGCCCTGTTGTTTTTGTTGCTATATGCTTACTCATTCGTTGATCACGTGAACAACTGCATTGTTTTGTTTTTGGAGCTTTTGTTTTTATGCGTGATCAACTCCATTGTGTTGTTTTTGGAGCTTTTGCTTATTATTTTAACAACACCATTTCCATTTTCGTAACAGTATTATTTAAAAAGATTATGGTCAGTAATAATAATTTAATCCTGCCATCATCATCATAACATAACGGCAAGTGCGCAATTACCAACCACCGTCGGTGGTGATATTATTATCATTGCATGCATGTAACGTTGTGGTTGTTGTCTCTGATAAATTACACGTAAAGAAATTTCTGAGCAGGTTAAATAAACAAATCAAAAAATTTTATTTTTTTTTTTTTTTATAAATTTAAAGGCACATTCATTCACAATATGAATCTGAAACATGTTTTGTTCACAAAACAGATCTACGTACCGAAAAATCTCAACAGTATACCGTCATAAAATTTATATAATCTTTTGATTTAAAATGGTCCTTCGAAACTGGATGCAATATGTTTTATCAAGCTTTTCCTATCTTTAAAATTCAATAAAATAAGGTGTGAGACATCATCGAAATTTTTAATTCGCTTGAAAAACCTGTTGATGCCATTATGTATGGAATATTACTTCGTTCAAAAGTCCGTCAAGTCTTCTCTGAGTGGATTGCGTCCGAAAGATCCAATTTTCAATGATGCTGGCGCATAAATCAGGCTGAACTTGACCGTATTGAAGTCGCCGCTGTCTCGTAGGTAGTGTGTTGGCTTATTAGATGTGAGGGCGTGGGTGAAACCCCAGCTCATACATCTCGATTAAAACGAAATACGAAAAGATATATCTTCGTAGACTTCCTCAATAGCTTTTTGGCAAAAACTCTGAGAGTAAATAAAATAGCCATGAAAAGTTTCTCACAAAGTCTGTCGTTTGGAGACGATTTTAATATGTAGTTCATCCGCCATCCATGAGTGGTGTGAGAAACTAGGTTGTATGTGAGGTTGACTGACTGTTGTAATGACCAATTAATTAAGTAAGAATTTGACCGTTGACATTGGTTATGTTTGCTTTGTGGACCGGTGTGGTTTGTGGCTAATTCGCATAAATCTACGACTTAAGAAAATCCCACAAGAATGGAGTTTAATCGCACGATCACTTCCACTTCCAGCTCACATCACTCCGACATCAGGTGACCATGTCATTAAATCAATCGTGCTGAAAATCATATGTGGCATGAGCTGAATAGCATGTAGCACCTTCTTGTTGATACTACTACTACTACTGTTGACCAAATCACTGTAAACGTCACCTTATCAGTTATCTCAGAAAATCTATTGAGTTTCTCACAGTAATGGATTATAAGTCTATGATGAAGCGATGTTTAATCCTTTTAAAGATATTGTAATGGTCGAAGAGGTAAACTATCGAACCCATCTAACAAAATCTTCCTTATCTTAAATGAAGGAAAGGAATACACATGCATTCGATACCTCTCTTGCGTACAAATATATGTGGTCAATCGATATTGCCCGAAAAATTACAAAATACAGGAAGAAAAATATCAAAAAACATCAATGAAACCTGTTCAGACATAGTCATACTTAAAGGACTATAAAATCGTGTAGTCTTCCAGCATTCTATGTCTCTGAAGCCTTTCCAAAAGCCATCATATGGAAGACCTAGCCTTTTTCATGAACATCGATGAAATAATGACCAGACAATTACCCAGAAACCATACCTGCGCAAGATCGTTGTAGTTTAATAAAAGCACAAGACTCTTCTGAAAAACGACCTGCTAGTCTTCGTCAACCTCAACTGATTACAAATTCAATGTTCGCAAATTCTTGTTAGCGATTTGGTTTCCCTTACTGTCTGCAAGACCCTGTGCGATTACCATCTCGTTAAGATATTTCATATACTAATCACGATTTATTTCGTATAATCACTATACCAGGCTTTTAGGGGGGATACTTGACCATACCTAGTGTACAGAATATACCTTCCATATACCCTATAATACCTCAGCCAGTTGACAGTTCCTTTAAAATGAGGAAAATTCTGCCTGGAGAATAATGTTTTTAAACTAAAGACTGAAGTTAATTTTCATTTCCATTCTCGTGGTAGAGAAGACTAAACTCACTGCCGACATTGATATAGATCCGTCCGCTAAACTTTTGGAAAAGAAGGGAACGGAAGGCAATCGTCTCTAATCTGGTATATAAGCCGCATATATTAACACTCTTGAAAAGTATGTTGTTCTATTCAGAACTTGGAACACTAAAGAAAACCTGACATCTACAAATGTTTTTCTATTCACAACTTCTGCCACTTTATGCCAACATTTTTTATATTTTCCCCGTGTACCTAGTTGTTGCGTTAAAGTGTTGCTTTATAAAGTACGGATATTATTACAACTTCGTAGCGATGTGGCAGTAGAATATATTTCCCTTTTATTAAAGTACGCATGTTGTCCTTTTGAAAGTTAGCAACAGTTTGCCTAGACAATCACAGAGACTTTTCGATAAAAAGAATAAAAAAAAATCACAAAGAGGGTGGTCCTTAGCAACCAACCAATGCTGGTGTTTTTATTACAAATAATGCAAGTGTGATATATTATTCATCTTCTTTCTTCTTAACGTGTGAGTGATTGTTATCTCGCATTCTGCTCTTAATGCTCGTATAGCTTACTGATGCTGGTGGTTGAATTACAATTTTTTTTTTTGATAGCAGCATTCAAGTGTTAATCTCTACGTATTTAATGATTTTTATAAAACTTTTTTTCTTGCTTTTGTTTTTATTCTTCGGTACTTATTTGTAGAGATAAAATATGACTGAGTGAAATTTTTGATGAACTTACAAGTCGCCTGCCAGTCTTGCCTTGCTATAATTAACGACACGCGACTTTCAATATCGAATTTCAAAATATTTTGACACATTGTGCTACTAATAGGATGATATGTTTCAAATAAAAAAAATATATTCTTTTGAATATGTTTTGTCCTTTTCTATTTGGTTGACTAAAGTAAAAAGTTTATTTACAGTTACACATAAAATTCTACTCTAAAAAGTCCAACGAATTCTAATGTAGTAACGAATTGAACTCAGATACTTAACGGACATGAACAAGTCGGAACCGCATAAAGTTGGATGAATACAATCATATGGATAGAGATGTGAAGCGAAGTACCAAGAATGACAGAAAAAACTGGGTTGAAGGTCCCAAGTAGCCTTATGGTGTTTTCTTTTCTACCAAAAAATGTGCATTTTATTAACGCAAAATACAATTTTGCGTTTGTTTCTTAAAAATGTTTTGCCCTCTAAAAGGGTGGTATGTTTTATTCTAAATAATTCGCACTTGCCAATGGTGGAGGGCATTGCATTTTATGCCCTGTATAAATCGAGAGTGCTGATAATGCCCTGTAAAGCAGATGACTTTTGTTTATTTATAGGGCTACCAGATGAAATTTAAAAAAAGTCGCCTGGTATTGTTATCCAATTTGAAGTTAATTTTTTCATTGTTTTGTGGAGTAATCTTAAGGAAATGTTACATTATTAAAGCTACATGGTCAGCAATATAAAAAATTGCATTCAATGTTAGAACAGTGTTAAAAAAAATTTTTTTTTTGTTATAAAAAAAGCGTGCAAAAAATGAAGTCGAAAAATTAGCGATCTGGCAACACCTTTGAACAAATTGGCATTTCCTCATTTTCTTAAGAAGTGGTAAACACAGGGCAAACCCTTTTTTAATATTTGTGTTATGTTCTTCTCAAATAAAAAATGACATTACAACAGGGTTGGTCAAAATTTTTTTTAATGCACCTTGTAAGAGGGTGACATTTTCTTTGTAGAAAAGAAAACACCATTAGTGTTCTTCAGAGGTCACAATTTGCACAATATTACAAAAGAAACTGGGCTCCAATTAGCTTCAGTGTCCTTCAGAGGTCACAATTTGCACAAAATTACAAAGCAATTGCGCAGGGAAAGGTCTTCGACCTCAATTGGAAGGGTGTTGGGAAAATATTATCTTGTCCTATCTATCTTAACGAAAGACGCAGACAGATGCCGATGCTCCAAACGCACAGATAAACATTCCGTTATATAAAAAATCTAATATACGATCAATAACCTCGGGAACATAATACATCACCTCTATAATACATCACCCGAACTGCTCATATTTCACTGTAAGTGACCCGACTCATATGACCAATTTATAGAAGAATACTAGAATACAAAAGATCTTGGCAAAGAATTTGAAGAAGGGATAAAAATAAACATTTTAAAGACAGGCCGCCTGTCAGAGTGCAGATAACACTCCCCTTGGCGTAGTGAACAAAATGACTGTAAATGTACCCGACATGCGACTGGCGGAATCGCGTGTCGACGACTTTTGCAATGAACAAGCTGGTTTTAATCCTGTCAAGCTATTTCTAACAGTTGTGTGAAGTTAGTTTTGATCTCAGAACAATTCAGATATTTGTCAACCAAAGTCCCAGACTAGCTTTCACCATCAGCAATACTTTGGTCTAAGCACAAACCGTTTAGGCAGAAGACAAAGGTGAAGATTGACGCGATATATTCTGCGCAAGCCACTGCCCTAATAAGAATTGCAATTGACTGCAATTCACAGAACAGCTTTCAAGGGGACGCCTAAGCTACCGACATCTGGAAACAGCGGTAGTGAAGATAAATAAATCGTCTGATGCAACCACTTGCGGATATAAGAGAGTCTCTCAATTATTTCGACCTTATGCTCCGCATTAAAGCAGAGAATTTAAACAGACTGAACGAGGAAGATACTAGATAACAGGCCCATAGATTGCAATTTAGGGTGTGTAAAGATATTGTTATTACAGATGACAACTTGATTATCAAAATTATTTTCCAGCATTTATAGTTGCTGGCAATGCAACTGTATTTCGTTTGCTATTCATAATCGATTTACAAATCTTTATAGCTTAGTCATGATTCATATTCTTCAGAATTTAAAATGCGTGTATATTGAAAGGGAGGGATGGGATGCATGCAAACAAGGTAAAGTTTCTGACTGTGGCCAACATGGCGACCACCAGGACGATCCTTGTCTTGCTGTATTCAAGTTGACATGCAGCCTCCTAGTGGCCCCTCTTGGATGGCATTCTAGCACCCGATAGATGTTAACTAATGCGTGCAGCGAAGTCCAATTCCCTGGACGTAAAATTTGGATTGTGCGTAGGGCTTGGAACCCACCACGTAAAAACAAAAATCCAATGAAAACCAAAGCACAAGAAACCATAAAGGTCACCTCAAAAGTTGACGACCACGGCAAACGTTTAAAGGACTATGATATACGAATAGGCACTTGGAACGTCCGAACCCTTTACAGGGTAGGTGCTTCCGCCCAGCTGGCGGATGCCCTCATTAAATGTAGGACGGACATCACTGCCATTCAGGAAATGCGATGGATAGGGCAAGGATGCAAAAGGCTGGCATCTTGCGATGTGTATTACAGCTGCCAGGTTGATAAGCACGAATTCTGATGCAGATTTGTGGTTAATAAGAGACTTCGCCACCTTGTCTCTGGGTTCACGCCTGTGAAAGAGAGAATAGCCACAATCCGCATCAGGGCGAAATTTTACAACATCACCCTTATTTGTGCTCACGCCCCGACGGAAGATAAGGACGATGTGGTTAAGGATGCCTTCTACGCTAAACTCGAGGACGTTTATGATAAGTGCCCGGCCCATGACGCCAAAATCGTCCTCGGTGATTTTAATGCGAAGGTCGGGAGTGAAGGTATCTTTGGCCCCACTGTCGGACAGTTCAGCCTCCACGCGAACACTACCTCCAATGGTATGAGGCTGATCGATTTCGCGGCGGCGCGTAACATGGTAGTATGTAGCACCAAGTTTCAGCATCTCGACATCCACAAGGCCACTTGGATGTCCCCCGATCGATCAACATCCAACCAGATCGATCATATTGTGATTGACGGAAGGCATGTATCCAGTGTACTAGATGTGCGCACATTTAGAGGTCCAAACATCGACTCTGACCTCTACCTTGTCGCAGCCAAGTTCCGATTAGCGCCTCGAGGACTGCGCGCTCTAGTACATTGCGAAAGCTGGACGTTAGGAAGCTGCGATCACAAAGGACAGCTGAGGCGTTCTCCGCTCAACTCTCGGATAAGCTCCGTCGATCCCCATCTAACCTCAACGACATTGGTGGACTGTGGGCCAACATCTCCCACTCCTTGCGCACTACTGCGGAAACAGTCCTTGGTTTCGAGCGCCCACCCCAACGAAATCAATGGTACGATGAGGAGTGTCGCGAGGCAGCTGCAGCGAAAAACGCCGCATACAAGAAAACGTTGCAGTCAGCCGCTACGCGAGCCATTGTCAAGAATTATAGAGAGAAGAGAAGGGATGAGAGACGCCTTTTCAGACGCAAGAAGAGGGAGCAGGAAAAGCGTGAGCGTGAGGAAGTCGAGATGCATAGATGTAGGAATGACGCTCGAAAATTCTATCAAAAGGTTAAGCGTCTAACCGAGGGTTATAAACCCGGAGCGTCTTCCTGCAAAGACGAGAACAGTAACTTGGTAACAGATCCGCAAGGGGTGCTGAGGTTGTGGAGGAAACACTTCTCTACTCTGCTACAAGGTGATGACGACACCAATACCGCCTTTAGAGATGTTGTTCCGAACCCGATCGATGATGACGGCGTGGAGATTCCGCCGCCTAGCCATGAAGAGGTCAAAGTCGCGATTATGCGGCTTAAAAACAATAAAGCAGCAGGTCCTGATGGCCTAACCACTGAATTGTTTAAGACCGGGTGTAATAAGTTGGTAGGGCGCATGCACCAGCTTATTTACAAAATATGGCTAGAGGAAAGTATGCCCAACGATTGGAACCTCAGTGTCCTCTGTCCTGTCCTGAAAAAGGGAGACCCTACAATATGCGCCAACTACAGGGGTATAAGCCTTCTCCCTATCGCATATAAGGTTCTTACAGGCGTATTGTGTGAACGACTGAAGCCACTCGTCAAAGCACTGATTGGACCTTATCAGTGCGGCTTCAGACCTGGCAAATCCACCATCGACCAGATCTTCACACTGCGCCAAATCCTGGAAAAGGCCCACGAAAATCAAGTCGACACACACCATCTTTTTGTCGACTATAAGGCAGCCTTCGATAGCCCCATAAGGGATCGTGTTTTTGCAGCAATGTCTGAGCTCAGTATACCTGCGAAGCTGATAAGGCTTTGCAGAATGACATTGAGCAATTCCTTGCAGCTTCGTCAAGGTAGGAATGGACCTCTCCGAACCTTTTGATACCGTGCGAGGTTTCAGACAAGGCGACCTCTTATCATGCGACCTCTTTAACTTCGTCATGGAGAGTGTTCTGCGAAAGGAAGGAGTGCATCGCAATGGCACTATTTTTCAAAAAAGTGTCCAATTGCTTGCGTACGCTGACGACATCGACATCATAGGGCGTACCAAGCGAGATGTTACTGCTGCCTTTAGTGCTATTGAACGTGAGTCTAAGAAGATGCGTCTGACAGTAAATGAGGGCAAAACAAAGTATATGTTATCGACAAGTAGAGACGTGCGGCGTATTGATTCTCAGGTTACGGCCGATAACTATACTTTTGATACAGTCAAGGAATTTATTTATCTTGGCTCCGCCGTTACCACCAAAAATGATGTCAGTCTGGAGATCAAACGCAGGATTACTCTTGCCAACAGATGCTACTATGGTCTCAATAGGCAATTGAGTAGCAGAGACCTCTCTCGTGCGACAAAACTAATACTCTACAAGACGCTCATCCTACCCCTGCTTCTTTATGGCGCAGAGGCATGGACCCTATTAAGAACTGATGCAGCAGCCTTGAGAGTATTCGAGAGAAAAGTCCTACGTAAGATCTTCGGTCCAGTGCGAGTTGGCGATGATTTCCGCATCCGAACCAACAATGAGCTGTATGAGCTCCTCAACGACATAGACGTTGTACAGCGTATTAATATCCAGCGGCTGCGCTGGCTCGGCCATGTCGTTCGAATGGAGGAGGATGCTCCGACGAGACGGGTATTTGATGCGGGGATCTGCGGAAGTCGGCGCAGAGGACGACCTTGTATCCGTTGGAAGGACCAAATCGAGGAAGCCCTGCCATCGATTTTTGTGACCAACTGGCGTAGGCGCGCAAGAAGCAGAGGCGCCTGGAAGGATGTGTTGCGGCAGGCCGAAATCCGTTAATCGGGTTGTTAATGGCCAATTAAGTAAGTAAGTATATTGAAAGGTGCTTTGACCTTTATAAAGACATTAGAACATCTAACGGCCTCCGAAGGAAGTTTCTACCCATCTATCATAACCTAATTTAAGTCTTTAAATTAAAGAATAATGTAGACTTACCATCTGTTGTTTTTTGCTTGTTTTAATTGACAGCGAACCATGAACAACCCCTTTCGCCACTTCTCTTGACACCACTACCAAACAATCACCTTACCAGCCTGATATGAATGAAACATCCGCCTTTTAGAAGATCTTTAACTTGACCGTATCGTAAGCTTGTATCCAGTATGGTAGCTTACTTTACAGGTAGACTCCTAATTAATCTTCAAGTTCTTGATAAGGAAGTTATGAAAGGTTAACGTAACTTGACTTATTTCTAAAGCTGATGTTGATTGATGTTAGTGATGAAAAGTGGATACTTGACCGTATTGTAAGCTTATATCCTGTATGGAGGCTTACTTTACAGGTAGACTCCTAATTAATTCTCAAGTTCTTGATAAGGAAGATATGAAGGGTTAACGTAACTTGACTTGTTTCTAAAGCTGATGTTGATTGATGTTAGTGATGAAAAATGCACTACAAAGGTGAACAAAAACTGTCATGAATTGACGCTTAGAAAGTTCAGTTTTGTGTTTCATAAGATGAATTAGTTTACATAGTTCTTTATAACGAAATTTTTAATTCTATATTGCCAACAACTGCCAACTAAAGAAGTCATTTATTGATTAAGTTTGATCAATACGACATCACAACGACAGACACGCTTATTTTCTTATGTGTGAAACGCACAGTTCACCATGCTAATACCAATTTTGCTCAATGAAAGCTTTTGAAAATCGTTTATATTCAGCTTTAAGTTATTAATATTGGTGATGCTCATAAATACGGTCACATATATATTTTTTTATTATAACATAACCATCAATACAGTAAAAAAAAACAGTTGAATTTATGAGTAAGAAAGATGAGCTTCTGCATTATTTATTACTGCGACCACGTTTACGTTGCGGTAGGTCATCTCCTGAACTGGCAGTTTCCTGTATAACTTTACTACGTGATGCCATACCGCTTCTACGTGTTGAAATTCTAGTGGTATTCGCAGCAGAAGGTTTCTGTGAAGCGGCTATTCTAGAGGATTTTGTAGGTTGCGGCCGTTCATCTGCTGATTCACTTGTCGATTCACTATCCGGTGAAGCGACAACCTTTCTACCTCTATCCGATTTTGGGGTTTTCGTTGAAGATTTTTTACGCTGTTGTTCTCCCTCCGAAGACGATTCGAAATCATCATCTTCCGAAGAAGATTTTTGTCTTGTCCTACCACCACCTCTACGTCTTGTGTTAGTTCTGTTCTGCGTGGTTGGTTTCGATTTTGATTTCGTTTTATTTCTCGTTTTATGTAGATTTCCTCCTCCACCTACTGTATTCTCTTTTTCATTTTCCTCGTTGTTGTTTTTATCCTCATTGTCATCATTAATTTGCAGACATTCATTAATGCGCGTCTCAAGTTCTTGCACTGCTGTCTTTAATTCGGGCTTGGCTAGCTTGGAAGTATTTGTGATAATAATTTTAAAAGACTGATAGACTTCATCAACTTGTACTTTATCCTTGAAGTATTGTATGTTGTCCATTAGTTTCTTAATGGTTTTCTCATTGTACGACAACAAACTCAAACAGTAGGCAATATCACGCCATTGTCGTTCCTCGCGTGTTACCGGAAAACGTAGACATAACTTTTCTACGAGAGTTTCAACTTGTCTATCTTTTTGAATTAAACCTAAAATGTAACGCATAATGATGCGGTATTTCTCTTCTTCCAAATTTAAACTGGTATCACTTAATTTCGATATTATATCGGGTAGAACGTTATATAAAATATTCGATTTATTTGCAATTTCCTTGAAGAATTGTTGTGTTATATTTTTAATTTCTCCATTGGAATCAACTATACACATAGCCAAGTCGGCTATTTGGCCCTTTACACGTATCATTTCGTGTAAAATCAAGTGGGACAACATTTTGACCGCGGTTAGCCTTAATTCTGTGTCTTCTTCGTGCAGCGTAGAATAGAAATGACCCGTCCAGGGCTCTATAATATTGGGAAAACGAAATGTTAAATCCGATAAACCAATAACAATGTTGCATTTGATGGTAATATTCTTCGTATGATTTAATATGTTCATTAGGAAAGGCATATTGGTTTCACAAAATCTCGAAGAAACTGACATAAAACGTATTAGAGCCAAAGTGGCTGCCTGTTGCAGGGACGAATCTCGATATTTTGCAGGGTATTTACAAATTTCCATGACATACGGAAAAATTTTAGACAGCAAAGAATTTTCCCCATACAAGAGAACTTCTTCGCAAATGTGATTTATAAGTTCGGCTATATTGTCCTCAGCGGTTGCACCCACTAGATCCTCATCAGGCTAAAAATTAAAAAAACGAACATATTTTAAATTTTATATTAAAATTACGATCCAAATTTAGACTTTCAATACCTCTTGCTGGGGTTCTGCTGCTGCACCCGATAAACGTTTTAACGATTCTGTAGCGGACATATTTAAATTGCCCGTTTTACGCCGGTTGTGATTGAAAGCATTCAAAGCCGTTTTCTTTTTCTTCTCTTCACATTCTGTTAACTCCTGTCTGTATTTCATATTGTTGTAGACGTCAATATCCAAAAAGATCATTTCTTTAAGTGTCATATAGCCGACAGTAAATATGAAACGTGTTAACAAAAATACCGGCATGCGCATTTGTGTAGTGTTCGGATCATAAGGAGCGGGAGGCTGGGTTATTAATGTTTGCGATGCAGTCTGCGTTGCTGCTTGGGTCTCGGGTATTTGTTGAGAAAATGGTGTTTCCTGAGCCTGTGCTTGTTGTGAAGCCGTAATTTCACACAATTTCATTGAGAATGCCTTGAATTTCTTCAGTAATTCTATGATAATATTCTGCGAAATCACATCCGGCGTTTGACACATGGTATAATAAAACTGTAAAGTTTTCATGGCCAATTTATCAAAATCGGGCACTCGTGGATGGAAAAAGAATTTCATAAACATATCGGTAACTTTCTGTACAATCATGGAATCAGCTTCATATCTTTTATAATATTTGGAACTCAACGACTGATCAATGGAGTTCAAAAGAAATTCTAAGCAACTGGCATAAATACGGGGATCTGTTTTGCCACGCGGCCCTAAGCCTATAGATTCAATTACACCTATATTGGCCGATGATATAGACGATTTGGCATACGAACACATTATAAGTAATTGCAAAGCCAAACGTGATCCATTTTCTGTGGTGCCTTCCAATTTCAAAGTAAATCTTTCAAATAAAACTTGTATAATAAGGCCGTCGATGTCCTCACTGGATACCCATTCCTTTACCAAACATTCCAAGGCCGTATAATGGCCATATTCCAACCCTTCCAGAAAGCGTGAAAGATTCTGAACAACTTTTACAGCATGAGCCCTATAATAATAAAAGCATATTGCATTTTAAACAATAAATAGGGTTACTATCGTCTTTTTTATCTAACCTTCCAGTTTGATCGGTGGTAAACAACACCTTTTTGTAAGCATCCGAAACAGCATCTCTCTTTTCCTTATCCGAAGACCATACCAAATACAACATCTGGCGCATACCATTCTCGGTGCCTTTAATGCCAAACATGTAGCCAGTAGTGAAAAGATCAACAGCCTCGTACACATCCGAGTTGGTTTTGGACAGTAACATTTCCTGCAGTTTGGGCATAGCTCGTGAAACCACTTTTGAAAATTCTATTGAATCTTGTAAAAATTGCACCGTCTTAATTTGAGTACCCAATTCTTCATTCTGAAATTATTATGCTGGTTAATAAAACATTTCTTTTAAAATATGATGGAAAAGCAAAAAAAAACTTACACTGTCTTTACAACCATTAGCCAAGAATATGTATGATTTTAGTAAAGCCATATAGTAGGCACATTGTTCTTCATGTTTTAAAGACAAACGCAGCTCGGAATTCCCGGCAACATGATCGGCTTTGCGCACTAATATCACTGCCTCTTTGTAGTTCTTTTCCAACAGCATGGTCGATATGCGTGCCACCAAATCTTCATAATTTTCTTGTGTCTCAGGTGGAGCATTTTGTTCTTTAACACTGGTTTCCACATGCGGCAATATATCTGGTATAACTAACTCCCATTGTTCTTCTAATTGTTCGGCCTTTTTACGTTCTTCTCCCAATAATTCTGTTAATTTTTCCATTTTGTCTACCTCTTCCGCATGTTTTTGATGAAGTTCGGCCAACGTTAGCTTGGCAGAGAATGGATTTCTTTCTAGAAATGCTTTAATCAGTTGTACAGCATGTTTGCGTACCGATGAGGTCTTATCCTCCAATCTTTCCACAGCCTCCACTAAAACTTTCAGTTGAAAGGAAAGTGGAACAGCCTGTTCTTCTTTCAAATGATGCCAAATTTGCAGAACTTTTGCTCTAACATGTGCCGATACATCATTAATGTGCATTAACAAATTTTCTAGGAATTCATTACGAGCTTCTTTCAATTCTTCAGACAGTTCTTCTGAAGTCAATTCGCCCACAATCGCATCACCCATAATTTGCAGTATACAATTACGCAAAACATGAGATTCACAATTCAACAACTCATCGCACAATGTCGACAGATGGGGTATCATTAGTTTGGGTGCTATAGTTGCCAATTCCATAAGAAAATTTGAAAAGTTACGTGATACAACTGTATCGGCCGAATCCACAGTTAATGTTTCCACAATATCCTTTATTAAGACCGAAAAAATACTGGTAATGCCATATTCCTCGTGCAATACGTTTATACCATTGGCAATGGATACAGCAGCGTGTTCAGTTGTTCGTAGAATTTGTAGAATACGTACGGGAAAGTTCATGGCATGCTGATAACGTTTGATGGCTGTGCCGAAAATTTGAAAAATTGTTTCAACAATATGACGATTATCAGGACGTACATGTAAGAGTTCCAAAGTACGATAACAAATGTCACACAACAAACTGAATACAAAATAACGATTTTAAATTAAACAAATATGAAAATAATAATGAAACTAAGAAAAATGAAATGATAAACAAAATAAATAAATATGAATGAAAGAGTAATAAATTTAAATTTTCATTTAATTATAGGTATTTCTAAAGCTTTTTGAATACTTTCCTAAATCCTACACAAGGTATTGCAGAACTACTTAAAGGATAGATACTACAAGCCGACAAAATTATAAAAAATGAATAACCCAGAAACCAGACCATACTTTGGTGTTCTGAATTTGTATCCGAACACAACCTCAAGGTTTTTTAAATATCCTAACCGAAAAGTGTAAAAAAAACACAAATTTAGGGATTTATTCGAGTGGTATTGAATATGAATTTGTCGAAAAATTAAAACCGAAATGAGATAACTTTATTATTGAATACAAATCTTCATTCCTTCGGAGTCAATTCTTCAGTTTTGGAAACATAAATACGTCAATGGAGAATAAAACTGAACAACAGATCGGATTAGGGAGCAATTCGTAGCCTAATTCATGGATTTTTGCCACTTTTTTATGCATTTCACATTGTTTTTTAATTTTTTTCTTAAACCACATGCTAGTTTTCCATCAATAGGTGTCAGCTACAAACTAAATAATACGAACTATAATTTAGATATAAATTTACATTCAGTAGTGGTCTTATTATTAGCTCACCTATCCACAAAAATATTTGCGCTGACATTTTTAAAAGAAAACTCCAAGAAAGATTACTAATACCGAAATCCTTTAATAATTACTCATGCGCATCGTTCAAAATATCATTAGAAATACGGAAACTTATGAAAGAACATAGCATTTTACAAAAAACCATCTTCCACAGACTAAAGTAAACTAATTTAATTGGGTATGTAGCGCAAAACAGCTAATGGAATCAAAAAATATTCTTGAGGCTCGGCACCTTTTCGCTAAAATATTAAGAAATAGGCCTTCATCATTCTCGATAAACTTTTTTTGGCAGTGGTGAATCTCAATTCAATCCATTAGTCTCTGATTAAAGGAAAAATGTGTAACGTCCACGGAAGCAAGTCTTTAATCCACACAATTGAAGACAATTAAACATAGAGAAGTTGTTTAGTGGAATAGGCAGTTTTCATATAGCATAGTAGGGGTTCGATCATAAAGAGCGATTCCTTGATGGATAACAATTATTCAGACATACTTAGGAGATTCATGTGATTCCATTCCCTCATAAAAACTTGTTTATGAGATGGATTTTTATGTCAGATAATGATCTTTAGCACAACATCCGATTAGTAAAAGAGTATTTAAAGGACCAGTCTATTGATATTTTACAATTGAGATACAAGATGATCAAATAAACAAAAAAATCTTCAAGACCTCTAGAATGTGGTTCGAGCATGACAAATCACTTAAAAAACTTCAAATTTTTTATTCCCAGCAACAACAAGGACCTGTTGAAATGCTCACACGTCACATAGGTATAATACCAAATTTCAAAACCGAAGAGGATTTACGTTCACCTAAACTTTTAAATCCGTATACCTTATTATAATGTACTTAGGGCATGAATTATGTGTGCATTTGTTTTTCTCTAATTGAAATTTTGAATAAAAAATAAATATTTTCCACTCACTTTACAAAATTTTCTTCTGCCATGGGAGGAATCCATAGCTTTTCCAAGGGAAACTGCATTACATTATATAGTTGCACTAGAAACTTTCCTCTTTTTGTATCCCAATCAGGATACTGTTCTACCGTATCGGCGTGTCTGCCTCGTTTTTTCTGTTGATTGGTTTGTTGCTGCTGCTGCAAACGAGTCATATTTGCCTCGATTTTACGCACAACATTGACAATAAGAAACAGGCTCATTTTGGTTAAATTTAAAAACGCAGTACGCTCCTGATTTGTGGGTTGTTCACTGACAGCCAAAAAAGGAGCCAATCTGTTGCCCAATTTATCGACCGTCAGATATAATAAATCAAAGCTGCGCATTAAATTGGTCATGGCCGCAGAGTCTGTGTTTTTATTTTCAATCACTGCATAGTACGTATCGAAATGATCAAACAGGTAGAAAGGATCCCCCTGACACAGCATTTGTTTGCACGCTAAAAGAATTTAAATATATTTTCAATAGATTTTAAAAACCAATTTCCATTGAGCAAATAAATACCTTTCAGTTTTTCGGGTATTTCGCCCGGGCTATACAAATGTTTCACATAATAAGTGTCCCTGCTGGAGTTAAGTAAATCACTGTTAGTCAATGGCAATATAAATTGAAAATCCATGTTTTTATTATATGAAATCTTGTTAAGTATTTAAGTTTTTTTACGATATTTCTATGTATAAAACACTTTTTTATTAATTTCAACGGATAATTGTTTTGTTTGTTTGACAATGACGCCAAAATAAATGAACAGAGTTGTATTTTTAATTTATATTACAAGCAGTAGTGTAAGAGCGGCTAAAACAGAATAAGGTTGCCACATATAGCCATTTTCTGTTATTTTGAGCCAAACTGGGAAATCTTTGTAGATATTTTTGTTGTAAAAAAATGTAATTAAATTATTGTAAACAAAATATATTTAATTTTGAAAAAAGAAATAAAAAAATTCTTACTGTGAATTAAAATTTAGTTTTTTATTTCTATTTTTAAGTTTTTTTTACCAGAATGGTAAAAATTGTTTGGTCGTGGCAACACTGGTGGTGGTTTGAAATATTCGAAATTACCTACACGTCTATACTTCCATTGACACTGTATTACCAACTATGTGGTTTGTATCTAGAATAGAGATAATTAATTTTTAGTAGTGGAGTTACAGACACTGAATAAAGGCAGTACGTATACACAATGAACGTATTACTACCATTTTGTCAGTAAATTCTATTTATTACGCATCCATCATAATATTGCATTTTCAGAAGTTATTACAAAATATTTGAATTCCTGGCGATGTTGTTTACAAAATGTAGGTACAACAATCATACTATTTTGAGAAAAACTTTTAAAACGTTTCAGAAACGTAAAACTGACTATAATGACATAATGGCAACATTGTTGAGTTCCTTTCACTAATCGAGATTAACTATTAATCCAAACACAAACGACACAGTTGATAATACAGTCAATAAACAGACATATCGGTGAATTTCTCCACTAAGAGATGTGAAAATTACTTATTCTAGACACGCACCGTCCAAATCACGATACGATGTACATGGATCTGTGATAATGCAGTACAATTTCGAATAACTGCACTTTGGTGAGTTTCGATTTTATTCACCATACTGGATAAATTCACCACATTTTGTAAAAACTCATCACACTAGAAACTCACCACAACTATCAAATTCACTACAATTCCATTTTATTCACCACACCGGATAAATTCACCACATTTTGTAAAAACACGCCACAACAACAAAATTCACCACAGTTCAAAAAAAAATTAAAAAAATTAAATTGTTTGCCTTTCCTCTTCCGTCCTTTGTTTGAAGTAGTGCAAATGCAAATATTAAAGAAATTTTCATTAATTTACAAATGCTTCAGAAACGTAAAACTGACTACATACATGTATAATTTTGAATGTACCGTATAAACATGCAATACTAGTAGCTACACTTTGTTATCAATTTCCAGTGATTTGTAGTTTTTACCAAAACGAAGCATTTGTTTTGGAAGAGAGAGCACGTTTTAGTAAAACAATTTGCGAGAAATTGTATGGAAAGTTGCAAATATCTGAAAAAATTTTCATTAATTTACCAAAAATAAAATGTCTGAGGAAATAGTTAACCACGACAAACAGTCCACCTTTAAAAGGAACAAAAAGAAAAAGAAGAATTCGAGATTTTTACGCAATGCCAAGGGGTTTGCAAAGCAGGGCATTTATGGTCGTGGAACCCACATAGAAGATGATCAGTACAACTATTTTATAAATATTTTGGATACCATGAAGAACGGTTTCGAAGATGTAGAGGAAAAAGGTATGTAAAAGAAAGCCGACAGTTGTGAAAGTGATATTTAAAGCGAAATTTTTATTGCAGTTAATATGGCCAATAATGTATTTGAACAGACAAAAGGACAGGAAGTGTATTTGGCCTCCAATCAAATTGTTTGTAAAGCTTTAGAATCTTTACTTGGTTTTGTGGAAGCTGATCAATTGGAGTCTTACTTTGAAGTGTTCGCTGACAGCTTTAGGCCAATTTGTTCAGATCGATTTGCTTCGCATGTGTTGCAAAAGATGGTAGAAATTTCCTTCCTGAGGTCTCTGCACAAGGCCGACATAAAACCGGAAGAAGATAAAGACTCAATAGATGAAGAAAAAGACACTGAACCACCTGTTGCTAAGAAAGCCAAACTGAACAAAGATGTTTTAAGTGAAGAAAACTATAATTTGGAAACCGAATTTTCTGAAGAACACAAAACAAATTGCGGAAAATTTGTTTTAAGAGTTGGCAAATTCATGTTGAATAATTTGGAAGACTTTGTATGGGATTCTTGTGCTAATCATATCATGCGAACCTGTATACTTTCACTTTCCGGAATTCATGTGCCCAAAGTAGCATTTGAGAAAGGAGGTGCTGAATTAGCCAAAAATCGTAAGATTTATGAGGTGCCCAGTGAATGGCATGAGGTGGCCAAGGAATTTGCTCAACGTTTGGAAATGTGGCCACAGTTTTCAGACTTTCCCTATCAAGAGCACTCCTCGGCTCTAATGGGTGTTCTTTGTATTGCTTTAAAGGTGATTGATAAGAAAATGTTAAAGAATTTGGGTAAAAAAATTCTAATGGAAGCCTTACTTAAAGTGGACATTGATGAAGATGAAAAGCTTAAAAAAATAGAAATTTTGGACGATGAAGAAGAAACAGCTCCGGTAGAAAGTGAAACTAAGGAGACTAAAGAAGAAGGAACTGTTACAAATGCAGTTAAAATGCCAAAAGTTTTTGAGTATCAGTCTTCTATTATTCTACTAGAAACACTTTTAACGGTGGCAGGTCCCAAACTCTTAACACAAATATATGCTATGTTGTTTACCAACAAATTGGCTTTATTGGCCAAAGAACCCTTAACCAACTTTGCTGTGCAAAAACTTTTAGCGCATATTAAAGAAAAAGAAGATTTCGAAAATATATACCAAGAACTAGAGGACCATATAGAAGCATTATTAAAAATTGGTCACACAGGTGTCATCTCTTCACTTTCGGCAGCCTGCTTACGTTTGCAAACAAAACAAGCACAACTTGTGGTGGCTTTACAAACAGCATTACACATAAGCGGAGACAAAGAACGTCAGAAATCGTTTTTCCTGTGCCTTTTAAAACTGAAACCTTTCGAAATTTTACAACAAGATAAATCAAATTTTGTCCATCTACATGGTTCCTTAATAATACAGGATATTTTGCGCTTTAACAAACCTATTTTCATGGTAAATTGTATATTAGAGACATCGCCGGACTATTTAGTGACAGTGTTTAACACGCCAAATGGTTCTCATGTCTGTGATGCATTTTTAGAAAGTAAATTTATTGGTGAAAAGTCTCGCGAAAAGCTGCTTAAACATTTGGAAGGCTTTTATGTGGACTTGGCCATAACTAAATTTGGTTCTCGTGTAGTCGAGTCATGTTTTGCCTCAGCGCAAGAGGCACAGAAAGGGAAAATTGTTAAAGAATTGGCCGACAAATCGAATATGTTGAAAGGTTCACCGTTCGGTAAATTGATAAATCATAAGTTAAGAGTCGATACATACCGCTTATCGGCTACTCAATGGAAGGCGAGTTATCAACAGAAAGAGTCTAAGGCTCAGCAATTGTTTAAGGATATTATCAATTGAGTGCATACTTTGTCTACTAAGAAAATAAGGAATTTAGTTTTATTTTAATTTAGTTTGTTATTGGAAAATTGTGGTTTTCGTACAGAACCACGTTTGTAATAAACGACTGAGATATAAGCGGCATTTTTTATGCAGTAAAATTTTGTTTATTTATATTTTAATCATTTTGTTTATTAATCGGACTTTGTTAAATATTGGTGTGTATCAGTTTTATTTTATTTAAAAGACGATTAATTTCAATCTGCAAATCAAACGGTTCTTTGACTAAAGCTCACAATTATTTCTTTAATCAGAACAATCTAAACTGAAGCTATTTCACGCATCATTGCTTATATTCACACATGGAAATTTATTTTTTCTAAATATAGGAAATAAAAATATTTTCAAGTTATATGCTGGACTTAACCTTATGTTTTTAAAATAATCTAAATCAAGTATGATCAATTTATTTAATTAATTGCAATTTATAAGTAAGTTAATCACAGCTCTTTTTGTTGCATCGGTTTGTAGTAATGGCCCTATTTTTACGGTTTGTTATTTTAATTGTTTTTTAAAACGTAAATCAAACAAAATTCAAATAATTTTAGTACCACATTAACAATTTTTATTACAATTGTGATTATCAAGCTTATCAGTTATGGATGGTACAATCGAAGGTCATTAAAAATTATTTACCTATATAAATAATACTTAACATTTCAGTCATTTATACTTTCATTATAATTTGTCAAGTCAGTCTTTGAAATAAACATTAAGCGAACGCTAGAACAATCAAATTATGAATCGGCTGTTGCAAATAAAAATTCTACTACTCATTACTACGCAACTTGTGGTAGCTTTTGAAGAGTCCATATTTGAAGATGAAGATATATATCGGCAAGCGTTACCTCCAGCGAACCCACGTGCGGGCATAACAGCGCCAGGTACCAAGTGGTGTGGACCTGGCAACACCTCTTCAAATTACAATGATTTGGGTACGCAACGGGAGACGGATAAATGTTGTCGCGAGCATGACCACTGCGATGATATATTAGAGCCACATACCACTTTGTATGGCCTTAATAATACCGATCTCTTTCCCATGTAAGTCTTGAATGAAGAAAAAAAAAATTTATTATTGTTTAATATAAATGAATTGCTTTGCCTTTTTCTAGTTTAAAGTGTAGCTGTGAACAAAAATTCATTAATTGTTTGCAAGCAGTCAATAATATGCTTTCGAATACTATTGGTCGCATTTATTATAGTGCCAGAAGTATTTGCATTGCCGAAGGGCATCCAATTATAAGTTGCAAGCAATATATGCAAAGTGCCTTCCTTAAAAGATGTATACGTTATAATATTGATAAGAAAAAGGCTAAAATATGGCAATTTTATGATATGCCCTATTTCACTTTAGGCAGCAAAAAATAAATCAGAAGGTAATTTTCTAATTTAATAAATGAATTATGAATATATGTATTTATAATATCCTGTATATTATTTAGTATATACAATGTATTTTCTTTAAAGAATTTACGAATTTAAATATGGTTTATAATAAGACTACACAAAGTTTTAAAAATATAATTTTTAATTAAAAAAATATATACACGAAGAAGTAGAAAACTCCTCATATTAGTTCTGATATTTTAATTATTTTCCTAAGATGAGATATCGGACTTGGGGTTTGAACCGAGGCTTCACATCTAATAAGCCAATAAACTACGGCGACTTATTGCGCAATAAACTTATCTCTAATGGTACAATGGACATTTTCGTTATCTAAATCGGTATGTTTAAGTGATCTTTCATCAACCAAAAGTTCTAAAGTAATCTGTCGTTATAAACGTTATAAAGTATCGCGTGTTAGGATGATGATAAGCCTATGAGCATTAATAGTTTCTTCTATAGTTTTTGAGATGAGTGAACAAAGATATTTGTTGATATAAAGTTCTTCGGAAGAATAACTTAAATTTCTGACGTATTATGATATACAAAAGATTAGCTGAAAGTAAATAACATTGGATTGTAATTGTCTCGGTAGCGTAATGTGCTATTTTGCGAGTGTAGGAGTTATGGATTGGACTCCCACCTAAGACTCTGATCTGTTACACTTTCTTAAGCAAATTTATAGACTTTTACAGAAAAAAATTGTGAGGGTATACGATTGATCATAAAAAATTATAAATAATAAATAAATAGAATTAAAAAAAATTATAATAATACAACGAATATTTGTTGTACTTGCTCTTTCTCTTTTGTAATTTATTTTCTGGTATTCCAACATACTTCACTATATGTACATATATACTTATACTTCACTTAATAGTACTGAATTAAAGATTTGAGACAGTTGTGGACTGCTCTTGTAAATTTAGTGGAAAATATTCAGAAGCCCTTGAATGTAAAGGAGGTAACCACATGTCTGTTTTTTGACATTGAACTGCTGATAATACTATCTGAAGCGGTCACCGACAGCCGAGGGTACACAGACGATATAGTGTTGATGGTTAAAAGAAAATTTAGAGAGACTCTCTGCGACATCAATGCAAAGCGTTGCTGCATTACTGATGATAAACCCAGGCAAGTGCTTGGCAATAACGTTTACAAGAAGTAGGAAACTTCCTAAATGAAAAAAATTTGGACTTCTGTGTGAGCCAATATCACAGAAAATAAAGGTAGGATATCTGGGAATATCACTGGATAGTAAAAAGAAATCATCTCAAGAAAGGCCAGACATTGCAGACTGCTTGCAGTGAAAGGAACCCAGGAATTATACTCTGTATGTATACCATGTTGGTCGGACCAATAGTGACCTATGGGATAATTTTTGGGTCATCTTAATTAAATAACAGACAATTAAACCTCAGCCTTCACTGCCATTTTTATAGATGTTATATATTGGAGAAGAACAGACTATTGTCTTATTTGTGATATTATGTTAGATATTGATATTTACTTCACTGTGTTATGAAAATGAAAGAATAAACAAACGTATTAATTTCTAAAATGTATTTTATTTTATAAAAACTTTTCACAACATCATCTTCAAATATTAAAGTACAAATATATGTAATTTTGTTCTGCATACTTATGTACATACTATATATTGTATATTTACTTTTACTCCAAGTATTTGTTTCTTTGGTTAAATAAAAAAATATTGTATTTAATAAATAAAAAAATAAGAAACATTTGTATATAAATATTAAAATATATACATATTATATACTGTTATTTTGTTCATTAAAATTCAGTTAAAAATAATAGTTCTTAAACTAACTAAAATAGTATTTTGTCTTTCGTGAAAAAAATAATACTAAAACATAAAGGCTTTAAAGACAAACTAATGTATACAAAAATAACTTGTTACCAGGACATATTTTAAATTACAAACAAAACAAACAAAAACAATATTATTTCCATTTTAAATGGAATCGTAATTTTCTTAAATGTATTCTGGTATTGAAAACAAAATCCCACAAAGGACTTGAAATGCCATAACCTAAATCTTGATGGGCAAAATGATGTTGATAATGATAACGTTTCATGTGATACAGATGTTTTAAACTAGGACTGCCATAGTGTAAATAGTAATGCATCATGTCATAGCACAAATAACCAAATAGAGCACCTGCTAACAGCACTCTGGGTCTGGGTAAACACAAGGAGAGCGGAGTATATAGAATAGAGGCTAATATAACACCTGGCAGTGGTGGAAAAACTAAACGCATAGGATCAAAAGGCACTTTATGATGTAAACCGTGTATTGTAAAATGGAAAGTACATAACCAGGGATGGGCATTGGGTTTAACTTCCATGTGAAAGACGTAACGGTGCAGTGTATATTCCAAAAAGGTCCAGAATAATATGCCCAGTAAAAAGTATAACGTCAAGAAGGTTAACTGCAATAATAAAAAAGACTTTGATAAAATGCTTTGACCATGATATAAATGCTATGCTACTTACTTTAAAATTATTTTGTTCCTGTAGGACTCCAAAAAATTCATCGTACAACAGTTTTGTTATGACTGGTACCCAAAATGTAGGCACCAGCCACCAAGGTGTTTTGGTACACATTTCTAAATACCATGGACCAAAAAGCCTTAATGGTCTATCCACTGGTTTGTGAACCCATTCATCGTAGTATTGGGTAATTTTAGGTATTTGAGGTAACATAGCTTTGGACCAATCAACCAAGTGCTGTAAATAAAAAATAAGGTAATTAATACTGATAAAGACTTTAAAATATATTTTTATGAAATGATTTTGTATTTGAATAAAACCAGTTGGACCAGCTTGTGGGACATAGATGTCCACGTTCTCTGTAGATTACGCGGAGATGTAGGAGAGTCTGAGACTGTCTAAAACATATTATGCTCAGAGGCTCAGACTTCCTCATCTAGGGATTCTTAATTAGCCTTAGGCATATGAAGTCTATCAGAATTTCGGACTTTAAGTATTTCCTTTGTTATCTAACTTTCTCTTCTGTTTCGAGTTCTAACTAATAGAGTACAAAAGCAGCAAGATGTAGACGTGTTTCACTTCCACTACGGACATGATTACTATTTTCGGAATCCGTTATAGCAACATATATAACGACATACATATAATCATATTTATTTATTTATAATCTAATAGACTATCCACTTATATAATAAAATTCTTAAAAATTGTATTGAATAAATAATCGTTTTAAATTTAATTTTAAATTATAACATCTGTAAGGTTAGGTTATAAATATAACATTATACTCAACAGAACTGTTAATTCCACCACATGTACTGTTATGAGTACTTTAAAATACAGCCCTGTCGTTACTGAGCAACTTTGTACGCTCAGTCGGAAAAAAAACAACAACAGAAAAAAATGTCAGATGTGTCAACTAAAGGTATTTTTTGAAATTCTTTTTGAACATTTTTTTTTCGATTTTCATATTAAAAAGAAAAATATTTTATTTTTATATTTTCTACACACGATTTTTATTGACAAACGAATTAATAAAATAAAATGGGCTCCAAAACTCAGACCTCAACAATAACTATGAAAACCTTAAGTGGTATTTTTGATCAGCCAAGTGAGTATCAATATGCAATTGACTAAGAACTGCCGACATTCGACGGTTGCCCAAGGTAACCGTTTAAGCAAAGGGACCAACAAAAAACATTTCAATCGCAAAAAAAAAGTTTACTTAGTATTAAAAATTATTTTTAATTGTTAAAATTTTCTTATTTTCCGATTTTATGTAGAAATGCATCATAGGCGCGACTTTTTACGTGAGAATAAATTAAATTTGCGGGAACTCCAAAAGTCAACAACGCAAAAATTAACGCAACAGAAAGAAGAACAAGAGAAAAAGCAATTCAAACATATACAAAAATTTCAAAAAATCCGTGAACATTCATTGGTCCGCCGTTCTGATTCACAAAATCGCAATGTGGGACCTGGTGCAGGGGGCAGTGGTAGAGGTAGACAATCGAGAATGGCAGCTGGTACTGACGAAGGCGGAGGAGGTGATATGACAAAGAGTATGGCTATGAAAGCCAAGTCAAATTGTATGCCGTATAGAAGAGCTTTTAGCCAACAACGACAGACAACAACTGAAAATGTACCATTATGTACATCGTGTTGCTGTAGTCATCAACAACAACAGGTCCAGAATAATCAGAGGGATTTGCAAGATCAAGAACAAGTGCCACGTAGTGTAAGTTCAGTGTCGGTTGCATCGAAAGCTGAATCTTGTGATAAGGAAATACAAACAGAGGATATTAATGATGAAGACTTCCTATACAAAGCTTTAAAAAAGTAAGTAAACTTGTTTTTGATATTTATTTTATAACGAATGTAAAAAATTGTTCACAATATGAAAAAAAAACCGAAACATCTCCGAAAGGTTAGAGTGAAAATAATGCGGGCCCCTACACGTTGTGACTGGTTGTACAATTTTATAATTGTGTCGAATGGCCGGTTGGTCGTCGTTTGGTTGAAGATCAAAAAATGTTGATTTTCATTCAACCGACGAAAAATACGTTGATACAATAATAATTTATAAGTAAATTTTGTTGAAAAAGAGAAACGAGTGAAGAAGACGATTAACCGTTGATTCAATTAGTCCCACAAATTGTAACGTGTGGGGGCCGCATAATAGCTATTGGAATGAATTTCTTCTGTGTGCTTTACAACAAAAAGGTAAGATTGACGTAAAATAAGTGATATTTCAGCAACCGCAAATAAATTTTGACAGGAACTTGGTTTTTTTAGCGCTAGTACCAGTCACCGAAAGTCGCCAAGTAAGATTAAAAAAAAACTTGGTTTCCTTTCATTAGTACTCTAAATATTCACAAGCCATTGATAGGGAGTAAGTTATTTAAAAAAAAAGCGTTAATATTGGCTGGGGGACATATCAGTTGGATAAAGGGAAAGTATAATGTGGAGAAAAAAACCTGAAATCATTTTATTTAATAAAACGGGTGCTAAGTGTGTCAAATACAAAAGTAATGATATGGCGGAGCTTTTCTTCTGAGCAGAGTTGATACAATTTACAAATAGAAGCTATAAAGAAGGAGTGTTTAAAAAGTGTATTAGGTTAAAGCGATTCGGCCAACTTGAATGAGATCTTTCTGCATCAATAGAACTGCATACTGCTTTTACGGCTATTCAAAGATACTGCCACCAAATTCATACATAATTCATTCTTTAATCAAATCTATTTGCTAAATTCTTTAATTCTCTTTATAGGTGCAGTTCTTCTGAAGACCAACAAGTTTGTAAACAAAAATCAAATGACTATTTGCAAGTCAGAGACAACAATTTACAACAGCATATTTCTAATCATTATTCACAACACTGTGAACCGGAAACGAAATCTTTACACTCACGTAACCAAGTGCCTTACATAAATCATAATAATTATGAAAGCGAAAATGCTCACCATGATTATATGGAACAACATACAGTACGATCTCAGCATTCTCACACAACAAATGGTCACTATCAAAATTATAATCATGAAGGCAATGCTGATGAGCATGATAATTGTACGACTAAAGATTTAGGCCAAAACTTTCAAAATTTAAAATTAGACGATAATTTGAGAACTGATGTAGATCCACAGACAAGTGCCAGAAGTCGTCAGACACTGTGCTCTACCAGCACTAAAAGAAGAGCTAAATTGGGATGTAATATAATTGAATAAATATGGAATTGAATTTAGAATTTTTATAATTTTTTTCTCGGTTTTCTTAAGGTCGTGAAGATTTGCGTCTACCCCGTTATTTGGAAAAGGAAAAACGTGAAAAAGAGGAAGAACATTTACGTGAAATATCTAGGGATCCCAATTGTCCTACAGGTCATTATGCTCTTAGCGAAGAGGAACGTTTAAAAGCTCTCCACAAGGCTGAACAAAGTAATTTATTCCTTAATAAAAAATGTTAAATTTGTGATGTTATTGCATAACATTTTATTTTTTATAGAAATGTCTTCACTTATAAATGAATTAAATCACATGCCCATGACGACCGAGACATTACGCATACGAAATCGTAAACAAGAAATTGAAAAAGAATTACAACAAATTGAAATGAACATACGTTTGTATTCCAAATCGAAGGTATACGTTACTGAACCCTCTCCACCCATTCAGTATTAAGTCCCTTTTGGGGATTAATTATTTATCAATGGATGTGCTAAACGAAGGTAAACAGTATATTTATTACTTAACTCGAAACGGTTTCTAATTCCCATGTAAATATTCATTATTTGTATTTTTTTCTAAGAAATGCAAATAAAATACTTTATATAGAACATATTACTTTTTATAAATGTAGTTAGAATTTATGTAAATCAATTTTTACGTCATCAATACATACGTAAATATGTCGTAAATATAAACAAATATATCTTATACATGAAGATATGTAAAACCAGAGAGAGCACAACGTTAACTGAAAGTCTTTTTAATTTAACAATTTCATTTAAAAAACTCGTCAAATTTTTTCATAAAAAATCATATTTTCTTAATATAAAATGTATAAAATATATATAATGCATATAATGAATTGTAGTCCAAAACTTTTTGAAAACTTTACTCGTTTTTGTGAATGGAATCAAAATTTCCCCATATTCATAACCTTTTTTCTGTAAACACCGTGGAAAATATTCTTCTATTATTTTTAATCTATTGCGAGAGCAATGCAAAAAAAATTGGTAGAATTAAGATTTTTAAACAGCATTTTTCTGTTTTGGGGTTACACATTCAATTCTTAGTCTTAATCTTGCACACAATAAGTCTCTATTGATCTCTGTTGTTATTATTTTTTTTCAAATCGTTTGTACATGCGTTGAAATTAGACCTACTACTCTCCTTCTTACAGGATTTCCAAAAAAAAAAAAAAACCAAACCATGGAATTCCCCTTTTGATCGGGATCCTGGCTGATAGTGTTGAATTATCGATGCTTTAAATTGTTTATTAATCCATCCATCAACATAATCCTTGTATTCTGCTGAGAGCATCGATAACACCTTTTTAATTGTCCAAGTTTCGTACTATTGTAAGAAATTTATGTAAAATGAGTTTTAAATCGGTTGCCATGGTATTTCTCGGTGCTATATCAGTCCGTAAAGTCAGAAGCAGATTATATTCTCTCCATTATGCCAAAAACATGACGCTTGGTTTCTACATGTACGCCGGTAAATGCATGTTTGCATATAGTCGCTATAGTCGTAGTATCTATAAAGGATCGTTTGGCTATTGCCGTCATGCCACATAGTGAATATCGCTTTGACGGCTATAGATGCAAGTATCAGTCAACGTTTTAACAAACATATGTGGTGCCAAGTCGTTTCTAATTCACATAATTCTATTATAGACTTTAAGTCGTCGCCTAGCCGGCATCTAAAAGTCTTATAACACAGTATATTTATTTTAAGGCCCCAATTGCACAATTGAGTTCCGCTCAACGAACCTATGGTTGTGACTTGCACAACTTCTACTGCTTAAAATACTATCTAGTGACGTTGATACAGTGTAGTCGTCGTAGTCTAGTAGGTAGTGTGATGGCTTATTAGATGTGAGGCCACGATTCAAACCTCAGATCAGACATCTACAACAAAACGAAATATGAAAAATGTTTTTTCGGCGACTTCCTTTCTCATCAGATTTCTGGCAAAAACTTTGAGAGTAAATAAAATTGCCATGAAAAAGTTTCTCAAAAATCTGTCGTTCCGAATCGACTTTAAACTGTAGGTCTCGCCACTAATGTATAAAATTAACACACACACAAAATAAGTGGTGTGAGAAACTAGGTCGTAATCCTGACTGAAGGGTTGTAATGACCAAATATGTTATGTTATGTATGACACTGATATAAACAATTAAGTTTGTTTTCTTTATTTTCTCCAGGAGAAAACTGTCGGTAACAGCAGAGCTGTGACAACAAAAACTCTAGAGTGCTGTATTATTAGATATTTTAATTCAGTTTTGAATTTCTCAATAATATAGCGTTCGATTTTACTGTTCAATTGAAGTTTTATTCAAAACGTTAACTTAAATAAAAATATTTTTATTTAGAAAACAATATTCTTTTCCATAGCCAGAACAGACGCATACACTTGTTGAACTCTTTATATCCGAAAACCGCAAATTATTATTAAAATTGAAAGAAAATATTTAAATATTCTCTTATAACGATTTCTTTAGTAACTTCTCAATGTACTATACCATTTTCTCAGCATATAATCTATAATGCTTATATGTATTGTATGCTAAATAAAAATCTATTGTATTTACAATATCAATATCGATGCCAACAGACATGGCTCAAGTAGTTGTTGTTTAGTTATGGTTAAAATGGTTAGCAAAAAAATAATATTGAATATCATTTTACAACATGTACAATAATGTACATGTTTGTTTTACTCTATAGAGTAGAAATACTAACTAACCTTTAAATAAAACAATGTTATCTTATCTCTTCCCTGACTAAAATGGCCAAAGAAAACTTAGTTGCAATGTTAGAAAACAACAACAAAACATATGTATTAAATATAAATACTAAAGTACATATGATATATGGTTTACATTTGAATATTAATATGAAATTTTTTTGTTTTTATATCAGTACGGAGCCTAGTTATTAGTAAATAATATAGAATAAGTGTTATACTTAAAAGCTTAAGAAAATATTTGAAAATTTAGTTGATAATAACAAACAAACAAAAAAAAACTGTCATGTGCTTTGATGATTCACTTTTAGCCGCTTGATATCCCGCATGTGTGGGATATTCTCTAGAAATTTGATAAACTTACCTCCATGCTTTCGTCAATTAGTTCATTAGTTTTGCTATTATTGCTGCTACTACTGCTGCTATTCTTACTATTACTACTGCAGTTGTTGTTGGCATCATTATCTGATTCTTCAATGATTTCAATGTTCTCCTTTATAATAGCAGACCCCGCATGACCATTGCTTAGGCCATTTAATTTGTTTTTAGGGTTTGTCGTTTGCATTTTATACTCTTGCATTAGGTACATGGCAGCATCTGAATGTGGTGGTGCTTTCATAAAACGTGATGTCATATCGTTATTTTGCAGACCTTTAAGCGTATTAATACCGCCCGGATGCTTATGTAAAAACCCGGATATGTCATAGTAATTTTTACGATATTTCACTATAAATTTATTGGTATTGGTACTGTTAGTTTCTTCTTCGGCCATCTGTTGTACGCGTGTAGCATTTGTGGACAATTCTGAATTTGGTGTCATTTAAGGGTTTTTTTTTCTCTAAACGAACGGTGTTTTTTTTTATCAACTGCAAATATTAAACGAAAAAAAAAAAAATTGTTTTTTAAATTTTATTTTAATTTCAACTACTTTTTAAATGTGTAATACACTTGTTGCTGTTGCTTGTTGTAAATGATAAGTAACTGTAAATGTTGAAAATTGTAAAAACCACATTGAATGTAAAATATTTATTATTATTATAAAGTTCAATGAATGTTTTTAATTATTCAATATATAATAATCTATTATTGTAATTCATGTAATTTTTTTTTTTCTAAAATTATCTTAAAAATTGTATCACACTCGAGTTGAAGTGTGGTATTACGAGAAGGGTTCTTTAGAAAAACATGTTATTTATTGACAGTTAAACATGCTATATTAGGAGAATATTAGGAGGTTAGGAATTTTCATGTCATAGAAAATTTCTTACCGTACAGGTCTTTCAGAGAAATCTAATTAACCTCTCGCTAAACAAGTAAATCTGTTAACGAAATCATGTGTACTATTTACACAGAAGTATAAAGGCATATAAGGCGTGCTGTGCACTATTGAAGTTGTTGACTCCGAGTTTGCTCCTAACGCATATATATAGGGTGATTTTTTAAGAGCTATAGGAAAATTTTTCAAAAAAAAACACATAAAATTCAGAAAATTGCATTAAATCTTTATTCGAATCGATAGTACGGTCCATATAATTTAATGTTTGAAGATTATTTCATGCAAATGTTGACCTCGACTGCGCCTCAAATGGTCCATCCGCTTAGTCCAATTTTGGCATACTCTTTCCAACATTTCGGCCGGTATCTCACGAATAAATGCTTCAATGTTGTCTTCCAATTCAATTAAAGCGGGCTTGTCTGTATAGACATGAGCTTTAACATAGCCACACAAAAAATAGTCTAAAGGCGTTACGATTCGCAGCATCTTTGAAGAAGTACGGTCCAATGATGCCACCAGAACATAAACTGCACCAAACTGTGACTTTTTCTGCATGCATTGGTAGCTTTTGCAATGCTTCTGGCTGATCTTCACTCCAAAATCGACAATTTTGCTTATTTATGTATCCATTGAGCCAAAAATGAGCTTCGTCGCTGAACACAATTTTTCGATAAAGAAGTGGATCTTCGGCCAACTTTCCAAGAGACTATTTTGATAATAAAATTCAATGATTTGCAAGCGTTGTTCGTTTGTAAGACAATTCATGGTTAAATTATAGACCAAACTGAAGATGTTTGACAGTGAAACAAAACACGAAACGTACGTGAGCTGTTTAAACCAGTGTTGCCAAAAAGATAATAGCTAAAAAATCACCCTTTATATGAATGAGCTTCTCCAAGGTTTTCAGTAAAAAGGAGGTGAGGCTTATCGATCTGTAGTCCTACGGTGTTATGTGGCTTGCATTTCCCGTATTGGGAATGAAAACTTCCCTCAACTTCCCAAAACTTTTTCCACTCTTCAGATATGTAACCCAAAAGTATAAATTCCCTGAAAATACAATCGATGCGAGAGATGATTTCGTCGCTCGCTAGTTGTAGCATTATCGGGTAAATGCCATCCATTCCCAGCGATTTGTAGAGTTTGAATGACTTGATTGCCCATGCTATCCTTTCCCTCGTTATTATGGTGTCAATGAGTCTCATTTCCTCTCTGCTACACCCTGGGAAGTGAATCTCTATTAATAGCCCAAGCGATTCCCGACTGCTTTCGAAGTGGTCACCGTTAGACTTGATTAATAGGCCTGCCACCTTAGGATTCTTTAAAAGTACTTTTCAAAGCCTCGCAGTTTTGCTGGTACAGGCAATATTCTCACGGATTTTCGCTCAAGGATCAATTCATCTTTTGTAGGAATTGAAACCCAGTTATCAGAGTTATCAAAGGAAGCGAAGTATCTATATATTCTGCACTCAAAGTTCCAGAGTTGTTGGTAAAAAATCGGGCCTTGGGTATGGTAATTGATATGCCCTTGTTAGCAATAGAGATTAATATTTTTGTATCATAGCGAATAAGCCTTGAAGCCTCTTTAGTTTGGGTAGAAAGAACAAGTTTGGATGCCAAGAAAGGATTTTCAAACAATGGAAGGTCCAAGGAATGTATTGTTGTCGTTATTTAGAGCCGTTAAAGTACTGCAATCTACATATATCATCTTTATACTGTCTCCCCTAGCTGTATGCCTCGGACGATTTTCAGTGTTAGTAAGAACAAGTCTCTGCAACCAGATGTTTCCTTCTGAGATGTATTAGCGTCACATATGTATGTTCCAAGCATGTGATTACTGAATCTTGAAGTGATCCCTATTCTGAACAAATGTCCTTTTGAGTCTACAACGCTCGGTTAGAAGGGCGGTTACTATCCCTGAGTTACTTCTAGATAGTCTGATGCATGACTTGTAATGTTCAGATTAATCAATGTTCTGGAAATGGATCGATTTATCTATATTACATAGACAAAAGGTTACGTAAATAAGTAAAGTGGAAAGGTGGAAATTTTTTAGCATTGCTGACCAATGGTTCTAAAAGTTAGTTGCTCATTGGTGAATTGGTAAAGTTTCAAAATTTTATTCAGAGTTATTACAAATCAATGTGTGATCAGACGTTTGTCTGATTTGTTAAATTTGATTTTTGGAATAGACATGCATGATGAGAAAAGAGAGAAGTTAACTGTACTGCAGCTTCTGGACGACTATCCAGCTCTAAGTGTACCTAGATATAAATACATGAGAGATCTTGCAGAATCTCTAATGTACTGGAAGCTTAACCTCAAGAGTAGTATTGTCAGCTGTCCTGAAAGTATTGGATGATTGTGAGCATCGGAAAAGAGGAGGAATCTTTTAAGTATCGGGTCCGCCATCTAACGTTTTTTTTTTTTTTTTCAACTAGTACTTATTTCGTAAATGGTAACACTTAGCTCATGTCTGATTTGACAGATAATTAGTTTTATCCTTCCGCTGAACGAATATGGTTGGTTCCAATGCGTTTTCGCTTCGCTAAGTGGGCCTGCGATCGACTTACAGAAGATGCCGATTTTGGCAAAAAAAAAAAAAAATCATCTTTTCAGATGAAGCTCATTTTGATCTTGGCGGGTATGTAAACAAGCAAAATTGTCGCATTTGGGGCACAGAAAACCCGCACGCATACATTGAAAAGCCGACGCAGCCAAAACGAGTCACTGTTTGGTTCGGATTTTGGTCCAGAGGCATAATTGGGCCATTTTTCTTCGAAAATGAGCAAGGAGTGGCCGTTACAGTCAATGGCGATCGTTATCGGGTCATGTTGAACGAACTTTTGTTCACAAAAATTGAAGAGGAGGATATTGGAAACATTTGGTTTCAACAGGACGGCGCTACGTGCCACACAGCCGAAGCTAAACTCGATGTTATGCGCCCTGTTTTTGAAGATCGCATTATCAGCCGCAGAGCTGATGTCGTTTGGCCTCCTCGGAGCTGCGATTTGACACCGTTGGACTATTATTTTTTGGGGGATGCCGTCAAATATAAGTGTTACGTCGACAAGCCAGAGACAATTGACGCTTTAAAAGACAATATTCGTGAAGCCATTGGTGAAATACAGCTGCACACAGTCGATAATGTGCTTAAAAATTAGACCGATCGTGTAGGCTACTGCATGGCCAGCCGAGGCAGCCATTTGAATGAAATTATTTTCCATTATTAACGGGAAGGATTGTACTTTCAAATAAAAAAAGAAATTTGAGAAAATATTCAGTAGTTTTTTTTTAAAGCATTTTCAAAAAAAAAAAGAAGTTATTTGGCGGACCCTTATATCGCAACCGCTTCCGGGTGCATCTCTATATAAAATGAGAGGTTTAAATATTAATATATATTTTGATAATAGTAGGTGGTATTACCAATTAATAATATAGAGGTTTAGCAGACAAATGCTTAATGCCAGCAAATAAGCAAAAAAAGCTGTCTTCACCGAGAGTTGGACATTGACTAATAAACAATTTTTCTTAAACAATATAAATATCAACAAAAACGTGTTCTACTTTTTTTCTTTAGTAACACTTCTAGCCCCGACCGTTGTTGCATTGTTGAATACATATGTAAATGTAAACTTTTTTGTTATATTGTATAGGGCTACACAATTTTTTGTAAAACACTTTGTAACGTGCTATTGCTTAATCATTTTGTTATCGTTATCATTGTTTGTACACAATTTTTGTAATAATACTATTACAATAGCATTAATTGTTATTGTAATTTTCAAAAATTAGTCAATATTTTACCTGTTGTACTTGCTTAGTTTCTCGAATTATTATTGTATCGATTGTATTTGCCTTAATGCCCTTTCTTTAATACTTTCAATGCCTGCCAATCATATTTTATTAATTATATTCACACTTTTTTCCTTTTTCTTTATTTATTGGTTTATTGTAGTTACTGTAAGTAAATGTTTACTGTCCTAAATTGTTTTTTAATACTCGCGTAGATCTATAATCAATCTGCAAACTCTAACTGACCCATTATTTTGCAAGAATTTCTAATATTTGTTATTACCTTAGGGTTGTTACCTTAACTGTAAGTTGTTTTATGTGTTCAGTAGCAGAAGGAGACACCTTAGAGCTGACCCCAATATCAATGAACAATAATATTAAACGTACACTTTATGGTTTTACTTTTGTTTTGTATTGAAATTTCTTACAAGAATTATGATAACTTTGTTAAAAGTTTATTTATTGCATGTAAAATAAGTAGACGAGTAATTTAGTTTATTAGGTTTAGAAAAAAGTATTCCATTAAAACGTGGGTTAAATTAAAACAACATTAAAAAACCTACATTATTAGAATTTCTATTGAAATATAGTGCAGCACACGTAATGTTGTTTCTTTTATGGGGAAAGCAATAGGTTTTGATCATTCAGTAAAATGTTAAGGAACAATGTTAGTTTCGATTGGACGGGTAGTCTAGTCTTGTGGATAGTGTTCTGCTAGAGACTTAGAGCTCTTACACTACCTCGAGTAATCATATTTCTTGCAATACGACGTCTAGTTCAGTCTAATTTCTAAGACAGTGTCACGTACAGCGTTTTGTAGGAACTTATTACTTTTGATGTTGTTGAAATCCAAGCGATTTTGATTATATTTAATTGAGACCAATACTCAGAGAATGACCCCTACTCATGCAGTACATTATGAAGTAATTCGGAAAATAATTTGTTAGAAAAGAAAGGAGAAAAGAATAGTGTTCGAATTATTATTACATATTTAAAATTTTTCTCTTTTTATATATAATCAGTAACTTAGAGTTATTAACGAGAATGTCTGGTGGATACTGAGCCCACAACTTTCTGACTTTTACATTGAGACACAACTCACTAGATCACTGGTGTACCCTAATATATATCGAGTACTAATGGGACACCATCAGTTAATTTCAGATCAAATTCAGCCGTATTAAATTTAATTCCTTCCTATCTCTATTGATAACTCTATTTCTTACATTTCTTTATGCCTCTATCTCTCTGAAGTTCAGTTGTCATCTATAATCAAGTCATTAGTATGAAAATTACTCAGATCTGACCTACAGGCAATCTCCAATCTGGTGGAGTCGGTCAAATGCTCTCAAGACCCAAAATTTTTTTTGGTGGGATTAGCGACTGGTCATCTTTAGCTGTGTTTAATGTAAGTATTGAAAAGGGAAAAGATCCTAATGCTTATAAGCATTAAAATGGCTGGTACCAACAAATTTTGCAGGTGTAGAAGAAAGTAGTTTGGTTTCTTATGTAACGACCGGAGCCTATTTATATATTTTTTAACTCTCTTGATTTTCATTAGAGCAAGTACACAAAGATGCACTCAACTTCAACGGAATGTGGTATAAAGAAAAAAGGATTTGTTTTCGATAACCGTATGTTTGACGACATAATCGTCTTTATCGTAAAGCATTCCACAATTACAGCACTCTACAGGAGTATATTTTTCTGTTTCCACTAGAATACAATATGGTAACAGCGAAAATTCACTGAGTGTAGCATTACATTACAGAAAATAAAATTCTCTTTCCTACTACATTACTAAGAGAACGAAAGGGGTAAACGCCTAATTACCTAGCTTTCTAACATACATACGTATGTCATGCGAGTAATTCGATTGTTTAAAGTAATATTTATTTTCCATCAGATTTAAGTAAAATTGTGTATAAAATCGGTTTAATTACATCAATAACAAGTTCTACTACAAAAATCTATTTTCTATGTTACTCTCCCTAATTAGAATTTTTTTTTTGATAAACAATAAAGTAATTTGGTAATAATTACACTATGCGACAAAATAAAAAGAATTAAATACACCCGGCTAATGACATAGTGTAGGTTGTGAGTTTTGTTGATCTCAAAAATATTTTTTTTATATTTCTCGAACCCTCCAAATTTTTTTTATTTGACAAAAACTGTTTTTTTAGACTTTACGCAGACTTTTCTGGATTATTCAAACATTTCTGACCCGATTTACATATATTTATGTATACATACATATATTTATTATTCGACTTAATATGCTATGCGAATTGATGAGGTAAACTTGGAAAATGCAAATTTTTTTCATATTTTTTCAAGTTTGTCCGTTCATAGTAGCAAACTTTACTTAAGAAATATGAAATAAGTTATGACATTCTGAAAGTGCATTATCTTGTGAAGAGATTGGCATTTCGTTTGCTCAAATCGGATCAAATTTCACGTTTGAGCGACAACCAGATGTTGGCCAATGTTTGCGCAAAAAAAAAAATAATATTGATCTGCAAAAAACACAAATATTAGCCGACTTCTGGAAGTCGAGCAAACGTTGAATTGACACATTTTGTAATAAACAATCAAGATCCATCAAAAATTCTGAAAATTTTTGAACTAAAAGTTCATTTGATGAGATGACATACATATGTATATAAAAAATATAACACGACTGTTATACTATTTATATAATAACTACGGTAATTTTTATACAATTTTATCAAATGATGACTCAATCTCTTCACAAGAGAACACACTTAAAGAATATTATAATTTATCCTATATTTTTTTTATTAAAGTTTACTACTATCAATGGACAAACTTGAAAAAATATGAAAAAATTCGAATTTTCCAAGTTTACCTCTTCAAATCTCATAGCATATTAAGTCGAATAATAAATATATGTATACCGTTTTAAAGGTCCATCTCCTCCCCTTCCAACAAGATTTAAATTTTAGAAATCGGGTCTGAAATGTTTGAGTAATCCAGAAATTTGTGCGTAAGGTCAAAAAAAAAAACAGTTTTTGTCAAATAAAAAAAGTTTGGAGGGTTCGAGAAATATAAAAAAAAATATTTTTGAGATCTACTCAACAAAACTCACAACCTACACTATGTCATTAGCCGGGTGTATTTAATTTTTTTTATTTTGTCGCATAGTGTTATTATAATTATAATTATTATTGTTTTTGTGTTATTGTATTACAATTCATAATTTATGCGTGTTTATGGATTGACATTAACTTTCATGTACAATATATAGTCTTTCGATAATTAATTAAATAGAAATTGTTTTTATTATACAATAATATCATGACTGTATAATTTTCTTATCCTTAAAGCCATTTATAAAACACATCGAATATATGTACATACTTTAGATGCAATAAAAACAAGAATCAGTAATAATTATGTAATTGCGTTGATAATGCTTTATTAATTGATAGGGGAAATAAGGACTCTTTTTTTTTTTTTTGTTGTCTTTAAAATTCCTCTTCATTTTATATATTTTTACGGATTCAAATTTTACAGTGTCCGAAATTTAAAGTTTTACCAACTGCATTGCAGTTACATATATACATGCATTATAACCCTTTAATCAGGATTACGATCTAGGTTCTCACATCACTTAGCTCAAATGTGTTATTTTTATACATGAGTGGCGGGACCTACGGTTTAAAGTCGACTCCGAAGGACAGATTTTTGAGGAACTTTTCAAGGCAATTTGATTTACTCTTCGAGTTTTTGCCAGAAGACTGTTGAGAGTAAGTCGTCGAAGAAATATTTTTTCATATTTCGTTTTGTTGGAGATGTCTGGAGTTTAAACCGTTGCCTCACGTTTAATAACCCAACACTCTACCTACTACTAGACTAAGGCGTTGCAGTCACAGTGCTTTTTATTTGGCTATGATACCTCAACTAGCAATTATTAATGAACTCCGATATTTATATGAAAACAATATTAATAAACATACGTATTATAAATCGCATGAAATCTAAAAAGTGGGATGATTTATTTGGCGTTTATGAAGATTATTAGGTCGATTAGTGCATATGTATTCCTTTTTCTTAGGTCTAAAGTAGATAAAGAATACGCAGTTTTTTTAGAGATAGTCTCGTCCTAATTGGAGCCATACGAAGCTCTCCGTCTGCATCCTTGGAGGCTTTAAAAAGGTTATTCCGTCTGTACACCTACATATTTAAAGTAATGTGATATATGCAATTCATATTCAATTGAGGGACTGTGGATCACATACAATATGGATCGCATTGTGGCAGTACGTTCGGTCGTAGGTGATATGAATCCTAAATTAGTTTTCGGTCAAGGGTTATTTAATAGAGCGAAATGATTTTCAGATAGATCTTGAGTTAATCCCAGGAACATAAAGTGATTTACGGTCGAATCAAAAGCTGACACAGTTGTAGGGGCGAATGTGTTTTGGTATCTTTTACCTATTTATGGGCAAACAGTAAAGTGTGTTTCAATTTGAGGTTCAAACAATTTAAGTATACAATATTTTCGGATGATCAAGTAAATTGAGCGCTACTATGGAGGCAATGATTTCGATTACTTCCATCAATTCGACAACAACATTGTTCTTTGCTGGGTCACAGGTTACTCAACGGGAACGAAATTGTTGATAGACTGGCGAGAGTAGGGTCGGCAACAGATATGTATGTATATCTGACACGACTTTGTGTTTGATGCAAATGTAAATGGTAGTTGGTTTTGGATACATATGTATGTATACGTTAATTATGATTATTTTTAACTCCTTTTGGAGTTGACAAATCAGCCCCGTTGTAATGTTCAAGGTCAGTCCTTGAATGTGAAGATATGTAAATAATTTCAATTTCCATTACTCAGTAGGATATTAGAAATCATTTTAGACTGGTGGAGGGGGGTAGTTTCTGATAGGCTAAGATTTTGTTCAGTCCTGTAGCTATAAGGCAACTGTTTTATTGTAATATATGAGAAAATGATTCTTGATAGATATAAAAAAAAAGGAAAATAGAATTTTGTCTTTGAAACATCTGCACTATCGCTTGCAGCGTTAACTTAATATTTAACAAAATGCTTATCATTGTTTTATTATATTTTTGTATAGAATTTATTAATTTGAATCCAATGAACTTATAATTTGCTTTTGTTAAATTTTATTGTTCCAAAAGTTCAAAATGAACCCCACATGTTATCTTTCAATGAAAACTAATATTTGAGCAAACTAAAATTTAGAAATTGATAACCAAAAAAAAAAAAAAAGAATATGTTTCGTTTGTAATTTGTCCCTATAAGTTTTATCAATAACGGGGGCAGACAATAAAGATTATTCGAGCATGTCTAAAGCATTATTCAATATTTTAATCAAATATTGCTATCCATATACATATCGTCGTCGAAAATTCAAAAGTACGTAACAAACATTTTTCTAATTTTACAGGAGAAGCAAAAAAAGTTATAAAATAACAAGTACTTCATATGTAGAAACATTTTGAATTATTGATATAAAAACGTTATTTTTGGTCGCAAGAATCTAAAAATTGGTAGAGATATGTTAGATAACCTCACGAATCATAATCAATTAAAAACTCGATTTTGTTTTTTTTTGATGATACATACTTATGGATTTTCGACGACGATATATAAGTTTCAATAGAAAACAAAAACTATTTTAAATGTGAAGTTCACATTTACAAGAATCGATAAGTTATCTTTAGACAAAATCAAAAATTCAAATTTGGGAGTAGAAATCATAATCGAAGTTGTTTTTTTTTTAGGAATTAAAAACGTAGTTGAGTAATATAATACTACATGTTATCATTGCTATCATTGTTATAATGATTGATGATGAGATGCAGTAAAAAGAAATTTATTTATATTTTTTTTTGTGAGACAATTTGAATACTTTCGTTAAGAGATCACAATGTGCACCGTTTTGTTTAGTTAGTAATTGCAGTTTGAAAGAAAATCTATTATGCCACTGCTATCGAAAGCGTTTTTCCTATTGTTAAATATATTATCGTGTTTTTTTTTATTTGTAGTCGCCGTAGTCTAGTAGGTAGTGTGTTGGCTTATTAGACGTGAGGCTACGCTTCAAACCCCAGGTCAGACATCTTCCAAAGAACGAAATCTGAAAAATATTTCTCTGGCGACTTCCTCTCAGCATATTTCTGGCAAAAGCTTGTGAGAGTAAATAAAATTGCCATTAAAAGTTTCTCAAAATTCTGTCTTTCGAAATCGAAATAATTTCGAAATTTATAGGTCCCGCCGCTCATGTATAAAATTAATACACACAACATAAGTGGTGTGAGAAACTAGGTCGTTATCCTGTCTCAAGGGGTTGTAAAGACCAACTATGTATGTATGTATGTATGTATGCAAAATTATTTGGTATTTTTGTTTTTTCAAATTTATTTTTTTTTTTCTTAAAATATTAAAAAGAACTCTTGTAAAAATTTTATAAATTCTAATACTTTTCCTCCACAATTTGAAATTAAAACATTCCCATAACGATTAAGACATTTAGCGCCATTTAATAATTTTATTTTATATTTTATTGCCGTAATTATTTTCACCTGTTGTACAGTATCTTTTATTGGTACGTTTTATAATCAGGCTTTTCAGTCAGATAGCTATAACAAGGTATTTTTAAAAAGTTTTATATTTTAAAAAATGCCGATTAAATTATCGGGTAAAACTATTTTACGCTGACTAATATTCTAATGTATGTATGTACAGTGAGCGCCATAAGTGAGTCAACACCCACTATAATTTTAAATTTTCTATTATAAAAAATGTACGTGTAGCTACACTATTTTTTTGTTTTAATATTTTACAAGTTACTAGCTGACCCAGCGAACTTCGTCCCGCCTAAAATTGACTTTTTTATTGCCCAAAACAGGTCACATTATATATTTATTGTAATACGCTGCATAAAACAGTTATATACAAATAACTAACTTACTATAAGTGTGTGGATCTATCTATTTAGTTCAAAATTTAATCGAAGTCGGTACGTTATTTAGGTGAGGCATACAAAGAATAACAATAAGAGGACCGAATCATGGGTAGCGTTGACGAAGTTGTAGTTGTTGTACTCGCTCCAAAACAAAAACTAACAGACATACATGTTATATATGTACATATGTAGTTATAAACCATCGAATTAGCCGACTTATAGGTATCTTTTAAAGGGGGAGGGTTGTCACGCCCATTTTTGGTGAGTTTGTCGATATCGACTCTACGAACTTACCCACCAAATTTCATTCGACTACGATCAATATGTACTTACATATTAAATTTTAACGATTTGCCACGCCCTCTTAACATTTAGGGATATGAAAAATAGATGTTGTCCGATTCTCAGACCCACCCGATATGCACACAAAATTTCATGAAAATCGGTCGATCCATTTCAGAGGAGTTTAACCACTAACACCGTGACACGAGAATTTTATATATTAGAGATAAATAAACGTTTTTATTTTTTGGAAGTTTATTCGACTATTCTCAATTACTTTTGTCGCTATCCTAAGAAAATGAATTATTTCCGTGGTGTTTACTCACTTTTGGCGCTCAGTGTATGTCAACTATTAAGAATTTTCGATAAATGGTTTAATTTCAAGAACAAAAAAGTTTCAAATTCTCAAATAAAGATATTGCTATAATAGCAGATAAATTGTTTATGAGAATATATTCGTTGTTTGCATAGCAATAATTTCTTATTGATTTTTTTTAAATTGCAGTAAATATGCAAAAAAAAAAAAAGTACAATTCGACCTCCGGGTACTGTACTTGCCTTAACTGACAAGTACACGTCCTCTAACCTAAATATGCAAAAATGTAACGCATAAATTTTTCTGAATATTATTTTAAATGTTTAAATATATTGTTTCATTTTAAATCATTGCACTTTAAACTTCAATATAATAAAAGAAATAAATTTTTTGAAATTAAACCGTATTAAACATGATTTAAAAAACAAGCGTCATTATTTTATGTCATTTGATTTATTTTTATAGATTTTGGGATTGAAAAAATTCCATTTTATTTAATACTCCTTGTGCAGCATAATTAATTGGTCTTTATAAAACTTTTTTGATAAGAGCGAATCGTTTTTTGCATTAAAATTTCTGTTGGTTTGTTATGTTAATTTGTTTAATTTTATATTCTAAATTTGTTTACTTTTTTTTTTTTTGTTTTGTTTTGATCTGAGTTTACACTTCAAAAATAATTTTTAAAATTTTTATGTCACAACTTTTTTTTCCAATCAATAAAATATTCTAGCTCGAGGTCAATTTCTCAATTATCAATTTTCTTTATTATATATCAATAATTGATAATTGAGAAATTGACCTCGAGCTAGAATATTTTATTGATTGGATCATAAAGGGAACAGGTCAAAATAATATATATAATTTGAACAACTTTTTTTTTTTTTTTTTTTAAATTAAACGTTTCTTATCGAAATGTTTACTATTTTAAGATGCGTTGTGTTACTAATGATGCGCGCTAACGAACTAAAATGAAATTCTTTTAAATGCTTTTATTTTTTCCTTTAATGTTCTTTAATGTCTGTTTGCCTAAGGTGCCATATTTAATAGTTAAACGTTATGATTACTAATGTTTTTTTTTTCTGTTTCATTGTGCTTATTTTCTATATTTTTTATGTTTATCAACGATAAAGGCACATAACGAAATAACAACAACAACAACGTTTATTTTTCTTATCATCGTTATCGTGTTTGTTGTTGTTGTCTTTATTACTATCAAATACGCAATGATAACAGCTGATTACAATGATAGTTAGTTAAGCCGGTCTAAGTGTATGTGTACGTTTACAAAACAATACAATTACAATAACAATTTCTAATAGAAATCTATAACGGTTAATGATAATAATAATAATAGGCAAGACAAAATAGAATTTTAAGTGCAACGGTTAGTAAGCCACGCACACACTATCCTAAGAGCGTTACCAGATGATTTATATTATGATTGAAGGTCCTAAATAGATTTCATTGTAAATAATAATTATTTATTAAATTATCCTTACTCTAAGACATTTTTTAGAAGGCATTTTCGTTTGAGGAATTATTTATTATTGTTTTATTACAATTAAACTATAAAACTAGCTTTCTTAAACTAAATACATATGTATTAATCGATAACATATTTGTCATTTTTGCGGTAAAGCCATGGTAAAGCCTATTAGATTCTCAAGTTTATGATCCTTCAAATCTTCCAGTTCCTTTATAAATCGGGTAGTCTACGTATCCGACGGCAAGGACTGCGATATAAAAATAATCCACTTTTTGCTTCACATAGCCTATTCCATCAACTACAGTAGTAATATCTGAAGGTCATGTCTCGTTAGTACTCCTATAATAGCTCTCATGCTTAGTATTAGTTTCGTTTCTATAGAATTAAGTTTTGACGTTAACTTTTGAAACAGATCAGAACCAAAGACCAAACCAAGCTTTTATATTTTTTGCTTTGATACCTACAGTCAGGGGATGACCCCTATTTATACTGCATTGTGTTTAAATGCAAGAAAGATAGTTTATAGGAGAAAGGAAAGAGGGGATAGTGTGCGACAATTTTTTTTAATAACCCATGTATATACATTCCTTCGCCCCTTTTTTTCGAGAATTGTTAGTTTAGGGGATGACCCCTATTCGTACAGTGCATTGCGTTGGAATACAGGAAAGATAGTTTATAGGAGAAAGGAAATGACACGTGAATATACTTTCGTCTCTTTTCTTTCGATAATTGTTTTTCAGTAATAATTCAGAAATAATTCTCACTTCCTTTTTTCTATTTTGAGTAATCGCTTGTAATGTCAGACAAACTATCAAATAACTACAACCGCCCAGAGTCTCTGATGGGAATCAAACCCATGGCCTCGGCACTTGAAGCTTAATGCACTACCAATTAGATAATCTGGGCACCCGGTTACCGTCCTATAAGCACCACAATTTTTAAACTCCTTCTTTTATCAAAAATAAAAAGTCAAGTAAATTTATATTGAAGTTCAATGAAATTAATTTAATTCCACTTTTTCTATCAGGAACCGTTAGCTAAAATCAGAATGCTTTGCTTTATTACCTGTAGAATGGCACTGGATAAGCCTGGGCCGGGCAAAGCACTGTAATATCCTTGCCTTGATAGATGGTATCAGAGTTCAAGTTATCATTTTTATTAACACGTGGTCCTACACTACCCATGGGTTCTAAAATAATAAAATAGTGGGAAGAGACCCTTTAGACTGTATGCAAAAGTTTGATTATATTGAACTGAATGTTGGGTTAGAATAAAATAAATAAATAAAGTTTGACCCAGACACTAGAAAAGTTATGGTTACTAAAAAAAACTCTACATATTCAAAAAATAATAATAACTTCTAGACTACATCTACTTACATACACACAGAATTGATCATTACAACCCTTCAGTTAAGATTACGACCTAGCTTCTCACATCACTTATGTTGTGTGCGTTCATTTTATACATGAGTGACGGGACCTACAGTTTCAAATCGACTCGGAACGGCAGATTTTTTGAGAAACTTTTACGACAATTTTATTTTACGCTCAGAGTTTTTGGCAGAAATCTGCTGAGAAGAAGTCGCCGAAGAAATATATCTTTCATATATCGTTCTGTTGAAGATGTCTGACCTGGGGTTTGAACCGTGGCCTTACGTCTAATAAGCCAATACACTACCTACTAGACTACAGCGACTTCAAACTACATCTACCATACGCTTATCATTACAAGTGTACTTGCAGTAAAATTTACCTAAACACTGGCACCGTATAGGCTTGGGCCGGGCACAAAACAGCTATACTCTTGCCCTCAGCTATGGTATCAAAATCAAAACTATCTTTCTTATTTACTCGTGGACCGACACTGCCCAAAGGTTCTGCAAATTGGAAAGAAGAAAATTAAAAAGTACCGTTAAAGAACAGTCTTTGGTTCTTGCAACCCGACAGTCTGCTCTATGTCCCCATGCACGGTTTACGAGTGAATCGAACTTGTCCTCAATAATTTCAAATAAGAAACCATTTGATGATTTCACGCATTTTTCTTGTGTTGTAGCTTCCAAAGTTGAACCTTATCTTGCCAATTTATTTGCAACTTCATTACCTTAAACGTTTCGTTACATAAACGACAAGGTATCCAGCATTATTCGATTATCTGAAAACACCTTTCCTGCTGATCAATTTTAATTTTTAAAATAATGAAGGAATTTATTATTTGCTCCCTGAATTTAGATACGTACAGTGTTATCGCATAAACCACAATTTAAGCAAATTATAGTTGTAATACGCCGTAGTCTAGTAGCTAGTGTGTTGGCTTATTAGACGTGAGGCCATGGTTAAAACCCCAGGTCAGCCATCTGCAACAAAACGAAATAAGAAAAAATATTTCCCTGGCGTCTTTATCTCAGCAGATTTCTGGCAAAAATTCTGAGTGTAAATCTGTCGTTCGGAGTCGACTTTAAACTGTAGGTTCCGCCACTCATGTATAAAATTAACTCACACAACATAAGTGGTGTGAGAAACAAGATCATAACCCCGACTGAAGGATTGTAATGGCCAACTATGTACATATGTATAGTGTTGCCCGATGAGATATTACGTCTATCGACAATTGGTAACCGAACTTTCTCGAGAACTCAATAGCTCCGTTATTAAAAGGGCTTTCATTTGTGCGATATTGTTGTTAATAAATAAATTGTCAAATTGTTTATTCGAAGAATTAATAAATAATGTTTTGATTTATTTTTTAATGGATCCCCTAATTTTGATATTCAATAGATGACGATTATGCGTAACAAAGCTCTCAATGTGATCACTCTCTTGTTACGTAATAACTGGTGGATTTATTTATTTCATAGGGGTGTTGATTTTTTAAAAATATTTTTGTGGTTTACGTCATTCAATGTAAAGGGGATAAATTCAGCAGTAGAGATAAATATTTCTAACCAAATGTCCTCGATTTTTATTATTAAATTAAATATCGTAGTAAAAATTAAAAATTCTGAATTACTGAACATTTTTAATCATTTTAAAGTAGAGTAGATTGAACAAGTAATTTTTGATAAATCTAGTGATTATATGTAGACTAACTAGGGATAAGTAAAATGACTGATATGATAATGACATTCTGCATTAGCATATGCTGATGATTCTTTTTACCCAACTGGTGGCCGGTAAAATTAATATAAAACAGCGGCTGTAATCAACAAAATAGAATATGATTATGACCTTTTCTAATCAGTTAAGTAATCAGCAAAAATTGAGCGTAATCGTCATTTTAGATTTATTGGAACTTAACAACAACAACCATGTTGTGTTGTTTCGGGAAATAATATTAAAAGTATGAGTAATAAAATATCATAAAAATTATTATAAATATTGTACCTGATAAAGCATAAAGAAATAAACGTGCTCTTTCTCTACTCCATGCTCTAGTGCGTACGTACGTCTGTAGTTTTAATTTTATAAAGGTGGCATAAAGCTATATAAAGGGTGATTTTTTAGCTATTATCTTTTTGGCAACACTGGTTTAAACAGCTCACGCACGTTTCGTGTTTTGTTTCACTGTCAAACATCTTCAGTTTGGTCTATAATTTAACCATCAATCGTCTTACAAACGAACCATGCTTGCAAGTCATTGAATTTTATTATCAAAATGCGTGCTCTGTTAAGAAAGTTCATCGCGCGCTTCTTCCATTTTATGGTCAGTTTAATCGACCCACTGAAGTGGCTATTCGGGCTATTGTGACTAAACTTTTTTTTTGCCCAAAATGCAAGAGCTTGACTTGCATGACATGTGGTTTCAACAAGACAGTGCCACATGCCACACAGCACGCGTAACAATGGACTTATTGAGAGGCGAGTTAGGTGAACATTTTATTTCACGTTCGGGACCGGTCAATTGGCCGCCTAGATCGTGTGATTTAACGCCTTTATACTACTTTTTTGTGGGGCTATGTTAAAGCTCTTGTCTATACAGACAAGCCCGCTTCAATTGATGCATTGGAAGACAACATTGAAGCATTTATTCGTGAGATACCGGCCGAAATGTTGGAAAGAGTATGCCAAAATTGGACTAAGCGGATGGACCATTTGAGGCGCTGTCGCGGTCAACATTTGCATGAAATAATCTTCAAACATTAAATTATATGGACCGGTCTATCGATTCAAATAAAGATTTAATGCATTTTTCTGAATTTTATGTGTTTTTTTTTTGAAAAATTTTCCTATAGCTCTTAAAAAATCACCCCTTATAAGAACTATTACATTTTGTTTTTTTATCTTTATAATTTAGAAGATAAGAAACTACAAATCAAATAAATAAACCAAAAAATTGTAAAAAAAAACCAAACCAATATTACGAGTATAAATAAATAATTTGCTAGTACTCTGGTATGGTTTTTTTAACATTAAGGTTTTCGAAATGAAACATTGTATGTATTTTCAAACTTTTTTGCACACCTTTCGGATGGAGTGACGTATTGTCACTAACAACTGCCTTGTAATTTAATATCAAATTAAAAAGTAATTTGTTCTTATGCAAATATTTATTTGTTAGAGGTTCATAAAAATATTGTATAAATTATTATGCACAAAACAAAAATTTCAATAAATTGCCAATCATGCAGCATTTAATATTTTCAAGAATTAATTAATTCATGCTAATAGAAAATATAAAATACAGAAAAGTTAGGAATTATTTTTAAACTCTATTGAGGCATTAACTATTATAGCGGACCTTACACGTTGAGACTGGCTGTACAACTATATTATTTTGCACAAACAATTGTTATGTTGAACGACTGGTTGGTCCTCGGTTGGTCAAAGCTTAAAAATTTTGAATTTCGTTCAATCGACGACCTATACGATGCTACAATATTAATTTATAAGTAAATTTGTAAAGTGTGAAGAAGACGACTAACCGTTGATTCAACTCGTTGTACAACTAATTGCAACGTGTAGGAATGATAACATTGAGACTAGCTGTAGTCTGAATAGATATTTTTCATGTTGATATTTACTACAGGGACTGCAATTTAGGAATGATAAACGATATTGAAGTCGCCGTAGTCTTCTAGTAGGTAGTGTGGTGGCTTATTAGACTGAAGGCCCGAGATCGAATCCCAGGTCAGACATCAAAACGAAAATATGAAAATATTTCTTCGGCGACTTCCTCACAGCAGATTTCTGGCAAAAACTCTGAATGCAAATAAAATTACCATGAAAAGCTTCTCAAAAATCTATCGTTCGGAGTCGACTTTAAACTGTAGGTCCCGCCACTCATGTATAAAATTAACGCACACAACAGAAGTGGTGTGAGGAGCTAATAAAGAGTTTGTACAGAAGAATTCGGACACACACTTTTCTTTATAAAAACTAAATCTAGATATTGAAATTATTTCAATCTCTATTTGCTTTAATTTAAAGTGTAAGCTGTCTTTTCTTCTAATTTTATTAATAAGTATTGTCGTTAGTTTAGTTTATTATTTTCTTAAGTTTTCATTAATTGATTGCACTTCTTAGTGCTTTGAGACCGAAAAAAAAATTTGTATTGGGGACTTTAAATACAATACGACCACCTGGTTCGAAAATTTTTTACAATGCAACCATTCTTGCGATTGTAAATACTTGTCTATTGCAGCGTTATTCTGTTGGAAAACAAATTTTTTACTCTTCAGGAGGCTACAAAAATTCCAAAACATTCGTATATTCCGGCCAATTCATGTTACCGCTAGGAAAAGTTAAAATTTAAATGTCGCTACTGCAAAATATTCCTCAAATCATTAATACCGCGACCGATAATGAACCATAGCTTACTTCACTTAGCTTGTCAATTTTTCTAGGCGAAATAAGTTTCTTCCTTCCTATTTAAACATAGCATAGTTTCATGGATTAGCAATCTGAAAAACACTTTTCATTGGACTGCTAACAGCAGTAATAATTTTACGCTTATCTCTATCACAATGTTACGAAATGTCTACGGATTTTAGGCGTTCGCCTAAAAGAGAATGGAGTAACGAAATTTTATCAGTTCTGTTCGCTGTTGTGGCTTAAGATTTACAGTTGATCCCAAAGTATAGACCAGACCATGGCCATCAATTGGGCATCAGTAGGCTAACTTTACAGAGAAGTTTATTGATAGACTTGAACTTGTCCCCTTAGAAATCCTTAAGCCAATCAGAATTTCTTGCACGAGAAAGATAAGCTTTCATTGAATCATCATGAGCGACAACACAAAAAGTGAATAAGAAAAATAAGCGTTTTTAGAGCACTGAAAACCCGCAATGAAGTCGCCGTAGTCTAGTAGGTAGTGTGTTGGCTTATTAGACTGAAGGCCCGAATTCGAATCCCAGGTCAGAAGACATCAGAACGAAAATATTAAAATATTTCTTCGGCGACTTCCTCTCAGCAGATTTCTGGCAAAAACTCTGAGAGTAAATAAAATTGCCATGAAAAGCTTCTCAAGAAACTGTCTTTCGGAGTCGACTTTAAACTGTAGGTCCCGCCACTCATGTATAAAATTAACGCACACAACATAAGTGGTGTGAGAAGCTAAGTCGTAATCCTGACTGAAGGGTTGTAATAACCAATTATGTATGTATGAAAACCCGCATATAATCACGAAGAACTATTACACCCGCTCAAAGTTGGGGTATGCTTTTTCTTTAATACGTTACCGGGCATTATCGGCAATAATTCTAATTTCTAATTTCCATAAATCGGACCCAAAGATCAGTGTACAGTTGCTAATAAATGATTTTAGTTTAAAAAAAATAAAAACTTTAGTTTCTTGTAAGAATACCTTAAAAGTTATTTTATCGATAAAAACTTTTTGATAAATTTTCTAAAGTAGGTTTGTACAACTCGTATAGATATAGTAGTAGTAGAATACTAAGCTAACAATAATCGTGCTTAACCTAACCTGTAGTTCTTCATAATCGCAATGATCGATAAAATCTAATTAATAATTAATTTATTAGCATTTCAAAACTCTTGAACAAATCAAAAGCTAATTTCTATAAGCCATCTGTCAGACCTTATCTAATAATCGTTTAGATTTTCAATTTTCTTTGGAACACATTTTGAACACATGGATTGTACTTGAATTGGAAATCAAGTGCAGATAAGAAACTTTATTATGTACTCATAATTAATTAATGCTTGTACTTGTGGCCAAAAGAAGAGGTATTTCCAAATATGTATAATGATTATGATGAATCATTTCATTTTCGTACTGATTAAAATCATAAAATGGTTAACTCCATGTGACAACTGTGAATAGCCTTAATGTTCTATAGGGAAAAAGACGTATTGTGTCGTTAAGCTGCCTGTCGTTTTAAATAATAAATAATTGCAATTTCTTTTCAGGTCTTTAATGGTTAGATATCGTTGAAATATTACTATTTTTTTTTGTTCTTATAAAGGACACCAGCGGAGCACAATAATATCTTTAGAGTCATATTTAATGTTCTATTTGTTGTCATTAAATATTGTAATTATTGTTGTATGTGGTATAATACTATCATCGTTTATATACATATATATATTTTTTTATTGATATGACAACAAAATTCCAGTGACGTTGTCTGCAATTTTATTGATTATTTTTTTTTTTTTAACAATTGAAAATATAAGATATCAAAAAAGAAATGTGAAATCCACCAATCATCTCCATACATATGTATGTATGTAGGTATGTACTATTAGAGCTGCGTCAATGATTGACTGACTCATTGGGGCACAACCCAACCACATGTATCTTAACACTTAAACTTTGAACAGACGGTCACTTTCATCGTGTATGCCTATAGTATGTGATAAGAAATTTTTTAAAAATTCTTAGTTTAATTGGGTATTGATTTTGCGATATAATGTAGAGGGCAGGTATTTGATCCATTCGTTCAATTTTCCCTACTTTGCTTTTAAAAGATTATTTTATGTATCGGTATCTCACCAATTACAGTTGTAATTACAGGTATTCCCCGACTTACGACCGAGATAGGTTCCTCTGTCATCGGTCGTAAGTCGATTAAGTTGTAAGTCGAATTTCATATAAAAAAAAATTTAAGAAAAAAATTACATACTGTACTACTAACTTTGAGGGTCAGGAGAAGTGAAACTATCCAAAATTCATATAATTCTAACTTTATTTACTAGTTCCAGCCATTTTTGGGAGGATATAAAATTATTCACTTAAAAAAATTCCGACTTAGCTAATGTAATGTATTATTTGTACTGAAATATGTAAATATGAAAAATGTAAATCGAATTTTTTTCTTTTTTTTTTAAATTTTACTCATATATTTAAGGGATTCCCCGCAACTACATATTTGTCTTTAAGTATTTTCTATGATGGTCGTAAGTGCGAATAGTCCTAAGTCGAACGGTCGTAAGTCGGGGACTACCTGTACTCGTATGTCTTTTAGGGCTGGAATTGTGGCTGACTCGTCTCTGTACACCACAAACTTCTCGCATCGCTCAAAAGTGGTCTAGTAGAAACCAATCGCAGCCAACAGACTGATCCACTAAATGGATTTCTTACCAAACGGATTTCGTAACCATACATATGTACGTACATACATACATAATTGGCCATTACAGCCCTTCAGTCAGGATTACGACCTAGTTTCTCACACCACTTATGCTGTGTGTGTTAATTTTATACATGAGTGGTGGGATCTACAGTTTAAAGTCGAATTCGAACGACAGATTTTTGAGAAACTTTTCATGGCAATTTTATTTACTTTCCGAGTTTTTGCCAAAAATCTGCCGAGAGAAAGCCATCGAGGAAATATTTTTTCATATTTCGTTTTGTTCGAGATGCCTGACCGCGGCTTCATGCCTAATAAGCCAGCACACTACCTATTAGCCTAAGGCGACTTTACAACCATTTAACCAAAAATAAGCTTCGACGCTAATGTTCATTCTTCGATAGACACTCATCATGGTGCACATTTTAATAATAAAATTTTATGATTTGCAAGCGTTATTCGTTTTTAGTATATTCATGGTGAAATCATGCCACATGTTACGATTATTTTTTTATACTGATCAATATTTACCAAGCAGCATAAGAATATTATTTAAATATTTATTACTAAATACAGTTTAAGTTTATTTTTCTCTTATCACAAGACATAATGAATGTTACTTTTCAAGGTTCATAAAACCAATCGAACTACAGTGTTTTGTGGATTTGTTATTTTATAATAAATAAACTAATGCTAGAGTAAAGTTTTCAACTGTCAATTTATGACAGTTTGTCTTTTGGGACATAGGCCCACTTTTCTAATTCTTCCCATCATTAGTTTAAATGTTTAAATCAACGGTACACAGAATCGAACCTGTTTGGCATTATTTTAGTCCTCCGTTGACTGGAATAAATCATTTTGATGTTGAAAAAATTGTACAGCGTATTAAATTTGGTCATCCAGATGCATTGTGGCCAATTTGACGTTTTTCCCGCCAAATTTGACGTTTTTGCAATGCCAATTACGGGAAAAAATGCTTTTTTTAGCAGTTAGCGTGAAATCTGGAGTTTTTTACAGCGATTTAGCGTTTTTGTAGCTTTTTTTTTACTTTTAACGCAAACATTTAAATTTATATAGATTTTTTTATTAAAATATTTTAAAAAGTCTCAAAAAGCTAAATTCTAAATTAAAAATTTTCAAATTTAAAAAAATCGATTATTGGCCGTAAAATATATGAAAATTCTCTAGATGTTCAGTGGCCATTCTCGAACATATAAGAAATAGTAAACCATACAGACTATACGCAATTGTTAGTCCAGAGGGTGCTCTTTCCAACCGTGGTAGTGGCATAGCTGAATTAATTTTGTGAGTCGAGATTTTCAAATTTAAAAAAATCGATTATTGGCCGAAAAATATATGAAAATTCTCTAGATGTTCAGTGGCCATTCTCGAACAATATAAGAAATAGTAAACCATACAGACTATACGCAATTGTTAATTGTTTAACGTTAATTTAAAATTTTCAAACTATTTATTTGACGGGTTTCTGACGGTTTTGTAAAAATTTAATTTAGCGATTTCTGGCGATTTTTAAAACCCAATTTGACGGGAAATTTTGAAAAAAATTTGGCAACACTGTCCAGATGGGTACCATCCTTCTGATCCCTCCGTCATAAAATTATTACTTTTCACAAGCGAACTGCTAAATCCGCAGTATAAAGTGAATGCATAAGCAACTTCAAAGCAAGGTCCCTGAGCGTTAGGCGAGTTGCTGGCTGTCGATTCCTTTCTATATTCTATCGACATTCCCATTGTAAACAATATATATTCGAATTAGAAGTTTGGCATAGTCGCCGTAGTCTAATAGGTAGTGTGTTCGCTTAGTAGATATAAAGTTAAGGTTTAAACGCCCAGGTCAGACATCAAAACGAACATACATATGAAAAAATATTTCTTCGGCGACTTTCTCTCAGCAGAGATGTTTAAAATTAACACACACAACATAAGTGGTGTTGAGAAGCTAGGTTGTAATCCTGACTGTAATTCGTTTTTCGATTTCCTTTCAAGGCATTACAAGCGATTCAAGGCATTTTTATTCAAAAGTATGGAATGCTCTCTTTTGTTTTTGTTTTCGGAATAACTTTCGCAATGACTTTCATTTTTTAGAATATTTTTTATTTTGTTTTTTTTTTTTATCTTCTAATATATAAAATTCTCGTGTCACGGTGTTAGTGGTTAAAATCCTCCGAAATGGATCGATCGATTTTCAGGAAATTTTGTGTGCATATCGGGTGGGTCTGAGAATCGGACAACATCTATTTTTCATATCCCTAAATGTTAAGAGGGCGTGGCAAATCGTTAAAATTTAATATTTAAGTACATATTGATCGTAGACGAATCGTATCGATATCGTAAGTTCGTAGAATCGATATCGACAATCCCACCAAAAATGGACGTGACAACCCTCCCCCTTCAAGTGATACCTATAACTCTTAGGGCCATTATTACAACTTCCCGTTAAAGTTGGGGTTAGTTAAAGGTACCTTTAGCTAAAGTGAACGGCAAAGTTACCTTTAACTTATTTTCGTTATTACAACTTACAGATAAAATAAAATTAAAATATGGCAGTGCCGGAGCAAAGTCGATAAAACTGCTCAATTAAACAAGTTTTTTTTTAACGCAGTGGCAACAGCGGACTTCGTTTTTTTGTTGTATACGCTCATTTTGTTTAAATTTGAAGCTGCCATATCGAAAATAGTATATGATATGGCAAGTTCAAACATAAAGTGACCTTTAAATGTTAAAGGTAGGATGATCTTCCCTTTAGCTTAACGATCACTTCTATCTTATTGGGTACTCATAATAATGAAAAACAATTTATCTGTCCGTTAAAATCCTCCCTTTAGTTAACGGCAAGTTGTAATAATGGCCCTTAAACTACTGAACCGATTTTAACCATTCTTTTTTTGTTTGAAAGCTTATCAGGTTTAAATGGTTTAAAATTCGATATAGCAAAAAGTAGGCGTGGCAAACCTTTAAAATTGAATATTTATCGACATAGTGGTCGTAGACGAATGCAATTTAGTGGGTAAGTTCGTAGAGTCGATAACGACTCACCAAAAATGGGCGTGGCAACCCTCCCCCTTTAAAAGATACCTATAAGTCGGCTAATTCGATAGTTTATAACTACATATGTACATATATAACATGTATGTCTGTTTTTGTTTTGGAGCGAGTACAACAACTACAACTTTGTCAGCGCTACCCATGATTCGAACCTCTTATTGTTATTCTTTGTATGCCTCACCTAAATAACGTACCGACTTCGATTAAATTTTTAACTACTCGTAGATAGATAGATCCACACACTTAAGTTAGTAGTAAGTTAGTTTTTTTTTAAATAACTGTTTTATGCAGCGTATTACAATAAATATATAATGTGACCTGTTTTGGGCAATAAAAAAAAAATTAATTTTGGGTGGGATGAAGTTCGCCGGGTCAGCTAGTTATTTTATATTATTCTTTCCAGACAATATTCAAATAATTTTAACACTCACCGAAACATTCCAGCGTTAAATCCAAATACGAACTGTGTTCTCATAAAGAATTTCAATTAAAATATTGAAAATAATTAACACATGCACATTTGAATAGCAAGAAACTCATAGTTTTACCGGTTAAGGGCACTTTAAACTGAACGTTTTTAAATAAATAAATTAACCAGAGTAGGGAAAGATAGTGGCCATCAAGAATTTCACACGATTTTCTTATTTTTTCCTTTTTTTAACAAACAAGTGCAAATAAAGATAATTTATCTTTAACAACAAAATTATACACTAATTAATTGCAGTTAAATGAATATAGAAATTTTTTAAATTGCAAATACTTTTTGCATGAATTTTATTTTTTTTCCAATTTTTTTCCAATTTTATTTTTTTTTTTTTTATTTAAATTACGGTTGCGAACTTCATACGCGCGCATCTAAAACTCAACTCAGAAGGTGTCTTCTTCTTTAGTGTTCTCTACGAGGTGCGAATAAAATCAGACACTACTACTACAACAACAATTTTTTTTTTATCATTTTCATATATCGCTTGTTCTCTCTCCTTTTTTTCTCGAAGTACGTTTGCTTAGGTGGGTTTATAAGTAAAGATATCTGTCTATTAAATAGGAGCTTCCAGTGTTGGTGTCCATGTATGTCTGTAAACAGCTCATCTAGGTTGACGTAATATCAATAATCAAAACAAAACCAAAAAAAAAAAAATCTAAATTAAAAGAATAGAGATTCCGTCCGTGCAGGTGTTTGTTTGTTTACTTTATGCCCATCTTGTGAAAGTGATGATGGTGTTAAACCGGCCGGTGTTATAGTGCTACTGGTGAATATCCAAGGAAATAATAGCAATAATTTTATTATCAAAAAAAAAAACCGAAAAAATAATTCTTTTTTTTTTTTTTTTGCAAGAAATTAAAGCTTTCAAACAAATTAAATTCACATACTTATGTCGGTGATGATTTGTATAGTCGTCCCATATTAAGAAAATATGAAAAAGGATTTCTTTTTTTTTTTTTTGTTTATTAAATATTAATATGGAAGTGATTAGTGTTGCCATTTATTTTTTTTTTTTAATTAAAAATTTTTTTTATTGAATATTTCCTGGGCATTTTTTGGACATTTTTGTTTTTTTTATTTATTTATTTTATTTTATTTTTTTTTCTTTTAATGAAGCAATGTATTATATAAGATGTTGTAAAAAGAAATCCATGATTTTTGTCAATAGAAAGCTTTATCAAGCTGCATATCATTTTCTACAATTTTGTAGTTGCTCGTTTCATCATTACTAGATTGTACGTCAAAATTTAATGCCAGTATAGAGAGAAAATGCGGCCCTATGCTGCCTAGAGGAATAAAAGAAACATATACATACATACACTGAATCAAATAAGTCTCCGTACAGATTACTTCATTTTATATATTGATAAGTTAACATCGATTAAAACAAGATATGATTGATTTTTTAAATTTTATTTTATAAGAAATCTTGTAATTTAGGAAATAACATAAAATAAATAGAACAGAATTCATTAAAAACATAAAAAAGGGTAATTTCATCAACTCCTTATATAAAATAACATCAAAAAAGTCTCCGTACAGTTCATTTCTTTTTACATAAAGAATCCTTTCTTAAACCTATCTTAAACTCTAATATATTGTTGGTCCTCCTTTATTGGGAATTACAGCATTTAATCTGCTTTTCATGGAATGGACAAGTTTAGTTGTGGTCATAGGGTCCATTTTTTTCCCATTCCTCCTTGATAACAGCTTTAAGTTGGTCTTTATTTGTTATATTATGCTGACGGATCTTTTTTTTCAAGTGGTCCGTCCCATAAATGCTCAATCGGATTGAGATCTGGTGACTGAGCAAGGTGATTTAATTGCTTTGGGACATTATAGATGAGCCATTCTTTTACTACTCCAGAGGTGTGTTTGGGGTCGTTGTCTTGTTGGAAGCAATACAAATGTCCCAAACCCAAATTTTTCTGCACTTTGTTTTACATTTTCTTTTAAAATATTTAAATATGCAAATTTATCCATCGTATTTTCAATAAAAACGAGATTGCCCACACCAGAAAAAGCCATACATCCCCATACCATTACGTTACCTCCACCATGCTTTACTGTTGCGGTCAAATTCTTTGGGTCCATTTCAATACATATTTGGTTTTCTCCATACCATTCTTCTTCCATCTGATCCAAAAATATTAAATTTACTCTCATCGCTGAAAATAACTCGATCCCAAAACAAAAAATCTTTATCAATATGTTCAATGGTTCAAACAAACCATCTGTACGGAGGAGACTTAATTGATTCAGTGTATATAGAGTAAATACACCATATTTTACTCTGATACTACAACACTCAATAAAGAGCAATTTAGGTTTCCTTGTTTTCCTTCCAGTAATTTTGATGTCAAAGTTACATTACGCTCTTGAAGGCAAATTGTCTAAAATATCAATCAAATAACGAAAACTGTAAGGACTACACTTCATTTCGTCTAGGTCGTATCTTATCTTCATTATTGTTTAATAAGACAAACACAATATGCATAAGATTTATCATTCTTCCACCATTGTTATCTGCAACATATCTAGTCGGGATATGAAAAGCATAAAGCCTCCAAAGGCCAATGTCTCAGGCGCATTCTTAGGACATACATATAAGGGGTGATTTTTTAAGAGCTATAGGAAAATTTTTCAAAAAAAAAAAACATAAAATTCAGAAAAATGCATGAAATCTTTATTTGAATCGATAGTACGGTCCATATAATTTAATGTTTGAAGATTATTTCATGCAAATGATGACCGCGACTGCGCCTCAAATGGTCCATCCGCTTAGTCCAATTTTGGCATACTCTTTCCAACATTTCGGCCGGTATCTCACGAATAAATGCTTCAATGTTGTCTTCCAATACGTCAATTGAAGCGGGCTTGTCTGTATAGACATGAGCTTTAACATAGCCCCACAAAAAATAGTCTAAAGGCGTTAAATCGCACGATCTAGGCGGCCAATTGACCGGTCCCGAACGTGAAATAAAATGTTCACCGAACTGGCCTCTCAATAAGTCCATTGCTACGCGTGCTGTGTGGCATGTGGCACCGTCTTGTTGAAACCACATGTCATGCAAGTCAAGCTCTTGCATTTTGGGCAAAAAAAGTTGGATATCATCTCACGGTAGCGCTCACCATTCACAGTTACGTTACGATTCGCAGCATCTTTGAAGAAGTACGGTCCAATGATGACACCAGCCCATAAACCGCCACCAAACTGTGACTTTTTCTGGATGCATTGGTAGCTTTTGCAATGCTTCTGCCTGATCTTCACTCCAAAATCGGCAATTCTGCTTATTTACGTATCCATTGAGCCAAAAATGAGCTTCGTCGCTGAACACAATTTTTCGATAAAGAAGTGGATCTTCGGCCAACTTTCCAAGAGCCCATTTTGATAATAAAATTCAATGATTTGCAAGCGTTGTTCATTTGTAAGACGATTCATGGTTAAATTATAGACCAAACTTAAGATGTTTGACAGTGAAAAAAAAACACGAAACGTGCGTGAGCTGTTTAAACCATTGTTGCCAAAAAGATAATAGCTAAAAAATCACCCTTTATAATTGGCCATTATAACCATTCAGTCAGGATTACAACCATTCATTTTGAATGTATGTTAAATTTGGCCATGAATGGCAGGATCTACAGTTTAAAGTCGACTCCGAAGGACAAATTATTGAGAAACTTTTCCAGGTAATTGTATTTACTCTCAGAGTTTTTGCCACAAATCTGCTGAAAGCGGAAATCACCGAAGAAATATTTTTTATATTTCGATTTTTGCTGATGTCTGTACTGGGGTTTGAACCACTTCCTTGCGTCTAACCAGCTAACACACTACCTACTAGACTATGGCGACTTCATGCGACTTTCGTTGCATTCCTTTCAGTAACTTTGAGGTCAAAGTTGCATTACGCTCTTGAAGGCAAATTCTCGAAAATGTCAATAAAATAACGGAAACTGTAAAGTCCACCCTTCATTTCGTCTAGGCCGTATAGTGTTCTTTAACATTCGTCTATTATTGTCGTCTGGGAACTGTGTCCTCAAAAAAACGATAGAAGCAAAGAAGATAAGGTTAGGATTTTTTTCTGTGAAACATGCAACATATCTAGTCGGGATATGAATGGCATACAAGGCTTCATCGACCAATGTCTCAGACATATTCTTAGGACATACTGGTCAACTACGATATCAAATCAAGAGTTGTGTACTAGAATGAACCAAGTTTCATTGTGTTTGAATATTCGTAAGCCCAAGTATAATTGACTAGCACACTCATTTTACTATATGTACCTACATACCTTTTTTTTTTTTTTTTTTGTAAAACCAGCACTCAGGGGATGGCCCCTAGTCATGCAGTGCATTGTGCAGGTTTAAGAAAATAGGTTATAGGAAGGTGGAAAGAGGGAGTAGTGTTTGTGGACATTTGATGTAAATTTACCAATATCGTAACTGATGGGAAAAACTTCCGCAGGAAGATCATTCCACAAGCGGTCAGTGCGGGCAAAAAATGAATTTTTTCTGCAATGCATTGTGCGGTTCACTGGACAATCAACCACAAAAGGATGTGCTCTGCGAGAGGTACGAGTACCACGTAAAAATATGTGATTATCGGGAACCAAGCCCCTTATCTCTCGAGAACACCTCCCATTATAGTACCGATAGAACAATGAAACACACGCCACATTGCGACGATGCTCCAACGAATCAATAGAGTTATAGAGAGATACCCTACTGTCATTAATAAGCACCTTCGCCCTCTCCTGTACGCGGTCGAGAAGCTTCAAAATAGACTTTGAAGCACCGGCCCATACATGAGAGTTGTACTCCATCCTAGGTCGGATAAAGGTCCTGTAAATAGTAAGAAGGTCGGATGGAGTGAAGTATTTTCTGCACCGTTTCAAAAAACCAAGGCACTTGAATGCTTCCTTCGACACTCAAAAAATGTGATCGTTCCAACGAGCATCACAACTAATTCTCATGCCCAGAACATCAAGAGCATCCGCCTCCTCAATATTTACATTACCCATAGATACAGATGACAGAACACCAGCACCAGCATCACGCCGGTGTGTCAAAAAACAACATTGGGTCTTGCGCGCATTAAAATCGACCCTGTTCGCGCGGCCCCACTCAAAGATTGTTATCAGGTCATTTGTGAGTGCGTCATTCATGTTCGACCTCCTTGCCCCAATCTCCAAAAGGCTCGGCCTCCGATTCTCTTGATTTGATCGAAATCTTTTTGGAAGGAATAAAAGTATTCATCCCAGTTTTAATTATATTCACCTTGATATTATTAAAGCACAAAACGCAATGCGACCTGGCATTAGTAACCAATTTTTTCGTGTACGGTTCGTTAAACAGCAACTACCTCCTGCCTATTATCATTTGAAATGAACAGTCAACACACAGCTTAAAACGATTTTAGGGTGTAACTTATAAACAACAACAACAACAACAAAAAAGAAATACACAAAAAAAGTGTGTCTTATTGTTGCTATTATCCTCGTAAAATGTTCATTTCTCACGTAATACTCGTGTGTCCTTGATAATTCCTTGATTACAAGCCGTTGGGGGGGGGGGGTGGTCAATGTTTGACTGTGTGTGTTGTACATATTGGTGCCTATAATGAAGCGACTTTTGAGTGAATAAGCTCTTTTATATTAGACATCACACTGATTTGTCACTGATGTGTGTGTCATTAACTTCTTTTCGTTTTTGATGTCAGTGACACGTTTAAATAAAAATGACCATTTAATAGTAGGATAACCGAATGTGAGATGTGAGGTAAAAAGAGCATGAGATGTAATAATCAAAATAAGGTTAATCTCATATGATATTCATTACTAATAAGCGTTTAATTCCAAATTACATAATATCATAATAATACGTATTTAATAATGTATGGTGTTTGAAATTTTCAATTACAAGTTATCGGTAGATGACTGTAAAATGTTACATTTCAGGTAATACACTACAGTACAGTTTTGAAAGATAATCTTTTAAGTTTCACTTTATTAGACGACGTTATTAAAAATAAATTATTTCATTAAAATTCGGAAGATTACTGCTACATATATTTTGTTTTCCTATTATACCGTAGGAAAGATAAGAATGCTTTGCATTTTGTATGCTTTTTAACGCGCGCAACGTTGAATAGACATTTTCTGAAATTTGTTTTGAAATTCTGAATCAAATTTTTAACTCCAGTTTATCGGCATTAGCAGGGGCTTCTCAGGATTCATAGTTTCTATCCAAACATGCTTTTTTCGCTTTTACTTCATATGGTAATAAAGCCTCATATGGATGATAAAGTTGGTTTGTCTTGTTATCAAACTAGATTTTAAAGCTTTTTAATGTTGTGCCACCAATAATACGATCGTTATTTCATCAGATTCCAGTTAGAAGGCCTTTGTTCTGTTATCGTTCATTTTCCACATAAACTTTATACTTGTATTGATTAGAAGTCGCCGTAGACTAGTAGATAGTGTGTTGACTTATTAGGCGTCAGGCCAGACGTCTCCAACAAAACGAAATCTGGACAACCATTTCTTCGGTGACTTCCTCTCTCAGTAGATTTCTGACAAAATCTCTGAGAATAAATAAAATTGCCATGAAAAGTTTCACAGAAAATCTGTCATTCGGAGTCAAACTGTAGGTGCCACCCCTCATGTATAGAATTAACACAAACAACATAGGTAGTGTGAGAAGATAGGTCGTAATCCTGACATGAGTATTGTCAGGATTGACAATACGAAGATAGGTCGTAATCCTGACTTGGGTTGGCAATCCCGCTCTATATTCTCAATCCCGGGATTTCGGGATTTCATTTACCTAGTCCCGGGATCCCAGGATTTATCCCGGGATTTTAAAAAATTTGTTCTTGAAAGATATATTAACATATTATTTCAATAAAATTAATAACATGACACATCCAAAAATAGGTTTATAAGAAAGAATTTATTAAATTATAAGAAAATTAATTTTATTTTTAATTTTACACATTTTTAAATTAATTATAAAGAGTTAATTGTTTTTATAGATATATAGTCTTTTGTTGATCAAGTGCGATATGTTATTATTTTTTATTATTTTTAAAATACGTTTTAAGGAAGCACAGAGCATCCAAAGTTTCATCGCTCAAACGACTTATTTTAGTTGCGAAAAATCCAGCTGCAGAAAAAGCACGTTCAGACTCTACACTGGCTGGCTTAATAGTCATTAAAAAATCGTAGGCTCTTTGCAAAAAGTCACCACGTGTTCCTCCATTTTCAAACAAGAGCATTTCTCTCTGAATTTTTACAGACAACGTCTCACATCGAATTGCTATCCTCGGTAAATGTGCTTTATTTATAGCTTCATTGAGCTCGTCTGAAATATTTAAAGGTTCATCAAGAGAACAAGAAAGAGATTCAGATGGAAGCTCAGAAGAATCTGAAATAATTTCGAAAGGTGCCTTATCTGAATCGGAAGGTGTAACTTCTGACTCAGAAGCTATTAGAAGTGATGTAGCTGGACTTGAAGCATTTAGTCTTTCGAGTAACTCAACTATTAATTTGCGACGTTTTATGGAAGAAGGAACCGTTACGAACTCTGTTTCGGATTCGGACTGAACATTTGTTCCACCATTGTGCAGATACTGAAGTACCCCACTGATATCTGTTCTCCTTTGTTGCATGCGAAGGATGAGGGCTGAATGTAGTTTTTGACTTATAACGTTGTTAGCATCTTTAAGTTTTTTTTAACATAAAAGTTATGGCAACATCGGCTGTGAACAGATTAGCATCCCGACGGCAAAGGGCGTCAACTGTTGCTTTAACTGGGACTAATGATCGCGGATACCATATTAATCGCATCTTTGGATAAAGCAAAATATTCACCTTCAGGTGGACCTATGTCTATTAATGCCTTTGGTATACAATTTCTTAATAAATAAAGACGTTTTAGTGATAGTTCTGATATACGATTTTTTTCATTGCGGCTTAAAAAGTCAAATCCCGGGATTAAGTGCTCAATCCCGGGAATTTGGAATTGTTAAAAACTGCGGGATCCCGGGATTTCGGGACCCCGGGATCCCGGGATTCCCAACACTAATCCTGACATATGTATTGTCCACATGAGTGTTGAGATATAGGGTGATTTTTTAGCTATTATCTTTTTGGCAACACTGGTTTAAATAGCTCACGCACGTTTCGTGTTTTGTTTCACTGTCAAACATCTTCAGTTTGGTCTATAATTTAACCATGAATCGTCTTACAAATGAACAACGCTTGCAAATCATTGAATTTTATTATCAAAATGGGCTCTTGGAAAGTTGGCCGAAGATCCACTTCTTTATCGAAAAATTGTGCTCAGCGACGAAGCTCATTTTTGGCTCAATGGATACGTAAATAAGCAGAATTGCCGATTTTGGAGTGAAGATCAGGCAGAAGCATTGCAAAAGCTACCAATGCATCCAGAAAAAGTCACAGTTTGGTGGCGGTTTATGGGCTGGTGTCATCATTGGACCGTACTTCTTCGAAGATGCTGCGAATCGTAACGCCTTTAGACTATTTTTTGTGGGGCTATGTTAAAGCTCATGTCTATACAGACAAGTCCGCTTCAATTGTCGCATTGGAAGACAACATTGAAGCATTTATTCGTGACATACCGGCCGAAATGTTGGAAAGAGTATGCCAAAATTGGACTAAGCGAATGGACCATTTGAGGCGCAGTCGCGGTCAACATTTGCATGAAATAATCTTCAAACATTAAATTATATGGACCGTATCGATTCAAATAAAGATTTCATGCATTTTTCTGAATTTTATGTTTTTTTTTTTGAAAAATTTTCCTATAGCTCTTAAAAAATCACCCTATATAAAAAATGAGTTGCTGCCTCACTGTTGCCCTAAGCTGAAAATCTATTTTTTTTCCAACAATTTGTTTTATTTTTCAGCCCTTTTAATAGAAATTTATGAGTGCTTTTTAAGTGTAATAATTTTTTTCTATTTCTATTTAATATTGCCTCCCAATAAAGTTGACTCATACGTCGATTGCTCGTCCATCAAACATTTACAAAAAATATTACCCGTCATTTTGCTGACTTTCACTTAATTTAGTAATTTTCGATTTCAATATCGTTTCAACAGACATCTGTTCTAATCTACTTGTATTACGTAAAATTTTATTTCATTATTCATTATATTTATTTATTTATTTATTTTTTTATATTCTTATCATAGTTTCTTTTTTTTTTTTGATTTTGTAGCGCCCCTAATGATATTTATTTTGAGCCAATCAATTGTAGTTTCAATTTGACACTTTTCCTATAACAAGATAAACTCTATGCACATACATACATACATACATTACATAGGGTTGAATGTATAATAGTAGTAGTAGTATTTGTTTTTATTTTTATTTCATGTTGTATTTGTTGTTTGATGATTCTTATCAAATTGTATTGTTATTGTTTCTTTATTTTTGAAATATTCTTACATTTAACGGTAAATTGTTGAACGGCAACAATTGTCTGTCAGACATAAGATGTTGAATGGGTTTTAATGTGAATAGCGCAATAGAAACTCATTGACTACTTTCGGGCTGTGAGTAAAATAAGGTTACCAGATGGGCGAAATTTCAAATGCTTAAAGTAAACAAAGCGATTTTTATTACGAGAAAAATATGATTGCATTCAATAGGAACAAACCCGTTAAAATGGCAAAATTTCGAATTAAAACACAACCTTAGCTATGTGTCATGTGGAATTAATGGGAGTGGAGAATCTGATTTGATATGTAAAAAAAGGAAAGATCATTCTTTGGTATAGTGCCTACAATATAGCATAAGAACCTGATCAATTTTTTACAATCATCAAGATATTTTTCAGTGTTAGTAAGAATAATTCCCCGTCTACCACCTGACTATCCACCATCGAATTTTTCTCATCACAGAATGTACATATTGGGCTTGAAGCAATTCCTACAGGAATATTCTTTGCGTCTAAAAAGACCGGTCAGAAGATCAAGACACCAAACTCTTTTCATTATAATTTCCTAGCAAAAGTTTAAATTGAGAAGAGTCCACTCCCTATCTCTATATTCCCTTCCAAATTCCTTTTACGATTATACAGAGAGATTCTGGATCCTTTAAATACATTCTTTCAATCCTTTAAATACATAGTTGGTCATTACAATCCTTCAGTCAGGATTACGATCTAGTTTCTCACACACTACGAAGTCGTTGTAGTCTAGTAGGTAGGGTGTTGGCTTATTAGACGTAAGGCCCGGGTTCAAACCCCAGGTCAGACATCAAAAATGAAAATATGAAAAATAGGCCTTACATCTAATAAGCCAACACGCTACCTACTAGACTACGGCAATTCTCTAGCGGGTTCAGCAATCTATTTGATTTAGCTTATCCAGACCGTCCCAAACTAATTTCATGTCAACCTCACTGGAGCAAAGTGCTCCGATGGCGCCCTGTCTGTCAAATAGTGTTGTTATATCGCGTTCTGTCCAAGTTGAACTTAGAACATCTTTCGATCGCATAAATTTATACTTCGGAAAATACCTGCGAGTTACCCGATGGAACGAACATCATACGAATGTGGACCATCGTCATTTCGTTAGATGAGCAATGTTTCTCACCACCACACCCAATACAGAAACACTATCGTTACTTGGCAATCATCTTCTTAGCTGGAACACTAATATTTCTTTGCAAACAGCAGTTAATTTCGTTTATAATACAACTCCTCAGGCTAGGGTTAGATAGATTTGTGGTTATATAAATGATATTTAGCAGATAAAAAAAATAAACATATTGAACATGAATGTAAAAAAATTACAATACAAATATCGTCGGCATAGTTTACGCTGTACTATATTCATACAATATATAATGCACCCTCTAATCAATTGTATTCAAGAGAGTTTCAGAACGCTTCAATGTAGAGGAATTACAATGTACTTAGATCGCTATTTCACAAATTATCTCACTATAAAACCAACTTGTTTGGTTTGGTTTGTGGATAAAGAGACTAACAGCTTATTGTTCGCAGTCAGTAGTTTTTAGTTTCTACAGTTTCCTTCAGATCTTTTTCGATGCAGGTTATTCATAACTCCTTTACTTTGTTCGGACGGAAAAGAGTAGGGAAATCAGAGGTCTTCTATTATGTTCTCTGAGCTGAAGTTGTTGATACGTGAAGACCAACTTTTCGTCAATATGTATATGTAAGGGGTGATTTTTTAAAAGCTATAGGAAAATTTTTCAAAAAAAAAACATAAAATTCAGAAAAATGCATGAAATTTTTATTTGAATCGATAGTACGGTCCATATAATTTAATGTTTGAAGATTATTTCATGCAAATGTTGACCGCGACTGCGCCTCAAATGGTCCATCCGCTTAGTCCAATTTTGGTATACTCTTTCCAACATTTCGGCCGGTATCTCACGAATAAATGCTTCAATGTTGTCTTCCAATGCGTCAATTGAAGCGGGCTTGTCTGTATAGACATGAGCTTTAACATAGCCCCACAAAAAATAGTCTAAAGGCATTAAATCGCACGATCTAGGCGGCCAATTGACCGGTCCCGAACGTGAAATAAAATGTTCACCGAACTCGCCTCTCAATAAGTCCATTGTTACGCGTGCTGTGTGGCATGTGGCACCGTCTTGTAGAAACCACATGTCATGCAAGTCAAGCTCTTGCATTTTGGGCAAAAAAAAGTTGGATATCATCTCACGGTAGCGCTCACCATTCACAGTTACGTTACGATTCGCAGCATCTTTGAAGAAGTACGGTCCAATGATGCCAAATTCAATGATTTGCAAGCGTTGTTCGTTTGTAAGACGATTCATGGTTAAATTATAGACCAAACTGAAGATGTTTGACAGTGAAACAAAACACGAAACGTGCGTGAGCTGTTTAAACCAGTGTTGCCAAAAAGATAATAGCTAAAAAATCACCCTTTATAATATGTAAAGCATTTTAGAGCACGCTTTTATGCGACAGCCTTTTTATAGGCTCTTACTTCATATGAAGTAAATGGCATTGGAAGATTGCCTCAGCCTATCTATGCCCTTTCAGAATCGACAATGTATCAGTAGAATAGTTAGGCGACATTGTTAATTGGCACTCTTCCTAACTACCACTTTTAGCGGCTTAAAAAATCCATATTTGTCAAGTCATCCACCTATGAGGGGGGTTTTTATAAAAAAAGCAACAGAGTTTCATAAATGGAAATTTAAAATTTTATTTCAAAAATAAAAATAATCAAAAATGTATCTGAAAAATTAACAGGGGGAGGGGGGTTTAATTCATTTTAATATTATCTTAGAGAATACATACAACTTGTACATTGTGTATTGGTATGTGTATTGTATATGTACATACTTAATTTGTGTATATAAAAAAATAAAATTTTCAAAAAATTTCCAAGTAAATAAACTAAACAGCCTGAAGCAGATATTATTTTGAAATTGTTAAACAATTATTTTTAAACTTAATGGTGGCTGTTGTTGTTTATTAACTGGGAAAATGTTATAAAAGTATAAAGTTCATAATGAGAACAATTTACAATTTATAATTTATGTACGTAAGTTTAATAATATATAAGTAAACTTATAGTATAATAATAAATTAAGGTACTTAATACATTTTCTTTTTTTTTTTGTAAAAAACAAAAAAAGAAAAACCAACAGCACCTCAACAATAGAAACAATACAGAAATAATATTAAATTAACATTAATTATATTATACGATACGATACGATACGATACGATATAATAAACTTTCTTAGTTTAATTTGCTTGCAATATCTTGTACAAAAAATTTTTCAGTTCTTCATAATGAAAAGAAATTTTCAATTTCTTTCAAACTGTCTACTGTCTACTAATCAATCTTAATCTAAAACGGATTTTCTTCTTCTTTCATCTTGTTAAAATCAAATTTACAGCAATATTATCCAAATTAAAACTTAATTCTAAAAAGAGAGAGAGAGAGAGAGACTGAGTTGGGAAATAGAAATCTTGGAGAAGATTAAAAATTTGATTTTTTTTTTTTATCTTAATTTTAAAACATTTAATATAGGGGGGGAGGGGGTTGGTTGTATGTGTATATATATGGTATGCATGTGGGATATTTACGGTGGTTTGGTTTACCAAACTTTAGATATTCATATATGTTGGAATATATTGCGGGGGGGGTAGTTACACATAGATTACACTAATGTTGTTGGTGTTTATACACGTTTGTATTTTCATAACAGTTCCAAAATTGCTTTAAAAGTATTTCTTTGGTTGCTAATGAAAATCGAGTGTTAAACATAGTTTAGTGGACACCATTTGTACCATTAAGCACAGCATGAGCGTGACCATTGGCATGACCATTGACATGCTGTTTACCATTCATCATGGCTGTCTTATTACAAGCAATTGTCTTGAGCTTTTTGGTGGGTGGTTCATTGGTAATGGTAGAGAAATCAAACTGAAAAAAAGCAATTTTAATTATTATTTCTTTCCATTCTATCTTCTTACACAATAAAAAACTCGTAAACTTACTCTTTGCTCTAAAGACATATGATTGATGGGTGGCAGACCAATACAGCCACGTAGAATGTTTTCAATTGCTGCCCGTTGACGGAACAACGAGTTGACAACTTGAGTTCCCCTGGGCACTAAGGGAGCTTTGCACAAATAGCTTAAAAGCGACAATACAGGTTTGAAAGGTACCCAGGCACCGTTTTCATCGTTGCTGTTCTTGATCTGTATGCGAGAGCATAATTCACCCAAAATAACCAAATCCAAAATTAAAGGCGATGCCAATAGAGAATCTTCACAGGTATTGTGTATGACGAGGGTATTATGGCCACCCATCATGATTTCCGAAGTGTATTCATCCATGGCACGTTTGCTGTCGCCTACATAGGGTACATATTTGATAACAACAACATGATCGGGATGTTCCTTGGGTCCGTAAAGTATTTTATTCGATTCAACCATATCATCCACCACATTACTCTTTGAGATCTGAACATAAACAATAAATAACACAAGACAAAATTAGCTCTACGATTAGCTACGATTTAGAAATTTATTCCAAGCAAACTTACCTCTTTGGATCTAAACTGTTGGGGTGCTGATAAATTCTTGCCATCATTGTTGCCCAAATGATTGTAACTGACAATGGATACGGGCTTAATGCCGGCGCCAACTAAGAAATCCACCAAAACCGATTTCAATTTAGTTTGACCCGATTTGAAATCATCGCCGGCAATAAACACACCCTTATGTTCGGCCAATTCAATTAGACCAGGTACAAAAGTATTTTGTGGCGAACCATTAATATAAGTGCAACCCTCGGCAATACTGGCCATGGCAAAAATGGTAGACGGTGAAATTTCCGCTTTATTAGCCTTCAACGAGGCCTCCAATTCTTGCATGGTCATATTCAAGTCTGGCTTAATTTCACTGAAACGTTCAGTATTGGCGGTCCATAGCACTAGAATGCTATCTAAATTTTTGGTTTTCTTAAACTCTTGTATATCGCGACGTATCTGCTCATACTGTTCGAGTTTAGTGCCCTTAATAAGATTATCGGCTCTATCAGATTGATTGGCAGCTATAAAATCGGGATCATATATAGAAGGGCGAGGTTTCATTTGGCTTAGATCTTTGTACAACTGATCCTGTAACTCCACATCCAAAACTTGAGCACGACGCATGGCATCGCCAATATTTAGTGAACTAATGTCCCAACCATCAACTACAATATCATCGGGATTAACCATGGGCACTAAATCTTTCATGGGCACATAAATATCTTTGTCTTCTTCATCGGAACCCAAGAGAACAGTGGAGGCTTGGGTTATGGAACCAAACCAATTGGCCTTTTGTACGCCGGTACGTTTACGCCATTCCAGCTGACGGCGATTAGCTTCAAGAGCAGCAGTTAAAGTGGAACCATTATTGCCACCCCAGCCGACTAACATCAAACCCAAACGGGGTACACGTCGATCGGTGCGGATTTTCAAATTAGCCGTTTCAGGGAAGACCTAAGGAATACAAAGAGAGAGAAAGAAGGTGAGTAATAAATGGATAATATTACAAGAAATTGTTTAAAAATTTCTTCTTTTTTATTATTTTCTAGTTTCCTGAGTTTTGTATTCGTGGAATATTTGGAGTCACAGCAAATGAAAAGGTAAATTTACTATTTAATCTTATTACAATTATTTTGTTCGTTGTGAATCCCCTTAGTAGAACCTTTATAAAGAACCGTGCCAAGTTAGCAACCACATTTTTTAAACAAACTAGTCTTTTAGTCTCGTGTTTGTATTACTTTTGATCTTATCTTTCAAAAAATTAAAAAAAAAAAAAAAATTGAATGGCTTTTAAATATTTTCGTGAGTCTTTAAGAGAACAATGTTAGTCACGTATTTGTTATCAAAAGTATTACGAATTGATAATATTCGGCAACATACGTTCAAGACTAAAGGTCTTTAAGGCTGATATAATTGATAAAAAAAAGCGAAAATACTCGTACACACGAATATCAGTTTTATGATGAAAATAAAATTTTGATTTGATCATAAAAGTTAACATAGGCAATTAAAAAAACCTGGTGTACCTAATTTTGGATTAAGGTTTTTAGGTTTAAATAGGTGTGAACAAATTCTTATCAGTATTTATAGTCATAGTTAACAGTATTTATAGAATATATTACATTTAAGAGAGAGTCTTTTAAGAAATACCCCATAATACTTTGACTCCGATGTGATTTTAAAATATTGTGAATATCACAGTATAGCCTCTTAAGCCCTTTACACGCTCTCTTAACAGCAAACCTGTATTTAAAGTTTCAACAATATTTCTAATCGTATTAATTCTGCTAGACATTCCTGTGAAGTCTTAAGTGCTGACTAAGTAGCATTTCATATTTAACCGGGTTAACTTGTGTATTTTTCTTCGTTGAACAATCTGTAACAGATTACAGGTAATGATTTATAGTTTGAACTTGCCGTAGTCTAGTGGTAGGTAGATAGTGTGTTGGCTTATTAAACGTGAGGCCACGGTTCAAACCCCATGTCGGACATATACAACAAAACGAAATAACAAAATAAAAAATATTTCTTTGACGACTTCCCCTGAGCAGATTTCTGTCAAAAACTCTGAGAGTAAATAAAAAATTGCTATGAAAAGTTTCTCAAGAATTTGTCGTTCGGAGTCGGCTTTAAACTGTAGGATCCGCCACTCACGTATAAAATTAACACATACAACATGAGTATTGTAAGAAGCTAGGTCGTAATCCTGACTGACTAGGTTGTGATGACAAATTATGTATGTACATATGTATGTAAGGTTGTAGTTCTAGACATTATCAAAACGCAGAAATTGGCTTTTATCGAAACTTAATGCTTTTGAAGTCGATTGTTATAGATGAATTCCCATCAGAAGTGTTCAGGTTTAATTCAGAGGTACTTTGGGGATCCGATTTTATTCCTTTGCTATCGGTTATCGTTTAGGGAATATATTCCTACAGAAGACTGTTCCATCTTTATTTGTCAGTTGATAGCAAAAAAAAACCCACCTGTTCAAGGACAATATTTTTACGCTAGGCCTATCTAAAGGCTAAGTTAAAATCCGGTAGTCCAATAATACAAATTGGTCGATATGATATGCACACATACGTAGATCAAATAAAAATAAAAATTTAAATTAGAATCTTTTGAACAGAATTTATATACTTCAACTCCATTCAATTACTTATTCTAACACAGTTTTTAAAACTAATGATCTCGTATGATCAACTATTGTTGAATATCATAAGCCGGCCTATTAACATAGATAAACAATATAAATAAAAATTATGCTCGTAAATGCATAATTTTTAAAGGTTATTAAACCCTTTTATAACCCTAAGCTATTCTAAAAACCCTCAGAAAACAATAAAACTATTATACTTAAATTTCTTTTAAAAATTTAAATAAAATATGTTCAAACAAACTATTTAAAAAAAAAAAGAAAAGAACAAACTACAACAGGTTTTTTCTTGATATGGAATTTTTTTTTCTTAGATTATTGGAAACAAAAAGCCGGCCGGCAAGTCTACTTCTATTTGGTTGAATTTAAAATTATTTATTTAAAAACATATGTTTTTTGTTGTTGTTGGTACATTATGCATACAATGACTACGATATTTTGTTAAATAATTCTAGACACACACAATTTTTGTATTTATTTTTATTATTTTTTTTTATCATGAACACAAGCGCAAACTTTTGCCATTTTTTTTTTATTTTAAATTTGTTCTTTTCGTTTGCTTAATTATTATTTAAATTGTAAATTAACACATATTTGAGAATTTTATTTGTATAGAATATTAAATTTATTATATTAGTTTTTTGCTTATTTGGCAAAAGTGGAATAAAATAAAAAATTTTTAAGCTAAAAGTACAATTTCATAGGTACACGTAAGTCTTAAAAAAAAGAAATATTTGTTGATATTTTTAGCATGTCTCAAGAAAAAAAAAATCGCTTGATTATTTATTATATAAAGACAGAAAACTAAGTGTTCTATATATGCTTTTTCACTGAAAATTGTTATCACTTAAGAATTTTAAATTTATATTATTTAAAGGGTGTGTACAATGAATTGGCAAATAATTTGATTTAAACATACTATTTGGTATCTTAAGTGAGCAGATAATAATCTAAGAAGGAATTCTCAAAAGTTATTAATAATCAAATCGAATTGTATGTTAATACATACATAAATAATTGGTTATTGCAACCCTGTAGTCAGGATTACGACCTAGTTTCTCATATGTTAATATTATAGTTATTGTTAATTCGAAACGTTTGCTAACTATAATACTTGTAAACAATTTATTATTTACTAAAAGCTTTTTTTTAATGTTCTGAGAATAATACTCAATCTTCTGACTGGGCATTCTAAACTCAAAAAACATCATATAAAATAGAGATCGCTTTAAGGCCCAACGTATCATCAGAAAACGTACCTAGAACTGGAAATTTAACAGACCAGAGTTATTATATTTCGAAAGAGTTCACCTGGGCATTTATCAAATAATAAGCAGGCTGAGACTTATTAACCTTCATCAGGGCAATGGTGTTGTGGGACCCTATAGCGATGCCATATATTTAGATTGAAGGCAGTACAATAGATCGCTTGGTCGAAGTACTTTAGTACCTGTTCATCACAATAACAATAACGTTCTGGTTACTAAGTATTTCATTTTGATTCTATTTTTATGACACATACATATTTGTTTTAATTGGTTTGTATTAAATAATTGCTTTCAGTATTTTGAAGTACTTTTCGACCTAAGTCAATAACAAATTTGTTATCTTGTTTCCCAATTCAAAAAAATAAACAAATTTCTCAGTTGATTGACCTATTGTTGACGTCTTTCTAAGGTATACTATAATGTTTGAATTGTCTCAAAAGTATCATTTTGAAAAACAAGTTTGCACAATGGTTTGAAGAACATTTTTTCATTCTTATCAAGTTTATCAACAACTGATTGTAGATAAGTCATAAAATTTTGATAAAATAAAAAATGTCCATGTCTTATGCGGCTCCTAAATCAACTGTTGGTCGTCTTTTTAACTCGTTGCTCTTTTGCATTGAATGTTCATTCATTCAATCAAAAAATTTTGATTTTTAATCCAAAAAATTTAAATTTCAATCAAAAAATTTGAATTTCATTCAACCGTCGACCAACGAGCTCATAACACCAGTCGTAATATGTAGGGGCCGCATTATGAATTTTGTCAAAAGTAGCCAAGTGGACAAACTGCTATTAACTGTAGATGTATTACAACTAAAATTTAAAAACGGAAGGGCAAACAAAAAGAAAATAGAGACGAGGGTTTTTGTGATAAAGGTTATCACATAAGTTATCCAACAAAACAGCACTAATTAACCTGAGTGGTATAATGCCAAATATGTCGAATATTTAAGACAGAAATAATTCACTTCTTTTTACTACACCATATAAATGTTTTACAATTAAAGTTTTCAATATTTTTATTTTTGAATTATTTACAATAACAAAGCCATAAATAAACTTTTTCAATTTAAATGCCCTGCATCTACAAGCAAACGAAGCACCAGCAACAGGAAAGAATTAATAAAAATAATTGAAATTGCAAATAATGTAAGATACATTCCTCCTATGATATATGTATGCATGTGCAGACAGACAGGCATATAAATATTTACACACAACTATTCACTAGAATTTTGTAGTTATTTTTATGGCTGAAAGAGAAAAATTGCAAATAAAACGTAAATCAGTTTTTCCTATCTCTTCTACCATCTCCTTTTTAAACATTTAATATCCCCCTAACAGATGTATTGTTGTTGTTTCTTTCAGTGTGCGAGTAAGTTTAACAAGTGGCAGTAAAATGGCACAAACATAACAATAACAACCATAGTCAACAACAAACGTGCATGCATACGTCGCCGTCAACTGAGAACCTCAACCCAGACCTAGTAATACAATTCAAAAGCAGAGACAGACATTGTAACCTTGAACATGAATGTTTATCTATTTTACTCGTGCATTGCAAGTCTGTATTTATTTAAATTTATTATTTAAAGGAGAATGAATGTATTGGAGTATTTCCCGTAATATTTTAACGCATGTGCGTTACTTCTTAATAGGAAAAGTTGAAAAGTACTGGTACTGTTTTGGCATTGCGAATACAAACAAAGTAGTATTGATTAAAGGAAAATTCCTGTTGTTATTGCATTTTTGGAATTTTCAAGGTTAGTTTTGCTTATATTACTGGAATATTAAGGTTAACAAAGTTATTTCATTTTACTTTCTAGGGGGAAAGCAATGTACCAGCTGTTCTTTAAATTTGCTGATTGCATTGGAAAGTTTAAGATGTTTTAATATTTATACAGGATTATTAAAAAAAAATTGGAAGGAAATGTTTCGTGAAGGAAGGAAGGAATACTTTCTCAAAGGTACGTTTAAAAAAATATATGTACATATTAACTTAGTGTACGCGAAAAAAAATCCTTATTAAATTATATTTTAAATTACAAAATGAAATTTATTTGGCACTGGAAAAAAATAGGAATAGGAAAAAAATGAAAATAGTGCATATGGTAAAAATTGAAACACTTTCTTCTTTGAGTTGCAATTTTTTTTTATAGATACCCCAAAAAAATAAATTTTTCCACTCGCATCCCATTAAGTGATCACAAAGATCTTAAAGGAAATGGTCTAAGTTTTCTTTTGAGGAAAAATAAAAAAAACCCCATTTCGAAAAAAAATGGGGGAAAATGAAAATGGTACATGTGCCAAATATTAAAAAATCTTATTCTTGAGTTAAAAAATAATTTTTTTGATAGATATCCCACTCGCATCCCATTAAGCGATTATAAAGGCCTTAAAGGAAATTGTATAAGCTTTCTTTTAAGCAAAAAAAAAAAAAAAAAAAAAAAAAGGCCCAAATTGAAAAAAAATATAATTAAAAAAAAATAAAAAAAAATTTTTAAAAATTAAAAAAAATTATTTTTGGAAATATTGAAGAAATAGCTATCTAATATCCTTTGGAAAATTTTTGCTAGGACCAATAGGTGAAAAGTTACACACATTTTTAAAAACCCTGTATGACCAAAATGTCCAACTTTGACCCCCTCTAACTCCGGCAGTTCTTGACTGATAGAGCTGAAAATTTGTGTCTGGCCTACTATCCAATAGTACTAACCTTGGTGCATCCAAATCGGAAGACATCGATTTTAAAAATTGGGTCACTTGACACGAAATTGCCCATATATGTATGTAAAATATTTTCTTTAAACAAAAATTCAAGAAAAACCTAACAATTGAAACCATATGCACTCTTATTATTAGGAATTATTTGTTTAATACTTTACGTGCCGTTTAATTTGAATAAATTCAGAATATTTTCACGCTTGTTATCTAAAAGCATTTGAATTTAATTCATGAATTTTTTAAAGAGTTTTTTATTTGAATATAAATAAAATATTATACAGAAATTCATGTAAGAAATCAAAGACTACTTTTTAAATTAAAAATTATTGAATTATTGAGTTTACCACGTTTAATGAATAAATGGCATCGAATTTTTAAATTCATTCCCTGCCAATTAATATTATCTACAGATGGTTTAAAGATTTTGCCGGAATATTCCAATTTTGATTAGTTTCAAAGAACGTTTCTAATTTAAATTTTGTTCCCATTTATGTTTAGAATATTTATTTATTATTTGGAATAGAAATAAACGAAATAAGGGAAATAAACCCTTACACCGTTTTTTTTCTTCTCCGTTTAAGTTTATTTTCCTATAACGTTGATTTCTTTAATTGCACTCAAGAAACGTTTTGGTAAGGATTTGTACCATGATCAATGTTTCGCCTCATTTGAAGTCGTCTTCACACTCTGCCGAGTGTGACGAATCCAGTGCAGTGGTCAAGTTTCATTCCTTTGTTGCACAGTCAAATGAGCTCTCTACTTCTGTCATATTTCTGAACACCCGCTTAAAGGGTAGTTAAAATAAGAAGGCGTGTAAGTAAACTTAATGGCCAGGGAAAATTTCTTGTACTAAAATCTAAAGTGAAAGTAGATCAGTTTGATAGAGTTACATGACATCCTCCATTATCAGGATAAATGCCACTGGATAGGACACACATTGCACAAAGAGATAGAAGAGACACCACGTGTCATGCAACCCGCAAGGTATCAGAAAACTTTAAGACGAAATCGTTAACCAGATTGAGATACACTGCTCACAACATAATTAACTGGAGATTACATGAATGAATGAAATTTGTTATTAATGTTAAGGATTGAAAAGTTCTGTGAATGGGCTACGTTCAATAAATGAATCTGTGGCTAATAATTAATGCGAACTGTAGTTTAAAACTTTGTAAAAAAATTAAACGAATATAATAACTTCTTAAACAAGTTTTGGCTGTCAAGATCGGTACCATATAAAAATAAAACAAAGAATAATCCAAATTCGTGAAACTATTATTAGCCGGAAACAAAAAAACTGACAATTTATTTCGAAAGACATCTTTTATCCTTCTTATTCCTTTCAGAAGAAAGCGTATTGAGTTTGCCAATATTGAAAATTGAAACTTTTGTAAAAATTAACGAATTGAAGAAACAAATAACAAGAGTTTGTTTAGGTTAGGTTAGCGGTTAGCATGCCGTTCACAGGCAAGTTCACTTGATGTCCATATGGCCCATTGTGTTACCTAGTGCGGAAAAGTTTGTTTAAAGGAGAGTTAATTCCTTGCAAAAATCGCACTTACATTTGCGAGTAAAACAGAATGTATGTTCAGAATATTTTAAAGTGGCATAAACTGATAAATAAGAAAGGAAATTTTGTGAAACTTGCAGAAATGGTTGATTGATATGTTAACAAATAAATTCAATTAACAATTCAATGGTAACACAACATAATCAATTTTCTGTGCGAAAATCTAAGACAATTCAATTCATTACTTTCAAACAGACTTGCACGGTTTTTCTAAGCTAACTTTCAAGTAAGGGACGTCGAATAGTACTATAAAAAAAATCGTCTTCTTTTACATCAAATAAATGTTTAGAAAACGTAGGGATTAGGTTAAGCACACACTTTGACTGTCCTTAAGTTTAGAAAAAAATTTTTGTTGAAATAAATTAACTGGACATGAATTTTTGTTGTCTTATTACATCGAGTGTAATTATATTATATTTCTTAACAAATGGGTGTTTTCAAGACCACCATGCCGGTTTGTTTTTTATTTTATTTTACCATCCCTGCACTTACAATAAAATAAAGTTCTAGAATAACACGTCATGCCAACAAGAAGCAAAACAAATGGAAAATCGATAATTGTTTATCTAACTGTCGGAATATTAATTTTGTTTTCTGCCATTCAAAAATTTACTGAATATAATAAAATTAATTGAAAACTTACTTGAAAACTTACTTGAAATTTTCCATTGGCCGTACGTTTAACATGTGAAGTTTGATAATCGTAATCGGTTTCTATAAAACTTTCGGTAATTTGTACTTTTGGTGAAATGACTTCCAAACATTCAGTGGTGGGCTTCATTTTTAAAATTTTTCTTTGGATTTGTTTTCTTAGCACTTCAAAAATTTGTATGTTATTTAGTATTACAGTTAATATTACTTTTAATTTTCTTTTTGGTTTAAATATCTCTCTTTATATAACAATAAATAAACACTAGTAAACGTTTTTCTTCAACTGACGTTTCAATTGACAAAAAAAAAAGAATTCTTTTTAATACTTTTCCATGTACAATGTGTTTATCTTTCTGGTTCGAGCTGTTTACGGCTTCGATGATTTCCAACTAATGAGCTGTTTGGAAAGCAACCACTACTATTTATGCCCAGATGACTGACGACTGATGTATGCGCAAACGACACGATACCGATTATTGTTGTTGTTCTTATAATTTCACATACACATATGTTTTGTTTTTATTCTCACTTGCTTCTGCCTTTCTTTCTGAAATCTTAAAATTTGTATTTAAAAAGATCTCAAACAGCGCCGTTTTCTTTCGTTTCGTTTTGTTTGTTTATTTATTGTGTTTTTGTTTGATTAAAACAAAAAAAAAAAAAATCAAAAAGAATAAACATGTTTGTTGTTATTATCTCATACCCCCAAGTGTGGGGAGTTTATTTTTTTTTCAAAAAGCCGGCTGTATGCTTTGGTTGCTTGAGAGAAACCCACTGTTGTTGAATTCTATACGCATGGCGTACACGCATGTGTTGTATTATACATATGTATGTATTGAAGAGAGAAATAGTAGTGTGAAGTACAATGCTCACTATTAAATACAAGTAGTGTTGGGAATCCCGGGATCCCGGGGTCCCGAAATCCCGGGATCCCGCAGTTTTTAACAATCCCAAAATCCCGGGATTGAGCACTTAATCCCGGGATTTGACTTTTTAAGCCGCAATGAAAAAAATTGTATATTAAAACTCTCACTAATTCGAATTTCCAGAAATTAGAATCCGTTGTTTCAATGCATTAACCGCTATGAAATTAGAAACAAAACTTCAAATTGCGATTTTTTTTTTTTGAGATGTAAACACTTAAATTAAAATTAAATTAAAATCACCAGAAGCAGATGAACCACCAATAAAAAAAAACTAAACCATTAACCTATTTTCCTATGCTGGGGCTAGAAGACAGATCACTTTCTGCTACACTTGCACGACTAACAGCCCTTGATGGGATTTCAATTAACGTTATATGCCGCTCTAGTGACTTACGCGCAGGTCTTACAGCAATGGGATTTAAAGTTTACCTACGACTGTCAACACAGTCCGCCAAATGGTTGTATATTACAGCAACAAAATAAGATGTCATTCAAAAGTATGTTACGACTGAATTTGGAAAGCAACTAACTCTAATAAAAGACTATAAAACTAGGTGGAGCAGCCTTTTGTTAATACTGGAACGTCTTTATTTATTAAGAAATTGTATACAAAAGGCATTAATAGACATAGGTCCACCTGAAGGTGAATATTTTGCTTTATCCAAAGATGAGATTAATATGGTATCCGCAGTCATTAGTGTTCTTATCCCAGTTAAAGCAACAGTTGACGCCCTTTGCCGTCGGGATGCTAATCTGTTCAGAGCCGATGTTGCCATAACTTTTATGTTAAAAAAAAACTTAAAGATGCTAACAACGTTATAAGTCAAAAACTACATGCAGCCCTCATCCATCGCATGCAACAAAGGAGAACAGATATCAGTGGGGTACTTCAGTATCTGCACAATGGTAGAACAAATGTTCAGTCCGAATCCGAAACAGAGTTCGTAACGGTTCTTTCTTCCATAAAATGTCGCAAATTAATAGTTGAGTTACTCGGAAGACTAAATGCTTCAAGTCCAGCTACATCACTTCTAATAGCTTCTGAGTCAGAAGTTACACCTTCTTCTTCAGCCAGTGTAGAGTCTGAACGTGCTTTTTCTGCAGCTGGATTTTTCACAACTAAAATAAGAAGTCGTTTGAGCGATGAAACTTTGGATGCTCTGTACTTCCTCAAAACGTATTTTAAAAATAATAAAAAATAATAACATATCGCACTTGATCAACAAAAGAGTATACTTATATCTATAAAAACAATTAACTCTTTATAATTAATTTAAAAATGTGTAAAATTATAAATAAAATTAATTTTCTTATAATTTAATAAATTCTTTCTTATAAACCTATTTTTGGATGTGTCATGTTATTAATTTTATTGAAATAATATGTTAATATCTTTCAAGAACAAATTTTTTAAAATCCCGGGATAAATCCCGGGATCCCGGGACTAGGTAAATGAAATCCCGAAATCCCGGGATTGAAAATATAGAGCGGGATTGCCAACCCTAAATACAAGGCAGAAGAGGTAGAAGTGTTTAATATAACATATCTTATTTGTAAGTTTCTGTTATACAAACACATGCATATATACATATATGATGTGCATATTTGTATGCATTTGGACTTTTGTACAAGTATGTAGAATGTTATGTTAGAGTACATCAAACAAAAATTTACCGGTACACTGTTTAATATTCAATGCCAATGTTACCAAGACCAAAAATAAATTTTAGAACTTTTTTAAGGAAGTTTGTACAAATCTTCTTGAAGCGGTAGAGCGGTATTTTAAAATACAAATTTTCGCACAGGTTTATTCCTATGTATACACATATGTACATAGGTACCTGCATACATGATGTCTTTATTTCTTGTCATTATCGAAACCAATACGACAAAATAAACCCCTTCTCTTGTTTAACATGTGATTTTAATTTCCATAACAAGAGAGTATCCTTCATGAAAAATATTCTGTAAACTTTTAGAAAAAATAAAAACAAAAATGAAGATGATAATGATTATGAGGATACACGATAATGTTAGTTTGTTGTTTGTGTGGTGATGCACTTTCAACATGTAATAGAAGATGTAACATTTTGAATGATGATGAAGATGTCGGTTAAAAAATATTCAATTAACTGACATGAACATTGAAAACGTTTTTGTACGCGCTCAGCTCTGATTCAGCCAACGTCTTGACCTGTCGCAGTTAATGGGAATGGAAAAATCCAAAGCCACGCAAAATTGTTTTAATTTTTTGCAAAACAACAAAAAACAAACAATTTGTTTAAGCTTTGAACGCAAATGAACTCACATACATTCTTATGCTCTTGTGTTTATCGATAAAAAAAAAAAAAAGAAAACAATTCTTCAATTATGTGTACTTCGTTACAGCTCTCCAAGCGGCCAACCATACCACCATTCATCCATCCAGCCAGCCATTCAGTCAGGCAATCGCTTGTCCACTTTAGACATAAATTTTGTTCTTTCGAGAACTTTTCTCAATGGAAAGTTTTTTCGATGTGCATCTGTTCTGCCTGTTTTCTTTTTTCTCTTTCGGTTTAATTGAAAAAGATGTTTCGAGAGAAAAAAATCCAATCAATTGTTTATTTTTCTGTTTTTTTTTTCTTATGCAATGGTATTATGGCAGTAATAATATCAACAGCAATAATAATAAAAAAATAATTTGACACCAAATAATTGTAAACTATTTTGAAAAACTTTCCACTCTTCTAGAAAAGATCATTGTCGTGCATACAATGTAGTGTAAACAATAGAATGTTATCTCTATCGATACATCAAATGCAAATTGTTTGGAATCTTAGTGTCCTTTAGCCATACCCATAAAAAAATAAGGCCCCATAGTCTGCAACGATACTTATGAGGTACAAATATTTTTTCGACATAATATTATTAAGTACGAGGGCGGTCACAAAAATAGATAACATGGAATGAGTAAAAAAAAAACAAATGATTCTCTCCCAAATCGTCTTTAAAACCAAAAAACTCTATTACAAACTTCATCAAACATGTAAAACTCTTCTTGTATTTTAAACGAGATGTATTAAACCAAATCGTATTAATCGATAGGTTAGGTTAGGTTAGCGCGTAGCTTGACGTTCACAGGCAAGTAAATTCGGTGGCCATAAGGCCCATTGTGTTACCCAGAGTGAGGTTGGCCCTCTTGTCATGAACAGTTAGTGGTGGGTTTGAACCACCCCGAGCTCCGGATGAAACCGACCGGTTCCCTTAGCGGCATCATGCCCAGATCTTCAAGCGTTCTGTCACCCAAAAACCGATAACGTCTGCCTTGAAGTGCAGGGCACTCGCATAAAAGGTGTTGCAACGATTCCGTTTCCTCGTTTTTGCAGTAATCTTGGTGGGGCAGACCGAGCCAATAGCGGCAGTGTCCCGTTAGAATTCCTGTTAGAATGCAAACCGTTTTCTTATCGAACTCAAGTAGTTTCCTCATTCTCTCGCTGACCACTGCTAGACATAGCAGTTTTTGAAATTCCGCAAACGTGTATATCGGACCACTCAAGGTTTGTTGAATTCCATGCTGTTTTTTTAAAAATTTGGAAAATTCTTCCTGTATAGGCGCTTATATCCCTTCCGTGCCAGTTCGTTCTGCTTTTTTGTTTCCTCATATGCCACAGTGGCCTGGAACTCACTCACAATGTAACTTCTGACGTCTATTTATCGATAACATTTTGTCACATTTTTGTTCCAACTGCGTTTTGAATACTTCGGAGAAGAGAATATTCGGCAGAGATCGAAAGAAATGATAATCTAAAGGAGCAAAGTCTAAGTAATATGGTGGAAGCTTTAAAACTTCCCAGTGAAGCTCTGGTCATTTGCTGTGTGATCTGACGTTGTCATGCTGGAATGCTACATCTTTTCTGTTGATCAATTCTGGCCATTTTTAATTGAATTGCTTTCTTCAATCTCATCAATTATTGACAGTAGTGATCAGAATTAATCTTGGTGCTCACAGATGGATCCCATACGGAGTAGCCACAGGCAATATTTACATGAAAATAATGTTTAAAAAATAAAAAGCAGGCATTTACTTATTTCCACAAATAAATATTTCATTCACTTTAAAATTTACTGTTCTTTTTTTCAATTTTTAAATCCCAAACGGTTAAAAAAATCACCCGTTATTATTATGCGATATAATATTGAAACCGTTATAAAATGTAAAATAAATTTTTAATATCGTTTTTTTTTTTCTAACAATCGCTTATTATTTCAATTTCCTTTGGATAAAAAAAAAACAAAATACATGACTCTGCAAAAACTGTTCTGCTTCCAATACGAATTTTGTTCGTTTCTTTTTTTTTTGTATTCGTCTATTAAAAAAAATAAATTAAATGATTATTTATTATTTTTTTGTAACCCAAACGGCGTGTATTGATAAAAAAAAAAAATAATCGCTTGAGAGCAGCTCTGCTACTACCACCCACGAGTTCACATCATCAATGAACTGCACGTTTTAATGACACGTAATGCATGTGATTTGTTTGCTTTATTATCATCGGAAATAAATAATATTTATTATTTATATATACATACAATATAATAAAATAATATAGAACAGAAGAGAAGTGAAGGGAACAGAAGAATATGCCAGAATAAATACTTAAACAATACTCTTGTTAATATTGGAATTAATTATCGTAAACAATATATTATTGATATTCATCTGATATTGACATCTGCTACTCTCTATAGGGTGTAAAGAATATCAAATTAAAATACTATACAGGGTATGCACTTCAAACCATGGACAATGGAATCCTCAACTTATAAAGGGTTACCCTATAACGATTTCTCCAATGCGTTTGCCCTTACGAACCTCAATATACTGTCCGATGTCAATATAAGTTTAACTTCTTGGATAACACTTGATAAGTGCTCAACTGTTTCCTTCTGAAATGTTCTGAAGTAGATTTGAGATCATTTTTCGATAGCGTAAATTGCCGCTTAGAAGATACCCTCCAGATTCTCATGAGTTCCGAATATTCCACTCTGGGACTATACATTTTCGCCCGTGTCCCACTATCTGTCTTTGATTCAACCATATGCCACAGAATAATCCTTCTCTTATAAGAGTATGTTGCTTCCAAAAGGGCCCCATTTCTCAGTATCGTTGTAAAGTAATTTCCAAAATTATAAAGTTTACCACCTGTCCAGGCGTCCAGTTATGGAGAGAACTTTCAGCCACTTGGTATATCAGGTCATGATGCCCTCTGCAAAATCGCATGTTATACCTGTCTCCCCATATCCTAACCATAGTGTCGTTGGCTCTAGTCTTTTCTTGTTGATCTTATTATGTTTGTTGTTAATGTTATCCTCTGTTGGCATCCAAGAGCCTTCTTGCCTGTACTGTATTCATATCTGGAATACATGAATCAAATTATCATTATATAATCAAACTATCATCTTCGCAGATGGAAATTTATCTCTCAAGATCTCTTATTAGATAATCACCCCAACTGTCGACTTCTAGATAGTGCAGAATATTTCCTTGAATGCTCATCAAAGACTTGATTAATGAAATTGATTACTCAGATTTTACGTAGATTTTCTCCAAAGCCTTTAAACCAGTCGATAGACCCACTACATAGAGCGGAGTACCATAATCTTGCCATAAATAACCTACTATATACTATATAGCATCACTTCTGTTAGTCCGTAAATGGAATTCAAGACTCATGTATGTATGTGCCTGTGTTTTAAAATATATGTTGAGGCTTTTTTTACCTCGTAAGAAGAGGGTAAAAGTGGATTAAGAAAGCCACTTGGGGATAAAAGAACTCGGTTTAGATTGAAATCATCAAGGTTATAGACGCCTCTTCGCAGACTCGAACATACGTGACAGTCGGAGACGAATGCTAGACTGACAGGACGTAACTGTATTGAAACTAATCTAATGACAATTACTTAAAACATTTTTTACAATCCTTCAGTCAGAATTACGACCTAGTTTCTCATACCACTTATGCTGTGTGTGTTAATTTCACATATGAGTGGTGGAACCTACAGTTTAAAGTCGACCCCGAACAACAGATTTGTTTAAGAAACTTTTCATGCCAATTTTATTTACTCCCAGAGTTTTCGTCAGAAATCTGCTGAGAGGCGGTAACTTCCTCTTATATTTTATTTTTTATTATATGTTTTGTTGGAGATGTCTGAACTGGGGTTTAAACCGATATCTAATAGGCCAACACACTACCTACTAGACTATGGCGACTTCTACACGAATCTTTCAATAAATACATACATAATTGGTCATTGCAACCCTTTAGTCAGGATTACGACCTAGTTTCTCACATCACTTATGTTGTGTGCGTTAATTTTTATACATGAGTGGTGGAGCCTAAAGTTTAAAGTCGATCCCGAACAACAGATTTGTTTGAGAAACTTTTCATGGCAATTTTATTTACTCTCAAAGTTTTTGCCAGAAATCTGCTGAGAGGAAGTCGCCGAAGAAATATTTTGTCATATTTCGTTTAGCTGGAGATGCCTGACCAGGGGTTTGAACCGAGTCCTCACGTCTAATAAGCCAACACACTATCTAGAACACACTACCTACTAGACCACAGCGACTTTAATACGTCTGACATTCATTTTTAACTGATCTCCCACCCTGCCCAATACTAGAAAAAAACTAAATGTGAAGTAATAATCATAAAACGATTACAAGGAAAAATTTTAAAAATAAAACTGACCCATTGATACATAAATTTTGTTTTTTTTTTTAATTTTTCTTCACGATAAAAGCGTTTATTTTTCTTATGCAGTCAAGCGATATGCAATTTCTATTTGAATGTACGTGTGTGTGTGTATGTTTGTTGTAAGTTCATTAAATGCTTGAAAAGTAATAAAAGAGAGTAATTAAATAAGTTAATTAAATAATAACAAGTAAAATGTAATATCACTAAAACGATGATAAATTTATAAAATAATTCGTTATATAATACGATTAAATATTAAAACAAAAATAAGCACCTTAAAATTTAAATAAAATAATACCATAAATATGAGATTAAGAAATGGAGTGCTAGAGATTATATTCAATTAAAATATAATTACAATTATTAATCTACCATATAATATTAACAAATAAAATACTTTAATAAGTAATAAATAAAATAATACAAATAATTCTGAAGATTTTTGTTTCTAAAGACAACCATAAATATCATTTAAATTAACACAAATAAAATCACAAAATATTTATTTTCTTCTTCCTCTTGCTCTTTAATATCTATGTGTGTATGTTTCTATTCTATGTTTCATTTACTTTTTGTTTTTTCTTTTTTCAAATTGAAATTTTAAAACTGCTACTTGATAAGTTGTTAAGGAATGTGTTATTAAGTTGAACTCTAAATTAAATTTTAAACACATCTTAATTATCTAAAAATTCCCATTCACTTGAGGAACCATTTGAAGATTCATTTTCTGATTTTGAATTTGTCGCTGAAGTTGTTGCTGCCCCTATTGACAGCTTTAATGGTGGCTTGGTAATTGGATCTTTGGCTCTTTTAAAATCCAATAGAAAACTATCAATTTCATAATTATCCTCTGGCTGAGTATTGACAAATTTCAACGAGTTTGTTGTGTTGTCCGAAATCTCTTTTTGGGATGCATTTTGCGTTATGTTATTCGTTTCAACAATATTGGTGGCTCGTAGAGAGTGGCATATATCTTCTATAGGTTGACCATCAGCGAAATCGGTAATTGTTTGTTCTTCTATGTAATACAGCTTTTTTTGTGGTGTCGTTTGTATGCTCGTATCTGTGAATATATTTTCTGTTGGATAAATCTTGTCTAAAGGTGATAAATATTTTGGCGGTTGTGGTGGCGGAGGCTGTGACAAATACTTTGATAGTTGCAGTTCTTCATCTGTAATTGGCTGTAAAAATACTTCCGGCAGATTTAATTCTTCTGCCAATGATTTGGCTTTTTCGGCAATCGTTTGTTTTAAAGTTGTTGGACTTAAAACGTTTGGTAAATGCTGGGTAAACGCTTCTTTCAGATTCAGTTTTATTGTCGACGACGAACCACTGGAATGGTAACAATTTTTATTTTATAATCATTAATTATATTTATTTATGAAATGTAAAATTAATTTTTTAATGGACAATTATTAACAACAAAAAACAAAGAAAAATCAGAAAAAAAAGATAAAAATATTCCTAAGAAACTGAAATTTTCAAAAGATTCCCTCGAGGTGTGTTCAAAAAGTTAGTTTAGTTTCTAAGAAATTATTATTATTTCTTACTTTTTGGTCATTACAACCCTTCAGTCAGGACATGGGTGCTGTTAGAAAACCCTTGTGTTGTATGTGTTAATTTTTATTCATGAATAGCGGGACCTACGATTTGAAGTCGACTCCAAATGACAGATTTTTTAAGATCTTCTTAAGGCAATTTGATTTGCTCTCAGAGTTTTTGGCCACAAGACAGCTGAGTGGTAATTCCCGAGGAAATATTTTTTTCATATGTCGGGATGTCTGTCCTGGGCTTTTTTATACCACGGTGCCACCAATAAGTCAACACACTACCTACTAGACTACGTACTACGACTTATTGTTATATTAATGAGTTCTATTTGCATAGAATTCTTTTCTTGTTTGGTTTTTACACACACAACGATTGCAAGAGTGAGATATGCAGAGTGATATTTTGTTGTCGAAAAGATGTCCATAAATTCTCGTTGAAAACGAACTTCTTGCAAGACGTTTTAGAGTACGTCGGTAAGTAGAAAAAGTCTTTAGAAAAGTGGAGAAAAAGTTGAAAATTGTTAGATGGAGATACTCAATTCAAGTACAGATTCATAATATCAGTCAAAAACTTGTCTAAGACAGCGCAGTACTGTCAGTAGTTACACAAACTAGTTGTTCGTCATAACTTCAAACAACCTCGAACCATTAAAAAGATATAACGAACCCAAAATATGCAATAAGTTTTAGAAAAAGCAATCCACAAAGTGAGAATTCTCGATGAGATTTTCATTGATAATTATTAAGGCGATTACCACCAATCTCACTCAAACTTGTCGAATCTTTAGACACAAGCTTGGCTAATTCATCAAAGAGTTTCTAAGCATGAATGCATTCCTTATTTTCCAACACAGGCTTGGCTAATTCATCAAAGAGTTTCTAAGCATGAATGCATTCCTTATTTTCCAACACATTCAAATTAAAAATAATTTTCCGTAGATTGGTTAAGTCAAATTTCGGTTTTAAATTATTTTTTGTATTATTACCTTTCATCACTTTCCTTCGCACAAAAACTGGCTTCCATTTGTGTGGATTCTGTGGTAAATTCCATTTTCTTTTCGTTATTCTCCACAATTTTCTCCTCCTTCTCATCTTGTTGTACGGCATGACCAATTTCCACAATACCGCTTGTCTTTTGTGTCGTAGGAACATCGTTATCATGGCTTTTATGACGTTTCTTACGCGAATTTTTCATTAATATACCACTATGATGTAGTATATCATCATCAAAATCCATTTCGGAAATCTCTTTAAACACTTCTAAGCGTCTGTTTTGTTCGGCTTTCGAAGATTCAACTGCTAATTCTATGGGAATTTGTAGATTCAAAGGTTCTATGGGTGGCAATTCGAAGCATTCTTCAGCATTGGTAATGGGTTGATCCTCAGGCTCATATTCAACGGGAGCCTCAAAAGAACCGCATAACGCGGAGCCCATTACCGGTACAGGTGGGGGCATTGAAGGATTATAAATAATTTTGGCTAATTTTGAAATAAATTTATTAATAAAAATAAAATATGTTAATTTCGAATTTCTAATATTGACTAACCTATTCTATTCGGTTTCTCTGGCATGGGAGCTAAACGTAATAGAGAACGTTCTCCCTCTAAGACAAATATTTCCTTGTTACATACGCAAAAATCTATAATTTTGCGAAATCCTTTGGCTACAGCTTCAACTCTCAAACGCTCTATATTCAATACATACAAGGCTCTCTCGTCGTGCGTTACTATCAATGTGTCTTCACCGGCGTACGAGTATATATTACGAAAATTTCTTACGTCTCCTATGGCGGGCAATTCCTCTTCAGTGTGCACTATAGACGTTATCATGGGCTTATTGTAGGGCGGAAATTTTGGATTTAATATCGGTATCTCCCATGTAGGACTTTTGGTAACAGCATCACGAAACAATAAAGTTTTCTCTACATTGCCTTCAGTATCGGCCAGCCAGAAACGTAAATTTGGACGACCACATATCAAATGTGGATGTTTGCCATTTTTTGTTTGTTTAAAAAATGTTCCTCCACAATCGACCAATTGTTTGCGATCCTTTTTGCCAATTTGTGTTATAATCCAGTTGCCATTTGCAGGTGTCTGTGTACTGCGGCGACACACAATGGAACGATAGAGTGTGGACACCAGTAGATAACCTTGATGAGCGCTTAATTGAACAATTTCATAAGCTTCGCTAAGGATTTCAATCGATTTGCTAATATGCTAAAGGAATAGAAACGAAATTATTTTTATATTTTGATTTTAAATAGATAAGTAAGCACTAGTTAAGTTACAGTTATCCAAATATGAAAGTAAGCAATAGTTTAGGTTACAGTTATCCACCGTAACAGTTATCTATCGATAATCCGATCAACGATCAGAACATAATACCGAATGAGTTTTTTATACCGCACATATGGTGTTACACACACATACCATTACAAATTTTAAGATTATTGTATACAATTTGCACCTTTTCTACTTACCGCCTGATAATCAAATTCTGTCAACACAACAACGCCGTTACGATCTCCTGAATATAATTTCATGCCATTTTTCGACCACTCACAACAACTTACTGCACTTTGATGCAAATCCCTTATGGTATAACGTTCGATGGGTTTACTTTTGGTACATGGAGCAACTAAATTTAGATCTGGCGGTAATTCTTTTTGTATTTGAAATACATTCACTTGGCCCGATGAGTTTCCGGCCGCAACCATGTACTCTACCGAATCGACTATTTTCACACATGTTATGCGTGTTGTGGTCTAATAACAAAAATACAAACGAATGATATTTTAAAACATATTTATATAGAAAAAAAAGATAAAAAACACATAAAATCCCCTCGTTCGACATGCTCAGTAATGAGTCATTCTAGGATTAGGGATTTTTTTTTAATTTCATAAACAATTTAATGTTTAAAGCAAATTTTACCTCAGATTTTAATTTTTGTATTTGTCCTGTTTGTCTATTGTACCAGAAGACCATACCGGCATCGGTGCCCAAGGCAATAAAGTCCTCCACCGCATCAAGGCATGTAATATTTAGATCCGCCGGAAATAGTCCACGATTTATGCGAGTTGGTATGCGTTCAATTACATCTGTTAAAGGGGCCCATTCCCTTATCGCATAAACCTCTTTGGAATTCATATTCCTCACAGTTTAGAAGATATTTTTTTAATTCCTTGCTTATTTTTATTTCAATTATATATTTTATTTACTTTTTTATCTTCTAATAAGAGGAGTTTGAGTTTGCGAGAAAGCAAACTAGTTTGTCAACAAATAAAAGAAAAACAAACAGATGTCGGTGAGTGGCAGTTGCCAGATGTAAAATTTTATAGATATAAGTGCTGGTCTTAACCCTTTGACAGCATAACTATTTTGTAAACCACATTCACAATAAAAATTAAAAAACGAATATGAAAGCTTCATATAGTTAATATCTGGATTTTTTAATTCCTAACATTACTATATAGTTCATACATGAAATAAAGCTATCAAATGAATATTTAAATGCGGAACTACGAACTTTCCTTATTTGCAAACGGATTTTGGAAACACATATCGTTATTATTTTACAGCGGCTTATGAAATGCTGCTTTCTTAATATTTATATGTCTGGCAATATTTCTTTAATATCAGCTGTCAGTAGATTTTATTATTTTGGATCACGGTATATTAATGTGTCATAATTCAGTGCAAAATTGTGTTTCTAATGTTGTGAATTTATTAGAAAATTAGTAAAAGAAAAGAATCAGCCAGATAAATCCATAGACTGGTATATAAATCTTTAATTCTATTAAATTGATTAAGCAATGTTTCTAAAAATAGTTCATAAATCAATTTTAGTGTGGAATACAAATATTGATTTTATTTTTTTCTGTCTTATTTGCAGTGCGTGCGTGTTTGGGTTAGAAAACAAAAGTGCCCCCTCCCCTTTGATTGTTGATACATTAAAGACTGTTGAACAAAGTTCAAAGAAATTTTATTCCGTTATAATTTCGTAGTTAGACGTGAGTTAAGCAACATACGCAACAGCTATGACAGATAATGCCACAGCGAGTAATTTTCGTAGTCCAGTGGTGGCAGAGCCAGTTTTAATGCCACACACTATGATGGGTACAGGAGGTGGAGATGTGGGACTTTCATCCAGTTTAGCTTCAGATGCTGTTTTAAGGACACCTGCAGGCAATGTAAGACCATTGGCGCCACCTCCACTGCCTATGGGACCCAGTAGCCAATATTCAAATGGCTATGGAGGCTATGGTGGTGGCTTTGGTAATAATTATGGTGTTAACTATGGAACAGGCTACGGCGGTTTTGGTTCCAGTTATGGTGGTTTAGGCGGTTTTGGAGGTTTAAGCAGTTATGGAGGCTATGGTGGCGGTTACGGTGGTTATAATCGTTTTGGCATGGGAGGTGGTATGAATCCTATGGATCCAGAAGCTCGTTTTATACAATTAGCAGAGGCCAGCTCAAGACCAGCTTTTCAAAGTATAGAATCTTTGGTATTAGCCATTGGCAACATAGCCACCATGTTGGACTCCACATTTTTTGCACTGACCAGTTCGTTTCGAGCTATATTAGGTGTTGCTGCCAATTTTGGACGTTTAAGAGGTGTATTTGCTCAATTTTGGTCTACATTTGCCATATTCCGTAGTCTGAACTGGATTTATAGAAAGTAAAGATGCTCTATTTAAGAAAAAAAAAACGTTACTAAAAATAAATTCTTATTTGTAGGATACTCTACTGGCTACGTATTTCTGATTTAGATCCTTCATCAGAGAAGTTTAAGAAAGCCTTCGCCGAAGCCATAAATGAGACTTCAGCACAACAAGGTGCTCCTAAGCTACCGCGTAAGGGTACATCACCTTGGCCTATTTTAGCATTTCTTAGTTTCATATTCACTGCACCCTATTTGATTATGAAACTATTGGGCACAGTCACCAACACAGCCCAGGAAGAAGGTAAGTTTTATTTTATAACCATTTAATTAACATTTCATTATTTATTTAGTTTTTCCATAAATGAGTCGTCAGTCTTTTTTTTATTTAGTTTTTTTTTTATCTGCTGACTGTAAGCGATTAAGATTAGATAAAAAGGACAGAATTTTTTTTTTTTTTTTTTGCATACTGTTTTTACAATAATTGAAATGAGTTATTTGACCGAAAAGTGTATCAGATAAAACGACATAATGATATTTGTATAAATGTTTGGCATACATTTCTCTTAATATCAAACTGCTTCATATAGAGTTTAAAGGGTGCACCAAAATATTTAGACATACGCTTTGCTTTATAAAAACATTGCAATTTCGTAAACAACCTTCTCAAATTGTATCAGCGGTTTTATCGTGTATGCCTTGCTTTACAGTTCTTTGTAAAATATAATCAAGTTGTACAACAAGTCGCATAGTGTAGGGGCCTCATTACAAATTATTTTTTTTTATAATTACTTCCATTAAGGCCTTAAAAACGTTAACCGTTACCATTTTACCGACAGCTCTTTACTTCCAATTAATAGGACACCGTTTTGGACAATTGAATCCATTGGCTTGACATTATTCAGTTGGCTTTTTCCTAGTGACAAGAAAATGACATGTTATAAAACGTGTTTCCATATTCGCTTTTCTCTACGCATGGAATTTTTTCTCTACATTTCACCTTGAATTCGCAGTATAGAATTATTGTCCGGGAATGCGATTCTTGTTCGATGCCCATTGAAAAAAGAACTAATTTTATACGTACTTACGTGTGTATCGAACTTACAATGCCCTACTAGCATATTGTCCACTAGACTGTCGAAGCATCCATACACAACACATGAAAAACTTGGTGTGCTTTGGATTGTTATTAGTTACTTGTTTTTTATTATTATTGAGAATGGAGAAGCACTGCAATCTAAGAGGTCTATAAAATTATAAGCTACAATGAGCAATCATATTATACATAATTGGTCATTACAAACCTTCAGTGAGGATTACAACCTAGCTTCTCACACCACTTATGTTGTGTGTGTTATTTTTTTATACATGAGTCTACACTTTAAAGTTGACCCAGAACTACAAATTTTTTGAGAAACTTATCATGGCAATTTTTTATTTACTCTCAGAGTTTTTGCAAGAAATCTACTGAGTGGAAGTCGCCGTAAGAAATATTTCTTCATATTTCGTTTTGTTAGAGATATTTGACCTAGGGTTTGAACCGCGGCCTTACGTCTAATAAGCTAACAAACATATTACCTAGTAGGCTACGGTAACTTCGACAATAAACAATCAACATTGAGAAAACCCTCACAATCTTTCATATACTATTCGGTATGGTTTCCAGCGGAAAACATTAAATCCACCAGTACTGCATTGTTATAATCTGTCTGGAATTGGTCACACAAAAACCTCCTATCTTAATCTGGCATCTTTTTGATTTTAATTACATTTGTTTTGAGTGAAAATTTATATTTTATCAACTCTAGATTCATACGTAGATAAATAGACAACTAGTAGTAGATAAAATATTATTTTAACATTGTTCGCTTTTTCTTTTTTGTTCTATTTCAGCTCGTGATCCTAGTAAATGGGTGCAACCAATAGAAACCTTTGCTCTTTATGATTTCCAAGCTAGAAATCCATCTGAGCTGCCTATTAGAGCAGGACAACGTGTTATTATAGCACCCAAAGAAATACAAAACACACTAGCTCTACTCAATACTGGTTGGGCTGTGGCCACAACGGATGGACAAAAAACGGGCATAATACCAATAAACTATGTCAAGTCACCACAACAAATGCGACAAGAACAACTGTCAAAACCTGCTATGGATATACCAGCAGCACAACAGCCAAACAACACAGCAGCATTTAATGTGCCAATTATTAGTACTGAAACACAACCGCAACCAAGTTTAATGAATTTATCAACATCGGCTTTTGCTGCACCACCCATAAATAACCAAGCGGTAGACTCAAACATTCCCGATTTCGATATAGCACCCCAACCTGTAGGTCCACCCAGTACTGTAGATGTAGCCTTACAAAACGGATTTTAAATTCGTGTTTTATAAAGAGCCTAAACTAAGTAATTCTAATTCCTATTCAGGTTTTTAATATTAATTTTAAGGGTTCTCAAGATAAGGCTGGCAAACGTAACTTTTCAACAATATTTGTGTCGTATATTTGTTTAGTTAAGCTAAAATAGCACCGGCTGGCTTTACTTTCCTTAATTTGCTGAAATTGTTTAAAATAATTATTTGTATGTATGTTTATCTATAGTAATAGGGTTTTGTGTACAATTTTAAAATCTATAGTATTGGATATAATAATTAAAGAATGAGCAAAAATATTTATAATATAAGATGTTTTTTATACACAGAAAATATTAGAGAAATTAGCTTCTTTTTCTAACCATTTTAAGTAAGTAGGTAATCTTAAGAGCAAGCTATTCATATAAAACATATACTATATATAGTAACAGCGATTAATAAATATAATTAATTTTCTTTTAAAACTGAAATCCTTAAAGCCATAATTTATTTGATTTCGTGCAGGTGAGGAAAAAGTACCGTCTTTTTATTTTCAAAGAGAATACGACAGTTTAAGGCAATTGCAGATTTTTTTATATTTACAAATAAAATTTATAAGTGTTGACACTACATTTTTTCCCATTTTATGCCCTTTTTGGTAGGAATAACTCTGAAAATAAAGTGTTTTCTTTCATAAGTATTGTAGTATTTAAATCAAAACGAGTAAAAATGATTGTGAGATAAATAAAGAGCTTTGCAAAGTTGAAGATCAAATAAAATTATAAAAAAAACCTAGAAAAAATCAGAAAATAATGCAAAATTAGGCACTCTTAGGTTTCCAGTGTGTCGAATTTCCCGTTTTTCAACTGAAAAGGTAAGACTGCTTGTGTCAACAGATGTCTTTTCTAACAAACGTGAACAATTTAACTAGGCTGCTTCATTTAAATTGTGTTTGACAAATATTAATAGCAGGCTCTAGACTATCACATGGTTGGAGGGAAAAATGCCAATGAATTGATATCCGAATTGTTGCCTCCTTCATCGTATTCAAAGGATGTACCATTGTGTCTCTAGTTTTTTATTCAAAATTTCAAGTAATGGCTAAACGTAAAGAGATTTTCCTCTCACATATAAACACTTATTTTCATAACCAACAAATATTAGATATTTTAGCTTAAAAGGAGAAAATTAATGGAAAAAAAGCTTATAATATTGGATTAATATTGAAATAACAAATTATTTAAGCTTGTTTATCCATAATTTCGTAAAAAGATTGACGGAAACAACATAAAAACGATGGTGGAAGGCAATGTTGCGGGTGACAGTAAATACAACTGCTGGGATGTGGATGCTATAGCATTAAATCTGGAAATATTTTGGCTCAAAGGAGAAAATGAATGGTGATATAACAAATTATTTAAAATTGTTTTTTTTTCTATAATTTCGTAAAAAGAATGCCGGAAACAACTTAAGTACAATGATGGAAAGAAATGTTTTGGGTGACAGTAAATACAAATGCACGGATGTGGATGCTTGTCTATTTTTAAAGCTCCCTAAAATTTTCTGCATTCGCAAAGATCTTCAGATATTATCAACATTCTCAACTTAGTTACATTCAAATATCACGTGAAATCGATGTTTAAATTCTGGCCGATAACATTCTTGCCGTTTATTATGCCATGCGAATATGACGAAAATTCTTCCTTAAGATTGATTTCTTGGCCTTTTCAATTTGATATCGTTTATGGAATTCTGTTTGGTTGGAAAATATTTAAAATTCAAAGCGATTATTGTTAAAGAAAACTAATTATTACCCATTATATTAGATGGGCACTTTGCAGTACCAGTAAAATTTCAGTAAAAATTGATTTTTACTGATTACTGAAAAATATTACAGTTACAAAAATGAAATCTAAATTTCATTACCAGTAAACATTTACTGAATATGTACTGAAAAGCTTAATGCATTAGAATTATAATGCAGTATACCCATGTATGAACTATTTACACTAAAATAAAGGATCCGCCAAATAACTTCTTTTTTTTTGAAAATGCTTTAAAAAAAAACTACTGAATATTTTCTCAAATTTCTTTTTTTATTTGAAAGTACAATCCTTCCGGTTAATAATGGAAAATAATTTCATTCAAATGGCTGCCTCGGCTGGCCATGCAGTAGCCTACACGATCGGTCCAATTTTTAAGCATATTATCGTTTGTGTGCAGCTGTATTTCATCAATGGCTTCACGAATATTGTCCTTTAAAGCGACAATTGTCTCTGGCTTGTCGGCGTAACACTTATCTTTGACGGCACCCCACAAATAATAGTCCAACGGTGTCAAATCGCAGCTCCGAGGTGGCCAAACGACATCAGCTCTGCGGCTGATAATGCGATCTTCAAAAACAGGGCGCAAAACATCGAGTGTAGCTTCGGCTGTGTGGCACGTAGCGCCGTCCTGTTGAAACCAAATGTTGCCAATATTCTCCTCTTCAATTTTTGTGAACAAAAATTCGTTCAACATGGCCCGATAACGATCGCCATTGACTGTAACGGCCACTCCTTGCTCATTTTCGAAGAAAAATGGTCCAATTATGCCTCTGGACCAAAATCCGCACCAAACAGTGACTCGTTTTGGGTGCTTCGGCTTTTCAATGTATGCGTGCGGGTTTTCTGTGCCCCAAATGCGACAATTTTGCTTGTTTACATACCCGCCAAGATCAAAATGAGCTTCATCTGAAAAGATGATTTTTTTTTGTAAGTAAGTCGATCGCAGGCCCACTTAGCGAAGCGAAAACGCGTATACACAACCATATTCGTTCAGCGGAAGGATAAAACCTTATATTGTGGATAAAACTAATTATCTGTCAAATCAGACATGAGCTAAGTGTTATCATTCACGAAATAAGCACTTGTTGAAAAAAAAACGTTAAATGGCGGACCCGATACTTTGTTATTCAAGCTTACTTATTTTTAAAAATAATTCTCGTTATTTTTCCATTATGTTTCATCAATATCTTGTTCCTTTAAATAGTTTAATTATCATTTTTTGTTTTCATTTTTATTTGTATGGTTGTACAACTTTATTAAATTTTCTTTTTTTTTTTTTTTATAAGTTTTCATGTATTTTCATTTGTTTTTTTTTTTTTTTGTTTTGTTTTATTCTTTACTAAACTAAAAATTTATAATTTTTTGTTTGTTTTTGTTTTATTTTTATTATAGGTTTTCTTTAAGACTTATAATTAAAAAAAATATTTGTTTTTTTTTTTGTTTTTGTTTTCCTTTAAGATGATATTTATTCATGCTTAGCTTTTAGGGACCTTAAAAAATATTTTAGTTGCTATAGTTTGTTTTTGTGATTTTTAGATTTTTTTAGTTTTTTTTTTATATATATAATTTGTTTTTTTCTTTACCTTATTAAAAAGAGATATACATATTTGTTTTTGTGTGTTTTTTTTTTTAACATTAATTTAAAGAAAAATTAGAAAATTTATTACAATAAAATATTTGTAAAGTTTTAGGTCTTCTTTATTTTCCTTAATAGATTAACAAATTAAATAAATTAAAAAAAAAAATTAAAAAGCATCTTCGAAATGATTAGGGGCGTTTAAAAATATATCAAGACCCTTTCGTTTGTTTCTGTAAAGTAAGAAGAATTGAATATGTGCCGTGTCTCAAGTTTGAGTTTCTTTTTCAATAGCAATTAATTTCTTTCAGCAGAAATTAGATAAAATATGATACACTCTACTAAAATTAGTTCTAACCCATGAACTGTATGAAAATAATAAAAAAAATCTAAACACTCTAAGAAGAACACACGAGAAGATCTTGATTATGCCGATGACATATCGCTCCTTTATTGCAACATAGTCATATCTCAAAAAAACTTAAACTTGGCAAAATGCGATTTAAGTTTTCAAGACATAAGTCCTATGATCTAATTGCCGCAAACACTTTTTGCTATAACTTCGGTTCAGCTTGGGATAGAAAACTGATTTTTTTTTTCAACATGTACAGAAGGTCTAAAAGAGCAGTTTTGCTTAAGTAACTACAAATTTTTAATTTGTTGAGATATGACTATGTTGCAATAAAGGAGCGATATGTACATACATAGTCAAATGTCTGCTAAACTGCATGAAATGCATATCTTAGCACATAATACGAGTACAGGTCTACAACTGAATACCACCAATAGCACAAATTTTACAATAAATAAAAAGTGTCCAACTTTTAAAACATGCTCCAATTTCTTTAAATTTACTTAGGAACCAATCCACAATTTTTCTTCGAACTTGTGTTACATGACAGTTGTATGGGTTTCAATTTTGGAACGCCTCAGCTAACGATCATCAATTCCTGCGGGCAAAATCTTCTAGTAGAATGTCATCTCAAACAGAAATCAGTAAAAAAAAAAGCTGTAGAGGGGCTAATTCCTGGGAAAGGCAAATTGAAAATGTTGCTGGATCGAAACAAAGCTTTGTTTTCGAAACTTTTATTCCACCCTGGAACAGGAAATAATAACAAATTAAACTGATTGACCTATAAAGTCACTTTGAAAAAAAGTGTGCATAACTTTGGTTGTTATAATTATTCAAATGGGGTTAAAAGTTAAGTTAAGCGAAAAAATTTTAATTATCACAACAATAGCTCTTATGCCTTGCAAGCCAGCAACTGAATTATTACTTTTTTTTCTCGATATCATATCTCCAACAATGTGAGTGTTAACGAAGTGTGGTTGCGGCCAGACAAAACACCGTCCGGTGCCTAGGCTAAGAAAAAAAAAAGTGGTATCTGGGTAGGCATGTTACAAATTTCAAACAGCTGAGGCAATTTATCTATTGTTAGGTGAACTCAGAAACTGTACGACATGTTACGCAGTCCACAAAAAAAAGCATTATATTTCAAAAGAAATTTTGCGAAAAAGAGAAAACTTTAAAGAACGCCATCATTGTATACCTATTCTACTACAACCTGTCACATTGACAGTTTTCGATAATTTTAAATTTTAGCCTTCAGCTTTCAAACCAATTCTAGTGATTTTACTATTTTCAAGGATTCAACTCCGAGGCGTGTAATGATCCGATACAAACGTTTTGTTCATATGTAAGGGACATAAGTTATGGTTCGATTACGAATGGCAACCGAACTCCAATTGAATTGTCAATTGCCAGAAATGCTATAAATTGGTATTAAAGATGGCAATTGACAACCGACACTTTTGGCTCAATTATGGACGTCAACTGAACCTCAGTTGCATTACCAGTTGCCAGAAATAGTACTACAACTGGCAACCAAAATTAGAGAATTTAATTTGTTTTTTTTTTTTTCGGCAAACTACAACTTTTAAGTTGCCAGCTGACATCGCAACGTTCGGTTGTTGTTCATAATAGTGGAATTTAAAATTTTACTTGTAAATATAAAAGTTTCGGCAACTAAAAATTTAGAATTGACCGTTGAGGCAACGAGAGTGAAGATTAGTAATCGTACCAGTTCAATACAAAACATTATTGCGTATAAAATTAACTTCTGGCTTGACTATGGATGAGAATAGAACTTTGGTTGCCTTTGCTAAAAATTATATTACAGACGGCAATTGATAAAAAATGTTTAAAACTTTTATTTGTAGACAATTGTTTTCCATAATCATAAATTTTAGGTTGCAACGCTATACGAGTACAGTGAACCAATTAAGTGGCAAGTTTGGTGAGTGCATTTTGGAGCCAGTAGTGTATTTTGTGTAGAGATACACAGAGCGCCATAAGTGAGTCAACACCCACTATAATTTTAAATTTTCTATTATAAAAAATATACTTGTAGCACAACAATAATTTTTGCGATTTTTTTTTTTTAACATTTTATAAGTAATAAATAAACATTTTTAATTTATGGAAATTTATTCGACTATTCTCATTTACTTTTCTCGCTATCCTAAGAAAATAAATTATTTCAGCGGTGTTTACTAACTTTTGACGCTCACTGTACATGAAGTTTTTCGGGTACGGATGCTTTCGCGCCGTTTAGATGCTGCATAGTGCCGTAAGGTATGCATTTATCGTCACAAATAAATATTTCAAACACTTTTAAAAATTTACTGGGAGTTTATCGAATTTTCAAAACCCAAACAGTGTTTAAAAAAATCACTTTTTTTAATTGAAATTTATTTGGTTATTCCGAATGTAAAAACAACCTTTTTTTCAAAACTAACATTTTCTAAAAGAAAAAAAATTCCTGACGATAAATTACAAAACATTAAAATTACAGTCGGGCTTCGATTATCCGTGATCCGGTTAACCGGTAACAGCGATTAACCGTAACTCAGATGAACCTGAGCGAGATAATGGATTGGAAGACACTAATGAAGACGATGTAATTGTTTTAGAAACCACTTTAAAAGAAAATATAGAGGCATCTAGCACATCGTTGAATTTCCTGGATAGCCCTGGTTGTTTCGGAATTTATCGCATCCAAGAAAAACTTATAGAAGATAATTACAAGTTGAAAAATATTAGACAAACAACATTACACGACTTTTTTTAACAAGTTGTATTCTTCTTTTTCTTAATGTCCTTTTTTTGCCTATGTTTTCAGTAGAAAATTTAATGTATACATACATACATACTTATATAATTTAAAAATGACCATAAACTTTTTGAATTAATTTTTTTTTATGTAAATATGTACATAAGTATACCAACGTTCACTTGTTAAATAATAAAAATATTAAAAAAAAAAACTGTATAATCAAAATTGTTTTTCGATTAACCGTGAAAATCGATTATCCGTAATGCTTCTGGACCCGACCATCACGGATAATCGAGGCCCGACTGTATAGACAAATCTGGTTAATATTCTTGAAACACATTTTCACAATTAAAAAATTTTAAATTAAAAAAAAAAAATAATAACTATAAAGAAGTGCATGTTGAAGAACAACGAAACTAAAAGTAATGCATCGGAAAAATATTTGTAGATTCTTCATGTTCGGATAGCATATCTCAAACCGTAATGAAAAAGAAACGAGAAACGAAAAAGTTGTATTGTATTGTAAGTGATGTACACTTGCTTGGAAGCATTTAAAATTAAACCCCGGCAATTATCAACAAGTATATTTCTTTTTTTGTATTTGAATTGCTTAAAAAAAAAATAAAAAATTATTGTTTTTACAGAACAACTATATAATGGAAAAAACATACAGCTTTCATTTAAAAATATAATTTTTTTTTTTTGCGTGAATTTATCATTATAAAACAATGATACACTTATACTAAAAAATGTTAACTAAAAACAATTTAATTTACTTTTTATACAAACTTTAAGATAAACAAATTTGTTAGTAAAATGGTTTCTCTACATATGCAAATAAACAAAAAACAAACTGAAAATATTTTTGTTTGTTTTTTTTTTTTTTAATAATTTCCAAAACATACAAATATTATTACAAGTCTTTAATTTATTATGCAAAATTTAGAAAAATATTATGACTGTTTATAACTTGAATAAAAAAAAAATAAAAATAAAATAAAAAAATTATATTTTATTTTATTATTGAATGGTTGGTTTAATTAATTATTAATTAACTTACAATAACACGGCATTAAAAAATAAAATCTGTATATTAAATATATATCATTTTTGTATATATTTTCTTTAGTAAAAAATAGCTTTTTTTTTGTAATTTTTTATAATTAAATAAAATAATTAAAATTAAACAACTAAAAATGTGTTTTTTTTTTTTTTTTTTGTTTTCTTATTTTTTATGCAAACCTAATAAGGCTGAAATAAAGGAGAAACTAAAAGAATCAGTATCAGATAAATTACCATCGTTGCCAGCAGCAATGAAACATCCTGTTGTTGTTGTTGCTGCTGCCGTTGCTGCACTAGTAAAATCTTTTAAATGCTGACATTGTTGTTGCAGTCGAATTGTTGCAATCTCATCACTGCCTTTAGTTTCTTCAAATATTTCATTTGTAGCTGTTGCTGTTGTTGTTGTTGTTGTTGCCGTTGTTGTGAATGAATTTTCGATTGCCATTGATGTAGATGATGTTGTTGATATTGATGATGATAATGACGATACTTTATCCGCGTTTGATAATGATGAAATATAAAACTTTTCAATATATTCGTAATTTTTTTTAAAAATTTTATTGTTAGAGTTTCTTTTTTTGTTTTCTTTAGGTTTTTGTTTTTGTTGTTGTAGGTATGCTTGTATTGTTGTATTTGTTTCGTTACAAAATGTAACCTTGCCAACACCTCAATCAATATCACTATGCTCTACGTATTCCTCATCATCATCGAGATCAGTTGCTTTAATAATAACACCACCACCACCGCCGCCGCCACCACCACCACCGTTACCACTACCACTATTCACCAGCGCATTATGAGTTATCGATGTAAAACCATGCTGTGAATTATCTTGTGTTAACTCAAAATCATAAGAGTTCATATCATCGTCTGAGTCATAGCTGATATCATTGGCTTTTCCATTGCCATAGGCTAAAAGAATAAAATTCATAAAAAAAAAAAAATTTTATTATTGGTGTATCACAGAAATAAACTTTGTAATCCATCATTACGTAGTCGCCGTAGTCTAGTAGGTAGTGTGTTGGCATATTAAACGTGAGGCCGAGGTTCACGCGAAATATTTCTTTCGGCGACTTGCTCTCAGCAGACTTCTGGCAAAAGCTCTGAGAGTAAATAAAATTGCCATGAAAAGTTTCTTAAAAATCTATCGTTTGTAGTCGACTTTAAACTGTAGGTCCCGCCACTCATTGAAAAAATTAACACACACAACATGGGTGGTGTGAGAAGCTAGGTCCTAATACTGTTTAAAGGGTTGTAATGACCGATTAAGTAAATAAAGTAAATAATACGCCATTATTGCGTAGAATTTGCTGCAGAACCGAGTGCAGTGCCCTACAAGAACTTACTAGGTTCGATTCATTCAATCCATAGAAGCTTCCAACTGCCACCTTCTTTACATATGTACAATATCACAAACGGCAGTAAGCGTCACATGTGACGCTATCAGAAACACACCTCTGTACTTTAGGCAGAATGTTTCTATAGCTCTGTGATTTCAATGCATTCCTTCATTCCAAAGGAGAGAACCGGTCGTGATGTAAATCTAAATCACACCACACTGAAACACCGGTTTCTGCCAGTTATATTGCTGCACATGTAATATGCTTTGAAACTCATTTTTATTCTTTCCTAAATATTTCTTTGTCCCGCAAGTCGTAAACGCCATGCCACGAAGAAGTCTTGTTCTAATCTTATACCATATTGCAGTAAATAAGACCAGATTTGTTTTCTCGGTTTACCCCCAGAACATAACAAAAAGCCCGTGAGTATAAATCTGAATGAACTCACTAATCGAAGGCAAAAACTTTCAAGTAACTAGGATGACCCGATTTTACATCGCCCCAGTGTTGTCAACCCAGCGAAAGCTGTGTTTCTCTTGGGAAAAAAACTTCCGGGCACAGCAGCAAAGCTGTTACGACAACAACAGCATTTGTATCGTCAACGTAAACCACAAAAGGAAAAAATAAGGTAAACTTCCATTCACATAGCACACATACCTTCTATATATTTTTCAAAATTTGGTGGCACCAACGACTTGGCTCTTTCGATATCCTTATACGAACAGACGCCTTTATCTAAACCTAAAATAATACAAATATAATATATTACAACTAAAACTATTTATAAAAAAAAAGAAGAAAAATATGATCAAAATTTTCACAAAACCTACCATATAGCAAACCCATACGTTTGAGCACTTCGGCATCATCATGCATTTCAAATTTATCATCAAATTTAAATATATATTCGGATCTATAAACAAAACAAAAAACAGAAAGAATGAAATGAAGCTTAGGTTAGGTTAAGTTATTTAAAGTGTAATGAAAACATTATACTTACTTGTCATTGGTAACACTACAATTAATTTTTGTTGACTTGTGGGTATTAACAATGATGAAAGGTAATTGTATTGATGAGTTAGGTGTTGGTATAATGCCTTGCCTTTCCGCTTCCTTATTGCGTTCGATAAGACTTTTAAAGGAAACCTGTTGCAGTATGAGCTCTCTTAATTGTTGATTTTTCTGTTTAATGCGTTGCCGGCGCTCCTGATTATCCTTTTCTAATTGTGAGAATTCCTAAAGCAAACAGAATCAACATTATTTTGTTAATCTTTTTCTATTGTGTAAACAAAATTTACCTCCACAGCATTCGAGGGTAAACCGATCCAGCGTATCTCTTTTTTATCTTTGGATATTATTTGCAAGGCCATTAAAACATTTAAAGCATCATAGACACGACGGCGTATATTCTTTTGATCACAGTTCTTATCAAAGGCATTATTTTGTATTTCTTCGGCCACCAGCTCATCGGCCACCTCATTGTAGGTTGTCATTCCTTTGACTTTTACCTTTTCACAGACTTTGAGTGAGAAATGACGTAAACCTTTGCCAGCCTTCTCCGGTTTACGTTTTCTTTGTACTGCTGCTACCGATGCTGAGACATTATGATGATGGCTGGTATTATTATGGTTGCTACATAAATGTAAGACAAATATAGTTTTTTAATTGGATTTTAATATTAATTTGAATAAAATAAATAAAATATGTTTTCTTGAATAGATAATTACATTTTTGATTTTGAAGCTGTGGTTTTCGCTGTATTCGTTAGAATTTGTGGTTTATATTTGTTGTAACGTTCCTCTTCCTTTACAACAGTCTTAAGTTAATGGAATATGAAGACAAAAATAGTAAATTTCGTTAAATATAAACGATAACATCCATTTCAAATTTTTTTTTTTTTACTTTAGATCATAAATGTTTTATAAGATGTTTTAATGATAGATTATGTTAACTATCATTACATTCTGTTAACTATCATTACATTATGTTAACTATCCTTGTTAAACTTACCGTATGTGGTGTAAATTCCTCAATTGGTTCATATTTTATTGTTGTGATATTTGTGTTGTTGGTATGTTGCTGCTGTTGTTGTTGTTGTATATTGCTATTGCTGCCATTACTACTCTGTGGTGTGATAACAGTATATGTGGTATCTGCAAATTTAAATATTTTATGAAAATAAAAAAAAAATAAAAAAAAAAGAGAATTAAAAATAAATTTAAACAAATTTTCTTGTACTCTTTTTAAGCATATTTCTCAACTTACTTTCTGTTGATGGGATTCCATAATTATTATTATTTTGTATTCGAACGAATTGAGGTTGATTTGAATTCTGAAAAACACAATGGAAAACCAATGTTTTAAAATTAAAATACAATTTTTTCTTTCTTTCCAAAACGTTAAACTATAGGTTGATTTTTTAAGAGCTATAGGAAAATTTTTCAAAAAAAAAAAAGAAAACATAAAATTCAGAAAAATTCATGAAATTTTTATTTGAATCGATAGTACGGTCCATATATGTAATTTCATGTTTGAAGATTATTTCATGCAAATGTTGACCGCGACTGCGCCTCAAATGGTCCATCAGCTTAGTCCAATTTTGGCATACTCTTTCCAACATTTCGGCCGGTATCTCACGTATAAATGCTTCAATATTGTCTTCCAATGCGTCAATTGAAGCGGGCTTGTCTGTATAGACATGAGCTTTAACATAGCCCCACAAAAAATACTCTAAAGGCGTTACGATTCGCAGAATCTTTGAAGAAGTACGGTCCAATGATGCCACCAGCCCATAAACCCCACCAAACTGTGACTTTTTCTGGATGCATTGGTAGCTTTTGCAATGCTTCTGCCTGATCTTCACTCCAAAATCGACAATTCTGCTTATTTACGTATCCATTGAGCTAAAAATGACCTTCGTCGCTGAACACAATTTTTCGATAAAGAAGTGGATCTTCGGACAACTTTCCAGGAGCCCATTTTGATAATAAAATTCAATGATTTGCAAGCGTTGTTCGTTTGTAAGACGATTCATGGTTAAATTATAGACCAAACTGAAGATGTTTGACAGTGAAAAAAAACACGAAATGTGCGTGAGCTGTTTAAACCAGTGTTGCCAAAAAGATAGTAGCTAAAAAATCACCCTTTAGTATTTGAACCCAGAGATGAAACGTAGATATTCAATGAAAGTGAAATTAAAAAAAAACATTTTCATTCAAGAAAAAAACTAATGTTGGATGTGAAGACTTGAAGTCAAATCTAGGGAGTATTTGTTAAACATTCGAAAGGTTCGTTTACTACACAACTAAAATGAAAGAAAACTCTATACCAGCCGGGTTAACGTTGTACGGCTTTCTTTTCCTAGTAAAGTAAAAAGTAGTTCGATTAAATCTTTTATAAGAATATCCCAAGTCATTCGCAGGTGGTTCTTATTAGCTGGAAAGAAATGAACCACTGAATGAAATTAAAATTGTGGTTTCCTTATGATAGGGCTTTACTTGAGACCGGAGATATAGGTGTCAACACTAATACAGGCTAATATTTCTCATCGACGAATATTAAAAAAAAAAGTCATTAGCCAAAACTGCAAGTCATCGCCTGAAAAAATGCAAATCATCATTCAAAAATACATCATCGACCAAAAATGCAAGTCATCGTTTAAAAATATGCACGTCATCGACCAAAAATTTCAAGTCATCGTCCGAAAAAATACAAGTCATCATCCAAAAAAATGCAAGTCATCGCCCAACAATGCAAGTCATCGTCCAAAAAAATGCAAATCATCGTCCAAAAATGCAAGTCATCAACCAAAAATTGCAAGTTATCGTCTAAAAATATGTACGTCATCGACCAAAAATTGCAAGTCATCGTCCAAAAAAATGCAAGTCATCTACCAAAACAATCCAAGACAAAAAATACAAGTCATCAACCAAAAACATCCAGGTCATCAACCAAAATAGTGCAAGTCATCTACCAAAGAAATGCAACTTGCGAAAAATACGACATTTTGTTTGGATGTTATATATATGTATACATGCATATTAACTCAATGAGAATTATTAAAATTTTTAAGTTCGTTTCCCAAAAATATCATTATTCATATAGCTTTGTCGCCTATATCTCCGGTTTTGGAATTCTGAATAACATGGCTATCCAGCCTATTTCTCCGGTCCTAAGTAAGGAAACCGGTTTTGGAATACTTGATACCAAGGGCAAATAGTTTGATATCTACAGCAAGCCCCATTTTTCCACAATATCAATCATCCTACCCAGACACTGTTAACAGAGTGCATTTTCAAAGCCCGATAGGGATACCTTAAGCTACAGTTTGAATTTAGTGTGATAGCTGCATCAAGTTCCATTTTTCCACAATATCGATCATCTTACCCAGACATTGTTTAAACTAATAAGTTTGTTTTGTCTAAGTTTTTAAATTTTCAAAAGAATTACCGAATAAAGCTGTTCCACTCAGGAACTCAGGGGCATAACTTTTTAGGAATGGAGTAGAGATCCCATTCTCCGATATCGTTTTTTGGGTGATTTCTTCCATGACAATTTTTTTGTATCTTCTGTTCAACATTTAACATTAATTACTCTGTTACCTTTAACATTAGCTCTGTTAAAATTTTTGGTTTTTGTCTTTTCTAGTTAAATTTAAATTGATCTTCACACATATGATTCTGAGACCCTTGTCGATGAACATCTGTAGTTTATGCGTGATGGTCAAAGAAGCTAACTATAATTTACTTCCGTAAAGCAGAGTTAATTATCACAACGATTTCAAGCTTGTCTGGCTGAACTAACTGAACTTCTCCGAATGCAGTTCTCGCTTTATTGAGTCTGCTATTTACATCTGTTTCTGTGTCACAATTTGTTATCACTGTACTGCCTAGCCCTTTCCCTGTCCTGTGCATCACATGTGATGCACAGCAAGTTGGTTTCATACGCTTGTGTATCACGTGGACAGGGAAAGGGCTAGATAGCAAAACTTATTTGCGCACCTAGCTAGTTGGGCTTATAACATGATGTTATCTGTGACACGTTATTAATTTCAAGTCTTCTTATTTTGCTTGATAGTTGACAAATATCATTCGCATAACTTAAATCCTCGGTTTTGCACAACATATGTAAATACATATGTATGTAATTGGTCGTTACAAGCCTTCAGTCAGGAGTACGACCTAGCTTCTCACAAGTCTTAGACGTGGGGCTACAATTCAAACCTCAGATCAGACATCTCCATCCAGGGACCGTAACTGTTATAACTTTTATCGTAAAAGTCCGAAAATAAGAATTATGTTTTGATCTTTATTTTTTCGAGCAAAAATAAGTTATTTTTTGACTTTTTATTTTATTTTTTACTTTTATTTTTCCGAGCAGAAATAAAAGTTATTTTTTGGCTTTTATTTTTTCGAGCAGAAATAAAAGTTATTTTTTGACTTTTATTTTTTCGAGCAGAAATAAAAGTTATTTTTGTTTTAATTCATGATGAATTCATAATATTTATTAAAAAATTCTTTAAAACAATCAAAGTAAATTATGTTAAACAATTATTAAAATTAAGTTTTGCTATAAATATTAATAAATATTATGAATTCATCATGAATTAAAACAAAAATAACTTTTATTTCTGCTCGAAAAAATAAAAGTCAAAAATAACTGTTATTTCGACCCGAAAAAATAAAAGTCAAAATATAATTTTTATTTCTGCTCGAAAAAATAAAAGTTAAAATAACTGTTATTTTTGCTCGAAAAAATAAAAATCAAAAAATAACTAGATATTTTTTTTTTTCTAAAAAAATAAAAATCACGTTTTTAAAAAGCATCGCATTTTATAAAAATTTTGTCCAAGACGATCAAAATGGTATACTTGGTTTTGTTCTCCGACATTTCCTTGCGGTTGCATTTTTTTAATCAAAAATTCAAAAATAACAGTTATTTTCGGTCCCTGTCTCCAACAAAACGAAATATGAAAAAATATTTCATCAGTGACTTCGACTTCCTCTCAGCAGATATCTGACAAAAACTCTAGAGAGTAAATATAAAATTGCCATGAGAAGTTTCTCAAAAATCTGTCGTTCGGAGTCGTATTTGCATTGTTATTCTTCATTACATAATAAAAATAGATTGTAAGATACATAATTAAAAAACAAATTTCATAATGAAACTTACGAATTTATCTTTCAAAATTTTGTGTTCTAGCATAGAAAATATCGCTCCTTTATTGCAACATAGTCATATCTCAAAAAATTAAAAATTTGTAGTTACTTAAGCAAAACTGCTCTTTTAGACCTTCTGTACATGTTGAAAAAAAAAATCAGTTTTATATCCCAAGCTGAACCGAAGTTATAGCAATTAGAAGTTAGGCAATTAGATCATAGGACTTATGTCTTGAAAACTTAAATCGCATTTTGCCAGGTTCAAGTTTTTTTTGAGATATGACTATGTCGCAATAAAGGAGCGATATGTATGTAACTATTTATCTAATGTTGGAATACTTAATGCACTTGCTTACCATCTGTGTGAATGTGCCCATATTGCCACCAACTGTTGTGGCATATACCGTAGCAGAACCGCCAAGTGGTTCTTGTTTTATTTCAACTTGTTTGAGAACTTTGTGAATTTTTCCTGTAAGAAAGATGGGGAAACAAAAACAAACAAATATTAGAGATTTTTTTTTTGTTTTTTGTTAATCAATTACAAAAATTATTATTTCATTACAATATTAATAGAGATGATATTTAAATAAGCATGTGGTTGAGTCACTATTTAATTTATTGCTTTGAATTTATTGATATCACACATGTAGAGTTTTAGCAACAACAGAAGTGGAAGAAAGAAAGGCTTTTTAAACAGATTTTACAGAATCCAAATTAGCGTGCTACTCGGCGCGGTTTGTAATGCAACAGAAAGGAATGAGAATGCTACTCTAAAAATAACAATACAATGAAAGCCTAACTAAAATGAATGAATTCTTTCTTTCTACTCGTACAATAACAACTCAACTCAACTCAGTTTTTTTTTTATTATATTACAATAACAACAACTATCTACAAAACATAAACGAAAAATGTTAAGAAAACAGAGTTGTAAAATCCCTGAACAACAACAATAATATTAATAAAAGAAAAGAGAAAGAGAGAGAGAGAGAAAATAAAAAACGTAACGAAACGCTGCAGTTGCAATAGCTAATAAAACAAAAAACTTACTTATACGCGCTAAAATAAAGGGTCCGCCAAATAACTTTTTTTTTTTTGAAAATGCTTTAAAAAAAACTACTGAATATTTTCTCAAATTCCTTTTTTTTATTTGAAAGTACAATCCTTCCGGTTAATAATGGAAAATAATTTCATTCAAATGGCTGCCTCGGCTGGCCATGCAGTAGCCTACACGATCGGTCCAATTTTTAAGCACATTATCGTTTGTGTGCAGCTGTATTTCATCAATGGCTTCACGAATATTGCCCTTTAAAGCGACAATTGTCTCTGGCTTGTCGGTGTAACACTTATCTTTGACGGCACGCCACAAATAATAGTCCAACGGTGTCAAATCGCAGCTCCGAGTTGGCCAAACGACATCAGCTCTGCGGCTGATAATGCGATCTTCAAAAACAGGGCGCAAAACATCGAGTGTAGCTTCGGCTGTGTGGCACGTAGCGCCGTCCTGTTGAAACCAAATGTTGCCAATATCCTCCTTTTCAATTTTTGTGAACAAAAATTCGTTCAATATTGCCCGATAACGATCGCCATTGACTGTAACGGCCACTCCTTGCTCATTTTCGAAGAAAAATGGCCCAATTATACCTCTGGACCAAAATCCGCACCAAACAGTGACTCGTTTTGGGTGAGTCGGCTTTTCAATGTATGCGTGCGGGTTTTCTGTGCCCCAAATGCGACAATTTTGCTTGTTTACATACCCGCCAAGATCAAAATGAGCTTCATCTGAAAAGATGATTTTTTTTGTGTGCCAAAATCGGCATCTTCTGTAAGTCGATCGCAGGCCCACTTAGCGAAGCGAAAACGCGAATACACAACCATATTCGTTCAGCATAAGGATAAAACTAATTATCTGTCAAATCAGACATGAGCTAAGTGTTACCATTCACGAAATAAGCACTAGTTGAAAAAAAAACGTTAGATGGCGGACCCGATACAACAATTTGAGAAGAGAAATGTTTACTACACTTCACGTCTTAAACAAAATACGACAAGACACAATAATACTACAGACAGCTGTAGCGCTGAGCGCACTATTATTACAGAGCTTTGACTCTGGTACACTACACACCATAAAACTTTATAAAATTTTTTTAATATTTTGATGAAACCCACATACAATTATACATATGAATACGTAAGTCTGACGACTGATGTTAAAAAAATATTTTAAATATGACGAAAATAATAAAAGAAAAGAAAATAAAAATTAAAAAAAAAAAAACACTTCTCTGTCAAGTCTTTCGGTATAGGGCGGCCCACCACTTTTTATTGTATTTTCTTATTATTTTTTTCTTTCTTATTAACTTAACAAATTCAAAAAAATTTTGTCCAACATAATCATTGCTGTCCTCGAATCGTTTCTGTTATTTTCATCATCATCATCATCATTATCGTCATCGTCATAATGCTGTTGAATTCTTCAATAAATTAGGGTTGCATTTTAAGCGTTGAACACAGCAAGGGCTTGCTTACGTATATCAATTGCCTTCTATACTAGTGGTGTAAATGTATGCAGTAATAAACCGGTTATACATGCGTCGTCTGATGACCACACCAAACCAAAACACCTTAGAAAAGGGATTTACTTACGTTTTACAATCTGTTTAATGAATGTGTTAAACAAAATGTACTAGGTTATGTTTACAAGTGAACATTTTTATAAGTTTAGGTAGGATTTAGCTGATAGGAAATGGGAAGAAAACAGAATAAAACAAAGAAAACTCTTTATAGCGCGATTAGAATGATTTCTCGCAAAGGAAAGAGGGAAAAATGAACCAATTTGTATAAAGACCAAATAAATTTGATCAGTTATCGATACATAAAGAACAAGATTTGCATTAAATCTGCTCAGAATATCAATGATTATTGTAGAAGCTGTAATACAAGGAAGAAAAGATCTATGAACATGGAACGCCGGTCGAAAGTATTTTTGTCGTACCCAGAATTTATTAACAGAACATGTGAATATCCAAAGATAATAAAATCCATACCTTCATAAAATTATTAGGATTGTCAAGAGAAGCTATCCAAGAGCTATATAAGTATGTACATATGGCGAAAAAAGCATAATCGCTATTATTATGAGTTTTTAGGACTTAAGTGAGTTATTCTTTATACGGCGGCTGCCAATTCAAAGCAACCCAACCTACAATACCCTCAAGCACTGCATGAGTGGGATTCAAGCTGCAGGAAGGCTCTTGGACATGTTAAAGTGTATAATCTGCAATGTTTTGAAGCTGTCGTAGTAGGCCCCTCAAACAAGTGGTCAGACGTAGAGGGTATCTACATGGCGAAATCTGCGTGACCTCTATCGTATTACGGCCTAGTCTTGACCATTCTGAAACGTAATTGATTCTATATCTGGATACCAAATCTTTATGTGTGTGAAAATAAATTCGAAGTTAACTAGCAAAGACAAAAACCATAAATTTTAACAGCTCCAATGTTAAAGTTGACAGACCAATGTTAAGTGGTTAACAGAAAATACAAAAAATGGTCAAGGAAGAAATCACCCAAATATACGATATCGGAGAATGGAATCTCTACTCCATTCCTTCCAAATTATGCCCCACAAGTTTCTAAGTGGAACAGTTTCTATGGTGATTCAGAGATTTACTGCAGGTATCCCATTATATATCCACAGGTGTCTCAACGGTCGGGCGTGACTTTGGACCAGAGATATAAGCGACGAAGCTAATTGTTTTCTTCAAATGAGCAATAAAAAGTGCTCTGAATAAATGGGGCTAAATCGGATAAAAAATATTTCCTTACGATCGGGCGTTACCTGAGACCAGAGATATAGGTGACGAAACTAACGTATGTGATATGTGGCACCAAAATCGTCCTCGGAGATTTTAATTCGAATATCAGATGGCAAGATGTCTTTGGCACCACTGTCGGTCTGTTCAGCCTCCATACGGCCCCTATCTTCAATGTTAAAAGCCTGATCGATTTCGCCACGGCGCATAACAGGGTAGTATGTAGCGCCAAGTTGCAACACCTCGATATTCACAAAGCCACTTGAATGCCCCCGATCAATAAACATCTAACAGATTGATCACATTGTGATTGACGGAAGGCATTGTGATTTGCACACATATATCGGCTGGGACCAGTACCGTTTTGCAGCCAATATTCCGCATTAGCGCTTCGAAGTGTGTGCGATCTAGTACACTGCGAAAGCTGGACTTTAAAAAGCTGCGATCACAAAGAACAGCTGAGCCTTTCTCCAACTCTCGGCTAAGTTCCGACGTTCCCTATCTACTCTCTGCGCCATTGGTGGGCTGTGAGCCAACATCTCTCACCCCTTGTGCACTAATGCGGAAACAATCCTTGGTTTCAAGCTCCCACACCAATGAACCAAATGGTATGATGAAGAGTGTCGCGAAGCAGTTTCCATTTGTCGAGAACTAGAGAAAAAGAAGAGGGATGAGAGACCACTTTTTAGACACAAGAAGAAGGAGCAGGATAGGTAGCGTAAGAATGTCGGGTTGTACAGATATAGGAACGGTGGTCGAAAATTGTATCAAAATATATCCGCCTAACAGAATGTTTCAACCCCGGACCGTCTTCCTGCATAGACATGGAGGAGTGTTGCTTCTCCAACTCTTCTAAGAGTCAATGACGAGTCCACCTTTAGAGATGATGTACCGAATTCAATCGATGATGACGGCGTAGAGATTCTGCCGCCTAGCCATGAAGGGGTCAAAGTAGATTATGCGATTTAAGAGCAATAAAGCTGCAGCTGCACTGCTGGCGACCTGGCAAGCCCACATCGATCAGATCGATGTGAAGCATTACATGAAATCCTGGAGAACATCAGTGAAAACCAAGTCGACACATGCCGTCTTTTTGTCGACTATAAGGTAGCTTTCGATAGCCCCATAAGAAATTATGTTTTTTGCCGCAATGTCTGAGCTCATTATACCTGCGAAGCTGATAAGGCTAAGCAGATTGACGATGAACAACTACTGCAGCTCCGTCAAGGTAGAAAACGAGCTCTCCGAAGCTTTTGATACAGTGCGATGTTTCAGACAAGGCGATCCCTTATCATGCGAACTTAACTTCATTGTGGAGGGTGTTCTGCGTCCCCCTCTCAGCAGTTTTCTGACAATAGTTCCTATAATGGATAAAACTCTCACAAACAATAAGGGTTGTGTGAGAAACTAAGCGTGATCCTGACTTGGTGTAAAGACCAATAATGAAATGTAAGTATGTGTGTAAAGTAACGTGGATATGAATATGAACTGTAGGGCTAACCATGCGAATCTGCTAAGATTGCGGCTTTTATACTTAACGTCACGAGTATCTTGTTACGACATATGGCCGGCCACCCCTCAATTGTAGCAGACCGTAGCTTTATAAAAAGTATGCGTATAGGATCTTGAGAACTTCAAGGATGGATTCCAATCGATAAGGGGATTTGAATTGCTTCGAGACTATTGGAATTTAGAATGAAATCAACTGGCTATTGGATTCTTACAGATAGCCAAATAACTCTAAAAGCCTTTGATGGTGTTTACTATTACCACTATTCTGATTAGAAAATATCAAGACATGTCTTAAAGAAATAGCGAGTTGTTCTAATACGAGCACTTTCTGTAGAAAGGGTTACGCGCGTCAATAATCGAAACTATTTGTTGATAGGCAAGCTAAGTCAGGTGCTAAGTAGTTCCTGAGCTGACCAGCTTTTTCGATGAGTTTAGTGGAATTCGGTCAGCACAGGAACTGCGCATACTTGTGGCTTCACAACGGGTATTAAGCTGTCAATTCATACGTTGGATACTTGGTTCGTTTCCTTTTATCCTTTCTCAAACCTCAAGTAGATGCGAAAGTTGTTTGAAGTGTGTAGGCTAGATTTGGTAGATAATTTGCCTGTGATACAAAGCGGCCGCTGTATGATCATAGACGATTTCTTCTTTGGCCAGAATTCATAGGTTTGACCTGAGTGCTGGATGATTATTGATTCTTATGCGTGCAGAGTACGTCTCCTCATCGTGCCTTTTGTACACCCTGCACTCATGTGGAGAACCATCTACTACTTTCTGTTATTGACGTACTCTCTATATCGCATCTATGGATGCTGGCAAGTTTATTAGAACCTCAAAATGGTTTGTGTTTACCTAATATTATTGGATAATTAGTTCAATTTCATTATTTCAGACATGATCAGCTCATACAATTGCAATGCGCAGTATAAATCCATTGGATTGAATACCGCAGTTGTGCAATACCACGTTTCTGACAGAGGGTTATTTATAACGGTTTCAATGACACAATCGGTTTATGTCATTGGACTTTCCTAACCGTTGTATCTAATTTAATACCACCACCACATACATATAAGTAAGGTAAGGTATTTATATCACAGACATTAACAAATAATAAAATCTGTTGGATATGATAAACCTTTCAGTGGGAATCGATTCTGATTAGATACCTAAAATTGTTAATAACTGACAGCATAAGACTGATCAAAATATTTATTTTCATATGTATAGGATGGGAAATTTAAAAGGTCCAATTTAAAAATGCAATAAAACAAAAACGGTTTGAAATCTTGCCAAATTTTTTTTTTTTTTTTGTTTTAAAGTACAATCGTTCCGGTTAGAAATGGAATATTATTTCATTTATATGGCTGCCGCAGCTGGCCTCACAGTAATTCATTCGTTCAGATCAATTTTCGTGCACTTTTTCGAGTATATCTCGGTCGTATCTCGGCAATGGAATCACGAATGCCAGCCTTTAAATGCTTAATTGCATATGGCTTGTCGGCATAACACGTTCCTTTAACGCCGCCCCACAGAAAATAGTCGAACGGTGTCAAAACGCTGCTTCTTGGCGGCCAATTGACGTCAACATTTTGGCTAATTAAACGGCCATCAAACATTTGACGCAATAAATCGATTGTGACACAATGAGATGTGTGGCTAGTTGCACCATGCTGTTGAAACCAAACACCATTCACATTTCTACCATGAAGAATGGGTACAAAAAAATTGCTTAGCATGGTGAGATTGGTGTCTCCATTGAGCGTAATGGTTACGCCGTCCTCATTTTCAAAGAAATATGGCCACAAGCCGCACCAAACAATCACTCGTAATAGTTGCATTGGCTTCTGTAAGACCACGTGTGAGTTTTCTGAGTCCCCAAATACGGCAATTTTGCTTATTAACGTACCCACCAAGATGAAAAAGAGCTTCATCCGAAAAGATGATTTATTTGGCAAAATATGTATACATCATCGTGCAGTTTCTCGTGGGCCCAATAAATCCCAACGTTGCTCAAGCGTAAATTGATTCATTACGTTCAGTGGAGATAATATACTGAATTTTGTGACAGAATAGAATAACATAAGTATTGCCAGATTCGAAATAACTAATAATCAAATTTAAACCGATATATGACCCATCCGATATAAGCAATTTTCAACTAATTTTTCATTTAAACTTTCAAAGTTATGTATAATTCCCTAGTAAATGTTATTCAATTATAAAATCAAGTTCAAAAGATTAAAAATAGCATCTATTCTAGAAACTGAATTGTACCTATGCAGCTTTGTAAAATTAGAAAAAAAAAACTTATATGGAGTGTAAATAATAATTTCATACATTTGGAACCAAATATTTCGAAATAATTTCTATATTCAGGCCTCTTTTCTAGGCTTCGGGAAATAATTCTCAAATTTTGTAAACTTTATTGCCAACAAACAATATGTGTATGTGTGTGTGTGTGTGTCTGTCATTTCACCCACTTTATTAAATTTATTTTTACAAACACACATGTATGAGGAAAAACTTTAGATTTAGGCGTATATGTTTAGTTTGGCCTTCTTATCAATTATAGTGCTTGCTAACAACAACAACAACAACAACAAAAGCAACATAAAAAGTAAAATAATAAAAGGAAAACATCATTACAACTCTTCTTGTGCTCTACAAAATAAAAATAAAATAAATAATGTGGGCAACAAAGAATTTTTGTATTCTGCTTACGTTTTATAATAAATTTCTAAAAATATTCTTACTCTACACTCCTCTACTACACATACTATATTTTAATACAAGATTCTGTAGAAGAAATACTACTTTTTTATTTTTATTTTTTTTTTTTTTTGTAATAGAAATAAAATAAAAAACAATCATAAAAAAAATATTTTAAAGGAAAATAAGAAGAATAAATAAAAAATTGATAAAACAGAATAATAATATAAAAAAAAAGAAAAGAAAATGAAACGATTTAAATTACAATTTTATTTCGTTGGTTAAATTATTGGGCTGGCTCTATAGCTAGCTAGCATGGTATTGCAATATATTGAAATATGGTTAGAAAGTTAACTGACAAAATTTCCGTGTGTGCAAATGTTAAGAAGATTAAATAGAAAAATAAGTGACAAGCAAACAACGTCAATTAAATGATGACGACGACGAACGATTCTATAGCCAAACAAAAAAGAAAAGAAAAGCAAAATGCGTGCTTGTTTATACCAAATTAGTGGTACATATATGTTACTACAAACATACATAGATACATACTTATAAATAAAAAAAAGAGTTTTGATTAAGACAAAAGAAACATTTATTCTTTATCCTTCCTCATTAAGGGTTTTAAGAAAAGGTTTTCATAAAGTTTAACTTCCCGGTATATATCACTTAAATAATAAAATCATTTCTAGCAGACAGATCGTTCAAAGTTCATATAAACAACACTACATCCACTGCACGAAATATACCCGCGGGAGTACCTCAGGGAGCTGTATTCTCTCCCACATTGTACTCGCTGTTTGTATCAGATTTTGTCACTAAAAAAGGTATAGAAATAGGACTACGAGTATATGCTGATGATTTGGCTATGATAGTTAAAGATAAACTTTCAAATGTGGTTGTAAAAAGACTGGAGAAAAGACTACACAAATGCAACAAATATTATAATAAATGGAAAATTAAAATTAATATGACCAAAACCCAAGCTATGCTATTCCCTTTTAATAAGTCGCATAAACGTACTCCTTCTATTCCACTCCAAATTGAGAATGTTAATATACCTCTAGGTAATACTGTTAAGTACCTTGGAGTGATATTAGACAGAAAACTTAACATTTGCACCCCACATAGAACATATTGTGGACAAAGCAACTAAATGTTTCAGAGCTCTTTATCCATTACTTAATAAAAGATCTCATCTCAACTTGGACAATAAACTAATTATATATAAAACGGTAATCAGTCCAATTCTGCTCTATGGGTACAAAGGATACAAGTAGTCCAAAACAAAGTACTAAAGATGATGCACAAACTTCCACGTTTATACCATACCCATGACTTACATACATGCTAGATACGGACATCAAACCATTAAGGACATAATAAACACTCAAAATACCGCATTTTTAAATGAATGCAGGATCTCTGATTATAAACTGATTCAAAATATATCTATTAATACCTAACAGTTTACCCAGTAAACTTATAAGGTGTTAAGGATAAAAGATGATATATTGTTGCCTGATACAACTCAATTCCAGATAATAAACAAAAGTTTTCTGTCATTTTTTCCTTTAAAATATTGTCTATCACTTATTGTATTTTTATTTTTATTTGTGTTTTAAATGCTGAAATATCTAATTTTATATTTTAGATAGATAGTAACTCATTAATTTGATTTTATAAAAACTTTGTATACTTTGACTAAATAAATAAATAAAAAAAGAAAAGGTTTTCATAATTTTAGAATAAAATTCACTTCTTGGTATGCAGTTAGCTCACACTTTACCAGATAATTTCAGTTAAAAGTTGCTTGTTTGTTAGATTGTAGTGATGTGCGTCTAGATAATAGGAAAATACATCCTTATACCTATGTATGCAAAGTATCATAATTAAACACCACGCATTCTACGAAATACACATACGCACAATGTAAGCACACTTATGTACATGCATACATACATTGGTCATTGCAACCCTTCAGTCAGGATTACAACCTAGCTTCTCACACCACTTATGTTAGGTTAGGTTAGGCCGAAGTGGTAGCTTTGTTTACCAAAGCTCACTTGAGCACACATAGCGGGCCGTTGTGACGCCATAGGTAAGTTCAGTACCTGCACTGACGAAATTCTACCAAACTAGCGAATAAATTGATCAGCGCAAAGGCTGCACATTATAACATTTATGTAGTGTGTGTCGATTTTGTACATATGTAAGTGGCGAGACCTACAGTTTAAACTCCACTCCGTTTTTGCCTGAAATCTGCCGAGAGGAAGTCGCTGAAGAAATATTTTTTCATAGTTCGTTTTGTTTCTAGATGCCTGAGCCAGGGGTAGAATAGTGGGTTCACGTCTACCTATCTAGTACCTAATAAACTAAGACGAGTACTGTTCGAACGCTCAATAAATTGGTATGCAGGGATAATTCAAAACTGCAGATAGTATGAGTAAAAAACAGATGTTGCTAGGTTATCCACAGAGAATACCTAGAGCTGAGACCAAATGTTGTTCTTATCTTACTTTTTCAAGTCATAGATAGCATTAAAAGTCTTGGATGTATTCAGACTCCATATCCAGTACAGGGCCCGCTTCGGTCGATATGTCAAGTCAAAGCTAAAAAATTGTCATATCCAACAATGGCACAATATGGTCCTTTAAACAAATAAGAGGCCACAACGGATCTACATACACGTCAAGTGATCTACATCTCTCCAAATTTCCAGTCCAAACTTCTTTAATAAAAACTTCATCAAGATTAACGGTTTTAATTTTCTAATAAAAAAAAAGTAATTCATTTAGATTTAATTTCTTCAAATATAAACGACGGTCAGTAAATTAATTTAATTTCGGCGATTAAATGCAATTGTAATGATTCAACAGTTTTAATTCTCTGTATGCCTAGAGACTCGACTGTAAAAATATGGCGGCTTAAAGATACAACAAAAACTGATCGACAAAAAGAAAACGAACGAAAAAAAAAACACACACATAAAAAGGGGGATGGGATGGTGCAAAAATAAAAATCTGTAAAAGCAAAATTGCTGAAAACTATAAGCGACCACATGCGTAGCTAATAAAACTTATTGTGTGAATGCTTTATTTTGCGAAAAACAACAAAAAAAATATGAAATAAAAAATAGCATTTTACAGATATTCCACTTACCATTTTCATCCTGAAAGAAATAATTTATTTCACCTGTCGTAGTGGCTGAAGCTGCAGTAGCAGTCGATGAATGCGCCATTTTTCTTGGGTTTTGTTTTTGTTCTTAATAAAAATTTGTTGCAAAAATTTCTTCCGCTCTTAAACCGGGATGATATTGCTAAAAACAACAATAAATTAATGCGACTGTTTGGGAGTTTGGGGACTCAGTGAGTGAGTGAGAGAGAGAGGGAGTGTTCATGAATGAACATTGAAAATATTAAAATACAGCAATAAACTAAATATAAATTTAAAGGGCAACAACAATTTAAAGGCTTTCTTAAATGTTCAACTCCATTTATACGTGATGACGTTTAATTTTAATTTTGTTTGTTCTCTACCAAAATTCTTTAATTTAAAAGTTGTTAGTTTAGAATTGTACCAAAAAAACCACACATTCGAAATTTCATTACACGTTTTTATCTATTTCCATAATTAACCACAACCATTATTTTCTTATCTTTATTTTATTTCTTTTATACAAGCAAGCACTTCTTTTTTCGTGTCGAACAAAACTACGGCGAAGAAAAATCGTCTTACTTTTTTGGGCTTTTCAATTTCTTCCACCAAAAATATTAAATGGCTTTTATTCTATTAAATAATTTTCCTTTTGCCACCTTGTTATGGCACACAAGTAAAAAATTTCACTAGAATTATCTCAGCATTATCACTAGGAAATTACACTTGAAATTTTTAAGGTTTTTTAATAAGAAAAATTCACTTTTTTCTATAAGCAAAATGGCGAGAAAAGGAATTTCCAATTCCAGCGTTTACAAAATTTTTTTTCTTTTCTACACCACACACACCGAAAAAATACGAATTTTCTGAGGCGCTTTTCTACCCGTTAAACTTTAACGATTTTTATCATTTTGATATCAAAAAATTCGGAAAAATTGAAATTTTCATATGGTGTTAATTTTAGGAAAATCGGTGAGGTTTAAGACCATGAAAAGGGGTATCAAAATTTTCTTAGAATTTACCAAATGCGTCGTGTTGGACTAAAATGAGCGAGCAAATGACCCGAATGTGGCTCAGCTGATTTACCGCGCGCCAAACAGGCATCTTTAAGTGGTGTTAACATTTCGTTTAAAGCGCTTAGATCGAAATGCATTAATATGAAATTATATTGAAGTCAAATAACTTTGTTAAAAATTATAACATCATACGAAATAATAATCAATTTAATTTTATTCATTGATAATGATAAATTTCGTTAATAGTTTTCCTAGAAAATGCCCGAAATTTAGATTTTATTTTCATAGTGGGTTTTATACCGCACGCTAAATTTCTGAAAAGCGCTACAACAACATCATTGCTTTTTTGTTTTCTACAGTAAACATTGACATTTATCGTTTGACGTTTTGTTGTCGTATCAAAGTTGAGTTTATTTTATACAATATTGCCAGACGTTTAGATTCACTACCATCATTTTGTACAATATTGCATTTTTAATATGTACCAATAAATTTGTAATAATTCTTTGGATTTTTATTTACCATATTTTGAATCGCAAAAAACTCGTAAAACTTCTATTGTTTTAGATTAATGAACTCTGGTAATGTAAACATTTTGATAAATTTTCATTATACGAGGGACGAACGGAAAGTTAATAACACAAGTTGGTGTAAAAAATTGAAATATGTTTAAATGTTTAGAGAAAACTGCACAAGAAATTGAAAATAGAACTCTTTTCTCACAATTTTAGATCTTACAAATTTGTTTCAGACTTAAAAATCTTTATCATATCACAATGAGTTTTTCACTTGTAAAATTTGTGAGAAAATTAAAGAAACCTGGCAACACTCTTCAGACCTATGCTAATGCATGACAGGAACTAATAGTGGCTGCTAAGCAATTCAAAGATAACACATGTCTCTATTTTTCGAAATGAGAAAGTTGTTATTAAAAAAGTACATTTAAAAATTGTAAATTTAATCATTTTTTATAATACAATAAATTTATTATTATTTACCTTTATACTTGACCATATTGTCGTAATATTTGTTAAAATGTTTATTTATTATCACTTAAAAATTGAACAACTCTAACTTTTCATGATTACCGTTTTTAGGTATTGCTAGTGTTAATACAGCTCTTGTCTTATAACAGCTCTGTGTTTGGATTATTGTTATGACATTTTCATAAATAAATTTTGCGCAAACAAAATTCTAGAGTTTTGTACCAATAAATCTACAATATAATAAATTTTTAAGGTACTTTTTTTTTATAAAACAATTTGTCAAAACGGATAATAATATTGGGGAAATGAAACCAACGTTGGCTGCTGACGAGATGTTTCCCGAAGGAGCTGGTTATATGGACATGGAAGAGGTACGTTTAATGTAAAGTAAAACTGGTGGTATTATTTTAAAAATGGTAATTTCAGTATATGGATAGTGAAATAATAATTTTTTATTTATTAAAGTGTATAAATAAACAAATTTTTTTATGACATCCAGTAACGGGATTGATAACAACAACTGCAGGCTTTTAAAGAACTATCAGTCGCCGGCTTTATAGGCATGGAAATAGTCTGAGTTTAATAATTTGCCTCTAACGATTAGAAGGACATTAAGTCTTTTAATTTATTGTGTGTGGTATGTGGAGTTCGTTCCATTGTCTTATTTACCCAATTCTTCACTCAGCTGGAAATAATCTCTAGTGTTAACACAATGCATGGCATATGCAGGAGTCAATCCATATGTGCTGATTAAAGAAGAAATAATTACAAGATTTCGACACTGTATAATAAATACATACATACATACATAATTGGCCATTACAAACCTTCAGTCAGGATTACGCCCCATCTTCTCACACCACTCATGTTGTGTGCGTTAATTTTTTTTATACGTGAGTGGCAGGACCTACAATTTAATTAACGTTGACTCCGAACGACAGATTTTTGAGAAATTTTTTCATGGCAGAATTGTTTATTTACTCTCAGAGTTTTTGCCAGAAATCTGCTCAGACTAATAAATACTACACTATAATATTTTATCAAAAGTGAAAACTCTTGACCACAAGGTTCGTTGGTGAACTCGTTTGGGAACGTCGGCGATATCTAAATGAGATGCTCACAATGTTTCGCACTTTGTTCACATGATCGGTGTTGCATTCCTTTACTTTAAAGTGGAGGTTGAGTATTCGCCTAGAGTGATATCTAAGATGGTCATTCCTTTTAATCTAAAGGTGTCATTTTGTTCATTTGAAATCTTTTGCTTTGACTGTTCTTCAATACAAGTCATGTACACCTAGCGGTCAGAGAGATTTATAATCATTGCAACCAGATTGTTCATACTCGGCGCATAAGCGTGGCAAGAATCAAGAAGAAAAGTTTTGTTATTAGATACTACGTAGAATTGTTGAGATTACAAGCTATCGAGTTCTACTTTATTACCCTTAAAATAGCACTTAAGATCGCGAATATTCAATCTACCGCATAATGCAGAGTTTGCAATGACATAAAAGAGGATTTGACAATTGCCCACATATCGATGTTGTTCACGGCAGGGAAGGGGACCTTTGCAGAATTGATCGGCTGGCCAATCTAGCTCCTTGTCTTACTTCCACATACCTATCACGTGCTGAAGATTTGTTTCAATCGTAGGTGTTGCAGCCTGTTGCTCATATACTATGCTATTATTTAATGTTGTCCAGACTTAAAGAGAGGTTCCTACGTAGAGCCTTTATTAATAGGTTGGGTAGTCTTATTCCTTCTTTTGGATAAAGTAGCCGTTGAAATAAAGAATGGGAAATTCACATCTTCTTTCTTTATTGAGGTCTGGATAAAAAAAATCCAAGATACACACTTATTTGATGGACTACTTTATATAGCATCATTTGATGTAAGTAGGCTTTATGGGTACATTCGAATTTTTAATCAGTACTTATCGCTGCATTAGCTCGTTTTCTTATATAGTATCTAATGGTACCTGTGAAGCTGGATTGAGTTTTATTGTGTCTTGACCATTTAATTATATGTGGATGTCATAGTGAAGTCTCTAATTAGACCTAAGAGTTGGGGCTAGGTATACTAACCTATTTCTATGCGTCTTATCTAATTTAGGCTAAGCTAATAAAGAAACTTTCATGAATTTAGGGGTGATTTATTCGAAATTTAGTATTCAATGTGTAAAACAAGATATGTGGCACGTGACGATTTCAAAAATGCGCAGTAAGATTTGTCATTTTCAGCGTGAATAGACTAGCAAACGGACAGAGTTAGGAAACCATTGCATTTTATTATGAAAATTCGTGTAAGAAACGTGTTTCTGTCCATAAATTTATCTTTAATCCTGGAAGACAACGTTACAGCTGCTATTGGTGAGATAAAGAACGAATTGATGTCAAACATATGCCAAATAGAGTCTACGGATGGATGGACAATCCATCTGCATTTAAATGAAATTATCTTGAAAATGTAAATGGTAGGCATTCATTCATTGCAAAACAAACAAATATTTTATTCACTTTTGCAAAATTTTTGCATTTTTGTTTTTAAATTTTTAAAACCCAAAGGTTTAAAAAAATCACTCTTAGTAATGAAGGCTTCTGTAAATACCCCTTTCTCCTATAACTATCTTTCTGTTATTCCAACACAATGCACAGCATAAGTAGGAAGGAGTTCATCTCTTGAGTGTTGGGGTTAAAAAGGCAAATAGTTGAGTTTAAAGCTTACAAACCGCATTTATCAAAAAGCTTTTGAGTATGTTTTCACATTCCACATTTATATTCTATATCTAATTACAGTCTGGTGGTTCGTCGGCTATTTTAATGGATTTGGCTACTAATGAGAAGCATGTACATGCGGATTTCTACAACGATTTTGATGATCTATTTGATGACGGCGAGGATGATCTATTAAATCCTACTGTTAACGATAATAATGCCTAAAGAAAAATAATAATAAAAAACAAACAACTATTTTATGTGGTTTTTCATACACTGTATTTACTTATGTTGATTTGTTTTTGTTTATTTTTTTTTTTTTTTTAATATTCTTTTCTTATTTATATTTTACACAAGAATGTTTTTACTTTGCGGGCTAAAATTATAGATAGTTTGTTATTATTTTTTATACACAATTATAAAATTAAAAATGAAATCAAAGTTTTAAACTTAAGCAAGACTAGCTAGCACCTTTACATTAAAAACAAAAAATAAATCTGTGAAAACAAATTACATGAGAAAAATTAATTTCATTTAGGGGGAATCAAAAAGTAATTTTAAAACAAAGTAAACATATTCAACTAAAAACTAAATAAAATTTCTATAAAATGATATTCCAGAGAAGCAAATTAACTACTACTACATAAATATCTAAATATTGCAATTCTGTTTGTATTACTGTTTCCATCTTCATGTGAAGAAAAGTAATGAAATTAGTTTAAAAGAAAAATTTTTCATTGTGTTTCACAAAAAAAAAAAAAAAAAAATATTTAAATACAGTGATAAGTTCAAGGCTTCCATTTTGTTTTATGCTTAAATTACTAAAAAATATTTTGTATTATTTTGTTACTATACTTTGTTTTTTCTTTTCTGCTTTCATTACTTTAATTTCATTTAGTTTTGGTAGTACGTAGTACGTTAAGAATTACTTTTTTTTTGTATTTTCTTTGAGTTTTAGTGATTTTTTTTCTTTAATTTTAATTCTTTTTGCCTAAAATTTATAATTTTTCATTTTTGGTGATGATATTATGTGGCATGATATACAATATTGTTATTGTTGTTTTTTTTTCTTTATTTTCTTTTTTTTTTTTTTAATATAAATGTGTACACATGTGAGTGAGTGTATGTGTTGGAGTGTTATGTTTTAGGTTGTTGTTTGGTTTTATTTTTATAGATAAAGAGCACGTTTAATTAAGAAATTAATTTTAATTAATTTATAAAATACGTTAAAAACTTAAAAACTAAAACAATAATTTAACCATCTAAAGGAGGCCCTAAATAAACCATAGACACCTCCGTATTGCCATAAACTGCTGATACCGTAGGATATAGTTTCTTATCCGGTAAACCTGTAAGCATATTAGAAACAATCATTATGTGGTTTGTTCTAAAAAAAATTCAAATAAACAAATACATTCTCATTCAAGTTCAAGTTTCTCTTTCATTTTTCATGATTTATTTCTTTTGTCAGATTTTTCTCCTCCTCCTTTTGCTTTTGAACTTCAATTGTTACTCTTGCCTGGGTATTTAAACTCATCGAAACAATTTCACCTTAAGCTCAAAACACGAAAGGTAGATTGTAGAGAAATTTTTCATGGCAATTTTATTTACTCTAAGAAGATTGCCGAAGCAAAGTCGCCGTAAGAAATATTTTTTTCATTTTCCGTTATGTTCGAGAAGTCTGAGCCAGGGGTTGAACACTACGGGCCCCCCTATAAGAAGCCAAACAAACTAGACTACAGCGACTTTAAAAATAATTAATTGTTTAGGCTTGAAACAAAGTGCTCAATAGCTTATTCGAACAAGGCCCAAAATCTTTTATCATGGAGAGCACTTGACTGAATTTTTTTTGCTAAAATTCTATTTATGGAATGTGCTGAGTTAACAGCTATTTTTGCTCTTTGCAACTAAGTCCTGGGGAATTTTATGCAAGGATTTGTTATTAAGACTTGACGGGAAACAAGCTTTAATTTTATTCAAGAACAACCGTTTGGTGATGCCGAAAATCTAATTTTGTTAGACGGATCTTATATCCGTTTAAGTCTACTTACTTATGTAACAACATAATGCTTTATTCAAACAAGCCAGAGCTGCTTGACAGATAACGTTGCACAGAACAGAGATTAGTTAGCTGTTACGCAGGACATTGGGAGTCGGATGTCATTTTTTGACAAATCAAAGTAAACCTTCATGTAATTTCCTTTAAAAACTTGTGCTTATTTTTTACTTTTGAAAAAGAAACTCAAACATGGAATACTATATAAATATAAGAAGCATACCTCTAAATGCAACTCCCAGAAATTCATAATTTTTTTCAAACGATAATGTATTATCATCGCAGTCTAGTATAACACGTATTCTTTCTCCCACCTGCAAATTAGAACACGTTTAAATTATTAATATTATGATGGTTTTCAAAACGATTCTTACCTGATATTTGGGAGCATTATTTAACAATGGATAGCTGCCTTGCGCATCACCATTATGCAGTAAATGATTTTCTACTAAATTCCAACCCCAACTCTGATCATCTGATCCTAATAAGGCCACATAACCATGACACTGTAAAGCTGCTTCTTTCGTTGATATACCAACAACAGCTACTGTACCCAATGGTCCCTCCCATATCACTTCCCAGGTGTGACGTCCCTGACGAAAACCAATTTTACCTCGTGCCGCATCTGTACTTTGAGCCACGGGGTTTCTGTAGAGAAAAAAGGCCAAAATTAAGGAAATTATGAATTTTATGGGTTAAGTATGAATGTAATTTTTAAAGATGAATAAGGGATATAAAAAAATGGTGACACTTTGAAATTAAAATAATCATGAAAACCGTGCTAAAAGAATTGGCACAGAACAAGCTCATCATTCCGATTAATAATACCTAAAGCTACAGAGTGAAACTAATAATTTTGATTATGACCAATATATATTGTTGCCTTTGCTACATTTTCCATCTGCCTTCTCCAGGTGTTCGCAGGATGTTTTCTTTTCTGCTCCTTAAGCAGAAAATATATTTGTAGGAATGATAGCAAATCATAAGCTATTACTTTTTAGTGGAGTGCGTGGAATAGGAGCTCCAAAAAAAGTATCTTGGGAAAGTTTCAGTGGATTGCCTCCTTGAGAAAAATCTGTGTGAGTAAGAGCTTTCCTCAGGCTGTTCTTAATAATTTGCACTGTCTCTCTCCATTTGTTTTATATATCAAACAGTAATGGGCGCGTATTGCCTGAGGGAATCGGTCTACTGGAACCAGCGCTTGACAAGACACTCTTGTATTCTAAACGTCTTCATCCCAGAAGTCGAAAATGGACTTCTTGGGAGAACCACCAATTATGTAGTACCTGAGGCGATGTTACTGCCTTAATTGTAGGTTCTTGTCCCGGATAGACTAACTCACGTTCGCAGCTAAAGAGAAAATTAAGTAATGATTGAACCATAATCAGAGAATTTGCTGTCAGATCGCTTGCTGTTCCATTTCATTAGTGCGGTCTTCTGAGTACGTGTCAGATCCATTTTAATTTTCCTTTTACCATTTGGACACTGATTAACGTTCTCGAACATATGAATGTAATTCTGCGTTTGAAATTGAGGCCGAGGAAATGTAGTTCCAAGATTCCTTGCCAGGCACTATCGACCCCAGTTGACGGAATTTTAGATTACAGAAACTAATCAGACTACAGACTTTCTTTTCCTTTTTTCTCTTCGTTCTCTTCCCCTTTTTCTCACAATTGACGCATTAGAATGGACCAAGAAGTCTCTGGGTAAAGGCGTGGAACTGTTAGTGCAGTGAAGCGCCTCCCCTTCAAACCTACCTTAAATTAATCAAAAAAACATTACATTGGGTTACAAGAAGACAGGACAATTAGAAATACAGCCGCTTAGGCAAATGGGTTTATCGCAAATTCAATTTGGTGACAACTTTTTTTTCCAAAATTGGTCTAGTTCCGTGTCCTCCCTGCTTATGAGATTTTACGTCTTTAAGTAATCAAAGATTGGACTGATCGAATGGACAATGTAACTCGTAGCTGAGCAGACATATGCCGGAAATCATATTTCTAATTTCTATCATCGTTATAACTTCTCAAACTCTTAAAAGCACACACTATACTCCTATTACTTTTAAATTTAAATAAAAGCCTCTTAAGCACTAACCTGTGTAACGTAAAACCATTTGGTTTTATGTAGACATTTCTCGAGCAGTCATTTGGATTCCAGGCATGATAAAATGCTCGCAGTTTCATTTTGTATGTGGGTACCGATGATAGTAGATCTGATTTTAAAGCCTCTTCTGGTAGTTTATGTATACAATAGGTTCGCCAAACATCGCTGTTTTCATCGTCTAGAAAATTCTTCCAACTTCGACACACTAAAGCACAATTCCTAAGATCACGTAAATCCAAATATGAAAATATCACTTCCAAGACATTATAGTTGATCATAGAGGATATTAAATCTACCATGATGGTTACTCCTGAACTTTGGCTTTAACGTTTAAACGAAAAAGGACGACGATAACAATAATGTTGATGACGTTAAGGGTCGGTCTTTACAGTCAAGTTGGTTTGCAGCAGCAGTACTAGCAACAAAATGATGACAACAGCTACAACATAGACAGTTTATTGGTAGCTGTAGTCTCAGGAACAAAACAATAACAAATAAAAAAACAAATTAAAGAAACGTAGTCGTCGGTCGTTCCCTTCTACCGCGCGGCACTTGAACACGAAATTCCTTTGTAAGACAATTCAATACATCGCACAACACAATGGTTTCAAGTGATTTCTTTTTTCTCTCTTTACTTTTATTTATAATTACTGACGTCTACCCCCTTTTTTACTACAAACTCCTTTAAAAATTTTTCTCTTTTTTCTTTTTTTTGTCCAATAACAACAGTAGTAGCAGCAGCAGTAATTTTGGGGGTGGGTTCAGTGGCCGTTTGCCCGACTGCACAATAATATTTTTAATTAGTTTTCAAGCACTACGTTTAGTTTAACAATTATCGTTTTGCTTTGTCAATGAAAATAATTTTAATTATTTATTTGCAATTTTTTCACCGCAAAAAAGTGTATGTAAATATTTAGTAAAATATCAAATCGGCAAAACGTGTCTTATGAGTAACACAGTTCTTGATAATGACATCTTTGACATTGAGCAGCAACAGGGTGAATCAAATGAAATGTACTCAATAATTTGTAATATAACAACTCTGTTTTAGATGGAGTAGGTAGTCTAGTAGGTAGTGTGTTGGCTTATTAGACGTGAGGCCACGGTTCAAATCCCAGGTCAGACATCTCCAACAAAACGAATATTGAAAAATATTTATTCGGCGACTTTCTCTCAGCAGATTTTTGGCAAAAACTTTGAGAGTAAAAAAAAAATTGCCATGAAATACTTATGAAAGCCATAGTGTGGGGTAATGAAAGAAACGAAGAACTTTACTTATTAAGTTCCCAGTTCTCTCACAATTAATCAAAATCAGTTAAAAATCTTAAAATGAGTTTAAAAAATCTTCACTTTTATTCTCAGTTTGCTGTGACTAAATTCTGTGTATCGCGTTAGAAACTACTTACGAAACTTAGAACCAAGTTTGTAGGTTTATTCTTTAGCATCATAGCGTTATGGCGTATTTTTAATTGAAAATATCTTCCAAAATTGCTTCTATATGTTCATTTTCCTTTTCAACATTCTGCGGTTCCTCCAATTTTTGCGGTATTTCTTGCACAGTTTCATTTTGAATTTTCCGTTCAAAGAGTACTTGTCTGGCATGGTGTTCCTGTTGATAGTATTTCCTTAAGATTATGGAAAAATAATATAAAATTTCGACTGCAGAAACCATACTCATGCCCACAAATAAACTAAAAGCACTGCCCAAGTTTGCTAAAATTAAGGAAAGCATTTAAAGGAAAGAGTTTTTATAATAATTATGGGTTTACTAATGATACTTACATACTAAAGTGACCATATTGGATAAGAGATCATGGCGTACACGGCGAAAAACTTGAGCATTTAAATAAACATGCACCACGCTATAGTCCTTTTTGAGGCCATCGCTTATAAGACGGACATTATTTTATTTTTAGTTTGTTTTTTAAGGAAATGTTTTCTTACTAAAATGAATCCACCGTGGGTATTTCTAAATCCAAAGCAGCACTGGACACTTGAACGTCATATTCGATTTTTTCACAACTTTTATAACAACGACACTGGGTACTTCTGTCCCGTCCAACTATTTTGCCTGTTAGAAAAAAAAGGAATAAATTACAGCGCGGTTAAAGGAGTAGGAGTAGGATTTAGAGAGGTTTTTTCTAAGCCTACCAAAATTATCCACTAGACAGGGTATATCTTTGTATGTGCAAAGAGGATTATCGGTTTTATTATTGAAGAAAAAATAGGTGTAGCAATTACAATGCTTCAGCATCATATTAATGCGACAATTCAGCTCACAATTAGCGCCGCTGTAGGTATGAAAAAATGTCAACTTCTCTTCGTAGGGGAAAACACATTGACGATCCGCAAAGGCTAGGTTTTTGACAGCTTGCGAACAAAACGTTTCGGTAGGTCGTACAGCTATAAAAACTTCTTCATTGAGTGGTATGAACTTAATACTAGAATGGGCACTGGGATAGGCATTCGTCTGCTGGATCATAATTCCAAAGCCATGGGAATATGAATTTAAACGATCAAAATTACTGTCATTATAGTATAACATAAGAGACAGGCCATTGCGTAGACCAGAGTGGGCATAGCGTTTGGTAAATTGTTTGTTGCTATAAAAAGCTGTTTGATTGAGATTGAAAGACAAACAAAATCCTCTATAGGTGCTGCTGATTTGAAATAGATCATTGCAGTCCACCATTTCGTCCTTGTAACGACATTTAAGGAATATATCACCGATTGACCAGCTTATGTGATAAATAAATTGCAAAAGTTTTAAATTATTTAGTGCCAATAGGTTCTCCAATAGTGCCAGTGCCTTCATATCATAGCCATAGCTTTCGAACATGAAACCAGAATGGGCATCTAAGACATCCAAAATATCTGGTATAGAAGTGAAATTTGGTAAAATTCTAGAAATAGAAAGCAAATGTTCAAAGAAATTTGAAAATATAAAAACTTTGGGCTTTCCCTCATACAATGTTTCCAAATAGTGTTTGGTCTTTTGGGTATTATACATCACTTCCGGACATATGGTGACGGGAGGAAATAAAATACTCGATATGGATGCATGATCATTCTCCACATTCATGCGCGTAGGATTACTACGATAGTCCACATAAAAGGTAAAGACCATAACAATGGCACAAATTAACATAATCAAAGTAATTAAAATCCATATGAATCTGTAAAAGAAATTTGATTTTTTTTTTTTTTTAATTTAGGCACTTTATTCAATTAAGCTTAAGAATAAAAAAAAACTCACCTCATATATTTATTAATTTCCTCATCTTTGGTGTACTTCAAGCCATGTATACTGGAGGTGTCACAGAAAGCAGACCAGGTGCGTTTTATGGCTGCCACTAAAGGTGTTATAGATTCATTAACATCTTCCGGCTGTAATTCAGCATGACCCATGGCGTTTTCCTTTTTAATATTACAAAAATCAAAATAAAATTCCTTTTTATACTTGAAAAAAATCGAAAAAACGCCAATTAAATATGCGCTTAAAAACCTCCCTTTTACAATACATTGACAACCTTTAATTAAATTCAAATTAACTGTTCACATTCCCATTTACTTTTTTCATAGTCTACCTTTAGGCTGTCAATACGAACAAGAGACTGGTTTGTTTTAACACAACACACTTACTAAATGTGACTGTAAAGTTGAGCATAAAAGTGTCTGATAAGCATTGTTGTCTCCGTATTTGCAAACAGTGAGTACAAGCCGAAATAGCTCAGTTGGGAGAGCGTTAGACTGAAGATCTAAAGGTCCCCGGTTCAATCCCGGGTTTCGGCAATCATAAATTTTTTAAAAATAATTTTTTTTTTTATAATTTTGAATACAAGAATTTTTTGTAACTTACGTAGGTGTAGTAAAAAGAAATACATTTTTTTTTCATTATATGGCTTTCATAAGCTCTATGTGGTGTTGAACATGTATGATTGGAAAAAAACATGGGAACTTCATTTGTTAATTCTGTAGGCGACATCCTTATACAGAATTTTCAGAAGCTATCTCAGAAGAGGAAAGTATTTTATACCTATTGAAAGCACTTGCAGAAAAGCTTACTGATGTGTCCAGGATGGAAATTAAGAAGCTTCATTAGAAACTTAGATTGTTTCAGAATTAGGTATCACAATGCGCCATACTTGGCCTAAATGTATCTTCTAAGTTCGTGGATTGAGAACCACTTCTCTACCTACCATAGAAATAATTTCGAAAATAATTTCGCGATTGCCTATTAATCGCGGGCAACTTTTGTTTCTTCGTTTCCTTACCGGTAATTTCTTCGATGTATGGGACCCAAGGTAGCAAAGCGGTCATTAGATCACTACAGAGAGTATGCAGCATATCGAATATTATCTCTGGGGGATACGGTGAGGTATTTAACGGTTTCCTTCACGTTGGTTCCGGGTTACGGTGACAGAGAGAAGTACTTGTATAAGCTGGCTACAATTATTGACTCCTACGAATGCAGCCGTGAGTTTGGCACTCAAAAGGTAACACAGACGTCAGTTATTTGTAAGGAAAAGGCGTTAAGATGCGACTAGCCAAATCTGGCCTCTAATGCTTACACGGGGGACACGATTAGATCGCAGACAAGGATCGGACACCTCCTCTGCAACTGTCAAGCCCTTTGTAGGGTGAGGTTGACAACCCAAGGCATGGGCTTCTTTGATGGTTTAGGCTCTCTGTCGAGAGCCGACATTCGGGCTCTCCATAGATTCATACACAGGTTGAGAAGTGCTAGGGCATCAAGGTGGTAGTCCCGCTCTCTTGTGTATTTGTAGTCCATTATTTTTACTTCGTCCCTTATATTATATTCCTCTACCTCTTCTCCTTTTCCAATTTCTCTACATCCTCCTCTATCTTCTCGTTCTCTCTTTTCTAGGAAGATGGGTCATTTTGACCTCTGGGTATTGTGTACTTGTCCCAATGATAAGTACACGTCCTCACACCTAACCTAACGCTATACAACTCAAAAGTAGCGTATTTAAAAAAGCCTAGTGTGAATCACGATGAGTTAGTGTGAAATAATTAGAGAATTATCTCCTAAGAGCAGCTTGAGTCCTATTAAACTCTTCATTTGGACTAAACTATCAATAATCAAACCGATAAACGTCTGCATGTGGCCAACTTCTTCGATTAAGGCAATGCACAGTGTAACAACTACTACTGACCGACGTCATTATGGGTCTTAAAAAAAATTTACTGCATGCTCCCTATCGTAAACAAGATAACCACCGGTCACACTTATCGGTGGGCAGATAATAAAGGCAGGCCTTATAAATAGCTTAACTTGACTAAGAAAACAGTTTAATTTGTTAACAATATTAGCTGCGCTAAGATGATAAATTATATACCGTTACTTGCGCTAATTATAACGGCAAATATTTCTTTAGCACAACACAATCCCCATTGGTGGTCTAATCGCAGTACCATCGTCCATTTATTCGAATGGAAATGGTTGGATATAGCAAGAGAATGTGAAGATTTTCTAGCACCACGGGGTTTTGCAGGAGTACAAGTGTCACCGGTAAGTGAAAATGTCAAAGCCGTGAATCGTCCTTGGTGGGAACGTTATCAACCGATTTCGTATAAAATTGAAACGCGTTCCGGTAACGAAGCTGAGTTTGCAGAAATGTGCCGCCGTTGCAATAATGTGGGAATACGGATTTATGTTGATGTTATATTGAATCATATGGCTGCTGATCAAAATGGCTTAGCCCTGGGTACTAGTGGTTCTCTAGCTGAACCATGGAAAAAATCATTTCCTGCTGTGCCATACAGCGAATTAGATTTTCATCCAGCATGTGAGATTTGGGATTGGAATGATCGTTATCAAGTGCAAAATTGTGAACTGGTGGGTTTAAAAGACTTGGATCAAGGCAATGAGTGGGTACGACAACATTTAGTGGAGTTTTTAGATCATTTGGTGGAATTGGGGGTGGCTGGTTTTCGTGTGGATGCTGCCAAGCATATGAAAGCTACAGATTTAGAGGTTTGTATTGAAACTACATATTTGAAAAGGTTTAAGGGATTAATTTAAAATTTTTTGTTTTCAACAGGTTATCTATAAACGTGTGCGCAATTTAAATACAGAATTTGGTTTTCCTTCTGGTGCCCGTTCCTTTATTTACCAAGAAGTTATTGATCATGGTTATGAAACCATTAGCAAGTTTGAGTATAATCATCTGGGCGCAGTGACAGAGTTTAGCTTTTCGGAAGAAATAGGACGTGCCTTTAGAGGCGGTAATCAATTGAAATGGTTGAGAAACTGGGGTACAGAGTGGGGTTTCTTACCTAGCCAGGATGCTTTAGTGTTTGTTGACAATCATGATAATCAAAGAGATAGTGGAGAAGTCTTAACCTATAAAACAGCCAAACAATATAAAATGGCCACCGCTTTTGCTTTAGCCTATCCATATGGCATAACACGTATCATGTCCTCGTTTGATTTCAATCAACGTGATCAACCACCACCCCAAACAGCAGCTGAAGAACTAATATCGCCAGTATTTGATGATGTAACCGGAGCCTGTGTGAATGGCTGGATTTGTGAGCATAGATGGCGCCAGACCTATAATATGATCGAATTTAAAAATGTTGTCAATTCGAATGGTTTAAATGACTGGTGGGATAATGGTGACAATCAAATTGCCTTTTGCCGTGGTAATAGCGGCTTTGTGGCCTTCAATGGCCAGAATTATGATTTGAATTGCATATAACGGGCTCTAAAGTAAATGGTGCTTGTACTGGTAAAACCGTTACCGTGGAGCTATGGGGCTATGCTAACATTTTTATAGGCGCTCAAGAGGAGGATGGTGTATTGGCCATACACAAGGCTTCCAAATTGTAATCGCCTAGAGAAAATAAAAATGACAGGGGTTAAGAGATTTTAAAAATACCATAAAATATGTTGTGTTTTTATTTGAAAAGTTTTCTTTTTTTTTTCTTTTAAATCTTTTTTATTAAGGGTTTTAACATCGATTTTTAGTGTTTTATTTGTACAAACCTTAAAATTGTTTTACAATAACAAATTATAAAATATATTTGTAATTACAATAATATTGTAATAGAAAACATATATTTGCTGGGTTTTTAGAAAATTTCTTAAAATCTTTGGTAAATAATATTTATTTATTTATTTTAACAAATAACTATTAATTCTCTGTGTTAAGTGCCAGTTACCGAAACTTAACGTAACGTAACGTAGCGAACGTTCTCTTTTTAGCATATGCAGAACAATGTAAACGCTTACTGAAACGTTCTCTCTCGTTATCAAAACGGAACGATCTGTATAAAGTGCCAGTTACCCACACGTAATGTAACTTACCGTAGCCAACGTTTTCTTTTTAGCATATGGAGAACAATGTAAACGCTTACCGAAACGTTCTCTTTCGTTAGCAAAACGGAACGATCTGTATAAAATAGAATTCTCTCACGTTTTTAAGAGAATTCCACATACAGACAAACATGACATACATACGTACAAAATTTAAATTCTGTTTATAATTTCAATTTTCTGTTTTGGTGGTTTTTAATATTGACATGTTGTTAACACTGCTAAACAGATGTCACTTAAAAATGTAAGAAAATTCTATTTTGTACAGATTCTTACGTTCCAGTTACGTTACATTACATTTCTATAACCATTCGTATTGTTTTATACATAAAGCCTACTTTACACGGTCCCACAAGTAATATGATCTGTCAAAATTTTGTGTAGAAGAGTGCGGATGTGATCGTCTAAACGTACTATGTAAAGAAACCATCACACATCGAGAGAAAATACGGATGAAAAGTTTGACAGTCGTATGGCTCTCTTCATTTTTTGAAATGATTCAAAAAACAAGCAAGTCGCATTAGATCAGGGATGTATTTTTATGTAAACACATAGAAAAAAAGTGTAACAGCTGTTTTCATTTTACTTTGTTATTGTCTTATACCGATCATGTAAACGCAACATATATAAATCATACGACTTTTATTCTCTTTTTTGTCATACGGATGGAATTTCATTTTACTTTTTCATTAGACTTTACGTACGTAAAGTATTACCGTGTGAAGTGGGCTTAACCAAAACGATCAGTTGTTTCTTAAGGCTTAGTTATGCTACCGTAACGGAATGTAACCGCAACAGTAAGAAACAGCTGATCGTTTTTGTTATGTATAAAACAATACGAATGGTTATAGAAATTTAATGTAACGTAACCGGAACGTAAGAATCTGTAAAAAATAGAATTTTCTTACATTTTTACGTGACATATGTTTAGCAGTGTTAACAACATGCCAATATTAAAAACCACCAAAACTGAAAATTGAAATTATAAACAGAATTTACATTTGGTACGTATGTTATGTTTGTCTGTATGTGGAATTCTCTTTAAATAAAACTCCACATATTCTAAAAACCTAAATTATAATTTATTTCATTATTAATTTTTATAATTTAAAATAAAAATAAAAACTATTTTACTATTACAATATGTAGTTAGTGTTTATTTTTATTTAAAATTAGAAAAATATAGTTATAGATTTTTAACTAATTAAAACGTTCGCATTTGCATTTGCATTTTACTTTACTAGAGAAGATAAAAACGTTTTACCATTCGTACAAATTTGGTTTCCGAAATACCTGACCTGTTTCTGTAGGATAAACGATTTCACTTGATTGTCTATTTATATATAGAAAATATAAACAAAAACACTCAATTTTGTGTTTGTGTTTTCCTCAACAAACAAACACAAACTAAATTGAGTGTTTTGTTTGTGTGAAAGTGAAATTGTTTGGCTTACAGAAACCGTACATTAAGTTTTTAATAAGTACCTTTAAATAAATATAAAATAGTTGAAATGAATCTAAAAACGCTGTTGTGATAACACTGGTGAACAGCTGAATTAAAGAAAACAAAAGGCACTATACTAAAAGTGATAAATAAAGTGAAAACGATGTTTTTAAAATTAGGAATAAATACTAAATTTGTTTAAAAAACAATCATAAAAATAAAATATAATAAAAAATATTTAACTAATTAAAAAAAAAAGTGAAAATAATGAATATCTGAATTTTTGTCTTTTAGTTTTTGCAATTTTTATTTCTTTATTTGTTTTTGTTTACCTAAAAACATATGACACGTTTTTACGTTCTCTATAATTGCACTTAAATTTTTACGTTCAGTAGACGTTACATTACGTTACGGTCGCATAACTGAGCCTTTACTGTTGCGGTTACATTCCGTTACGGTTGCATAACTGCGCGTAACTGGCTACGTACGTTACGATTTTACGTTTCTTACGCATGAGTAACCAGCCCTTTATGCCTTCACAATGCAATGTAAGCGATCAATATAACATCCCTGTTTTAAATGTAATCAAATGCCTATAACGGCTAAAACCGTTTATTTAAGCACCCAGCAAACATTTTTATTTTATTTCAAAAACATATTTTGCTTTAACATTTATTTAAAATATATTTAAATTTGGTTTGTTTGTTTTGTTTGTATATGTTTTTAAATTTTTAGATACTTTTAAAATAGTTTTGAAATATTTTTATAATAAATATATTTGAAATTTCTTTTGTTTTAAATATTATTTTTGTCTTTTTATATATGTATGTAATAATAATATAAATATACATATTTTTTATTAAATTTTTATATTAAATCCTCTTATACAAAAAAAAAAACAACATTTTACTTTATAATTCTATATAATAATATGCATTAATTTTTAAAAATATTTTATAACTAATATTTAGTTTAGTTTTATATTTAATAATATTTATTTTATTTTTCTATTTTCTGTTTTATATTAATAATAAGTAATAATAATAATAGTTGTTGTTGTTAACAATCCTTAGCAAAAACTGCAAATAGAAAAAGTTTTTTTTGGAGATTTTAATAAAATTCTTCAATTTAATTTGAATATTTTTTTTTTAATATTTTTAAAACATGGAAAGCCAAACGTATTTATTTTTATTTAATTATTATTATTGCCAAAATACAATACTGCAAATTATAATATAAGTTTGCAAATTAAATTGACAGAAAAAAAGAAACTTTTTCTACTTGCATTCGGAAATAAAATTTTGCAACAAAAATAAGAAAGAAATTAAAAACAATAATTATTTCATTTGTTTTAAAATAACTTTTTATTGAGTGCCAAAAAGCTGGAACAATAATATCTAAGCGGTTCGCTTGGAAACTAAAGCTTCTTTAGAATGATTTACTGGGTTCATTAAGCCTGCTTCTATGAATTTTACCAACCCCAAGATCTAAAGGCAGATACGATTCAAATAAGACGAATTAGATCGCTAATAAGATTAATGTCTGTTTTGAATCATGTGATAATACAGGTAGTCCCCGACTTACGATCGTTCGACTTACGACTATTTGCACTTACGACCATTTTTACCCATTTTTTTTCATAGAAAATACTTAAAGACAAATATATAGTTGCGGGGAATCCCTAAAATATATGAGAAAAATTAAAAAAAAAGTAAAAAAATTCGATTTACATACATATTTCAGTACAAATAATACATGACATTAGCTGAGTCGGAATTTTTTTAAGTGAATAATTTTATATCCTCCCAAAATTGGCTGGAACTAGTAAATAAAGTTAGAATTATATGAATTTTGGATAGTTTCACTTCTCCTGACCCTCAAAGTTAGTAGTACAGTATGTAATTTTTTTCTTAAATTTTTGTTTTTATATGAAATTCGACTTACGACCGATGACGGAGGAACCTATCTCGGTCGTAAGTCGGGGAATACCTGTACAATATAATTGTAACTGTAGTAGCTGTGGTGATGTGTTAAGGTGCCCGGTCACACATCAAATAATGAATCAAACTCGCCTGTTTTGTTATTGTATTGGTAAATTATACTCACACGTGTAGGCCGAGGTGAGTTTGAAGAATACTACATGCGTTGCATACATAAATCTTATGTTTTCTTCTTCACAACAACAATACAATGAAGTTTGAAGGTTAAATTTTGACGTCTTGTTGGTCAGTTAAATTTGATGTGTCGCCATGCGCCATTAGAAGAGGAAATATTCAATCTGACAAACTGAATGTAAAGGATTTGCAATAACATACTATAATATAGTTATGTATGTTGCCTGCTGAGCGACCTTGTAAACCAACCAACAATTCGCTGGTTTTCGAGTAGATCTGCTATTGGCGGAATATGTATTCATCTTAACCTTTTTATTGTAAATAACATCCTTAATAATGAAAGCTATTATAGAGCCAGTACAAGGTGAAAAATTCAAATTATTTTAATACCCAAACACTCTTTCTTTTTTAACACCAAACACTCTTTCAATAAAATAAAAATTTCAAATTTATTACATTTGAAATGACAAGTTTCCAAATCGGTCAAAAATTGTATTTTTATAGACCATTTCATAAAGCTTGCTCTCATTTTAAAGCAAGCGAATAACAAATTAAACGTTAGCTTACCTTTTTGGAAGACAGCTTGTATAATTTTTTTGAGGGCCCTCTCTGAGGGTATAGTTTTGTGGAACGTTAAAATCTTTTATAGAAATAAGATTCCTCATCTTCCACAATTATTTTCGTGAAGCATTGTGACTGTTGGTTCCGCCACTAATGGATTAAATTAACAGCCACAACATATGTAGGTGGTGTGAGAAGCTAGGTCGCAATCCTGACTAAAGGGTTGTAATGACCAGTTATGTATGTATGTATATACATATGTATTGTGCGATCCATTAACCAATAGTCCAATTGGGGACGTGTCCTACCTGAAAGTGGAGTACATATTTCATAAAAATATGTGATTTTCTGGCATATGTCTACATAAGTCACTAGAGCACAATCGATTGTAGTAGAGATAGAACAACATAGCGTTGAATTTTTATGCTATGTTCGCCCCCCATGTTTGAAAACAAGTGTGCCTTTTTGTCCTCCATGGGCAAAGGAATATTAATTACAAATCCGAGTGTTGACTGCAAAAGAGTAGAAAGAATTTGAAGTATATGTAGAGCTAACCCCATTTTTAAGTATTTGACAAGTCAAATGTAAAATGTAGGCCGTGTACAGTACATTATTTAAATACACATCTTTACAACTCTGCAATCTAAAAAGTTAAGTTTTGTTTTGAAATGCAGGGTTCGTAATACTCTTCTATACAGCTCTGCAATATGCAAAGTCAAGTTCGGTTTTTAAAAGCAGGGTTCGTAATACGGTGTAATGATTATTTAAACTAAATATTTAAACGATTTTTTTTTAAATAAAAAAAATTATCAGAATTTGTGATTAATAAACTTAATTAAAAAAAAATTAAAAATAATAATTAAAATTTAATTGTTTTTTTTTTAATATAAAAAGCTTTGTATATAATTTAATAAGCCAAATTAACTACAATTGTTTTATTGTTTATTAATAATAATTAATTTTGTTAATTTAATTTAAATTATTAAAAGATATGTGTTATATACTTAAGTGTGTATGTATGTATGTATATAAGTGTGTTTATAAATTAATTAATTATTTTTATATTTAACATTTAATTAATTTTTATTTAATAAAAAAGTACGGCCCCTTGACCAGCTTAAAATTTTTTCTCTTTTCTTATTAAATTAATTTTAAAAATTCTTAAAAAAAATTAATTTATTTTTTTATTTCTTTTTTTTAAATTATTTTTTTTAAGTAACAGGAACCATTTAAGAGACATTTACATTTATTAAAAGGAAATTTTTTATTTTTCTTATTCTTAAATACTCGTACATTTAATTCAATGAATTTTATTAATTATTAATTAATAATATTAAATATTAAAAGACATTTAAGTATACAATATATATATATAAAAAAGGAAAATTGATTTATTTAAAAACTTTAACATTTATCAGGTATTTTTTTCAATTCAAGTTTTATTTTTATTTTTTGTTTGTTTTTAATTTAATTTTTTTTTTAAGTTTTCTTTATAAAAATTTTAATTTTAATTAAATTTTTTTTATTGTAAAATTTGTATTTGTGTTTTCTCAAAAAAGTTTTTGTTGGATTTTAAAGGGCTACAGACTTTTATTGTGAATTCTTCGAATAAATAAATTATTTTGAAGTTTTTGAAGTTTTTATTTCATTTGTTTTTAATTTATATAAAATATGTTTTATTTATTTTTTTCTTATTTAAAAACACTGAGAGATTGTCCAAAAATGTTTTGTTTTCATTATTCTGAAGTGCTTTTTTTATTGCTTCCTTTATTTTTTTTGTAAGATTTTTTTTTATAAAAAAAAATGAATTTTTGTAAATAATTTGTCTTTTTGATTTAATATTAAAATTATTTATATTACAGCGTTGGTCAGCTAAATAGCACACTCATCCAATGTGTACATACATTAAAATTGAAGTCGGAAAAAATTGTATTTGGTCGCCTTAACCTCAAAGTTGACCTTTTTAGTTAAGCCACGGAAACGTGCTAAGATACTCTGCCTTATTTGTCATCTTTGGCTTCGAAGTTGGAAATTTCATTGAAGAAGGATTACTGCCGACTTAACATCAAAATCAACATTCCAATCCTCCCGTACTTCCTTTATTAAGAGGTTGGCTTAATAAATCCATGGATTTTTGAATGAAACACAGCTTCCCGGATAAGAAATTTCGTTTACAACATAGACTTATTTGAGTTCTATACACTCTACTCATGAGATTTGCCAAAGTAATCAAAATAGACTTGTCTGTGGTATGATTTAAACGCTGAAATCAAACCTCTTTCCTTTCAAGCCATTTATTCAAGTTTGAAATCAAAAAATAATGGGTGCCAAATCAGAAAAATAGTTTGGACAAGAGCTAAAATCTAAGAGACCTGTCTAACTGGAAACTTTCAATTTCTGGTGAAAAGATCTGTTTTTGAGATCAAATATGATCGTTTCTTTTTCAAATCCTAATTGAATTTACCTATTAAGATGGTAAAGTAATGCCTTTGCAGGTGCATCGTAAAAACAACTCGGAATGACTTTAACGGCTGACAAAATCACCTTAGCGGTGTTTTACCTCGAGCAACCTACTGTTTTGCCTGCTCTTTGATCTCTGATATATTGTGGTATGCACGCATTTCGGCTTAAAAGTTCGTTTATACAACCCTAAACGCTTCTGCAAAGCTATCACACGATAGTACTTGTGGCAGATTAGTAGCGTATCCATTGAGTCAATGAAAGGGCTTCGGTCTCCAGAGTTTATTGCACTTACAATCACTGATCGGCAAACAGCACAAAAAGAATATTTTCAACGGGGCCCTACGCTATTGCCAGTTTCGCTACAGAAGCTACCATGATATGGAGGAAACGGAATCGGTGCAACACGTTTTGTGCGAGTGCTCTGCACCTTAGGACAGTTGTCATGGGTTTTCGGGTGGCAGAACGTTTGAAGATCTGGGCATGGTGGCGAATGTGCCACTAAGGGATTCGGAATTCGGTGTGGTTCCAACCCACCACTAACGGAGTTTACCGAGTGAACTTGCCTTTGAACGACAAGCTACTCGCTAATCTAACCTAAGCTAATCTTGTGTAGGATTAAGTGTTGTGGCTTATCAGTTTCGCAGCTATTTTTACTGTTGGCCAGTTTCGCTTCACACAGACTTGCCAGTGCACTTACATATATTTTTTGTAAAACTCTTTGTAGCTGGGCTACAAAACGACAAGCTAACCTTGGTTGGGTAGGAATAAGGAATAAGTGTTGTGGCTAATCAGTTATTTTTACCAAGGGTCAGTTTCGCTACACACAGACTAGCAGGTGCATTTATATTTTTGGTAAAACTCTTTGTAGGTGGGCTATAAATTGCAGGCAACAATGGTTCTAAGTTAGTGAACCTCTTATGATACCCGTTTGCTTATCAGTTCCTCGTCTAGGCAATGTGAAGGATAAATTTTAAATGACCACTGGGCATGTTCAATCTTGACATTAAGTCTATGCTTTTTAATTGACCAACGCAGTGCCTGACCACGCAGTGTTAAGCAATTTTATTTTCGATTTTATAATATATCGAGAAAAAAAAGCTTAAACAACATTGGAATAACAAAAATATTATTTTTAAATACATTTATTAATTAATTTGATTCTTATTATTTATGTTTTTTTTATTAATTATACTAAAGGGAAAAATTATTGTTTTTATCATCTATCAAATTGTTTATGGGGTTATGCATTCATAAGACGGCACTTATCAAAATTTATTTCAGAATATAAAAACTAAACAATGAAAGAAATTACAATTTGCAGCAGGTTTTTGCTTTGGTTTCTGTTTGGCAACATTAATTTTTGTTTTTAATTTATAATTCCTGTACTCCTTTTTTAAGTTAAAACTAAACTTGGCAACTCAGTTTCAATGTTTGTTTTGTTTTAATACTGTATACTGTAACTGTACCATTGTGGGCTACTTTAAGTTCTCTTTAAAGTGTTGCCACATTGTTTTTACTGCTCGACAAATTGTAGTTTCTTTTGAAATGATGGAGAATTAATAAAAAAAAAAAATATCGAATTTGTGTACCTTTATCTAACATTTAACTCTACCTAACCTACACCTTGAGCTTGAGTTTAGAATCGATTTTTCATTTGATTTTGTTTTTGTTTTTTTGTTGTTTATTTTTTTTTTTGGTTATGTTTTGTTTCTTTAAAATTAAATTTTTGTTTAAATTTTAAAATTTTGTATAAATATCTATTCAAAATTGGCTTGCATCCAAATATGTAAATTCTTGTAAAACTTTGTTAATTTTAGAAATTATTCCTCGTAACATTCAAATCTACTCTGTTGCACTTCTTTTCCTTTTAAACACTTTTTCCTACTATCTGTAGACGCCTGCGTCTACTGTCTCTACGGCGATAACGATCTATTATGCGACTACGATGCCTTTCGGGACATAACGCCTCCGGTGAGCTGTCCACCTTTTTGAGGACTATGCGAAATGTGAAGGTATGTTTAGGTGAAGCACTGGTGGCTCTTCTGGGTGAGGGTGGTTCAAATTCACTGCCAGAAGAAAAGCCTCCACCACAAGCACCACCACAGACCCCACCAACGCCACTGCCACCTGTCGCACTCAGTGCTCGCGGTGTACCATTGGCATAGCCCGAAGGTGTGGACATCGAACCAGTGGAGAATTGTTGTGTCAATACCGAACTGGGCCTGGGCTCAAAGATGGCAGCACATCTTTGATCGGTGCACAAAAACGTCTTCACTTCCTCTTCTTTTTGTTTAATAGTCAGTGGGAAATGCTTTTTTGTGGGATCAGCAAAAGGACTACGTTGTGGCGGCTCGTGATGTGGCACACTAGATGAGCTCGAGTCATAGCTATCACGTGAACTATAGTTGGAGGAAGTTTGATTGGAGAGTGGACTGCGTGCACGTGAAAAGGCACTAAAGGGTGATATATGCAGAGAACGAAATGTTTCGGTTTTTTGTTTCTTCGTCATGGGAAAGTTGGGAGATCTAACTGAGGTAATGCCTAGACCCGTTACGCCTATACCTATGCCACCACCACTAGCTTCAGAGGGTGTGTAATCGAAGTGCGTCTCTAAAGAGGATTTTCTGCCATTAGAAGAACTGGATCGCTGAAAAGTTTCAGCATCTACCAGCTCAATGGATGACTTTCTTAAATCAATGCTCGATTTCTTAACCTTCTCATCCATATCAACTATTTCGAAACTGGAACTTTGATCTTCATAGCTTGTAGACTGATAACGCGATATATCGAAACTGGTCTCACGCGAAGAGTATGGACAATCGAAACTAGACTCGGCTCTGCTTGATTTGCGATCACCTTCTACCATTTCAAAACTATCGCCACCCGACTCTAAACGTTGTAAGCTAACATCTGTATCTCCGCCCGGGCTTCGTAAGGTTTCTAGGAATGGTGATCTGGGTGGATCGAAAGAAGAACGCCTAGAGGGCGGTTCAAACTCTATAATGGGACATTGCAAGGGAGACTTTTCCATAGAAGAACCTAAGGTAGCCGCCTCTAAAGCTTTTTGTGCGGCTTCTTCAGCTTCTTCTGTTTCTTTCTTCAAATCGATAAGGTTAACATAAATGGGTTCCGGTTTGTAGCCCTTTAAAATCTCAACCAGCTCTGAACGGAAATCTTCCGGTATAATTAAATCATTCGAGTCAGATTCGCGTTCTTCGCTGATACGCGGTTCGATGGGTTCACGACTTTCAGAGCGTCTTTGAAAGTGGTGTACCGCTCCCGAGTTTTCGGTAGTTAAAGTAGAAACTTTCAAAGAATTATTGATTTCCTCAACAAGATTAGCCAACATAATATCGGTCGTAGGATCGGCTACATCTTCGGTGCCATCTTCTTCAAGTTTTTTGTCATGCTTGATATAGGATTCACCTACCTTTTCGAAGTGGACATTCGCCAGCTCGAACGGAATATCGCTGAGAGGTGTAGCTCTACCCGAACCGCTGCCTTCTTGTATGTTCAATTGTCCACCGCCACCGCCAGATGAGGTACCGGTCGAATCAGAACTGGGCCGTTTGCTATCGTTGGACTGTGTCCTCTGCTGTTGTTGTTGCTGCTGTTGTTGTTGTTGCTTGGACTTGTCTTCGTCGCGGGCAGATCGACGTAATTTCAATGACATTTTGGCGTAGTGTGAGAATTTCAATGACATCTTTGGTTCGAATCCAACTTCGGACATTTGCTTTACTACAGCACTCTTTGCAGCAGTCGACGAGGCTGCCGGACTTGCTGAAAAAGTACTTTGGCGTATAAGCGGCCCACTAGATGTCCCAGATTCGGCTCTTGTAAAAGCATTAGCAAAGCGATTTGAACGTGATATGTGCTTCGAAGGCTTGCGCACAAAGGCCAATATTTCACGCATAACACTCTTCTTTTCGGGTTGGGATTGCTGCTGCTGATCTTTTGCCTCTGTTGACGGCTTTGCTTCAGCTTTTTCCTTCTCCTCCCTTTGTCGCTGTTCCGATTCCTTCTGCGATTCGGCTGACTTTTCCAAGTTACTGTTTTCCGCCATGCGATATGTTTCGGCGGGATTCGAAACTGTTATCGGAGGTATTGGTCCTATGGGACTGCGCTTATCGCCACTGAAATAAATAGGCGTGAATAGGTTAATAGAAGGTCTCTTGTAGCTAGTGGGTGTGCGAGCATCTTCTGGTTCGGTAGAAACATCACATGTAGAACGATTTCCATCCTGCACATGAACTGTAGACGTTGGACTACGACGGTTAATTTGTCCAAAATCCAAGGGAGCTGCACTGCCTATCGGTGAACGTCTCTCTTGAGTATGAATGCTGAATGTAGGACTGCGACGATCTCCCGTAGGACTTCGAGCAGTAGGTGAACTGGATCCAAATCCTGTGTGCAAAGGCAACTCATTGGGCGATTTTAAGCGATCGCTGGATATTACCAAAGGACTTCGGCGGCCCTGAGGACTGCGATCATTATTAAAACCCACTGGACTCTTTCTACCCTGAGCCAGAGATAGAGAACCTGTCATGCTGCTCTTGCGTTTATGAGAAGCTCGAAGTGTACCTTGGCGCGACAAGGTGGTTGGAGTTTTTTGTGACACACTACCCGGACTCTTGGATTCTGGATGAGGCAATATGGGACTTTTTGGTGTATGCGGACTCAGACCTTTGTCAGTAGTTGCCAGCATGCCATTTAACGTTAGCGGCCCTTGAGGATTAACGGGACTGCGGCGATCACTGGGACTACGACGTGTTCGAAAACTCTGGGATTTGGCTTTGCGTATTTTAGGTAGGGATTGGTGTTTGTGACGTCCATGTGTTGAATGATGAGAGGAGGAGGAGGAGGGGCCGTTCAACTTATGTTAGTTGGTATGATGAGGGCCACTGGTGGGATCGCTGCTGCCGCTTGAGCTCAAAGTTGTATTCGAACCATAGGGATCAAGAGAACTCTGCACGGACATCGATCTGCCTTGATTCTGTCGAGCCCTTCTCACTCGACTAGAGTTGGGAGACAATTTTCCGGGGTCGATACTTTCTGGGTCTGCCTGCAATGGTTAGAATCAGACATAAAGGGGGGACACAAGGGACGGCAAAAAAACGCCCGTGACATACCATCACATATAAAACACCAACACAATGGGTCAAGAGCGTTTTTTTTAGGAATGGAAAATAAAAATAATAACAAAAAACAAAACGGCATTAATTTCACAACTCAAATCAAATCAAGCCAATCAATTAAATTTTTGAAACTTTTCAATACTGAAACAACAGTGTTGTATACTGTATTAGCGAAGATAAACAAACGTACCTGGTATGCCAAAGCGTTCATGATTATAGAATAGGGAACCAGACCCAACGGATGAATTTCACGCATTAGAACATTGGCGGGTATCTTATGGAATTGTATGTATTCCAGGAAATTACCCAAAATCTCTTTCATTTCAATGTTCTGCAAATGAAAGAGGCAGATGAGAATAAAAGAAGGGAATCTACGAGATATAGATATATGTTAACCTACAGGATTATTGTCATTGTACTTTTTGCTCCACATTAAAGCAGCTTGAAACTTGGTAAACTCATCAGCTCTTAGCTCTTCACGGGCCAATATAAGACGCACTACATGCTGGGGCAATAAGGTAAAACTGCCCAGATTAAGGACTTCATTGCCATGTTCATCGACAAATTCCAAAACTTTTTGCACCAAACTTTTGGTACACTTGTACTGGATATAACGCTCGGCCGAAGACAGCAAAGCACACACAGTATCGACGTTAATGCAACTCTGCACAAAACCACCACAGGCACGACTCAACCCGCTCAAGCCATAATAGTCGGCCGCATTCATGACACCTTAATCGTGTAATGAAATGGAAATCAAAATATTGTGAAAACTTCAATTCGCCAGAAGGGACACTCAAATATTTACCTAAAAGTGTACGCGGTTGCAGTGTAACACATCCCGTATGAATGTATTCAATCAGTTGCCGAAATACATCAGGTTCGAACTCTTCAATAATCATGGTATGATGTTGTTGACCAGCCGGCTAAAAAAGGAAAAAGAATTCGCTTTAAAACGTATTGACTTTTAAGTTTCAATAAAGAATTCCAATATTTATAGACATTTAAGAAATTGAAATTTTTCAAAAGATTAACACTTACATTCGATAATCACGATAGAAATAATTCAGAACACTTCCTAGTTGGTATACTTATATTGCAACATGCTTAAGAGTGTTTAAATAATTTAAACGAAAAACTAAAACACAGAATAAAATGATAAACTATACGTAGTATATAAATATAGCCTGTCCGTTGGCCTCTTGGCGGGGAACCCAAACTTTGGAATACCGGAAGTAAAGGGCTATCCATTTCGTGGTTTCAAAAGTATGGGACTGGAATTCTGGAACATCTGCCAAACTAAGTTGTGAAACCAATTTTTTTCTTTTCAGTTGAAAGTCTGACATTGACGAAAATGGATCGCTTAACTATCACACAACGCATAAAAATTATCAAAACTTACTACAAAAATGGTGATTCTGAAACAGCCACGTATCGTGCTTTAAGAGGAGATTATGGTTTACATAATCGTCCAACTACGCAAGCAATTGGCAAAATTGTGAAGAAATTTGAAGAGACTGGAGTGGTTACAAATATTGAAAGGCCTGTGCATTATCGTTTCGCTCGTTCCGCTGAAAATATCGCTATTGTAAGTGAAAGTGTTGCCGAAGACCCGAATGTGTCGAGAACGACGAGGAGTTCTCAGGAATTAGGACGGTCTTACGGCACATTATGGCGTATTTTGCATTTAGATCTACACCTACATCCATATAAAGTCCAGCTTACGCAACAACTGAAGCCAGCTGATCATTCACAACGTCGTAGATACGTGGAATGGGTGCTTGAACAACAGGCGGTGGACGGCAATTTTTCGAACAAAATTTTCTTCAGCGTTGAAGCACATTTCACACTCGGTGGGTATGTTAATAAACAAAATTGTCGTATTTGGGGTTCTGAGAATCCTCAAGTAATTGAAGAGAGGCCATTACATCCAGAAAAAGTCACTGTTTGGTGCGCTCTTTGGTCCGAAGGTTTGATTGGACCGTACTTCTTCGAAAGCGACGATGGAACGACTGTCACCGTCAATTCGGAGCGTTATGGTCATATGATAACCGTCTTTTTTTGCCTGCTATTGAATAATACGACTTGGAGAATATATGGTTTCAACAAGACGGTGCCACATGCCACACAACTCGAGCGAATATGGCTTTATTGCAAGAGACATTTCCCGGCCGCGTAATTTCTCGTCGTGGCGATATCAACTGGCTACCAAGATCATACGATTTGACACCATTCGACTTTTTTTTGTGGGGCTACACGAAAGACCGTGTTTATGCAGATAAACCTTCAACTCTTGAGCACTTAAAAACCAACATTCGTCAAGTTATGGCTGAGATACCGCCCAATATGTGTCAAAAAGTGGTCGAAAATTATCTCAAAAGATTCAATGCTTGCAACACTTCGCGTGGAGGTCATTTAAATGATGTAGTGTTTCACACATAATGTCAACGTTCAAACTTTACAATAAAAAAAGAAATATCATGAAAAAAATATTTTAAATGTGTTTTATTTACGTTTACTTTTGAAACCACGAAATGGATAACCCGATATTATTCGAAAACGATGAAGTAAATTCAGAACAGTAATATATCGAGTAAGGAATGTTTTGATTTTCAGTGACGGATGTCAAATTCCTGACTCACTTACGTGCGACCTACTGTCAATCTCCGCGTTCAATGGGTCGCAGATTTTAATGAGCGAAATAACCAACGTGGTTTATTAATGCAATAAACACATTAAAGGTCATTATTACAACTTGCCGTTAACTAAAGGGAGGATTTTAACGGGCAGATAAATTGTTTTTCATTATTATAAGTGGACAATATGGTAGAAGCGAGCGTTAAGCTAAAGGAAGGATTATCCTACCGGTAACTTTTAAAGTTAAGTTTACGTTTATATTTCATTCATATTATATATTATTTTCAATGTGCTAACTTCAAATATAAACAAAATAAGCAAATACAAAAAAAAAAAGAAGCCCGTCGTTGCCACTGAGTTAAAAAAAAAACTTCTTTAATTGAGCAGTGTTATCGACATTGCTACGGCACTGTCACATTTTTGAAAAAGTTAACTTATATATTATATGTAGGTTGTAATAACGAAAAGAAGTTAAAGATGATTTTAAAGTTCACTTTAGCTAAAGTTACCTTTAACTAAACCCAACTTTAACGGCAAGTTGTAATAATGGCCCTAAGGGCTACAGGCTATCGGCTACATGTTTACTAATGGCGTCTTCATCAAATGCAGGTTTGAAATCTAAAGTAATAACTTTTTAGAGAGTTAGTTGTACTGCATATCTGAACTCCTTAGATAGTAATCGAATAACCGGTTATCATAACTCATTAGAAAATGAATAAATTTACCTCAGAATTCAAGGACTTAAAAAGAAATACAAGCAAACTTTTCGAGAAAACGAAAAAGTGCATTATATTGGATAAAGGAACTGACATAGTAGGTTTGCAATCAAAAAAAATTTTGATACGGCTGTGCAGAATAATTCTAAACAGAATAGACGACGGGTATTTGCGAATTGTTCGATTGTAAATAGGTTTACAGACATTGTGGTAATTGATTATGGGATGTTTTTAAAATGTGGCCATAATCTACACCAGGAAATACAGGCATACGCCATTTAATATTGATGTCATAGGACGGGCACAACAAGATGTAATTGCGGTCTTTGAAAATGTCGAAAAGTAATCAATGGATCTGGGTCGGGTAGAAAACGATGATAAGTTTAAATTGGTGATTACAATGATCAGGAAATCCGGTTTGTCTTGGTTATCATAGAAGTATAGTTCACTGCACTTTATCTAATTTGGTACTAGCTTGGTACATAAATACCATTTTGGTTTAAACCACCTGATTGAAGGCACAGCTTGGTCCCAGAAGAAATAAATTAAGCTCAACAAGACGTCAATACTTACATATTTAATGCTTACTTTGTGTCAGCGGATCTAAATATTTTTTGTGTTTGCAAAACTAACAAAAAAAATGTTTGTGGAGTTATGAATACTATCAGTTGTATGTTTACATTCATGAAGTCTGGTCGTGCCTATGATTAATAATTATTAGTTCAGTCCATTTAAGAAGCATAGGGCTGCCATTAATCAAGTTTTTTCAGTTAAGCTGAGATCCTAGAAGTATAGGGTTGTCATCCATCTGTAGTGCCTAGACTTAGCACTTTCTTTGGGTAATGTGTTGGACTGTTATGTTCTCATCTTTCCTTTTCTACGCTTTAATAAGAAGGGCTGCTGCCTAACCTTTCTATGATGCTAGTTGTTGATGTAAACAAGATTCTACTTGAGACCATAAAATATTGGTTATTAGACCTGAAACAGGACCGCACAATCTAACGAGACACTCACTGTAGTGATAGACTTATTGAGGTATCCATTTTGAATGATTTTCGACTTTCCAAAAACAGTATTTAACTCGTATTGACAGAACATCTGGAACCACGCTGGGGTGACACATGGATGGAACACTTTATATCTGAAATTTGTGAATAGTTGAAGCAGTTGGATGGTTTGTGAGAATAATTTCCACAGTTCTACCTGAAGACAAAATCATGGCGTATACTTTTTTGGAATTAAGCAGATGCGTTGAACATTTTTGTTGGCCCAAAATGGGAGAAGTGGATTTTTTTTTGTTTCTGCAAGACAGTGTCACTTGCCACGATGCCTTGATCCTATTGAGAGACAAGTTTGGCTGCCAAGATGATGCAGTTTAACCCCGACTAAACAATTTTTTTCTGAGAGGGGAATGTAAAAATCTCTAGAATAATGGCACAAGCTAATTATAATTCTAACTGGGCAACATTTGTAAATCTGAAATAGCCGTTAAAACGGGTAATTTATTAACTTATAATCATAATTGGCCATTACAACCCTTCAATCAGGATTACGACCTAGCTTCTCACACCACTTACATATGTTATGTGCGTTAATTTTATACATGAGTGGCGGGACCTACAGTTTAAAGTCGACTCCGAACGACAGATTTTTGAGAAGCTCTTCTTGGCAATTTTATTTACTCTCAGAGTTTTTGCCAGAAATCTGCTGAGACGCAGTCGCGAAGAAATATTTTTTTTTTTTCATATTTTGTTGTGATGCCTGACCTGGGATACGAACCCGGGCTTTACGTCTAATAAGCCAACACACTACCTACTAGACTACGGCGACTACAATTTATTCATTTATAGCCCCAGATAAATATTTCATTTCCTTTTTTTAATTATCAAAAGCCAAATGACTGAAAAAATCACCCGTTCGATGTTCGATTCAAAAATGTTTTCTTTCGAATTGACTGTGTAGTCTTCACGCGTGGCTAAAGCTGGATTCACCCATTGTTTCGGTACAAAATTTTTGTTCTGAAACAATTTTTTTTATATGTAGTTTGACGTTTCTCCTTTTGAGAGAGAGAGCGAAAGAGAGTAAGTTTGCTTTGGAACAATTTCAGCTTGAATTGGTTTAATTTTAATTTTTGTTCTGAAACAATCGTACTGTGATGCCAGATATTTTAATTTTTTAAGTAAAGTTCAACTGAGCTGCCACATCATATTATATGTACATTTGTATGTATAATAAAATACAGAGCGGTTGTTTTATAGCACTTTAGGTTTATCCGTTTTTTTCACTAAGATTTGTTTTAATTTACAATTTCTTTGTAACACAATAAAAAATATGATCACACTCAAGCCAAGAAAACAAACGAATTGCAATCATCTACTACTGTGCTACCTAATTGTAAAACTAACGTGCATCGTTTCCGAAAATATTTCATATATGGTAACCTTGTTTTTACAGAACAATTGTTCGAAGTGGGTGAATCGTTACAGAACAAACTCTCAAAAAACTGAACTTGTTACGGAACAAAATTTTTGTGGGTGAATCCAGCTTAAAGGATGGATACGACAAAGGACACAATAAAGATTGTCTTCTTCTGCTTTTGCCTGCACTTCGTTTACTATAATAATGAACTTGTTGGCCGCTCTATTCTAATTAGCCTGCCGGTTGATATTTAAGATTTTTCAAATGAAGAATTCACTGTTCAATCGCCAATAGGCGGATTCGCTTACCTTACGTCTAATAAGCCAACTAACTACCTACTAGACTACGGCGTCTTTAGAACTTCAATTATCTTTTTTAAATGTATACCATCAAAGGATCTGCTGGATCTAGTGCACATAAAGGGTGATTTTTTAGCTATTATCTTTTTGGCAACACTGGTTTAAACAGCTCACGCACGTTTCGTGTTTTGTTTCACTGTCAAACATCTTCAGTTTGGTCTATAATTTAACCATGAATCGTCTTACAAACTGGGCTCTTGGAAAGTTGGCCGAAGATCCACTTCTTTATCGAAAAATTGTGTTCAGCGACGAAGCTCATTTTTGGCTAAATGGATACGTAAATAAGCAGAATTGTCGATTTTGGAGTGAAGATCAGCCAGAAGCATTGCAAAAGCTACCAATGCATCCAGAAAAAGTCACAGTTTGGTGCGATTTATGGGCTGGTGGCATCATTGGACCGTACTTCTTCAAAGATGCTGCGAATCGTAACGCCTTTAGACTATTTTTTGTGGGGCTATGTTAAAGCTCATGTCTATACAGACAAGACCGCTTCAATTGACGCATTGGAAGACAACATTGAAGCATTTATTCGTGAGATACCGGCCGAAATGTTGGAAAGAGTATGCCAAAATTGGACTAAGCGAATGGACCATTTGAGGCGCAGTCACGGTCAACATTTGCATGAAATAATCTTCAAACATTAAATTATATGGACCGTACTATCGATTCAAATAAAGATTTCATGCATTTTTCTGAATTTTATGTGTTTTTTTTTTGAAAATTTTTCCTATAGGTCTTAAAAAATCACCCTATCCTCACGCCTAATAACTAACACACTGCCTACTAGACTACGGCTACTTCAGAACTCAGTTATCTTTTTTAAATGTATACCATTAAAGGATCTGCTGGATCTAGCGCACATATTTGCAAGCCTATGACAAAAAAAAAAAACTATCTAATTATGAGCTCAAATTAGATCAAATTAGATCAGGGCTGAATCTATGTCAAGTACAGAAATTCATTTTAATGAACCAGTCAATCAATCACTGTTGTCTCTAGTTGAGAACTTGCTCTATACTTATGGTGTTTTCTTTTCTACAAAGTAAATGTCACCCTCTTACAAGGTGCATTAAAAAGATTTTTGACCAACCCTGTTGTAATGTCATTTTTTATTTGAGAAGAACATAACACAAATATTAAAGAAGGGTATGCCTACCACCTGGTAAGTGGTAAACTTAAGTGCCGTGGCCACGATCAAACAGATTGGATCAAATTTTGCATTTGTATTGGTAATATTTGTTTGACTTAGCACAGCAACGCATCAAATTTAAGCCTTCAAATTTCATTTAAAAAATGTCGTGAAGAAGAACACATCATATGGTTTTCATCGGAAAATATTCTTTTATGGTTTTCTTTTTTTTCAGAAAATATTTTTTTAGGTTTTCTCAAAGAACATATGTATGTATGCTTTTTGGTTGGCAGAATCCTTTGTTTTTGTTTTCAGTGTCGAGTTTTTTTTCTTTTAATATGGCAAATTAAGAAAATGAATGAGGAAATGGCAATTTGTTCAAAGGTGTTGCCAGATCGCTAATTTTTCGACTTAATTTTTTGCACACTTTTTTTATAACAAAAAAAAAATATTTTAACACTGTTCTAACATTGAATGCAATTTTTTATATTGCTGACCATGTAGCTTTAATAATGTAATATTTCCTTAAGATTACTCCACAAAACAATGAAAAAATTAACTTCAAATTGGATAACAATACCAGGCGACTTTTTTTAAATTTCATCTGGTAGCCCTATAAATAAACAAAAGTCATCTGCTTTACAGGGCATTATCAGCACTCTCGATTTTTACAGGGCATAAAATGCAATGCCCTCCACCATTGGCAAGTGCGAATTATTTAGAATAAAACATACCACCCTTTTAGAGGGCGAAACATTTTTAAGAAACAAACGCAAAATTGCATTTTGCGTTAATAAAATGCACATTTTTTGGTAGAAAAGAAAACACCATTAGTATTGATTAACGATTGCGCACAAGAGAAGTTAAGTTGTGTTTAGTAGATGAATTCATTCTTTTAGAAAACTGTTTAAATGAATGTCAATTTATCTTTAAAACATTAAAGCGGTTCTAGTGTGTCCCTCGATCAGTCAGTCACAATGACAATATGTGGTCGAATGAAGTATAGCATAGACACCAATAATTATGAATTAATGAAAATATTAAGAATACATATTTACAATAATTGTTAAGAATAATATGAAGGTTTTTTTTATAGGTTTTATTACTGTTTAAAAGAGGTTAAATTTGAATGAATTCAATGCAATGTAACGAACTAGCGAACGAACGAATAATTTCAAGCAGATTTTCAAGTTAATTTTTCACAGTGTATGAGCGTTACAGACACAGAAAAAGTAAGAAGAATATGAAGAAGATGAAGAAGTAGAAGAGAAGCTAATAAGTGTTAAGAGATAAGTTTTATAAAATCAACTTGAAAATGTACTTTACCTCGGGTATCGGAGATAATTGTTGGGTAAAACCACTTCTCTATAAACATTTCAATGTACGAGTATTTTTTTTTGCAAATGGAATTATTTTTACATGACAGTATGGAGAAATCAAAAAGAAATTACAATGAATGAGAGTGTGAGTTCTTTTTAAAATTTCCATTTTTTGGTTTGTTTTTCTTTTTTTTTTACAAAAATAACGAAAACTTTTAACATTGAATATCGAAAACAAAAAGAAAAATTGTAAAAGAAAAATAACAAAAAAAATGTTTAAGAATTGTGTATAGAGTAGGATTACCTGCTGGGCGGCATTTTGTAAATTTAACAATGGCTCCGAAGAACGTTTTAAGAATAAACGCAGCTTATTTTCCTTGGTAGAGGTTTCACGTTTTCTCTGCGGAGATGGGGCCGAATACAACATTTTGGCAAAGACACGCGAACGTGAGGCTAAGACGGCCTGTAAATTGAAATGACACTGAATTAATGGAAATTCTCTGTATTATTTATAAGATATATTAAAAAAGAAATTCATTATTTTACAATAGATGGCGCTTTTATAAAATCGATAGCCTCACGATAGGAATAAACCGAAGAATAAATTAAAGTCTTTAATTCCGTGTAAAAGTAATAAATTTCTTTAATTGCATTTCAGTCAGGTATTTTAATTCAGTTACTCACCTTTACCGCACATACTGGCTCTCTGGTTTCACCCACTAAGAATGTAACATCGCATAACTCTGGCATAGAAGCCAGAAATTTCATATCCTCCGCCAGTCCAGTTTTATTTTCAAAAGTTGACAAGTCCGGCTCTGCGTCCGCCATACCGGGCAAAGTTAAAGCTTCAGGCATTTGGGTTTCTATGGTGAACAATCTTCATTAATTAACTTACAATAAACTGAATTCCTTTTGCATTTAATTATAAAAATTAATTTTAAATTTTTAACAAAAAAAAAAAAGGAAGGTTAGTAGAGTAAGTGTATCATGACCGTAAAAAAGTAGTAAAAAAAATGGTCGTAAAGGTTAGTAAATATTAATTAATAATAAAATTGAGTCTGAAAAAAAAAAGAAAAAACAATTTGCAATAAAATAATTAAATATTTACAAACATTTTTAAGAATTCATACTTATTTGTTTGAATTTTTACAAATTTTGGCCACCTTAAATGGTTTTCTACAATATGGCAACAAGTTATGAAAAGGAAATCCTTTATCAGTGTTGCCATTGATGATTGCAGTTATAGAGATTGTAAAGAACCGTTTAAACTATAAAAACATCTAAGCCAACTAGGTTTTTAACGGGAATACCTACAACCTATTTACAATAAAGGAACTGTTCTTAAGTTTGATCAATCAGTCCTCAAATACGTCTTTCAGAAACTTATGACATTAATCAATTAACGATCCATATGGAAACTATCGGGTCCGCCATCTAACGTTTTTTTTTCAACTAGTGCTTATTTCGTGAATGGTAACACTGTAGCTCATGTCTGATTTGACAGATAATTAGTTTTATCCTTCCGCTGAATGAATTCGCGTTTTCGCTTCGCTAAGTGGGCCTGCGAAGAAGCTCATTTTGATCTTGGCGGGTATGTAAACAAGCAAAATTGTTGCATTTGGGGCACAGAAAACCCGCACGCATACATTGAAAAGCCGACGCACCCAAAACGAGTCACTGTTTGGTGCGGATTTTGGTCCAGAGGCATAATTGGGACATTTTTCTTCGAAAATGAGCAAGGAGTGGTCGTTACAGTCAATGGCGATCGTTATCGTGCCATGTTGAACGAATTTTTGTTCACAAATATTGAAGAGGAGGATATTGGCAACATTTGGTTTCAACAGGACGGCGCTACGTGCCACACAGCCGAAGCTATACTCGATGTTTTGCGCCCTGTTTTTGAAGATCGCATTATCAGCCGCAGAGCTATTGTCGTTTGGCCACCTCGGAGCTGCGATTTGACACCGTTGGACTATTATTTGTGGGGTGCCGTCAAAGATAAGTGTTACGCCGACAAGCCAGAGACAATTGACGCTTTAAAGGACAATATTCGTGAAGCCATTGGTGAAATACAGCTGCACACAATCGATAATGTGCTTAAAAATTGGACCGATCGTGTAGGCTACTGCATGGCCAGCCGAGGCATCCATTTGAATGAAATTATTTTCCATTATTAACCGGAAGGATTGTACTTTCAAATAAAAAAAGAAATTTGAGAAAATATTCAGTAGTTTTTTTTTAAAGCATTTTCTAAAAAAAAAAAGAAGTTACATATTTGGCGGACCCTTTATTACTGACACTGAAAGAAAAACAGTTCAAAATAATCTTTAGCTGCTGGCAACCTAAAATTTTATGTCAAAGATGTTATTCGGAACAGGAAAAGCAAGAAAGCTTGGGGAACAATGGTAGGTAGCGTGTAATGGTAGCTGGTGCAGGCAAGTTGTGGTAGAGAATCTCTCAATACTATAATGCGACAGCTCTGGCTGCTATACAATCACAATAGTCCATAACATTGTAATAAGAAATCCAGTAGAATCATTGGCATTGTACACAAATTGGGATTCTCTTTCTGCTCCTCTCCTGCTCATCGTTTTTAACTTAACCTAATGTCGCATAGATGAACCAAGCTTAGTAGTGATTACTAAAGTTATTTATTGTAAATAAAACAAAAAAGGAACAAGTTTCTTTCTACAATACTGTATTCGACTCGACAACATTTCAAAGTATAAATTAATACTCGGAATTGAAAAAGAAATCTGAAGACATAACCTTAAAAATTAAATACCAATAGTGACGTTTCTTCTCACCATCTCTTTTTATAAGTAAAGAAAAAGAACAAAAAACAATCCAAAAGACCCTGAGCCCTTCAAAGAAAACCTTGTTGTCTGCTACGGCAACCTTGAATTTTAAAAGTCTGACTTCATCTCCGGCGGCCATGAAATGTTTGATTGAATTTCAATTTCTTTTTCTCTGTTGTTTGATAATGCATTGTAAATGGTTGTATATGACCTTTAAAATTTATTAACAGATCAGCTTTACAACGGTAAAATAGTTTGTTTTTTTTCAATGTTTTTTTTTTTAATTAAAAATTCAAACCTTCGTCATATAAAACGAAATATTTTTGAAAAGAAACATAAAATGTGTGTGTTTTTTGTTGTTATTGTTACTCTGGTTACTTTTGTATTTATTTTACTGTGACATCAACAACAGTACTCGTATTGTGGAGACAGAGAGCAAAAAATGTGATGCTGTCGTTACAAAACGGTGGGGGTAATAATAATAACAAAAATAATGATAGAAAGGACAACAACAAGTGTGGGGACTTTAACAATAATAAACAAAATTTCATAGTGTGTGTTTAAAAAACTTGACAGGGTGTGTTGTGTGGTGGGGAATATATTTGTCAACAATACAATACTGAACTGGGATGTGCTGTCATTCATAACAGAATTACGTGTACGCATGCTTGTTTAAACGGGGGGTTTTTATTGGGTTTCAAACTTTTACTTGAATTTCTTCGCGTATAAATTTAATTTAATGAAAAAAGTTGCAAAAAAGTAAAATTTTTGATTACAAATTATTTTATTTGACGTTTCTGCTATTTAATATCCATTATGCTGATCATTTAATTATACTTTTTTTTTATGTAAATCCAATCCAGGTGATTAGAGAATAAGGAAACAAGATACAAAAGGTACTGTTATAGAAGCTTATTGCAATAGAAATTCATTTCAGACTGCATTCTTGAGGTAAAGCATACGGATACGATAAGAAAGGTGAGGAGATTTCGAAGAGGAGTCATATTTTTGGAGCTTTGCCACAAAATCTTCACAAATATGTTATCGATAAACTAATCGAGTCTACATTTAATGAATGGGGGGAATATCGAGAAGGGTTCCGAACAGATAGATAACTTTCCCTTCTAAAGGGTGATTTTTTTAATCGTTTGAAATAAATTTGAAATAGAAACAGCTTGAATGAGTTTAATTGTGATACCATCTTCTCTGATTTTATTGTTGTTTTATTTTTTGTTTTTGAAATATAGGGTGGGCCATCTATTGGTTTAAATTTATACCATCGGTTATTTCGAATCTGGCAATACTGATGTCATTCTATTTTGTCACAAAATTCAATATATTATCTCCCCTAAACGTAATGAATCGATTTATGCTTGAGAAACGTTGGGATTTATTGGGCCAACGAAAAACTGCACGATGATGTCGATTTTGTTAAAAAAAAATCATCTTTTCGGATGAAACTCATTTTCAACTTGGTGGGCACGTTAATAAACAAAATTGCCGTATTTGGAGCTCAGAAAATCCACACGTGGTCTTACAGAAGCTAATGCATCTATTACGAGTGGCTGCTTGGCACGGGTTGTTTTCATATTTGTTTGAAAATGGGGACTACACAACCATTACGGTCAATGGAGACACCTATCGCACCATGATAACCGATTTTTTTGTACTCGGTCTTTATGGTATTGATGTGAACGATGTTTGGTTTCAACAGGATGGTGCAATTAGGCCCACATCGCATGCCACAATCGATTTATTGATGGCCGTTTAATTAGCCGAAATGGTGATGTCAATTGGCCGCCAAGAAGTTGCGTTTGGACTATTTTCTGTGGGCCGCCGTTAAAGAAAAGTGTTATGCCGACAAAGCAGAGACAGTTGAACATTTGAAGGCCAACATTCATGATGCTATTGCCAAGATACGACTCGATCGAATGAGGTATTGTGAGGCTAGCCGCGATAGCCATATGATTGAAATAATATTCCATTTCTAACCGGAACAATTGTACTTCAAAACAAACAAAAAAATTTGACAAAATTTCAAACCGTTTTCGTTTTATTGCATTTTTAAATTTAAACTTTTAAATGCCCCGCCCTATACTACATACAACTTCGAAGGGAATTGATTATTAGTGCTGACAAAAGTATTCAATTCTTTAATCGAAAGTCGTTAAAGTAAATCCTTAAAATTGTGAATGGAAATAAAATTCTTAATTTTTCTTTGCAGTGCAGGGTTACTCTGTTAACTCCTGGTAACTAGTTGAACATTTTTGTGTAAATTAGTGGATATTTGCTTAAAGTATTTACTGTGTAATATTTTTTTTCTATTTTATTTTTATTTTTTATGGATTTTATTTTGATTTATTTATTGTTTACTTACCAACTAAGATTTTATAATTTTTTTTGTGCGTTTTAACGGATTTCAAAACTTAGATTTGAAAAATCCGTTTAGTCGCTTAATATTATTTCATTTTTAACTGGGATTTGATTTTTTTTTGGTTTTTTTAGGATTTTAAATTGTTTTAAAAAAAATTTATTACAAGAATTATTAGTAAAAAAAAGGAAGATTAGAAAATGAATTCGAATAAAACATGCATTTCTTATTGTTATTATTATTATTATTATGATACGACAAAAACAAAGAATATTTAAATTAGCATTTAAAAAAAGTATTTAAAATTTCAAATTCAAATTCAAGTCAATATAGCAAGTTACACGTTCAAAAAATAAAAGAAGGGTTGGATGAGGGGGGAATACACGTTACAAAAAAGTTACAGTAAAACATTTTAGTAAAGGAGCTCAAAACAAATACATATGTACGCCGTAGTTAGAAAGCCTGAAAAAGGCTGAGATAAAACAGAGACACAGAGAGAGAGACAGAAAAAGAGCGTAAAAAAAATCAAATAAAATTTCTGGGTCAATAAATGTATTGTTGTTATTGTTGCAGTTGTTTTGTTGGGTTAAGGTTACAACTTCTCATTCTTGCTCTTCTTATTATTCTGCTTCTCCCTTTACAATGAATTTTTTGTTTGTTTGTTTTTGTTTTTCTTTGTTTTGTTTTTTTATTATTCTTTTTCATTGCTGTCAAATTCTGACATTTACGTATAGAGACACACACCAACCAATCTTTCTTACGCATATACACACACAAAATTTATAAAGAAAAATGTTCATACAGAGAAAAAAAAATGTTCATACATTTAGGGTATAAGGATAGTAAAAAAAAAAAGGTGTAGGATTTTTTAAGGACAATTTTTTTTTTTTTTTAATTTTTGCACAAGACCATTAAGGAGAAAAGAAAATAACGTAAATGAAATATTGTAGAGAAATTTTAATAATTTGGTTTTGGAAATTATTAAAAAAAAAATTTTACTTTTTTATGGTATTTCAACAAATCTAAGCTCACGACAAAGGAATTTTATTTTTTCAAGTTCTATTTTTAGGTGGTAGTAGCGTTTAAAAAAGCTGTGTATATTTCTTTTGTATTATTTTCTCTCTTTTTTTTGTTTTAAAATTAAAACTTTTTCTTCTTTTTTAGTTGCAAAATTAAGCAGCAAATAATTAAAACTTTTTCTTTTCAATATTTTTTTTTATGATTTTCTTGAATTATTTTTAAACAAAAATATGTATGTATTTATTTATTCAATAATATTTTAGAAATTTTTTTATTTTTTACAATTTTCTTGAGTTTTAAGAACCGTTTGCTTGAAGAGTAGAACTTATTCTGTTCTTTGGGTCTCTATACCAAAAGGAGTTTACCTCGTAAAGTATGCAATAAAAATATCCTTTAATTATGCCAACTGTTGTCATGCGCATTACACTGTAAGAAAGTTGATAGATTTGAAATTGATTTCAAATTTTTTGTATTCATTGTGAAGTAAAAAAAGTTTATAAATTAAGTTAAATTGTAAGTCGCCTTATTCATGGCTCTTTAGTCCCGTTGTAATACTGTTATGGCTCTTTTTTCATGTGTTTAACAATAAATACTCATAATTGATGGCAATAATGAGGAAACACTTCATCCTTGAGTTTTAATTTTGGGCCGATATTTCACCAAAGTCAACTATAATGTTTTCGTTCAGTCTTGTACATTCAAGACTTTACTTATGCCCACAAAAAAGAGTGAAATCAAATAATTTTGACGGCCAATGGGTTGCTTCAAAACCTGAGAGTAATTGCTCATCAAACTTGTCTCCCAACAGGTTCGTAGCAAACGCGTGTCGTGTGGCATGTGGTATGATTTTTTGCAGCCACATGTCAACAAAATCTGTCACTAATATCTGATCGAATTCTAATGTATGGGAGGCTTGATCGCTTACAGGAAAGAGCAAATCTGCTAGTTAATGAGGGCAGGACGTCTAACTATATTGATTCATTGGAACTTTTTTGCAATGTGATTGTGTTTCACTGTTCTGTCACTACTCTAATGGATTGTGCTCTTGTGAAGTTTAGAGACATGCTTCAGAAAATAACATGTTTTTACGTAGAAGTTATCTTTCTGATAGATTAGTATAGTGTATCGCACAATGAGAATTTGTTCTTCAGCCTCACTATCCATGGTATGGTATGGTATGTTGTTTCTGCAAAACGTTTTCCTGTCATTAACAACACATTCCTGCTTCTCACAATCAATTTGCCTGGGGGTCATCCCTTCCACATTGGCTGTAGTAAACAAATTTTGATAAACAAGTCCGTAATAATCGCGCAGAGTCTTGCTCCATACGAGTAACGTATCGCTTTTTATAGTTTTTGAAAGAGTACGGCCCAATGATTCCAATGTTCCTACACTATTTATTAGGTAGGTAAACACATAGCCTCTAAGTAGACTTGTTGGTTTTCACCATTAAGAGCTGCCAACCATACTTTCTTTCTTTGAGGTAGTTGTAGTCTAGTAGGTAGTGTGTTGCCTTATTAGACGTAATGGCTTGGTTCAAACCCCAGGTCAGACATCTCCAATAAAACGAAATATGCAAAAATATATCTACGACGACTTCCTACCAGCAGATTTCTGGCAAAAACTCTGAGAGTAAAAAAATTGCCATGAAAAGCTTCTCAAAAATCTGTCGTTCGCAGTCGACTTTAATCTGTAGGTCCCGCCACTCATGTATAAAATTAACACACACACCGAAGGTGGTGTGAGAAACTAGGTTGTAATCCTGACTAAAGGATTGTAATGACCAAATATGTATGTAAGTATGTATGTATGTAAGTAACCATACTTTCTATATGAAATTGATATTTTGTACACTCCTCTTGATGAGTTATGTATATCTGGTTAGGAACTTACAAAAGCTAAAGAATAGCATAAAAAGTATTCCATCGTTTCGATGTCTTCATCACATGATCTGTATTTATTATTATTTACCGCACCTATCCGGTTTGAGTGTAGGTGTAAACGAAGTGTCTCGAAAGGGAGCTTATCAGTTTACGCAACTCATCTTTATTCAGTTCCAATATACTTAGGGTTTTCCTGCAATCAAAATGGCCCCTAAATATCTACGAATTACTTCCGACTATGCCATTGTTTCACAATAGTCGAGGGGATGGTTCCGCCCATATCTGTAGTCTGGTTTTCAACGCACTAGAAGATCCTTACCCTAGCTCTATAAGCTAATTAGATTTTTCTCTTTCTCATTTTCGAACACTGCTTGATGACTAGGCGTTCTTAGAATGCGTACCGTAACGGGCTTTCTTATATTCTAGGACAGTTATTTATTAAGCTTACGGTTACTATTGCATAAATTTCTCTTAATTAAATATTATTTCATTTATTATATTTATTATTATTTAATATTAAATAATTCCTAGAAGAAAGCATGCTTTAAAAATTTCCCTTTTTTTAATTGCTAAAATTCCTTCACGTTGCCGAACAACCACCATTTGTTTTTATAACTGTCAAGGAATTAATTTTTTTTTTTTTTGGCAAAATGCCCAAAAATCTAAAAAGAAAGTTTTTTTTTTGTTTTTCTTTATTAATGTTGCAACAAGTTTTGACTTTAATTGTGTCAAAACAATCACCCCCCCCCAATAACATCACAGAATGTGGTGAATTGTACTATATTTTGGCCACTTGTTTGCTTTAAAGTTTCAAAATATGCTCTCTTTCAATGTTTTGTAAACTATTTCACGTGCTCAGATTTTCTCTCTCTCTCTCTCGCTCTCTCTAAAATGCTGTGTTGTTTTAACTAAATATGCATAAGGAAGAAAGGATTCGACGCTGTAAATAAATAAACAAACTTTTGACAGTTGACTATACAAATGAAGTTGGCTGTGATTAATTATAGCAATACAGCTGGTTCTCCGAACAGTGGCTAACTGTGATGTAAAATGATACTTAAAAAGAAAGACCACCTTTTAATTCCTATTTTTTTTTATAAATTCTTACCATAAATCATTTCAAAAATTATGCTTTAACCTTTCGAAGATAAATGAACCAAAACTTGTTGACGCCTGTCAAGTGTTTACCAATACATGATATTTTATTTCAAGTGCTTGAAAAATTCTCTTCTTTATAACAACAAATATCGAATTATATTTCCGCAATTTGTATAAATATTTACAAAACAGAAGAATTATTTTTAAATTCAAACGGCAGGCCAAACAGTTGCAGACACAACCGCAAATACACAGCTAAAAACCACTTGACATTTTAATTCTGGCTTGCTTAATGACAGATTTACACACACACAGATTTCACAAAATAACCACGGGTGACTGGCGGCACTGACCTGACGCATTCTTATTTATTTCAACATTTATTACATTGGCATACATACATGGTTGTACTTATTTATTTACAATAAATAAAAAGGATCTTATCACATTTCAAGTGTTTCAACTGTGACAGAGCGAGAGAGAGAGAGAGAGAGTGTGTGTGTATATAGGGTGAGTGCAAGCTGTGTTTATCATTGATAATTAGTAAACAAACAACTCTCATTATTATGTCGCATGTGTATTGAGAGTGCATGTTGAGACTGTGATTATGTTTATGTGTCGTTGCATTTGTTTTAATGCAATTTGGCGCCATTGCAGGATTGCGTGCAAGTAATGTTAAGAGGTTGCCATATGGTTTATTTTAGTTTTTCTTACTTACATGAGATCGGTACTGTAAGGAATGTAATAATAAAGCTGCAGGTTTTTATTTTTATTACAATTGTATGTTTTTGTAGATCGATTTTATTTTTTGAATACAAATTAATTTACAAATATTTATTTGCGACAATGAATTAATGTGTGAAAGTTTCTTTTTTAATATTCTATCAATTAATTCTTAGGTTAGGGAGACAATGACAGCCGCTTCAAAGAGCATAGATCGTTTGGATGGTAATTATTCCGCTGTATGATTAAAACTTCTGGATGGCTGAGTGATGTTGCCATAGTATGATGAACGAGTGAATTCTAATCGAATTACCTATGGATAGATAAGTTTAGTCAATAAATTCTGTTTGCCAAAGAATCCTTCGTTTGAGATCCTCATGTTCTAGACAATGACAGAGAAGATATGCTGTGAAAGAAAGAGAGGAGTGAAAGAGAGAGGTAATGAGAAGTGGAAGGATAAAGCGATAAATTTAAAAGTTAAATTTTGCTTTTCTGGCATTGAATACTGGCTGATCAATCCGAAAAATAGAAATGGGTAAGAAAAACTGTCCTACCAATGAAGGGTGCTATTTAGTTAAGTTAGTTGGTTAATTAATAAAGAATCCCTTCCTCTTTTCAAAGCCTGGAAGGGCTTATGGCTGTTAGTGATACTAAAATATTTGAGGGGATTTATAAAGGGGTGATTTTTAAGAGCTATAGAAAAATTTTTCAAAAAAAAAAACACATAAAATTCAGAAAAATGCATGAAATCTTTATTTGAATCGATAGTACGGTCCATATAATTTAATGTTTGAGTCTAAAGGCGTTAAATCGCACGATCTAGGCGGCCAATTGACCGGTCCCGAACGTGAAATAAAATGTTCACCGAACTCGCCTCTCAATAAGTCCATTGTTACGCGTGCTGTGTGGCATGTGTCACCGTCTTGTTGAAACCACATGTCATGCAAGGGTTTTTCATGAATGGGTTTGTGGATTCAATTTAAGTCTTTGTGTCTTAATCAGCAACAATAGTTGAAATGTTCTTTATAATCATTTTAGCAATGGCGACATGAAAGTGATGGCGATTGCCCCTGGGCAAACTTGGAGAAGATCTTACTAGGTATTCTCTTGCTATATACCATACGAGAATTTCTCTCCATCGGATGACAGCCTGAGGCGCTCAATTGTAGAGACTAAACTAGGAGGAATGTCTGCTCTAATAGGAGCTGCTGGCAATGCTTATAACATGATGTAGGGCAACTGGGATACTAACGAAAGGCATGGATCTGTTTTTAAGACTCTTATGAAATATGACTTGTTGATGATCTTTAGCTTGGAACGTAGGGTAATCATTGGTTAATGGTAAGCAATTCTAAGTAGGTAGTGTGTTGGCTTATTAGACGTGATGCCTCGGTTCACACCCCAGGTCAGACATCTCCAACAAAACGAAAAATGAAAAAAATATTTCTTCAGTGACTTGCTCTCAGCAGATTTCTGGCCAAAACCTCTGAGAGTAAATAAAATTGCCATGAAAAGTTTCTTAATAAATCTCTTGTTCGGAGTCGATTTTAAACTGTAGGTCCCGACACAGACGTCTAACATTAGCACACACAACATAAGTGGTGTAATAAGCTAGGCCGTAATCCTGACTGAAGTGTTGTAATGACCAATTATGTATGTATGTATGTGTTATCTTTCACTGAACTCTTTAAAATAGAGATGGAATCTAGGTTGGATATTGATTTGAGTTATTACAGTGAATGCAACACTAATCGTGAATTGTGGTGTAGGCTATTATGGTTCTAAATAAATGAATTTTGCTTATTGCTGCCTAACTGATCAGCGGCCAGCCATTAAGGAAGTGCCAATCAATTGTTTACTTTTAAAATTTTAAAATGACCTCTCTTTCATGTCAGGTTTGCTTAATGTAAACCAACTGTTGTAGTGAAGTAAAGAATTTACATTAAGAACAGACAAGACATATTTTATAATGACTGGTCCTTGAGAAGCGATACGATTCAATCCTATAAAAGTTCATATAAAAATGTTCGTTTTCGTTTTCTGTTTTAATTTCATTTTCCTTGATTTTATTTGCTGCTACAATTATTATCTTGTTTTTTATTAATCATGCTCATCAGATTTAAAACGTTCTTGTTCTTCTTTTCTCGTTTTGTTTCTTCTTGTTTATAGTGCTTCAAAAGCATTTTTCTTTATTTCCTTTCGTTTCTTTGTAGATTCTTTTTTTGTTTTTTGAATTTTTGTTGAATTGCCTGGCATTACATTAATCTTGTTTCTTTGCCATACAATTGGGGGCTCTATTCACTTATGTCAGTGTTTCCCTACGATTTATATGCAGTATTTGCATTTGGAGGGGGTTTCTTGAACTGATCCAATTCACTACAATGTATTTGCCTTATTTATACATATGTACGGGAGAAATGAAAGGGAGAGATGAAGACAGAGACCGGGGAGGGGGAAGGGACTATGGTAGTGCAGAAAGATGGATAGAAGAATAATAGTGTGCAGGAAATAATGAATTTTTGTATGTAAAATGCACATACAAGAAACAGGCAATACTTGTACTTACAAAACAATTTTTAAAGAAATTATTGCTATACGTATAGGGTGACCCTTAAAATGTATTTTATTTACAGGTATTCCCCGACTTACGACTTAGGTTCCTGGTCATCGGTCGTAAGTCGAATTTCATATAAAAAAAATTAAGAAAAAAATTACATACTGTACTACTAATTTTGAGGGTCAGGAGAAATAAAACTACCCAAAATTTATATTTATCGCCCATGTTCTGAAAAACGCATATCGCTTAATTTTCGCGTTTTCGATTTGTAAACGCCAAATAGGTGTTCTGACAAACGAAATCGCTAGAAATTTGGCGTTTTCAAATCGCTAGTGTATACTGAAGCGATCTGGTCTTTTTTATTTAAACTGTACCTTAAATTAACAATAAAATTATACACAATTTATATTTAATATGTTTTCTTTTTATTTGAATGAAAACTTTTAGCATTTTTTGACGATTTAAATTAAAAATATTGAATAGAAAAATTTTGCTTGGCGATTTATCAGATTGATCTTCGAAAAAAATTTAATGTTAATTTTACAACTAATTATTTGGTTATTTCTTTTTAAACATTTGATATTAATATTTCCAATTTATTAAATTCACATATCTATATTAAATCGTGAAAATAAACCCTTAATAAAAGTTAAAAAATAATTTAAAACCTGCATAAAGTACTTTTATGAGAGCAAAAAAATCATACAAGATTTTATTTTAAACTGGCTACTCGTGTTAAAAATTACCAATTATTCGTGAGTGCTTATAAGCAACATCTCTAACTGAAAAGAAGCATTTGCCACAATTTTTCTGACAACTCACAAATAAAATACTAGAGCTACAAAACTATCGATAGTCCGGTATAAAACTATCGATACTATCGATAGTATCGAATTTTTAGAAGAGTGCTCAATTTCCCACTTTTAATTAAAAATTATACAGGCGTACGTATATATGTATGTATATGTATATAAATAGATGTTTGTTTTCTTAAAAAAATTATCATTTAAAAAAATGTACTGAGGGGGTACTAATGTTTTGCTCGGTACTGTATATAGTGGTGGAAAAAATAATAGAAACACAAAAAAAATGTATAGATATCCTACTTTTTCCATAACGAAATTTTCTGTTTTGAGTGTATATAACGGTTCATTTTACAGCTATTCTATAAGTTTAAATTATTTTCTAATAGTTGAAGTCCTTTCTATTTTTTTCAACCTTAACTTTAGAAATGAATCAAATTTCTGATGTCACGTTTTATACGTCGATATTATTTTTTTTGCGTTGTAGCCGTCGCAAAACTGAAAATTGCCGCTTAAATTTCGATACTATCGCTATCGAAAAAAAAACCATCGATAGTCCATTAAAAATAAAACTATCGATACTATCGATAGTACTATCGATGGTTTTGCAGCTCTATTAAATACGTAAATTGTATATAAATTACGCATGATCTGGATTGTCCAATGGATTGGGAAAGTGCCTTAGTGTTTTTTAATTCACATTTCTTTTGCTTTTTGGTTTTTAAAGCTAATATAGCAAGCAAATGTTTATGTTTATGTTTTGTTATGATAAAATATACGTTTTCATTGTTCGAATGCAACTTCGAAAAATGCAAAACGCCAGCAAGTCGCTTCGTTTTCAGAACATGCTGAAATGCGTTTTTCAAATCGTAAGCGATTTGAAAACGCTGCGTTTTCCAGAACATGGGCGTATATTTACTTATATACATAAAATTTATATTTTAGGTTTTCCCCGCAACTACATATTTGTCATCTTTAAGTATTTTCTATGAAAAAAATTGGAAAAAAAAATGGTCGTAAGTGCGAATAGTCGTAAGTCGAACGGTCGTAAGTCGGGGACTACCTGTAATTCAAAAAAATTTCTTCGTTCTTTATTCTTTCTTTATGGGGAACCCTATTTATTAGGCGTGTTTTTTTTCTTTTCTTTTAATTTATACTGGATGCCATCATTTATTGAAGAGAAAAAACTATTTTATACCACATTACTACTACTACTACAACCGCAGTTGATTTGTATTTATTTGAATTTATTTACGAACCGACTGTCAGTCCATCAACTGTTAAAAATAGTTCAAAACAGTGTGTGTTTATTTCTATTTTTTGCTCAATTATTTTTATTTTAATTTCAATTTGTTTTGCTTTTTAATTTTCCTCCATTAATACTGTGTTACAAAAACAAATTACACTCAAAGAAATTCACCTCAAAAAGAAAAGCGTCATCAAACCTTCAGGTAGATCAACTAATTGTTAATTTTAATTGTTTCTCCCGTTTTCTGTCTTTTGTAATTCTCTGTTTATATGTATATCATTAACCTGTCGCCGTACCCCTGCACAATAGACATACCACTCGCTGCAGTACAAGCAGTGTTCAAGTGTATGATAGAGATTTTCTGTGTTAAGACGCATGGCGACACATTAAAACTTATACCTTCAAACTTCACTCTATACTTGTAGTAAAGAAGAAGAGAACATATGATTTATGCAACTCAGGTAGTGAAAATTAAAAGTATTTTCAATCTAATATATGTATGTGTGAGTATTATTTACCAATACAATAACCAAAAAGGTGAGAATTTTATACGGTATTTGATGTATGGCCGTGCAACTTTACTCGCGAGCATTTAAAAGGAAGACGAACAAATAAAAAGAAAACATTTAAGCAACAGCAAATCAATCGTACTTGACAAGGTTTGACACGCATACTGGCATCTGTACATTTAAATTCTGTAAGAATTTCCAACAACAACAACAACGACCTCGTGAAGCAACAAATTTTAGCTGACAGTGCAACAACTCCTTGTATGCAACAAATGCTGCGGCTGTTATTGTGCTGCCAATGTTACAATAAGAAGAGACATGACACACAAGTGCGTCTATCACATTTAAGTGACACACACAAACTAATGGATTTTTAATGGCAGAACAAAACAGAAAAAATGATGCCAGATTGTTATATTCTGGCTTAATATCAGGAGTAACATGGATCAGGGGATTATATCTAATGAGGAACCCATACTGATGCAAATTAAATGTAGAAAACTGATGTGAAGCGACCATAAAATCAGAAGGAGACGCTACTGTTAAAGCTTGGAGTTTATTTTGATAATTTAGGAAATCGTGGTAATCCAAAGAACATATGGAGACGCTTAATACTCCAAGATCTATGGAAGTATGATCTTACATGGAAAAGAACGGCCATACCAAGAGGGGTAATAGAAAAAAGCATACGAAGATGATTTTGTTATTCAAACAGACTACTTCTCAAGATAGTTTAAGCACAGAATCTGTTTAATCTAATCTGGTAACGTTCTTAATTTTATAAGCAATTTTAATAGAGATAATGTTGATGATATTAAGCAAAATCAAAACATTCAGAGAGTTTTTTCCATTCTTCTCTCTCTCTCTCTCTTTCACTGTCTCTCTCGTTGTCATTCTCTCGAATACTGGTGATAAACAAAACAAAATTTTGTATGAAAATTTCAAAACGAGCACAATACTTAAAAACTTGTGCGAGGATTTTCTATAGATGAGCAGACAACAACAACAACTACAACTAAAATATACACCCTCACACAGTTTTCTGTTCTGTTGATGAAGACGAGCAACAGCAACAGCAACAACAACAATTAGATGAATGAGAAGAAAATAAGAAATACGAAAAAAGAAAAGTAGCGCAAGCATCTTAAAATCAAAGATTTTCAAGATGTTTGTTTTCCTTTTTCAGTTTATGTTGCACCTTCATTTAAAACACAACAAAACGGTACATTTTCTATAACACAGAGAGAGTGAGAGTGAGAGCGCGTACATATGTATATTTGTTTTTATTTTGTGGACGTAATTTATGTGGTGTATTTTTGATAAATAACGGTAAAATATGTTTTTTTTTCTTCATAAAAAATGCGAAATAAAAATAATAACAGACGCGTGCAAATAATTGTGGTATTTTTACGACATCATGTCGCGTAGCCAACCATTATTTAAACATAATCCAACATTCTTATGTACGTCTGTCTATACGGTCCATACGTCATTTAATGAGACAATTTTGCTTTTGATTCTGATTTTCATGTGATTTTTTCGTTCTTGTTTTTTTTTTTGGTGTTATAGTGTAATTGTTGTTGTTGTTATTGTCTAGTGATTATAAACACAAGTGACAAGTTGAATTGTACGAGAGAGTGCCCAACAAAAATCTTTTCTTCGCTTTTTCTTGTTTTTTTTTTTTATAATAATAAAATGCATTTAAGTTTAATAAAAATAAATAAAAATAAATGAATGAGTGAATAAAAGGCGTAAATAAAAAAAATAAATTAAATTAAATTGTGTTTTTGATTAATCCAGTGGGAAATTTTCCAAAGAAAAAGAAAAGTTTTTATAAAAAAAAAATAAAAAAAAAATTAATTTAAAAATAAATAAAAAAAATTAAAAAAATAATACTTTTATATACGAAATTAAAAAAAATAAAAAAAAAATTATAAATATTTCTGCCTCATATTTAATTTGTTTCTAAATTAAAAGTTTAAACAAATTTTTCGTAAATTTCTTTGGTTTTTTTTTTTAAATATTTAAGTAAGTAGTATGTGTGTATTTTCATTTTTAGTAATTTTCAATTTTCTTTTGTATTTTTTTTCTCTATTTTTAATATTTTTTATTTTACCTCATTAACGTCAAAATTCATACGATATTTTTATGTGCCATTTTTCTATATTTTTGGATTGTGGAAAAATATTTTCTTTTTGCCTTGTTTTAAAAAGTATTTTTAAAGATTTCCATACTTTATATATAGATTTTGTTTTATTGCGTAGAATTTATATAAAAAAAAATTTACGATTATTATTTGTCGTTATGTGAAATTCAAAGTGGATCTTGAAATACCTACCACTTACAAACAGATTTTGTCTGCCCTTTAGTTATGCTTGACTGGAGGATAATGTCATCAAGAATATAAAGACTGTATATAGATTCAGATTTGTACCATAGCAGCATCTTCAATTCGTTCCATTACTTGCCCTCATTAGTAACTTTATTGTAAAGCTAACGTGTACATCTGTGGTTTCGTCGTACATCTCTTCGACTACTTTAAGGGTTCTATAGTCAGTATAGTTTCTAGGAATGTCATCTTGGAATCTCCTTGAAATATGACTAATTCAACGTAATATCCGCGATAAGATTTAGTGATTTCTCTTTAGTGATTTCCAATAGACTCTCTGGTACCTGATACTGCTCGAATATTTTAAGTATTTTCTTCAAGCGTCTGTTGGCAAATACTGTAAAGACTTTAAGTTAGCCATTTTCTCTTCGACTGCCTTGAGGGTTCTGTTCTATAGTCACTACAGTTTCTGGTTATGTAATCTTTAGATCTCCGTCAAATATGACTAATTCAGCGCCATATCGGCCATAAGATTTTTCAGATTTTGAGTATGATGCTCTATTGGTATTTGACTCGAATATTTAAAATCTTTTCAGACATCGATTGACAAATACTCTAGAGACTTCAACACCATTTTTTTCCATCAAATTTTATCATATTGCGTCTGTTGAATATTTTAAATTTGTTGTGGCTTAGTTCCGTACGGGAAGTCGCCGTAGTCTAGTAGGTAGAGTGTTGGCTTATTAGACTGAAGGCCCGAGTTAGAATCGCAGGTCAGACATCAAAACGAAAATATGAAAATATTTCTTCGGCGACTTCCTCTCAGCAGATTTCTGGCAAAAACTCTGAGAGTAAATAAAATTGCCATTAAAAGCTTCTCAAAATACTGTCGTTCGGAGTCGACTTTAAACTGTAGGTCCCGCCATTCATGTATAAAATTAACGCACACAACATAAGTGGTGTGAGAAGCTAGGTCGTAATCCTGACTGAAGGGTTGTAATGATCAATTATGTATGTAGTTCCATAAGGGATACACTGTTTCGTAATAATATATACATACGTGGCAGCAGATGCAATTTACATCGCTGATGCTTAGCAGTTGTATTGAAAATGTTTAAGCTTTCGTGGCATGAGCTTTCTTTTGGCAACATTAACCTTTAGGCCATATCTTGTTGCTTCACTCACTAATTTTTTGAACTGCATACCAGTGAGAGTATGTGACAGTAAGCAGATGTCATCAGCATAGTCAAAATCTTCATTAATTTGTATCAGTCTGAAGATGAGTCATCTACAAAGGAATTTATACATTTACCGAGCGATCCGCCGACCCAAACAGGCGAACAGACGCTGCATTCACTTCTCACAACTCGCTGAAGTTTGGAAAGTGTTGAAAATTTTGTCCAGAGGCCTCTACACGGAGGTTAGTGAGTTAAATTGGAGTGCAATAGATTAGGAAAAAATCAGGAAAAGTCCTACATAGCCAGGTATCTTCATTGTGAATCATAACTCAACAGTTAAATTAGCACATCTTCCTCACCAAATCTTCTTTTTGAGAATTTCTAGAGAGCATTTAATACTATTGTATTTGAAATATACCTGGAGTATCACAGAATCAATAATATATAGCAAGTTTCTCTATATCACTGGTGAGATTATTGCCTACTGCAACCCTTTAGTTTGGATTACGATCCGGCTTAACACACCATCTACGTAAAGTGCCTTAATTTTATTTATGCGTGGCGGGACCTACAGTTTAATGCCGAATCCTAAGATTTGAGAAACTTTTCATGGCAATATTATTTACCCGCAGAATTTTTTATCAGAATACTGTTGAAGGGTAGTAGCCGAAAGATATTTTTCGCTACTCAGTATCAATTTTGTACAACTTCTTCGGTATGTAATAAATTGCAGAATACTGGGAGGCAATATAGGCTTCGTCCGTGAAGCTATTTATTCAATGGCTACCAGACAATTATTTAAATGAGATCGTAAAAAATAATAAAGAACTCGCTGCAGTCTAGTAGGTAGTGTGTTGGCTTATTCGACGTAAGGCCACGGTTCAAAACCTCAAGCCAGACATTTCGAACTCAACGAAATATGAAAAAATATTTCTTAAGCGACTTTTTTTCAGCAGATTTGTAGCAAGAACTCTGAGAGTAAATAAAAAATTGCCATGAAAAGTTCATCAAAAAGAATCTGTCTTTCGGAATCGACTTTAAACTGTGGGTCTCGCCACTCATGTATAAAATTAACACACTGGTGTGAGAAGCTAGGTTGAAATCATGACTGAAGGATTGTAATATCCAGTATTGAATGGAATATTGGCCCCTCCATTTGCCAATACCTGTCTCCGTCTCTACACAGACTTCTATTATTTGGTTCGAATTTTTTTAATAGCCTAACGGTCGATCACCGTGCTAATGAAACTGTCGACAGTTCATACTTCAAAGTCCTGATAATTTATCAAACAAACGCTGATATTGGAATAGAGTATTGCCCCCCCCCCCCCATTTGCCAATACACGACTTCGTCTCTACAGAGATTTCTCTCATTTGGTTGGAACTTTTTTGATAGCCTAAAGGAGTTTAGTTATCGAGAGAAGAGAATTATCCAAAATTTTGTATCAAATTATATCATATTAGACAAAAGTTTATAAGAATTTCAAAATATAAACCCATTTCTACTTTGGTCTATGCGAGTTAGAGTGGTCAACAACCGTTGAGATCATATTCATGTGATAAGCCAAGAGATCGGGGCCTAGAGCGAACGTTTTCAATTTGGTATTTATTTACTAACTAAGTTTGATCTAAAGCTCAAGAATGAATCATGCTTCAAGTTCCTGATAATTTAATAAACAAACGCTGCTGATACTTTTTATACACACCAATAATTGAAAAAATGATTTTCAAATTATTAAAATTATTTGAAAATTGTTTTCTTTGTAAGTAATTTTTCTCATTTACATATAATACGTGTATGTTTAGATGTGTAATGAAATCGAATAAAATTGCCATGATATTGGCAATAATAGTGCCATAAAATGCTGCAGCCATTAAAAAATTTACACTTGAGGCAAGTTACTCAATTATCTTTAATAATATTTTCTTCATATGTATTCTAGGTGGAAAATTCAATTTCAATTTCAAACTATTATAGGCTACGGGTGATAAAGTGAGAGAGAGAGAGAGAGAGAGAGCGAGAGAGAGAGAGAGAAAGAGTATAATGAACGTTTAAGATGATGACAATAATGGTGATGATGATGCTGATGCTGGTGATGTAAATTATACATGAACTTATACACTCTACATACATATGTATGTACTCGTATACATGTACAGGCAAGGAAAAAATTATATGGTACATCGGTTTTTTCTAAAAATCTCTCCGGTTTTAATACTAATTTATAAGTTTATATATTTTTTATATTTAGTAAAGAGTAACAAAAAATTAAAGTAAACAATTTTCACAGTTTGTTTATTATTAAATATTTATTAAATATTTTTTATAGCTAATTCAAATTCTTTAAGGAAATATTTATATGGTACAAAATAAGAAAAAATTCAAAACTTAAAGCTAATTAAATATATTCAAATAAAATTTAATAATGCGTGTGTTCTCCTCGATTTTTAATTACTTCATTTAACCGAAGTGGCATAGTGTTTATTAATTTTTGTAACTCATCTTGGGGAATTTCGTTCCATTTTTTTTTATCAAAGCTAAAACTCAAAGTTATAACTCATTCAATTTTGTATATTTCGGCTTTTAAAATTCCCCAGAGGTTTTCAACAGGATTTAGAATGCTTTGGTCTTTTTGGCTACATGTATAGGGGCGTTGACTTGCTGAAAAGTAAAATTATTTCCATAATTTTCTTCAGCAAATTCAACGAAAACATTGTCCAGTAATTCCACACAGTTCTCTGCATTCATTTTATGAGAAATAAAACAGATTGGAGAACGTGCTCTATATCCAAAAGCAACCCAAGTCATTAAGATCCTCCCTAAAAATTACATGCTATTCTGGTTCGCGTATCACCTCCTTTTTCCCTCCAATAATATTTGAATCCATCTGTTCCATCAAGGTTGATTTTTTTTCATCACTGAATATAATATTACGCCACCCCTCTTCCCAAAATTTGTATTTTTCAGCGAAAGCCAATCTGGCTGCCTTGTGTCTAGGGGTCAATCGTGGTTTGCGTATCATTTTTTGTTTTTTAACACCTAGATCTTCATTTAAGATTTGATTAATCCGTCTCCTGGTTACGTTTAGTCTCAGCTCCGACTTTATTTGCGTACAACTAAAGTTATTTGTGATAGCTAAGCGCTTTATATATCGTTTATCGCGGTCAGTCAGCATTGGTTTTCTACCAGATCTTTTTTAGTGCCGTATGATTTTGGATCCGCCAAATAATTTTGTACGGTCGTCTTAGACCTCTTAACTCGGTTTGCTATAGACCTTATTGAGTGCCTATTTTCCCTCAACAATTCAATCTGCGTAGGTTCTACTAACGAAAGTTGGGTTCCACGGGGCATTTCTACCTAAAATTCAATAATTTTCACACAAAAAAAAATTATTTAACTGTTTATAGTAATATTCTTTTATATTTACGCTAAATAATATTTTTTGCACTTAAAATTTTGTTTAATTTGTAATTTATTAGATAGGTTAGGTTAGAGGACGTGTACTTGTCAACTGTGACAAGTACACTAGAGCCCCGACTTGCGTCGATCCGATATGCGTCGTTTCGATTTGCGTCGCTTTTTAAAAATTGACAAAACTCAGCTTGCGTTGTTGCAATTTCAACTTGCGTCGATTAAATTTAGCCGAATTTGAAGGAATGGAAGAGGATGACATTAATGAACTTTTACTGTCTCACGATAAGGAGCTTGATAATAAAAATTTATTATCCATTAATATTCAGCATGCTTTAGAAGATGATGTTATGATAATTGATAATACATTAGAGGAAAAAAAAAATAACAATCTCCAATATTTCGAAAGCTATGCAATTAATTTCCCATGCATTGGATATATTTTCTGAAAACGATCCTGACGAAAATCGTAGCAAGGGCGTAGCAGCATCTGCTGACCAAGCCATTAGTTGTTACAAGGAAACATATCAGCAAAAAAATCTCTAAAAATTCAACAAACCTTTTTGTTAACAAACCTGTAAGACCACGTAATCAAATGGAGTGTTGTTAATTTAAATTTATTATCTGAAGAAAGCACTACATAAACTAAACAAAGCACAATTTCTTCTTTAAAATTTATTTTTTTATAAATGAATTTTATTGATTTTTGTTAAGTTTTTTTGTTAATTTATATTTTTGCTATTTCTTTATAATAATTAGAGAAAACTTTAGTGAACTTAATAAAATAATGAAAAATGTTTTCATAATTCTGTTTTATCCGAAATATTAAGTTTTTTTGCTTCATTTTGATGAATTTCAATGCATTTGTATAGAAAAATTTGATTCGATTTGCGTCGTTTCGATTTGCGTCGCAATTCTCCGGTCCGCATTAACGACGCAAGTCGGGGCTCTAGTGTACAGTACCCGGAGGTCGAATTGACCCATTGTTATTATTATTATTAGATAAATCTGTTAAAAATTTTACTTGTACCATATAATTATTTCATATGAACGCAACGATATCAAAACAGAATATAAAAATAACGGTAAATTCATGATGTCGATATCAGAGAAGTTATTATTTTTGGTAAGAGATTTGATGCCGGGTTTAATAAATAGCATTAAGAATTAAGGGTTTTATCATTAGTTAATCAAAAGATGTAAAATAAATGTGTACCATATATTTTCTTCCTTGGCTGTATGTGCATATGTACATAGCTACTCATATGCCTATTGAGACTTCCTTGGCTTAGTGAGAAACTACCACTAACAACAACAACAACAACAGCGACAACAACGACACTCACAAATAAAATTATTTTAATGACGATATTGCATTTACAGCACAGAACACCGAACACAGAACAGAACATTTCTAATAACGTCAGTCAGTCGGTATATTTTTGAAAAGCAATCCAAAAAGAAAAAAAAAAAAAAAAAACATGAAGGAAAATGCGAAGCAGGAAAATGAAAAATATGGCAGCCAATAATATGGGTATTGAAGAGGGTTTAAGGAAGGAAACGCAAATAAATTCAATTAGAATACTTGTAAAACTACGTAACAGGATATATGTATAGCGGTAAATGGCAATACAAAGGCACACACACACACAAGAGTGTGTACAATCAACCAGCCATTTGATAGTAAATGCATTCAGCCTCTACATAGTGTATATGAGTTACCAACTTAAGGAAATATTAAATAAACAATAACATCCTGTCTTTTTTTCTTTTTCTTCTTTTAAACATAGTTGACAGATTTACAAAGAAAATCAAGATTTTTTTTAAACATTTTGTTTAAAATTTAAAATTAAAAAATTGTTTTTTTTTTATTATTTCTCTACATTTTATTTAGGTTTTTTTTTTTTTGACACAATGATGCTGCTTATTTTAACTTTAAATTTGTTTTTCCCGTAATCGTAATACTCTTTTGCTTGCTTGCTACTCTTTTTATTGTTTTTTTACTAAGTATATTAAGAGCACAGCTCTGTATTGCTCTTCTTCTTGTTCTATTGCTCTCTCTTGGTTTTGTTTAAATTGAAATATTTTTTTGGTTTTTGTTTTTGTTTTTCTTTTGATTTGAAATCAACAGCGTATACAACGTAAAATAAATAGTATTTATCAGGCGGTTTTTTACTCCACAAAAATGTCTCAAAGCCTGTTTTTTATTAAATACATACACAAGCACATACATATATACACACACTTTTATGTATGCATATGAACGTATAACAATAACAGAAAACTTATACACACACACACACACACCCCAAAAGAGCCGAAAACTAAAAATTGTTAACGAAAGCCAAAGAAATTTCATTTTCATTTAACTTACTGTCTCTCGCTCTCTTTCTCTCTCTCTCTCTCAAACACGAAATTTACTTGCAAACATTTGTGTGTGTGTGTGTGTGTGTATAAACGAAAGAGTGGTGTAGTATCAACCATTTTTATACGTATACTTGTTTATGTGTAAGTGTATGGGTGAGTGCTAACAATAACATCTTCTATGGTAGAAAGTCTTAAAAATTTAACGTAAAAATTATCAAAAAAAAAAATAAAATTTTACTCTCATTGTCTTGTGTATAGGCATGCGCTGCTGTATGTTGATTGCTTATGGAAGCTGTGTTTATAATACGAAGATGCTTAACCCTTATAAAGGTCATTAGAAATTAGAACACTAGGCAAAGTTTAAAAGCAGGGTTGTATTTTGCTGTAAAAATAATTTTAAACACAGAAAAAGTTAGGTTAGGTTAGCCACTCCAACCTAACTTAACCTTACCTAACTAAACACAGAGTACTTTGTATTAATTTAAAAAATTAAAAACGAAAATTTAAACGAAAATTAATTCGAAAAATGATGATCAGTAAGTGCAGCGTAAGATTATACTGCAATTGCCACAAAGCAAAATAAATACAGTGACTTGAAGACGTTTTAAAGCTGTTTGCCTGTAGTAAAGACGAAATTTGTATGCCACTTAGCAACTGTTTACACGAAAGCTTCACATCTGGGCCAGGGTCAACGAGTCAACGTAATGAACTGGATTGGGAGAGTCATGTTGCAATAATTAAGCCGCTGTAATTTATTAGGTAGTGTGCTGGCTTATGACATGACATGAGTCCTCTATTCAGTTCCCAGGTCAGACATTAGTAAACGAAACGAAATGTGAAAAAATATTTCTTCAGCGCTTCCTCGTCTCTACAACTCCTGATCTCGTTTAAGGCCAAAACGTCTTACATGAGTATCCGAACTACAACAGAGATTTTACCAGAAATCTGCTGAGAGTAAATGAAATTGTCATGAAAAGTTTCTCAAACAATTTGTCGTACGGAATCGACTTTAAACTGTAGGTGTTGCCACGTAAGGTTTTGGCATGATGATATTTAAGGAACATTGCATTTTGTGTACTCATGTAAGATGTATTGGTCTTAATCAAGACCAGGAGCTGTAGAGACGAGATAGAGAACGAAACTCAGTGTTGTGTTATAGGAGAGGGTTAGCTACTGGGCTTCTTCTGATCTTACTGATCTGTTGAGAATGCATATTGGAATACTAAACGGATTCATTAGAACTAGTCGCGGTTTTAGAGACTAGTTAAGAAGAAATCAACAGCCAAACTAGATTCACCATTATGTGTATGGCGGAATTTAGCCAAGAGAATCATACGAGAGCCCCAGTTCAGGCATCTGGAACAAAACGAAGTATAATAAAAAATATTTTTTCGATGTCCTCATACAAAAACTCTGAGTGTAAATAAAATTGTCATGAAAAGAGACTGCCGTTCAGAGTAGACATTAAACTGTAGGCCTTGCCATTCTTGGATAAAATTAACATTCGCAACATGGGTGGTGTGAGTAGCTAGGTTGGAATCCTGACTTGTTAAATAAGTAAGTAAGCAAGTGCTCAAGAGTGTGTAACATATTTAGTTCCGTTAGCTAGAAAGGGTGGCAAATGGCGTCTTATGATGTAGAAAAGCCCGACAATTCTAAGGGGAAATATACTCACAGATGAGAGAAGATGATTTCTGTGACGAGGACATACTCGTACATACATAAATTGGTCATGTCAACCCTTTAGATAGAATTACGACCTAGCCTCTCACACCACTTTTAATTTTATACATGAGTGGCGGGACTTACAGTTTAAAGTCGATTCCAAGCGACAGGTTTTTTGAGAAAATTTTCAAGGCAATTTTTTATTTACTCTCAGAGTTTTGGCCAGAAATCTGCTGAGAGCGGAAGTCGCCGAAGAAATAATTTTTCATTTTTCGTTTTGTTAGAGATGGCTCACAAGTCAACACAATACCTACGAAACTACAGCGACTGCAATGACTATTTATTTATTTATTTATTTATTCATTCAGGCGTAAATACAGTACAACAAGATATCATCTTATTTAATAGTACTGCTAAGGATATAGGCATAACAAAATATAAGAAAATACAAAATAATAACGTTAAAAATAAATTAACATAACAAATTTTATTAATTACACTATGCGACAAAATAGAAAAAATTTTATACACCCGGCTAATAACATAGTCTATGTTATTCAGTTAGTTGAGTAGAACTCAAAAATGCATTTTTTATATTTCTCGAACCCTCCAAACTTTTTTTATTTGACAAAAACGTTTTTTTTTTGACTTTTCGCACAAATTTATGGATTGCTCAAACATTTCTGGCCCGATTTCCATAATTTAAATCTTGTTAGAAAGGGGAGAGATGGACCTTTAAAACGGTATACATATATCTATTATTCGACTTAATATGCTATGAGATTTGATGAGGTAAACTTGGAAAATGCGAATTTTTTTCACATTTTTCCAAGTTTGTCCATTCATAGTAGCGAACTTTAGTAAAAAAGTATAAGATAAGTGATAACATTCTTAAAGTATGTTCTCTTGTGAAGAGATTGAGCCATCATTTGATAAAATTGTATAAAAATTAGCGTAGTTATTAGTGAAATAGTATAATAGTCGTGTTATATTTTTTATATATGCCATCTCATCAAATGAACTTTTAGTTCAAAAATTTTCAAAATTTTTGATGGATCTTGATTGAAATGTGTCAATTTCACGTTTGCACGACTTCCAGAAGTCGGCTAATATTTGTGTTTTTTGCAAATATTATTATTTCCCTTTGCGCAAACATTGGCCAACTTCTGATGGTCGCTCAAACGTGAAATTGACACATTTTGTGATAAACAATCAAGCAGCATACGAATATCAAACGGAGTAAAACATTGCGTTAGCCAAAGACTTCGCAAGATGGCAACCGTTTTACCACAGATAGAATTCACATGGTTGGACCAGTTAAGGCTGTCATTAAAGATACATAACTCCTAGATTCTTAACAATATGTACAGTCCCAATGGTAGTATCATTAATCTGTAATGGTGTAAGTTGTGCGGTATAGTTTACCTTGCCTATTATTAAAGCTTTCGATTTCCTCGGATTGAGGCAAAGACCTATACAAAACCTATAAATTGCAGATCACAATTTATTTTCACTATACAATTTGTAATATCAGATGGCAAGCAACTAATGTACAACTGAACATCATCTGCGTACATTTGTACCTTGCTTCAACTTCAATTTAGTTGGCAGATCATTAGAATAAATCGGATATAAAAGTGGACCAAGAATCGAGCCCTGTGGTACACCTCTAGATATTAAAAAATTGTCCAATTTAGTACCATCATGATACACAAATTGACTTCTATCACGTAGATACGACGAGATTAGCTTGACAGCAGTATTCGAAAAATGGCACATGTGTTCCAACTTTTGGCAGAGAATAGTATGATTAACGGTGTCAAAAGCCTTAGAATGATCAAGTAAAACCAAAAATGATGACATATTGTCATCCGCACTTAATCGCAACTCTTCCGAAACATCAATGAGCGCAGAAATGCAGCTGTGATTAGGTCTGAAACGAGACATATACATAAGTATATCGGGTCATCTGCTTATAAATTAATTTCTCGAAAATTTTCGATAAGTATGACAATATTGCGATTGGTCGGTAAATTTTATCTTGTTTCGGCACTGGTATTATCTGGGCACTTTTCCACATTGCAGGGTAAGTAGAAGATGTAATTATCGTATTCATTAAATGAGTCATGCACGGTAGAACATATGGTAAAATTTGGAATCAATTCCATCACTTCCTATGGAGTTCGACTTAACGGCCAAAATGCTCTCAACAACGTCATACTGTGTCACATTACTAAATTCAAAATTTGGTTGAATCAAGTGGTTAGTGGTGGGGAAGGCATCAGATGCGTTGTAATATTCCAAATCCGCATCAATTCCCGGTATATTCGAAAATTCCAAACTGAGTTGATTTACATCAACCATTTCATTGGATTCAATACCACTGTAAATATACAATATTATATTATATATCCCTCCACTTTCTCCTGGCGCTAATATTCGATCGAAATTTATTAGCAAAGAAACTCGATTTTGCAGCCCTAATTTTCAGATTCGTGTCTCTCCTACATACTTTAAAAATTTCGTAAAATTCAGACGTCCTATATCTCTTCCATCTATGATAAGCATAATTCCTTTGATCAATTGATACCTTAATCTCGTTTGTAAACCATGGCTTTCCATTACGTATGTCCTTAACCCTAATTAGTCATATTTCTCAAATAGATACTGTATATTTTCCTGTAAAAAATTAATCTGTTCATCTACCATAGGCATTAAAAATTGACTACTAATGATGAGAAATTGAAACTATGTTCGTCCAGGCAAACAATGCAATGGAGCTGATACGATTGTTCTTGGGAGAATTATGATGCGTTGCAGTAGTACATTAATGCAACAACAACAAAGAATTGCGAATAGCAGAGGAAATTTGAAATGAAGCGTGAAGTAATAGCATACAACAGTTTCTTCTCCCTATAGGTTGTTAACAATGGATTAGAAGGTTTTAACTTGCAATAAAAAAATGAACTCTTATAGGAAAATCGAATGCATTGCAGTGTACTTGATCTGGGCAAATCATTTTAAATGAATTTCCTTAGTTTAGTTAAGCCTTTTAAAGGTTAATGGTTACAAATACTCATACTCTTTGGCGTAAATATCTATGGTACAGACGTCAAGTCAAGTTCTGTATACTAAACGAGACAGCATCAACATTTTAGGTGTTGTATCTTAGATTTTATGCTCCTTTTTATTGTTATATTTTTTGCTGTTGTTGTTGTTGTTGTTTGATTTTTTGGGGATGCTGCTGCTGCTGCTGCTGCTGATGTCTGAGCAAAACTTTGTGAAAGCCTTTGGAAAAATCAGTTAGTCGTTGTATTGAACGTGTCGTGAGTGCCAGTTGCAATAAAGCGAAACCGAGCATAAATAATAGAAGAAGAAACAAAAAAAAAACAAGAAAATGAATTTATTTTATTAAAAATTTAAAGAAACCAGCAGCAGCAGCAGCAAAAAAAAAAGGAGGCTGCAAAAATAATTTTTACAAGAGAAAAAAATTTAAAAAAAAATAAAAGAAAAGAAAACGAATTTATTTAAAAAAAGAAAAAGTAAAATTAAAACAAGAAAGAAAATGTTTAATTTCTGAAGAAAGAAAAATTTTAAGAAAAAAGTAATTAAATATTGAAGAAAAAGAAAATTTCTTATAGAAAAAGAAAAGAAAAAAAATTTGTTCCCTTTTTGGTGTAGAAAAATTTTTCAAGCTGCCAAAGCTAAAGCTAAAAAGAAAAAATCTCCCATTTTCCTACATTTTCTGCTTTACTTGTATAAGATATACTAAAACTGTGTACGTATGTGTGTGTGTGTGTGTAAGTGCGCGTGTTTAAGCAAATGTTCTATGGAGTCTACAGCAGAATACATACATATATCCTAACGTCCTGTTTTATACATTTACACAAACGGACTATATACATACATACATACAAACACTGGGGTATACATTACAAATATAATCTGTGTATCTATATTTCCGAAATTTATACAAAAAAAAAAAAAGAAAGAAAGAATCTTTCTTTCTCTTGCTCTTGTTGTTATTATTGCTGTTATAGCCGATGTGAGAAGCATTAGTGTTTGTGTTTGTGTTTGCGTATAAACGAAAACGTACGAGTACGTCTAAGTATCTGTCAATCGTGCGCAAGTTTTTCATTTTTGGTTTGTTTTTGTTGTTTTTGTTGTTGTCTTTCTTCGATTCCTTTTGATATCCTAGATTGTAAGTGGATGAGATTTGCGTCGTTGTTTCATTATTCGTGTACCGTTCTTTCTAATATTTACCGTTAAATTGTGTTTATTTTTGTTTTTGTGTGTTTTTCTAGCAACATTTTTACGGCTCAACATCATCTTTCTTTGATGCTTGTAAAGATACTCCATTTCTAAGACTTGAGTTTCAATTTCTCTCTTTTTTTCTCTCTCTCTCTCTCTCTCTCTCTTTACTTTTTAATTATCCTTGCTTTGCTTTTATTGTTGTTTTTATTTAACAATTTCTTTTCTTTATTAATTCTTTTGTTTCTCTTTTTTCTTAAGCTTCTTAAGATAGCGTTTGTTAAGCTGTAAACAGGGCGGTTTGGGGAAGAAGTGTCCCCCTAAATGTAAAGACATTTTTTGTATCCCTAAATTTACTTCAAGTTTCTGAGAATTTTTGGAATTTTTCTTTTTCTTTTTGGGTAGAAAATTTTCCATATGCAAAGAATTTTTAAAGAAATTTTTACAAAATATTAGCGAAATGCAAACGATTTTAATTTACAATCGTTTTGTAAATTCTTTTTTTTAGGAAAATGTTTGAAAAACAATTTTAAAAAAAAGTAGTTCATGTTAGTTTTGTTTCAAGAGGGTTAAAGTATAACCTAGCAGACAGTACATAATAAGCTAACCTCGTAGTAGCACATCTTGTTACTAAGATACTCATAAGGCCTTAAATCGCAAGCAAACTTGTTAGAAGATTCATTCAGTTCCCTTGCATTACCTCTATAAAATCTCTAGCATCCTATCATGTTATGCAGTTGCCCATAAGGCTAACCTATCATAAGATTCTTTCAATTCCATGACATTACTTCTACAATATCTCTTACCTTTAATGCCTTAGGCCAACATAAAGCTCCTGTGACGATGAAAATGAATTATTGGAACACCTTTTTGGAACCTGTTAGGCATTAATGCATCACAGGAAGAAACATCTTATACTAGATGCTAGGCAAGCAACTGGCATTGATAACATAGAGCAGCATCATGAAGCAGCCACGTGATATTAAAGATAGTTTAGATTGGGTTAGGTGGTAAGCCTCCTCGAGGGAAGAGCTTCCACTCAAGGACAGAATTTTGGCCCATTGTGCTACCACAATTAATTCTACACCGGGGGTTAACCATTCCCTAGAGAAAACCATTCCGAGTTTCAAATAAATCTTGCTATTGCAGCAATTTTTATATTAGAGAGCTCGGCCAGCGATGTCAGAAAATCAGAGGTCAGAATCAGCCATCTCTTCACTAGAAGAGCAGGGCACAGACACATAAGGTGAAGGACAGCTCCTGCAGAAGTCATTAGTTGGAATACTGAGTCTTTTGTGATGCCTATCAAAAGGATAATAGCCTGTAAAGATCGCCAAAGTACGATGGATGGCCATACGTTTTGATTCAATTGATTCTCGTATCTATTGACAAACAGTATTTCTCAAAGGACAACCTACAGCCTACAGAGCATATTACTTGGGAATTCTAAGCAATATTTCGTATAAAACTTCTAAAGAGAGACTCTACCAAGTAAACTAAACCGGCAGTGTCATATTACGTCAAAGTCCATAGATCCTGTATACATACATATATACAAAATTGGCCATTACAAAGCTTCAGTTAGGATTACGGCCTGTGTGTCAATTTTCTATACGAGTGGCAGGACCTACAGTTTAAAGTCAATAGATTTTGTGAGAAACTTTTCAGGGTAATTTTTTTATTTACTGGCGGAATTTTTGCCCGAAGACTGCTGAGAGGAAGTTATCGTAGTTCATATTTTGTTTTGTTGGAGATGTCTGATCTGGTACCGTACCATCTGGTACTTGTTAGATTAAGGCGACTAGACTAGATTGTGTATACCATGGAGATGTCACTTTTTTATACAGTTTTCGTTTATTTAATGGCCGATTTTATGCAGCTGTAGTCGCCGTAGTCTAGTAGGTAGTGTGTTGGCTTATTAGAAGTAAAGCCCGGGTTCGTATCCCAGGTCAGCCATCAAAACGAAATATGAAAAAAAAAATATTTCTTCGGCGACTGTCTCTCAGCAGATTTCTGGCAAAAACTCTGAGAGTAAATAAAATTGCCATGAAGAGCTTCTCAAAAAAATCTCTCGTTCGGAGACGACTTTAAACTGTAGGTCCCGCCACTCATTTATAAAATTAACGCACACAACATAAGTGGTGTGAGTGTAATGACCAATGTACGAGTATGTATGTATTTTATGCAGCTTAAGTCCTATTGTGATAGGCTGAAGTCAGGGAGGATATGTTACTACACAATATTATGTCCAATAAAGCCGGGTTCGTGGCATAGTGCGATATGATAATGGTTTACACCTTCCAGAGAAGATTAATCCAGTATTCACTGAAGTACACATACCACGCGACAAAATTAGATGTGTAATCTTTTCGAAACAATTGCTTCTTAAACTATCCGATTAAACTTAGACCATCCGATTCTTCTCGTACTATTTATGCTGAAATAATGGCAATAAGGAGTGCCGCTGTGAGAATCCGGTATTAGAATAATATTTCATTAATAATTATTAATTTTATTAATACTTAACTTCATCGTACTACAGTTAGACAGATTACAGCCAAATGTTTCATTAGATAATATTTTTACTATCGACTGTGGCCATTCTTGGGATCCTTGGTTCTTTAAGACGGCATACGAATCAATTGACTACAGCATCTTATACCGAAAACAAAATACAACTGCCATCAATTGACCAATGCTCTAAAGTCCACTTTCTCAAGAGATAATTGTGGTCTAGTGTTGCCATAACGGAACACAAATCCCCTTTTCTGTTGATCAATTTTAACAGTTTTAATGCTTGTGATTAATTGTTCATGGTAGAGATCAGCATCTATTATTTGACCAAGTTGTAGAAGCTAACAATGAATATATTCATTCCAATTCCATCACGCACATGACATTAACTTCCTTGATGTCTCAACTGGCTTTGCGAGCCTTCACGACCTGTTTAGTGACCGATCTTTTTCGTATATTGGTGTTGCAAATGAAAATTATGTGAATAGATTTTTACATGTGGCATCCAAAGGACAGTTTGGCAATGAATGCCTCATTCTCTACCAATGTCTACGCAATTACATGGTGGTCTCACTTTATTTTTTGCAGTGATTTCATAGACTTTTTTGAAGTCGCCGTAGTCTATTAGGTTGTGTGTCGGCTTATTACACATGAGGCCCTGATTCAAACCCCAGGTAACATATCTTCAACGAAACGAAATATGAAAATATATTTCTTCAGCGACTTCCTCTCAGCATATTTATAGCACAAACTCTAAGAGTAATGAAAATTGCCATAAAAAATTTCTCAAAAATCTGTAGTTTGGAGTTGACTTTAAACTGTAGGTACCGGCACTCTTTGTTAAAATTAATACACACAACATATGTAAGTGGTGCGAGAAGATAGGACGTCATCCTGACTGAAGTGTTGTAATGAAGGGTTGTATTTCACAGACTTTTTTCTTAGGTAGACTAGAATTTGGTCCATCTTTAGCAGTCAAAATTAGTAGCCTGAAGTCTGGAAAATATTTCGCTTCTTATTTCTTAGTTACAGCATCGTCTTCGATTGCTTTACAAACTTTTTCATTAGCCTGCAACGCATTTTTACCTACAGTGTACAATGGAAAATTAAAGTTTGACTGTAGTGTTACAAATGTGTACACATTTGTAACTCCAAATAACTTTCCAAAGAAAAATATGATTTTCGTAATAAAAAAGAGAAAAAAATTCTAAAATTCCATTCAAAATTTCCTAAAATTTCTTATAATTTGATCAACATGGCGTATGATTGTTATTGAAAAGAATAAAATTTTCTCAAACATTTTTTGAACACTCTGGCGTATGATAATTAATTTTTCTTAAACTTTTTACACAATTATTATTACACATACTCCCATACATATGTACATACATGTGAAAAAAGAAAAAAAAAAGTTATCACTTCTCATTATTCTAATACTTTTCAAAATGAAAATGTTGTTGTAGGTTCTTAAATAAGAACGCCATCTTGAAAATAAATAGTTGAATGTGTATGCCTGTGTGTGTGTGTGCGTCTATGGAGAGAAAAAAAGAAGAATGAAGTGAAGTTGTAAAATAAGAAACACAGACAAAAAGCAGAAAAAAAATTACAACACAAAGTGAGAACTTATACTAGAATACTTGAAAAGTGATGTGAGTTAGTATGCGTAAAAATAAAGTTTCAATATAAAAAATAAAAGAAATATAATGAAAAAAAAAATTGCAACACAACAAACAAATGTTAATAATAAATAGTAAACAACAACAATATGCATAAAAGTGTGTTGTAGTGTAAGCTTAGACAAAGAAGAATACTTGTATTAAAGTAAACTTATACGCATACATTTGCGTTCTCATACAAAAAAAAAAAAAAATGTAGTAAAATATTGTAGTTAAAACAAGAAGAAGATGAAGCAGAAACCGTTATAAAAAATCACAACAAAACGTAAATATTTTGTACGAACGTAATTACAAACAACAACACTAACAAACAAACGAAACAAATAAACCAAAAAAGTGAGCGAGTACGAAGAAGAGAGCAGAAAACAAAAACCGAAACATAAAACGAAGTTTGAAAAATTTACCGCACATTTACATACATATGTACGTGCCACCAATCCTCAGAAAAATAATAACATTCTACTACAGGAGCAGGAGTTGTCAAACATGAGCACTCTTTGTAAATATTTACAAAGAGAGAGAGAAAGCAAGAGATAGTGCGACATTGTATTTTAAAGAGTATTTTCTATTAGCATAGCTTGTGCTCAAGATAAATATACTCTTTTAAAAGGTTTTTTTAAAGAGAATGAAATATAATTGTGAAGTAAATTGTTTTCTAAAGAGTGTTTACGCTGATATATTGCGGTTTTAAGATAAACATTCTTTTTTGTAAGAGAAGAAAAAAAGTATATTTGAATTAATGTTTAATTGATTTTTTTTTTTATAAAAGATTGTAAACTAAATACAAACAATTAATTAAATTTAAAATATTTCAATAATAATCCATAGTTTACAAAATTTATTAAAAAAAGGCGTGTAAAGAACGGTTGGGAGTTACTTTTTAAACGAAAAAATAGAAAAAAAAAAAAATAGAAGGAAATTATTTGGATTGGTGAAGAGATGTCTTTTTATTGTTTTCTAATAAAAAAAAATATTTTGTATCCTCTCATAGCAGTTTCATATCTGAGTTTAATACTTTGTTGTGTTTTATTTAACAATAAATAAAATAAAATAAATTAAACAAATAAGATAATTAAAATAAAAGGGATGAAAAAAAGAAAATAAATAAAATAAATAAAATAAATAAAACAAATAAAATAAAAAAAAAAATAAAATAAATAAAATAAATAAAAAAAAAAAAAAATAAAATAAATAAAATAAATAAATAAGATAATTAAAATAAATAAAATAAATACAATAAATAAAATAAATAAAATAAATAAAATAAAATAAATAAATAAAATAAATAAAATAAATAAATTAAATAAAATAAATAAAATAAATAAAATAAATAAAATAAATAAAATAAATAAAATAAATAAAATAAATAAAATAAATAAAATAAATAAAATAAATAAAATAAATAAAATAAATAAAATAAATAAAATAAATAAAATAAATAAAATAAATAAAATAAATAAAATAAATAAAATAAATAAAATAAATAAAATAAATAAAATAAATAAAATAAATAAAATAAATAAAATAAACAAAATAAAGAAAATGAATAAAATAAATAAAATAAACAAAATAAATTAAATAAATAAAATAATAAAAATAAAATAAATGAAATAAAGAAAATAAATAAATAAAATATATAAAATAAAAAAAAAAAATAAATAAAATGAATAAAATAAATAAAATAAATAAAATAAACAAAATAAAGAAAATAATTAAAATAAATAAAACAAAATAAAATAAAATAAAATAGAATAAAGGAAATAAAGAAAATAAATAAATTAAATAAGTGAAATAATTAAAATAAATAAAATAAATACAATAAATAAAATAAACAAAATAATTAAAATAAATAAAATAATAAAAATAAAATAAATGGAATAAAGAAAATATATAAATTAAATAATTAAAATAAATAAAAGAAACAAAATGAAATAAAATAAATTAAATAAATAAAATAATTAAAATAGATAAAATAAATAAACTAAATAAAACAAATAAAATAAATCAAATAAATAAAATAATTAAAATATTTAAAATAAATTAAAAAAAAAAAATAAATAAAATAAATTAATAAAATATAATAAAATAATTTGAATAAAATAAATAAGAAAAATAAAATTAATAAAATTAAATAAAATAAATCGTATAAATAAATAAACTAATTAAAATAAATAAAATAAATGAAATAAAGAAAATAAATAAATTAAATCAAATAAATAAAATATTTAAAATAAATTAAAATAAATAAAACAAATGAATAAAATAATTAAAATAAATAAAATAAAATAAATAAAAATATAAAAGTGAATAATTAATTAAAAAAAAAGAAATGAAAATAATTTATTTAAATAATCCATGAATTATGAAACAAGAGAAATAGTTTTTCTAAAACAAATTATGTTTCAAAAGGAAAAGAGAGATACATAGAAAGAGCATTTTTTACATTCAATTTATGGTTGCATTGAGAGAAGCATCACAATATGGAAAAATTTAAGATAATTCGACTGAGATTTCTAATCAGAGTGTATGAAGAATAATTTGTAACGAACAGTTTTTAGAGGACTCTATTCCTTTATTTACGACTACAAAGTACTAAAGTGAGTTTAAGTCAGGATCAACATCATACTGATTGAGATGTCCTTCCTTGAAACGTTTAAGAAAATCGACTAGAATTGTTTTACAAGGCATATTAACAGAAAATTTCAAAAGAAAGCTTTTCATTAAATGCACGCATTGTCACACCTCAATAAAACAAAGAAAACAGCGACGTAAATATAGTTTAATGGAGTATTTGGATATGCTTTAGCCCAAAGAAAGAATACCGGATGAAACATATGTATGTCCGCCACTTTATATTTAATGCAAAGCAACAGTTAAAGCAATGTCCTGGATTAGAAAAATCCTGTCCAAAAAAAGCATCTGCAGACACTGGTAAAGTAAACGCTCGACCAAAACCCGTACAACTACGAAATGCACCATTTGACGAAAACCTAGCCATTTTCCACTTTGGGTACAAGTACTAGGCCTTAAGCAGACCACAACTTGTGCGAATTTTATTTTGTGACTTACGACTGCACTCTTACAAAATTCTATTTATCCAAGAACTGAAGGTAAACGATCCTAGACAATGAGGTGTATTCGCTAAATGGAGCACTGGAGCTGATAGCGATTGATCCTTATTTACATTGAAAAATCATTATCGGCAATGCGGTCCATTTCTGGATGAATTGAGGCATGAATAAACAAAATTGTCAAGTTTAGGACGATTATCCAATGTATTCCTAAGAAGTAACCGTTTGGACTGAATTTTGGGTGTGCGGATGATGCCGGTCTATATTTCTTTGAGAACAATATTGTCCAGGCCATCACTGTCATCTGCGAGCACTATAAGTCGATGGCTACTAAGTTTCTTGGTCTGAATTGAATGGATTTGGACACCAACGTGCCACTTTGGATATTTTGCACGAGCGTTATAATTTTATTTTTGTTTTTTAATTTTTATTCTATCGAACGACAATTTATTCTCTTTCAATATTCAGTTTTTTTTTTTAATATTTTCTATGCCTTCTCTTATGTGTGTTGTGATACTCAGTGTCTCTTCTCTCTCTCTCTCTCTCTGTCTGTCTTAACAGGCATAGTTTTTGCATTAAAAAAAAATTCAATTTATCTGCTGTCAACAGCAGCATCCCATTTTTATTTTCGTTTTTTTTTGTTGTTTTCCGTTATTTTTCGTTTCGCCAACAAAAGACAACAACAATAATTTTGGCCAAGGCAAAAATAGACGAAAAAAAAATAAATAAAAACGACAATAACAATAACAAAACAATAGTAAAACATCACAAAAACAATTTAATAACAAAAGAGAATATAGAAAACGGAACAAAAACGAAATTGTCAGGCATATTAACGGAAAAAGAAGAAGACCAAACGAAGAAATATAGAGAAAAAGGAAAATAGAAGAAGAAAAAGAAAAACAAAATGAAATGAAATGGAAAAATGTTAAAAGTGAAATTGAACGACGCCCCTTAAAAAAAAAGAAAAGAAAAACCAAGAAAATAAGACACAATTTTTTTGTGTTTTTTTATTAAAAAAATTATACTTTTTTTTGGTGTTAACAGTGTTTAATATTAAAAATTAATTAAATTTACTTTTTAAATAAAAAAAGAAAAAAAATTTTATAAAAAAAGTTAAAAATACTGAAAATTTTAAAGCAGACCATTTTTTAGTGCAAAAAAAAAAAAAAGAATTAAATGGAAAAGGAAAGTGATATATTGATTTACAACAGACTGAATACATAATTTTAAATAAATAAATTAAAAAAAAAATTAAATTTTTTTCTGGGACTTTAGATTTCCCTATGGTTTCCGTTTCAGCCTATGTTTTTAGACAGATCTGTGTAAAGTCAGCTTAAAAACTAAAATAAAACCATGAATTTGTATAAGAAAACAGAGAGAGAGAGAGAGAGGTATAGAGAGAGAACGAGTATAGAATCTTGCCTCTCTTTCTTTTTTACCTGAACCTAGGAAGCCGGTCAATAAGTCCATGAAAATGATTTTTTTGGTAAAAATTTTTTGGACAAATGCGTTTATACTTCTTCAAATCCATAAGATAATGTTGTGTGTGTTAATTTTGTCCATAAGTGGCGGGGCCTGCAGTTTAAAGTCGACTCCGAACGGAAGATTTTTGAGAAACTTTTCGTAGCAATTTTTATTTACTCTCAGAGTTTTTGTCAGAAATCTGCTGACAGGAAGTCGCCTAAGAAATATTTTTTCATATTTCGTTTTGATCAAGAAGTCTGGCCTGGAGTTTGAACCGTGGCCTCAATCTAATAAGCAAACACACTCCCTATTAGACTACGGCGATTTCAATTGTCTCGTCTAAGCTTATTCCCCTCACAAACTTTAGGATGCTGCTCCGCGGAAATAACGGCAATTCTCTGACCAGCATCTAATGTGCAACTAGATATCTCCTTCTGGGACGCATTAATGCCCCACAGGTCCTAAGAATGTGTTCCGATAATTCATTGTCATTGTCACAGAATCTATATACGAGTGGTCGTATAGTCGTCAAAACAACCCCCACTCCGAAAAACTGTACTTTGAGTCCGCAAAGTCCTGTCAAAAGCCCTGTCAACCTCTGGAATGTTTGATGAATGACTAAGATCTCCTTTTATTGTCACAACAATAAAAACAACAAAAGTTTTAACTGCTTCCACTTGGTTTTGAAAAGACTCTTTGACTCTATTCCTATTCGTTGAGCATATCTTTCCAAACGTCCGTCCTCCACTGAAAGGTTCTGGCATCCCCCTTTCACAGCTGTCCTTCTTGCCAAGCTTGGAGGGCAGCCACCCTCCTCCTCGTCTGATTGCTCATTAGTACAGACGGGAATGCCTTACTAAGTCGACCCCATAGAACTCAATAATTCGCCATTATTTCGCGCGTATCTTAAAATATAGGCGCCATGATTTTATTGACTGACAAACCTACCTTAGCTTTCCTTTTAACGCCAATTGAGCTGCAGAAACCCACTGTTTGGCCTCTGATGTGTTATCGTTGATCCACGTTTCATTCACGTTTACGTTTTAATGCAGCAAAATTGTCACACGATTGGCGTTTGTGGTCGATTGTAAGCAAACGCGGCACATATGTTGGGGAAAATTTTCTAGTACTCAGCTGATCATTCAAAATTGAAACCACAGAGCCATGCGAGATGACCATGGTTTTCACAATCTCTGGTACTTTCAGTATACAATCGGACAACACTGAAACGTAAATTTTGTTTTCACTTCAGTATGGAGACATCAACTGGAAATCTGTAACTTTAGGCGGACTTACCATAGGAAACTTTCAAAGTTATCATCGCTAAAGCCCGGAAATTAATTGGAGGAAGATAGTTTAGGGAAAGAGACATCTTGGTGACTACTACATCGATGTTTTAGGTGCTTTGTCGAACATTGACATCGAAAGTTTGAGTCGCTTCATTGTAAGCTCTATGTGGTTCCAGGACTAGGGGATAATTGACATGAACTGTGGTATCACAATGGGCTCCATAGGGCCTAAGTACGTCCATCCGATTCCTCGGAGGGACGCCCACCTATACCTACCTACGTACCTAGTTTAGAGCCGTAGTAAACATCGAATAACGTAGGACGAGACATGGCAATATTATCTGGCAGTCATAATGTCATTCGAGTATTCCCATCCGAGTATTTTATTTCTATAAAGTTGACTTAAAATTAGTCCCATATTGGTAGGGGAAACAGGGTCTCCCTTAGCTAGACCACTAGTCATTTGGGAATACGAGGCAATGAGCAGGCAGGTGGATATGTCAGTAACTTTCTGTACAATGGGAAAAGGAGCTTAAAGGTTTTACTTGGCGAAAGAGAAGATAGAGAGATGAGCTTGAAACAATCTAAACTTTTACTAGGTAGTTCAAGTGGGAAAAAATTTAAATCATGCACTAGCCTATACAGGCTTTTGCCAGGGCGTTATAGACTTAAAGATCAATATCTCGGTACTGTGTTTAGGAGAATAAATCACCAGAACTCATGCTTACAACCTGTATGGCGTTAATGCATCTAAAAAGGATGGACGATTAAAAGTTCTGAAATTTCTCAGAACAACTGTACGAGTATTGGGGTAGGACATTATTGATTAAGGGCAGTAGAGTAGTAACTCTGCACCATAAAATAAGAGAATAAAATCTGGAATAAGAACGAGAGAATGAATTTGATTAAGACCATTGGTTAACGTATGAATTCTTAAATTAACGTTAGTTGTGCACCTTTTACAACAACAACAACAATACATATATTAAATTCATAACATTTATTCGCCACTGCAATAACAAAACAATTTTTAGCCTTCAAATGTATTTTAAATGAACAAAAATTGTTTCAATTTGAGCAGGACAAAAAAAAAAAAAAAAAAACGAAAAATTCAAAGGAAAACTGCACTCATCTAATGGCCTACAAAAGCTGGCATTACATATTAGTTGTTGTTGTAGTTGCTGTTGTTTTTTTTCTGTAACAATATAACATGGCCGAAAAGACAAGTGAAATTATACTCGGTATAGAATAGTAGCAAATAATTCTTTTTATTGTATTAAAAAAAAAGAAAAAAAAAAGAAATAAAAATTTTAAAAATCAATTCTATGCTGCTGCCTTAACTAAATTTCGTTTTTTTTTCTTTCCAAAAATTTAATTTTTTTCCCTCAAAGTTTAAGGTTAAAAACGAAATTGAGGTTAAAGTGAATAAACACATGCTCCGCTGTTAACTACATACATATGTATGTATGTGTGTTAGAATAGAAGTGGTATGAGTATTATTAGGCAAGTTTAAATATGTCATGTAATGGATGGAAATGGAAAAGTAAAAACGGAGCCTGTAAGCAATTTTCTAAACATTTAAAAGTAAGAAAAAAAAAAGAAAACGAAAACAGAAACAAAAACAAAAAATATTTAAGAATGGCTGAACAGCTGACATTTAGTGACAGTTGATGGTGAATGCTTAAAGCCGCCATTATTTTTATCTTCGTGTCATGTACACCTTAAACCAGATTGTGTTTTGTCTCGATCTGTAAGTGTATGTTTACGGACCAATTCCAGGACTAAGAAGTTTCATTGTTAAGTAAAGATCAAGCTTATCTCTTAGACTTGAAGCAGGACTTTATAGTTATACAGTCTTCCTGCAGATTCTTCAATGTCCATAAAGCCTATGTTACTGCTATGCTATCTATGATAATAGCGGTCATTAAAGCCTTAGCAGTTAGCAATATTAAGACGCTCCTATTGTGTCTTAGAATCATTGAAATAAGCATAGAGCTTGCGTAATAAAATATCTGAATCCAATTAGATATCTCTAACAATACAAGAGGTTTAGATTTAATCCAACAACAGTAGAGATCATAAAATGAGCAAGAAAAGGCGAACTAATGATTTAAGTCCTACGAGACTATGAAGGGTCTCAGCTACTGCTAGACATTCAATGAAATGCCAGAACGATTCATATCATATGGGTGCCGGTACACTGGAAAAACTGGAGATCGGATATGGCACAACCACTGAACTTTTGGACAAACTTCAAGCTTAGTATTGATTTTGTTTTGTAAGAAATTCCATTGATGCATAGATAGCTTCGGAAACAGGCAATTAAGTGGAGGATATGTGGCAAAGTTTAGACAGAGAGTGTACGAAAAATCTGCGCGAACTCCAAAGTGTGGTTGTTAAAGCTATATTGCATTCTGGGTATTTATGCCAGACTCATACATAGGTCTTGGTCATATGGCCAATTACTTCTGCAGCAGTTCTAGAGACAAAGTGGATGAGGTAACTGTTCTTTAACTATTGTCAGCACTGATCACTAGTCTGCCCACGCTGGACGTTGAGAGCAATAGTATAGCACGTTTGAAATGTGATATTTAGAGCTTTACTTGGTAAGAAGACATTATTAAAGTCACTATTTTGTAGAAAGTTTAAAAATTAGTTAAAATTCGGAATGTTATACGCAACTGTGATGCCTCGATTGATACTTGGCTCTGAAGTCTTGATTGAACGAATACATAGCCCGGATCTTGCTCCTTCAAAATATCAATATCAGCAGAGACCTGCACAAGGATCGTTCAACAGCCAGAGAACGCGTAAAATTAGTTAAAATTTACAACAACAGTGATGATCCCTCTTTTTGAGGAATATAGGGTGCTTATTGACGTCATAATCGACCTACTGCGTAAGGAATTGTCAAGATTATAAAAAATGTGTTTAATGCCTGTGCATCATCACAAATGTATGCACTGTCGAAATTATCGCTCCTGTTAGTGAACGTGTGTCGGATAAACCAAGTCTTGGATGTACTGAGTGGGTGCTGAAATGATGATATTATGTTCAGTGATTAAGGTCGTTTTGCGCTCGCTGGTTGTTGCGTCACGTATGGCCTTCAGAGTACCCAGAATTATTTGAGAAAAATAATTGTATGGTGCACATTATGGTCTGACGGTATCATTGGAGTTTTTTCAAAAATTTCAGTAGATGAAGCATTAACGTCAACTCGGAGTGTTATTGCAATATAAAGCTAAATTTGGCTTTGGCCTAAAATTGAGGATTATGAACACACATACATACATAATTGGTCATTACAACCCTTCAGTCAGGATTACGACCTAGCTTCTCACACCACTTATGTTGTGTGCGTTAATTTTATACATGAGTGGCAGGACCTACAGTTTAAAGTCAACTCCGAACGACAGTTTTTTTGAGCAGCTTTTCAAGGTAATTTTATTTACGCTCAGAGTTTTTGCCAGAAATCTGCTGACAGGAAGTCGCCAAAGAATTATTTTCATAATTTCGTTTTGATGTCTGACCTGGGATTCGAACTCGAAGTTTAACCATACTTAAAGAAAATTTCATTGTGGAATTTCGGTTTTTTAGTTTATTCAATAAACTAAACCGATTTTGAGTTACGCGAATATATGTTGTGCAACCTCCTCCATTTTCGAAATAACGGTATATTTCGAAAACAAGAACTAACCTAAAAAACGGTTAGCACCACTGGATTCAGCATACCCGAATTAGGTTAACCCGCCAGGTTTATTATAATAAACTAAACCGTTTTTGAGTTACGCGAATATATGTTGTGCAACCTCCTCCATTTTCGAAATAACGGTATTTTTCGAAAACAAGAACTAACCTAAAAACGGTTAGCACCACTGGATTCAGCATACCCGAATTAGGTTAACCCGCCAGGAATAACGGTATATTTCGAAAACAAGAGCTAACCTAAAAAACGGTTAGCACCACTGGATTCAGCATACCCGAATTAGGTTAACCGGCCAGGTGCCCCGCTTGTCACTTTCTCCAACTAGCACAGTGTAATCGTTGAGATACCGCCTGAAATGTGCAAAAAAAGTGGTCGAAAACTACTTCAAAAAGAGCAGCAGCTGCAATTAGTCCAGAGGCAGACATTAAAGTGACCTTATATTTCATGGAGTGATCGCCGTAGTCCAGTAGGTAGTGTGTTGGATTATGAGACTTGAGACCAAGGTCAGAAATCAAAACGAAATATGAGAAAATATTTCTTCGGTGACGTGCTCTCAGCAGATTTCTGGCAAAAACTCGGAGAGTAAATAAATTTGCCATGAAAAGTTTAAGCTGTATGTCCCGCCATTCATATATAAAATTAACATATACAACATAAGTGGTGTGAGAAGCTAGGTTGTAATCCTGACTGAAGGCTTGTAATGGCCAATTATGTTATGTGTGTACATATTTCATAGAGAATGGTAAGGTCTAAGCATTATAATGAAATAAAAGCTTCATCGTAACAATAGCTTAATGTGTTTTTTATTTGACTTTACAATCCCGAACATTTTGAAAATATATTCAAGTGTTGCCAACGAATTTAAGTAATTACACTCAAAGAAGTTGACAATAATTTTCAAAAAGTTTTCTTAAAATTAAAAATTCCAATTTTTTTCTGATAAATATTGCTAAGTTTTAAACAAATTTATTTATTTATTTTTATTTTCTTTCTCTTTACAGAGATCTTCAGCATAAAAATTTATTAAAAAAAGAAACAAATTGTGTAAAAATTTTAATTGAAATACAAAGAAAAAAAATTAAAAAAACAAAAATTATTAAAAATGCGGTTTAACGGGTGTGTTTTTAAAAATCATAAAAATTGTTTAAAATTATTAAAAACCTTACCAAAGTGTTGTAATAAATATAAAAGTTAAAAAAATAAATAAAAATAAAAAGAAAACAACCAAAATTTAATTGTTTAAAAACAATTAAAATCCAATGAAACAAAAACAAAAATAAAACATAAACTTTCTCTTTAAATCATTTATAAAAACAAAAAACAAAAAAAATAATTATTTAATTATAAAAAAACAACAACAACAACAACAACATCAATTTAAAATTAAAAATATTTGTAAAGGAAACTTTTTAAAACAGAATGACACACTCTCATCTGATATCTGCAATGGCGGCAACAGCAGCCTATAAAGCAAAACAGCATTTCAGTGTTGCCACCCTATGTTTTGTTACCTTAACTCTGAGTTCAGTGCCGGTACAGGAGGTTAGAGCTCAAAGACCTCTTCTGAATCATACAACTTACAATACGATACCCACTAGCCAGCATCATTATAAACAGTTGCGTAGTGGTCGTACCCACGATTTGATTATACCACCCTCCACTGTAGCCTCTGTGCCCAGGGGCCTATTACAAGGTGGTCTACCCTTATACGATGACGATATGGACAGCACACGTTTGCCAGCACCTTTAGGTAGGCGTGATAATCGACGGCGTATTAATTATCAATCACTGGCAGCCAATATACCGCGTGGCAATAATGGACGTGGTGGTGGCATTAATTCCCTGCGTAAAGAACTCATGAAACCTTCGGTGGGTGGTCCTGGCGGCGGCATAAGTGGCAATAGTCCCGGCTATCCCTCTTATTCGGCTACTTCGGCCATAGGCAAAATAGATGGCATTGGCGGTGTGGGTCCTGCCCGTCCTTATGGTGAGACTTTACAAATGGCGCCGGGCTCTTTGTACTCTACAAATTCACCACCGTTTCCTTATCCTCAACGTAGGTTTTTATTCGAATACAAAGCTGTGTATCTGCTATTTAATTTGAAATTTAATTCCTTTTCTAGAAACTTTTATGCACCATAAAACCAAGCTAAATAGTATTGAAGAGATTCGTAAACTCAATCGTGGCAAGATCAGTCAAATACAAAGCTATGGTGGTCCTCTGCCACCCAATGATGATCCACGCGGTGGCATCGATGATGACATTATAATGGAGGAACATAATGATCCGCTGCAAGTGATTAAAGACGAAATGAGAATATCACAGCCACAGTCGGTAAGTTGAAAAGCTATCGATTCCTGTTATTGAAAATTTAATTGGGCCACCATGAAGGATTCATTTGCGATTTAAATAGGATAATCTGAATAGGAGAATAAATCCTACATGAAGATTTATTCAGAATTTACTAAGGCAAGGGGGCAGAATGCGGATTCTTAGCGCCAGAATCCTTAGCTATCGAATCCATATCAGAGCAAATCTTGGTTTCCAGTTTTGCCTCAATATACAGGCAGTAGGCAATATGAAGGATGTACACAGTCTTAGCTAAGCCATTAAGCTAAGGTACATGTGTATACTCGTTATTAAGAGAGGACCTATGTATGTCCGAAGATTCGGCCTTAAACAATGAATCAAAGGATAGAATATAATACGTAACTAATACGCAACCACACAAGTCTTCGCTTTCAACAACTTTTATTCAAAGGTTGGCAAATAGGACAGCTGGTGAATTGAGTAATTTAGCACTAGTCATAGCTTCCCCATTCACAATTGGATTCTACGCGAATCTTGCATACCCTTAAACGCTGCCAGTCTACCGTAGAGCAAGGTAGTCTCTACCAAGGATCAACAGCTCCATAAGATGACTCATTTTTAAAGTGGGTTGATTAGGCAAACGAATTGGATTCGAATGAAAGATTATTAGGCTTTAGTTCGGTCAGCAGAGTCTCCATTAGCTTCAAAAGGCTATAACTAGTGCAGGGTGAACAGTGGTTTGGATTGTCATTTAAAGAGGATTGGTTATATGCACAGTAGCTATAACATTTCCGTTCTCCACCTAGGTTACCAGGATTGTCTTTTGACGTTGCTGAAAAACAAAGCCTGTCAGTGAAAAGATTTTGGGTTTTTTGTTTTGGAAATAATGGTGATGAACTTTGTTCACTGAGTCTCATTTTTTTCCCAAGAGATTGCCTGATCTTCCTATGACGTTCTTTGTGGATCTTATTCTCTCCTTAAGATCCGAGTTATTGCAAAATTCTCATTACCTTTCCAAACTTTTCAAACACCATTGGTAGACCTGTTCGTTTCACGCCATATTTCGCAAGTTGAGCTTCTCTATTCTTCTCTACTGTTTTTGCTCATTTTTCTAGCAGGTGGTTCCAAATTCCCTTTTCTCGTGTTCTTCGAACTCATAGGAGAAGTTGTCGTTACTATGATGTCGGAAGCCCTTCAATCTTCTTTGAAGTTTGTTTTTGTGCCGGCAGTATCTAGATTCGTAGTCGCCATAGTTTAGTAGGTAATGTGTTGGCTTATTAGACGTGAGGCCAGGGTATTATCCCGAGATCAGACATCTCCAAACGAAATTTGAAGAAATATTTTTTTGGCGGTTTCCTCTCAACAGATTTCTGGCAAAAACTTTGAGAGTTAATTGCCATGAAAAGTTTCTCAAAAATCTGTTGTTCAAAGTCGACGTTAAACTGTAGGTCCAGCTACTCGCTTATAAAATTAACTTAAACAACATAAATGGTGTTAGAAGATAGGTCGTAATTTAGACTCAAGGGTTGTTATGACCTTTTATGTACATATGTTTGTATCTAGATTGAGTTTTGCTATTATTTTTTTAACCGAATCACTTTAATCTCTTGCAATTTAATTTCTCTGTATATATTTTTCTATTGCCAATAGAGTTTAATTAATAACAACGAGTTAACAATTTTTTGTGCAATCGAACTTTCTACTGTGAAATACTGCTGTGTTCATATTCTGGTCTTTTTTGCACAACTGCACTGGCAACATTTCCTCTCTCTTTATTTATACTTTACTAATTTTTGGTCTGGCAACATCCAGATCTGTATGTTGTTTTGTTATTGTTTTAATTTTAATTTTTTGTATTTATTTTCCGAGGCATTTCGATGTCTTTCTGGGACTTATTATAATTTGTTCTTTGTTTGTATCTACTCTACTAATTTCTTTATTGTAATTCTTTATCCTTGTAAATTCGTTGCTATTTTACTTGTTTGTTTTATTTGTCCTTTCTTCATGTTTCCAGTATAAATACAAGTATATTCCTTATTTATTTATTTTGTTTTTGCAACATAATTAAAACTTTTCACATACTTTTAATATTTAATATTTCATACGTATAAGTATTATAGCTGTGGATGCGAACAAACTCTCTTCCGATTTTCGAAATAATATCCATGGAAATTTCATTCGAAATCCAATTCCATTATTGATTTCATTATTAAAATATTATTTTTAATTTCTTTAAGGGCCATTATTATAACTAGCCGTTAAACTTGGGTTATTTTCGTTATTACAACTTACTGATAAAATAAAGTAAACTTTTTTCAAAAATATGGCACTGCCGGAGCAATGTCGATAAACAAACTCAATTAAACAACGCAGTGGCAACGACGTGCTTCGTTTTTAGTTGTATATGCTCATTTTGTTTAAATTTGAAATTGCCATATTGAAAATAATATATACAGGTATGTTCTGAAAATCACAAAATTTCAAATCACTTGTGATTTTGAAATCACAATTGTGATTTAAAGGTGTTCTGAGAATCACAAAACTTTTAACTTTTCGATGTGATTTTACCCTTTTGTTTAGATTTGGTGACAAATCCCTTTTTTGTTTAGATTTGGTGACACTTTTTATGAGTTGAAAATTAGTCAGTGTTTTGGTAAAAATATCAAGGGAAAAATAAACTAAAATTAGCTTTTTTTTACAAAAATTAAAAACATTGTAATGCCTAGAGTTTTGTTATTATCAATAATAGATTTGAAAAGAAAACAATTAAGAAATGAATGAATGAAAGTCAAAAAATTTAAATTTGGCAAACATAAGAAGTTGGCACAGTTAACTACGAAGCTGCCACTGTTCGTAATTGCTTATTGTTGCCATTTGTTATTACTTTATATGTAGATATTTTTAAAATTAGGCAAACAATTGATAGTTTTTTACTAAATTAAATATTACTTAACAAAAATAATTAAGTTTCATTGGCAATAGTCCATTTATTGAAAAAAATCAAATACATTTGTCTTTAGTAGAAATATTTTGCAAAACTGGCAAGCTCAGGTGTATTTTCGAAGTTCTGAAACAGCTGACAACTAAAAAGTAAATTCAAAATCACAAACCAAATAACAAAATTTCTTAAAATGCGAAGTGTCTTTAATTTTATCATAATTTTATACTTTTTTGGTCCAAACTTGTTCATTTTACTATAAAAATTAATAAAAAACATTTTAAGCTATTCATTTAATTCTTTTATTGTGAAGTTCAACATAAAATGGTTGAAACAATAAGAAAGTGATTCTAAATCGGCTGCCACTTAGCTCACCGGTTTAAAATCACAAAAATTACAAAAGTTTTGTGTCCAGAACACCTTTCTTGTGATTTCAAATCACTTTCATAAAAAGTGATTTTCAGAACATGCCTGATAATCGGGCATGTTCTGAAAAACGCAAATCGCCTAAAGTTTGCGTTTTCGTTTTGAAAACGTCAAGTGGATGTTCTGGCGAACGCAAAACGCTAAAAAATATTCTATACGATTCGAAATCGCCAAATAGGAGTTCTGGCAAACGCTTAACGCTAAAAATTTGCGATTTCAAATCACAAGAGTATATTGCAGTGAACTGATGAAATATGTCTAAGCAGAACTTTAAAATTAGAATTTTTAAATCTGGGGAGAATGAAAATAAACACACGAGACGATGAGCATTGATCTTTTAAGATTTTTTTCTTCATATGAAAATTTTGACCATATTTTGTCGCTTTTGTTTTGTATTCTGTATTTGTTAAATTTTGTTAGTTATATGAAACAATACTGAATTTTTTAAGTTTTATGTTAAGTTGCCGTCTATCTATTTTAAACTTTTGATAGAAATGCATTTTTTAAGCTTTCGTTTCTTCATCTGTCATGTCCAAATTGATCCAAAGAAGGCATTGTCTTTCTCCAAAAACATTAAGTACATCCCATAACATTTTACACAATGTAGAATGTCCCATACTGATATTTATGTCTTTGGCAATCAAGTCTTGGAAGTAACCGACCGCCAGAAATCTTAAAGCGCTCAGCAAACGTCTCGTGTCTGAAATAGTAATTTTATATATATGTATGTGCAGCAGTTTCTTCAGAAACCATCCTAAATGTAGTTTTATTCATGTCTTTTTAATTTTCAGTTTTGATGTTTTGCTTTTTATTAGTAATCCTAAAAAATATGCTTTACTTTTTTCATAAACGTCTTCGAAAATTCGAAAATCGGAAGTAGGACGCGTGAGTTTCAGAACACCCTGAAATAATTTTGGCGTTTTTAAACTCACTTGCGATTTCAAATCGTGCGATTGCCAGAACATGCTTGAATATGACAAGTTCAAACATAAACTTAACTTTATAAGTTACCGGCAGGATGATCCTTCCTTTAGTTTAATGCTCACTTCTATCTTATTGGATACTCATAATAATGAAAAACAATTTATCTGCCCGTTAAAATCCTCCCTTTAGTTAACGGCAAGTTGTAATAATGGGCCTTAATGTTTGTTTTGTCTTCGCAAATGTACAGTCAGGGACATAACTATTTGTACACCATGTATTTTTCAATCATTTTAAAAGCAATATCTCCAGGTGATAGTAAAAATTTAGTTCGATCGATGCCCAGAAGACTGCAGGCCGTTATTGATGCGAAAGGAGGGCCCATGGAAATTTTATACCAATTCCATTATTGATTTTATTATTAAAATATTATTTTTAAATTTAATTTAAGCCCTCTGTAATAATTTTATCGTATTATTCAATATTGCTTTTCCATATTGTGTTGCCACAAAAAAACAATTTCCACGCATACGTACACATGTACACAGACATTTTCTTTTATTGCCTCTGGTAACATTGGCGTATGCATATTCTTTGGCACGACAAAACCCTATTGTTTGTTTTCTTTTTTCCTTTGCTTTTGGTTTCAATGCTATTCATTGTTATTATAAATTTTTATTGTTATTGTTGTTAGTTTTGTTGTATTTTTAATCCTTTTGTATGTTTTCCCCTACTCCCTAGTTTTATTTTTTTGTTCTTTATTTTACATTTTCAATATTGTTTTTCTCGTTTTTTGTTTTTGTTATTAAAATTCAATTTCAAATCATGATGATGATGATAATGATGATAATGATGATCAACAAACTGAACTGAATAAACAAAACGCCGTTCCTTTTTCTTTCGTTTAAGGGGTAAAGAAAGTAAAGAGAACTGAGAAAAAAAAACAGGAACTAATTACACAAAACTAGTAAACGAATAACAATTCAAAAGAGAGCAAAAGGGCGTGATTATATTCATAAGATATACAGGTAGTCCCCGACTTACGACCGTTCGACTTACGACTATTCGCACTTACGACCATTTTTTTCCAATTTTTTTTCATAGAAAATACTTAAAGTCAAATATGTAGTTGCGGGGAATCCCTTAAATATATGAGAAAAATTAAAAAAAAAAAAGAAAAAAAATTCAATTTACATTTTTCATATTTACATATTTCAGTACAAATAATACATTACATTGGCTAAGTCGGAATTTTTTTAAGTGAATAATTTTATATCCGCCCAAAAATGGCTGGAACTAGTAAATAAAGTTAGAATTATATGAATTTTGGATAGTTTCACTTCTCCTGACCCTCAAAGTTAGTAGTACAGTATGTAATTTTTTTCTTAAATTTTTTTTTTATATGAAATTCGACTTACGACTTAATCGACTTACGACCGATGACAGAGGAACCTATCTCGGTCGTAAGTTGGGGAATACCTGTACAGAGAAACAGGAGGGTACCAAAAAGTCCCATGTTTTCAAGATAAAGCACTAAACGACCATTGCAAAATTCTATCGGGTCCGCCAATTAACGTTTTTTTTCAACTAGTGCTTATTTCGTGAATGATAACACTTAGCTCATGCCTGATTTGACAGATAATTAGTTTTATCCTTCCGCTGAACGAATATGGTTGTGTATACGCTTGAACAACGGTGGGAAATATTGCGACATTACTTTGAAAATCGACTTACAGAAGATGCCGATTTTTGGCAAAAAAATCATCTTTTCAGATGAAGCTCATTTTAATCTTGGCGGGTATGTAAACAAGCAAAATTGTCGCATTTGGGGCACAGAAAACCCGCACGCATACATTGAAAAGCCGACGCACCCAAAACGAGTCACTGTTTGGTGCGGATTTTGGTCCAGAGGCATAATTGGGACATTTTTCTTCGAAAATGAGCAAGGAGTGGCCGTTACAGTCAATGGCGATCGTTATCGGGCCATATTGAACGAATTTTTGTTCACAAAAATTGAAGAGGAGGATATAGGCAACATTTGGTTTCAACAATACGGCGCTACGTGCCACACAGCCGAAGCTACACTCGATGTTTTGTGCCCTGTTTTTGAAGATCGCATTATCAGCCGCAGAGCTGATGTCATTTGGCCACCTCGGAGCTGCGATTTGACATCGTTGGACTATTATTTGTGGGGTGCCGTCAAAGATAAGTGTTACGCCGACAAGCAAGAGAAAATTGACGCTTTAAAGGACAATATTCGTGAAGCCATTGGTGAAATACAGCTGCACACAATCGATAATGTGCTTAAAAATTGGACCGATCGTGTAGGCTACTGCAAGGCCAGCCGAGGCAGCCATTTGAATGAAATTATTTTCCATTATTAACCGGAAGGATTGTACTTTCAAATAAAAAAAGAAATTTGAGAAAATATTCAGTAGTTTTTTTTTTAAACATTTAAAAAAAAAAAAAAGTTATTTGGCGGACCCTTTAGGTTAAGTTAAATTCAATTAGGTTATATTAGGTTAGATTTATTTAATCGATCACAGAACTCTATGAACTCCAATTTAGCATGAAATTGAGAACTTTTGAGATCATGGAATAATAAGTCCCCCAACTATATTGCTTTTCCCTACCATGAGGCACCACAGTATTAAAATTTTAAAAACGAATATTTCCCATAGATTGGGGGATAACTTTGCAATATAAAATGCTACACTATTTATACGTAACGAATTTTATTACAACTGAGTGGCAATGCCGCTAGTCTAGTAGGTAGTACGGTGGCTTATTAAACGTGAGGCCACGGTTCAAATCTCAGGTCAGACATCTCCAACAAAACGAAATATGCAAAAAAAATATATCTACGGCGACTTCATCTCAGCAGATTTCCGGCAAAAACTCTGACAGTAAATGAAATTGCCATGAAAAGTTTCTCAAAAAGATCTGTCGTTCGGAGTCGACTTTAGACTATAGGTCCCGCCACTCGTATATTAAATTAACATACACGACACAAGTGGTGTGAGAAGCTAGGTGGTAATCCTGACTGAAGGGCTGTAATGACCAATTATGTATGTGAGTGGCAATGCTTACTGATCACTTATGTATAGTAACCTTCATTGGGTACTCGCCATTTCTGCGTACCTTAAAGGGAATTTCGTCTACAAATCTTACTTCCTTCAGTACACGGCTACGTGGACTATTGTGGGTGCTGTAGTAGCCTTCACACTGGGACAGTGATGGATCTATAAGAACAAGAAGTATACAACGTGATCCTACATGGTGTTTGCGAGGAGATACTTACAGTTATGATTGGCAAAATCTTTATGCGTAGAACTTTTCGTGTGCCGGACATTCCAATAATTATAGCCGTTCAAATGTTCCGGCAGTATATTGATGCCAAAACAATCAGGTGCCAACACACTTCCAGACGAGTTTGCCTTACACGTATTGGATCAGAACATTGGCCGCCAAGATCATGCGATTTGTGACGTTTAGTGAGTTCTCTTATGTAAAAAGACAAGTCAGCCACAATTCAAGCCGTACTGGCCGAAATGCTGGATAAAGTATGCCAAAATTAGATGGCAGCCAAATAAATGTCACCCCAAATAAATGCTTCCCTTATGTTTGCAATTTTCAAATCCCAAACGATTTAAAAATTCACCCGTTTTCCCAAAATGCGATGCCTAAAATCTCCTTTAAACATCTTTAATGTTGGATGGCATTGTAGGGAATTGTTTCGCCTTTTTTTCTTCTTCCAGTTTCTAGGAAATATTTGTTCCTTCTACAACAGACTGTTGGAATGTGTGACATGGTTGAGCATACATAGTTTATATCGCGTATATTTATAGCCTCTCTGTTCATTTATAAATTGAAAACCAAAATTGCCAGAGGGGCTATAAACACATCCATATGCGTTGACACACATAGTCACACTCGTTTCAAATACTGGCATGATGTTCTCCCTCATTTTATGGAGCATAATGGATGAGAAAATCCATGTATTTGTACAAGTAAAGCCATGAAACCAAACAAATATTCGCAAAATACGCTTTGATACATATTCGACATGCATTCATCTAGAGGTCCAGAGTTATTTTTAGAAAGTGCATGGGAAAAACAAATAAAAAAAAATTAAATTTAAAACGAAAAATTTAATTAAATTAAATTTTACGAATGGTAAGTCAGTCAAAATAAGTTATCCATAGACAGAAAAATTACCGTAGCAAGTTCTAGAATGATAGGGTTGCCATCTGCTTGTATGGAACTGTTATATTGGTTGCTGGGGTGCTTTTTATTTTCCTGTTTAAATTGAACAAATTTCTTTATTTCTTACAGAATCCTTATGTAATAAACACTGAGGCCACACAAAATTCCGCTATTGAGGATCAATTGGGTGTACGCTGTAATTTTGAGACGCGTTGCGCCTGGAATTGGACCGAAAATCAACCGGATGGTTTTCATATAATGACTGGCAGTGAAGTTTCCAAGAAGAATATGACCGGTTTATATCCCGGACCCTTAGCCGATAATCTCGATGATGCCAATGGTCACTTTTTATATGCCCGTCTGACACCCACAACTGTACCGATCAATTTGACGTCACCCGAATTTGTTACCACCATGGAGAAATGTTATCTGGAGGTGTATATGCATCAGAGTGGCATGAGCCATGGCTTGTCGCGTGTGGTGGTAGAGCCTTTACATTCACAGGAGAGCTCTTGGGTGCCAGCCGAAATAGTTGGCGATAATTATCGTCAATGGGAAAAGAAAATTTATCGTTTAGGCCGTATTTCTCGAAACTTTCGTTTGGGTTTCGAGATTGTGCCCAAACTGCTGGAGGGTCAGAAGGCTCATGTGGCCATAGATAACTTGAGAATGATAAATTGTTTTCCGGAGGGTGCCAAAGCGGAGAAGTGTAACACTTCTCAGGTGAAATGCACACTGAATAAGGTACCCGTTTGCATACCTTTGCCTAGGATATGTGATATAACGAGGGACTGTGACAATGACGAAGATGAGCAATTGAATTGCGAAAAGATACCCTTTGGAGCGAGATGTGATTTTGAGAATGACTGGTGCGGTTGGCGTGATTCGGGACGCACTGTTTTATCTTGGTCTCGTCATACCGGCTCTTCGCCCACTTACGACACCGGCCCGGATAGTGATCATACGTCCCAAAATTTGTTGAACTCTACCAGTGGCTATTATATGCTGGTGAATATGAACCAGCATAGCAATAATAGCGAAAAGGGACCGTCAATTGGTTTTGCCAGCAATGCCATCATGATTTCACGTACATTTAATCCGCCACCTACAGTACATGGTGATCCCAATTCGCCGTATCGCAACTCGTGTGTTGTACGCTTCTATATACATCAGTTTGGGAAAAATCCCGGAAGTATTAACCTGTCCGTAGTGGAAATGAAAGAGAAAGAGAATATAACCACCACACTGTGGTGGAGTACGAAGAACCAGGGTGCGGATTGGCTAAGAGCGGAATATATTTTACCCAACATAACCTCCAGGTAAGTACGGGAAATTGTTTCTTTTTGGTACCACAGCTTTTCTAAGTTGCTGTGTGCCCTTGTTTCAGATACTATTTGCAGTTTGAGGCCCGCATGGGTATGCGCATTTATTCGGATGTGGCTGTCGATGATTTCTCTTTGTCGCCCGAGTGTTTTGGCATTAATATACCACCGGAACATTTGAACGGCTATAATTATTGGAATGTCCGGCACACGAAAAGTCCTACGCATAAAGATTTTGCAAATCATAACTGTAAGTATCTCCTCGCAAACACTCCTTTTTTGATCACGTTGTATACCTCTTGTTCTTGTAGATCTGGAACTGGGCACTTGCGATAATCGTGGTATGTTGGGTCCATCACAGTCCCAATGTGAGGCCTTCTACAGTACTCACAATCGTAGTCGTGTCCTGAAGGAAGTAAGAGTTGCAGACGAAATTCCCTTTAAGGGTACTCAGAAATGGCGAGTGCCCCATGAAGGTTTCTATACGTAAGTGATGCCTTTGCATTCAGTACTTTACGAAACCAGGTTTGCGTTTCAACTTATAAAATGTCCCGTTTTCAGTTTCATTGTCAAAGGCGCTAGCGGTGGTTTAGGTTCGGGAGGAGTGGGTTCATCACGAGGCGCTGTGGCGGTGGCTGTATTGGAATTGCATAAAAATGAGGAACTCTACATATTAGTGGGCCAACAGGGTGAAAATGGCTGTATAAAATCGTTGGGTTACAAAGAAGACGGTTGCGGTTCAAATGAAGCGCAATCAGACTTAAAGAAATACAGTTTCACCTCCAAACAGCACATGCTGAAGAACATGAGTTTTGAATTTGGTGCCGGCGGAGGGGGTGGAGCCTCTTATGTCTTTCTGGTAAGTAGTGTGAGTACTTTCTGCTTTCTCAAATGGGGGAAATTTAACTGATCGATCTTTTCTCTGTAGTTAAACTCAGCACGAAATGAACCTGTGCCGCTTATAGTGTCGGCAGGTGGTGGTGGTTTGGGTATAGGCCGTTATTTGGATGAAGATTTTCAGCATGGCCAGAAAGATAATCCCAATCGCAAAGGTTTAACCGGTCAAATACATGGTGAACCTTTGCCGAAGAAAACTGCTGGCCCAGGCGGTGGCTGGCGGGCCCATACTGATCGGGCCCTGGATGCAAGATATGGTGCTGCCTTGTTACTGGGTGGCAGAGGCGGATTTTCTTGTTATGTCGACTTGGAGAATAACGGCTCGAATGTTAAACGTCATGGTCAAGGTGGTTTTGGTGGTGGCGGTGGTGGCTGTGACACTGGAGGTGGTGGTGGCGGCTATGCTGGCGGTGATGTATACCTTAATCAGTCTAATGGCGAAGGCGGCACTTCCTACATAACAACCACACGTACTATTAAGGAGCTGAATGCCATTTATGAAGGTTCTAATCTGGGTGCCGGTTCGGTGATTATAATACCCGCCATTGAGGGTTGCGGTTGTGACTATCGATGCTTGGCTTTAGATGAGTACAGATCTTCGGTTAAATGTATTTGCCCTGAGGGTTGGCGAATACGCAAAGATAATTCATCTTCGTGTGACAGTAAGTTGGGCTATGTTTTCTTACAACGAAATCGGTTCATATCTTCTAACCGAGTCTTCCATTTTAGTGCCTATAACTGAGACCATACCAGTGAAATATTTGATATCCTTCTTTACGGTGCTCATGCTTTTGTTGATCGCTTGCTTGGCTGCTCTTATCGTGATGTTATGTAAGTATTGAAAAAAGAAGGAGGGATTTTTAAATGTGATGAGTAGGAACTGATAACTCGAGGTGAGGCCCCCTTGTGGGTGCAACGTGGTGGTTGTGGTTTGTACTCAAATCGCGGAGAGAGTCAAGCTCAGTGTGGAGTTATCATTATCAAAAAGGAGTTTAGATAGTTTCCGCCCTCTAATCATTGTCAAAATGGATGGCTTCGAATTGGTACTCAGGAACGGTTATGCAGGCTATGGTAGTCCTATCATGAGGCTGCAGCATTGTGCATGGGGGCGTTGGTTGACACATTGTTTCCACCCGTGCTTAGAGCACCGTGGGGCAAGATAACGTGGGCTAATGTGTCACTAATATAACTCTTATGACGTTTTAAATACTTGAGCATGTTGAGATAATTTTTAATGTCTTCCATACATTTCAGATAACCGTTATCAACGCAAGAAAATGGCTAAAGAACGCCATAAGATGCTTATGGAACAGGATATGCAATTGACCCGGTTGCGTCACAATATCGATGACAACAATCTGAACAACTTTAATCCTAATTATGGTTGCGATGACCTCATAAACGGCACCATTAATGTACAAAGTTTACCCCAAGTGGCCAGGGAAAGTTTACGTCTAGTCAAGTAAGTTAAAAAAAAATCCACAAAAATAGAAGCGACGTTACTCTTCATATACTAACTCTCTAATAATAATTACAGAGCCTTGGGTCAGGGTGCCTTTGGTGAGGTTTATCAGGGCCTCTATAGACATCGTGATGGTGATGCCGTTGAAATGCCGGTAGCAGTTAAAACTCTACCAGAAATGTCTACTCGCCAAGCAGAGGAAGATTTCCTAATGGAAGCAGCCATTATGGCTAAATTTAATCATCCTAACATGGTTCATCTGATAGGAGTCTGCTTTGATCGCCATCCCCGTTTTATTGTTTTGGAACTTTTGGCAGGAGGTGATTTAAAGAACTTCCTGCGTGAAGGACGGCATAAGCCAGAACGACCTTCTCCCTTGACCATGAAAGATTTGGTATTTTGCGCTTTAGATGTGGCCAAGGGTTGTCGTTATATGGAGAGCCAACGTTTCATACACCGTGACATTGCGGCACGTAATTGTTTGCTGAGCAGTAAGGGACCTGGAAGAGTGGTGAAAATAGCCGATTTCGGTATGGCACGGGATATTTACAGAAGTGATTATTATCGTAAGGGTGGCAAAGCCATGTTGCCCATCAAATGGATGCCGCCAGAAGCTTTTCTGGATGGCATATTCACTTCCAAGACAGATGTCTGGTCGTTTGGTGTGCTATTGTGGGAGGTAAGTTTTTCAATAGAATTCCTTACGCAGTATTTCCAATTTGTGTGTGTGTTTTGAAGGTTTTCAGTTTGGGCCTGATGCCCTACACCGGTTTACCTAATCCTGAGGTCATGCAATTGGTTACCAATGGCGGACGCTTGGGCACACCACCTGGCTGTCCGCCTGTCATTTACAAAATCATGGCCGATTGCTGGAATCCTACGCCAGAAGATCGTCCCACATTCTCTAGTCTTTTAGAAAGACTAAAGACCGTAACAGAGGCAAGTTTATTTGGCGGAGAAGTCCGTTCACCTGGAAATTTATTTAAAATTGTTTTTGTTTGTGTGTACATTTTTAGGATCCAGCTGTTATGAATGCACCATTACCACATATTTTACGCCCGCCCTCCAATGAACGAGATCAAACAATAATACGGCCGCAAGGTGTCGATGATATATGCCTACAGGTACCCACTACATCGGATTATCTGATTCCCTTGCCAGGCATTACCCATAATCCACAGCATCAAATCATGGCCAATGTGGCTCAAACCGAAACTATGAACACATCTCCCCCCGTGGTACAGATGGCAACGACAGGAACCAATGTTTGTACACCGCCTGGTGTAAACTCACCCTCGGCTCCACAAAGCAACGGTGGAGGTGGACCAGAGGCTGAGTGTGAATACTTGAATAACTGCTCGGCAAATAATGAAGGCTGTTGGGAGACCTCTTTTATATTGCCCAACTCCAAAAGCGATCAGCCGCTATTAAATCAAGCAAACGGTTCCCAGAAAAGCATAAACACCGTCTCAATGGGCAATCCGGGTCCCGGCAATACCAGCGGCTATAGCAGCAGTAGTCAAAGATCGCCTGTCTCCAATGGCTTAAGGACAATACATAACAATAATAACAACAACTGCAACAACAATAATAACAACAGTATTGGCACTAATTGCACGTCAACGCATAATGCCGCCAATGAAGAGACAACGCTCATCAGTTTGGATACGCCACAGCCAACGCCCACAACTATACAACCGCCATTATCGTTCTCATCACAGCTGGATGGCATAACATTAGATCCGGCCGCTTTAACTAAGAGTCTGAACAATACCGTAACAGTTCCAATAACAAATACAACAAATACAACACAAAATACTACAAGTACACCCAATAATAAGCACTCGTCGTATGCCAACATCCAAATGATGTCCAACTCAGTGGGCAATCTAAAGAGCAACAACAGTGATCCCGCCAACGCCACCAACAACATCACCCTAATGATGGGTACCGCCAGCGATAAGCTGAATGGCAGCATTTTGCATAAAAGCACAAACGGACTCAATGTCAACAAAATGAATGGCAACCTAACGAAAGCAGCAGCTGCTGCACCTACAATAGGTGGCGGCAGCAATGGTGGTGGCAATGGTGGTGGAGGTGTTGTTAGTGTTGGGTCTGGCAATAATGGTGGTGGTGGTGGTGGAGGCGCCTCCAACGCTCCACCATTTACTATACAAGGCTATGCCGAACGTTATAAAGATAAACACTCTGAGATCAGTTGTTAAATGAATCCCAAAGAGTAAGAGAAGAGAAAGACAATGAATGATTAAAGCATTGAATGCAATTGCAATGGAATGAATCTCTCTCCCTCCCTCTCTCGGTGAATTTATAATTAATTTTTTTAATAAGAAAGAAAGCGGGACAGAGAGAGAGAGAGAGAGAGAGAGAGAGAGTGTGTATTAGTGTGAAACTGTTTTAATATTTTTGTTTTGAGTATGCATATGTATATAGTATGTGTGTGTTGGTGCAGGAGTCAGCTTGTAAAGCTTGTTTCTCTTACGCTTTCTCACACTCGCTCTAATACATTATAAACGCACACGCATAGGAATTTTTTTATTTTTGAAATATTTTCTCTTTGGGTTTTGGTATACAGGGTGTGTTGGTTGTATTGTTACTAAATGATTAAAAAAAATAAAATAAAAATAAAAAATAAAATAAACGAAAATTAATTTATTATACATACAAAAAGAAAAGAAAAAAAAAATAAATAAAAACAAAAACAAAATGAATAGAATTAAATAAATAAATAAAAAAATTTATATTTGATTATAAATAAACTAAACTACGTATGAATAATATTCATTAAGAAGAAAACAAAAAACGATACGGGATAATAATTTTAGAAAAACCAGTTCCATTTGGCATCCTCGGGACACAATTATGTTTGGTTTACAACGGTGTCCCTAGCATCCCTACTTTTTTCTTTCAAATTTCAGTGTATGCCTGTTTTTCTAACGGGTTATTGAGCAAAATGAAATCGTTGCTATTATTATTTGCAACACTGTCCATATGCACATGAAATATAAGCAAATGAAATGTTTTTTTTTTTTTTTATTAAAAATTGAGATTGGTAAACAACAATTTTTAAAAATTGTTTACCAATTTTAAATTTATTTTTTATATATTTTTTTTTTGTTTGTTTTCGGGCTCTATTTCAGAACGGGTTTTTTATAAATATTATCCCCTTAAAAACAAACACAACAAAAAAATAAAATAAAGATTCTTAAAAATATTAACAAAGAAAATAAAACAAAATATTGTAATAAATGTAGTGAGTGTGTGTGTGTATTTAGTTTAACAAAAAATCATAAAATATACAAACATTTTTAGTATTATTTAATAATAGAATAAAAAAAAATATAAACAAACAAAAACAACAAGTAAACCAAAAAAGAATTAAAAAAAAGAAAAATGAAACAGACTGGGAAGAGGAAAATAATTTTCACATAAAAACAGAGTTTTTTTTAAATTTTCCTTTTTTTATTTATGATGCATTCAAATGCAAAAAGTAGAACTTTCAACAAATGTGGTACCAGAAATAGGCCTCCTTTTAAATCTCACAGCATATGGGAAATCCATATGCAATCATTTGAATCCTAAGAGGTTTGAGACAAACAACAAACACAGAAACAAAGAAACAAATAAAAAATGGACACCAACAAATCTCACACAACCCTCCTAAAGTTGGGCTTAGTGGTAGTGATGTTGTAACAGACAACACACAATCATTCAATTTTTTTTACCAGCTACTAATACCCATACCGCTGCTATTTTTTTTTTTCTAATAAAAAGCCGAAATGAGCAAACTCATCAAGTACGTGTTTTTTGCTTTCCCATTCCTACTGTAAATCCCTATGGTCATTGTAATACAACGTGTCATCAGTACCTATGTTCTTTGGGGCAGTCCACTTCCTCACAAAAGCTCCTTTCAAACAAAAAATGCATTGAGCGTATCATGCTTTGTTAAAGCTAAGGCGTACCAGTAATAACGTCACACTGGGAATGTTTCTGATCTTGTCACTGGTTCATCCAATGTGGTTTCCACTTATCGATGAGATAGATGCCCAGAGAAAAGAAAAAGAATATTCCTAACATCCATATTTGGTAAATCATTGTAAATATCGGGACGTATTACTTCCATTTCAAAGGAATAAAGACCCGCCAATACCAGTAGAGAGTCTGTTGAATATGTACTGCACAATGGAATAGTAGACAGCAGAATAACGCCTTTAAAACTCAAAAAACACACATGGCCATCTCGTGTAGGACTGATGCGCCATATGTCGCACAAGTACGTTAAAGAACGCCAAGTAACGCCCCAAATAATTAGATCGTAACGACAGGCTTTAATACCACGTTGGCTGTTTTATTTCCCAATAGCAGTATGGACTTACCACTGCAATCGAATATTCGGATCTTAGATACGAAAGGGAGCCTTACAGGTTCCATGGACACGCCATGGTTTTAAATTCTCTTTTTGATGGAAGGAATCATCTTTACTTACTAAATTGGCCATTAACAACCCGATTAACGGATTTCGGCCTGCCCTAACACATCCTTCCAGGCTTATAACATCAGTCGATGACAAAATTTCCTCAATTTGGCCCTTCCGATGCAAGCAAGGTTGTCCTCTTAGCAGACTTCCGTAAATTCGCGCATCAAATACCCGTCTCGCCGAAGCAGCCTCCTCCATTCAAACGACATGGACGAACTAGTGCAGCCGCTGGATGTTAATACGCTGCACAACATCCATGTCGTTGAGGAGTTCATACAGCTCACTGTTGGATCGAATGCGCAAATAATCGTCAACTCGCACTGGACCGAAGATCTTACGGAGGACTTTTCTCTCGAATACTCTCAAGGCTGCTTCATCATTGCTTAATAGTGTCCATGTCTTTGAGCCATAAAGAAGCTAAGGCAGGATGAGCGTTTTGTAGAGTATTAGTGCTAGAATCATCTATTTTAAAATTGTTAGAGACGAGATGTATGAAAGCTCCTAGCTTGATTGCATTTTGATTTAATAAAGTTTACTATTCTAGCCATGTGCAGAACGGAGGGATTAAGTGCCAGGAAACGGATAAAGATTCCAATAAATTTCTCTATTAAACAGGCTAACTCTTGTTCTAATATTACTGTCTACTATGATCTTAATTAGTAGTAGGAGATAACATTTAGTCCAGTCTCAAACCCTGATTTTTACAGCAAGCGTTTCACCCAAGTGTTGATGCTGATCTGATTTTTAGGAATTTTTAAAATTGATTTTCCTTTCGCAAACAATTGTAAACAAAAATTTAAAATTATTTAAATTTTACGAGTCATGCCATTCCTGGCGATAATAACTTTAAGTAAAGCATTTGTATTAATTTTTTTATTTTTTTTTTAATAATTTTTATTCAAAAAAATTAATAATAAATATAAAAATTAATAAGATATAAAAGAAAACTTTAACTTTTTATGAATTTATTTAAAAAATATTTTTTATTTTTTTTTATTTAAAAATTTTTTAAATTTTCGTTTCCTTCCCAGTCAGGTTGTAATATAAATAAATTAATTATAATTAAAAAAAGAAGAAGATGAATAAATAATATAATAGAACACATACCATAAATATATTTTAAATAATCATTAATTATTATTTAAAATAAAAATTAAAAAAAAAAAATAATAAAAAGAAAGAAAAACCCAAAAATATTTTTACATTTAAACGAGTGAGAAGGTGACAAAAATTGTTTAATGTTTTTTACCATTAAATAAAAAATAAATAAGAATAAAAATTAAAAAATATTAAATAATAATTAAAAACAAATAAAATTTAAGTTAAAAAAAAAAAAAATAAAAAGAAACTTTTGTTTTTTTTTATAATTTTATTAAGTAAAAACAAGAAAATAAATAATTTTGGCATAGAAAAAAAAAATTAATTCAATAAATAAAAACCAAACACAAAATTTTTAAACTTTAATTTAAGTTTTGTGCTTGTTAAACAAATTAAAATAACAAAAACAAAAAATTAATCAAAAAAAACACAAGAATTTATTTAATGCTTCAATTATGGATGGCAACTGAACTTCAGTTGCATTAGCAGCATGCAAAAAATATTAAAAAAAAATTAAAAAAAAGTTTTGTAATATTTTTTGTATCCTGGCAAGGCAACTACAATTCAGTTGCTATTCATTATAGACTCAAAATATTTTTAATTGTTTTTTAATTACAAACAAAAATTATTTTTGAATTAAAAATATATTTTTTTTTAATTTTTCAAGATAAAAATGAAAATTAATTCTAAAAAAATGTATGTCTGATTTTTTTTTTGTAAATTTTGTAAATGTTTTTTTTTTTTTTTTAATCAAATATTATTATAAACAAATTTAAAATTTTTTTTAATTTTTAAAATTTATTATTAAAATTTTATTATATAAAATTTTATTTTTAATTAAACAAAATTTATATTTGATTTTTGTTTGTAAATTACAAACAAAATTTTTTTTGAATCAAATGTTATTATAAACAAATATACGATTTTTTTTTAATTTTTAAAGTTAAAAAAAGTATTAAAAATTTTATTTTTAATTAAACAAAATTTATGTCTGATTTTTTTTTTGTAAATTACATACAAAAATTATTTTTGAATCAAAAATTATTATAAACAAATATACTTTTTTTTTTTTGTTAATTTTTAAAGTTAACAAAAAAAAAATTATTAAAAAAATTATTGTTAATAAAACAAAATTTATGTCTGATTTTTTTTCTGAATTTTAATTTAAATTATTCTTGAATTAAATATTACTATAATAAACAAAATATTTTTTAATTTTTAAAAATAAAAATAAAAATTAATTTAAAAAAAATTATTTTTAATTAAACAACATTTATCTGATTTTTTTTTTTGTAAATTTCAAAATATTTTTTTTTTTTGAACCAAATATTATTATTAAGAAATATATGTTTTTTTTTAATTTTTAAAAATAAAATAAAAATTATTATTAAACAAATTACATATTTATTAATTAAACTAAATTTATGTCTCCTTTTTTTTTGAAAATTTCAATTTAATTCTTTTTTAATCAAATATTATTATAAACAAATATATAATTATTTTTTTAATTTTTGAAGTTAAAAAAATTATTAAAAAAGTAATTTTAATTAAATAAAATTTATGTCCGAATTTTTTTTTTTTTTGTAAATATTAATTTAAACATTTTAATTTTATATTATAACAATAAAATAATTATATTTTTAATAAATTTAAAACCAAAGATTTTATTTTTAATTTAATTTTTTAATTATCATTTCAATTTTAATTGGAAATATTCAATAATTACTAATTAGCAAAGAAAAAATGAAAATAAATTTATATTTTTTAAAATATTTCCAATTAATATTGCATAAGTTATAAATTAAATTCGTATATGTGTGTATAAAGGTTGTATATTAAATTAAATTTAATTAAATTAAATTTTATGTTAATGTTTATTATACATAAAAAATCAACAAATTCAATTTGAATTAAAGAAGAAATATTTTTATTCATATTTTTCATTTATTTAGCTAAATTTACTTTAAATTTATAACGTAATAATAAAAATATAATAATAATGAATAAAAAAATAAATAAAATAATTTAAATTTTTAATTTCAAATAATTATTTATTTTATTTTTATTTATTATTAAAAACCATTAAAAATAATTATTTTTTGTTTTAATTTCCTTTTGGCGATCAAGTATTTTTAATTATTATTATTTTTTTTTTAATATATTTTTTAAGTTTAATTTTTATTTTTCATTATAATTGGTAATTAGTGAACATCATACATCCGTCTGGTTAGTTAAATAAGATTTAAATAAAATAGAATTTAAAAAACAAAAATTAAAATAATTTTTAAAAATCATACGAATTTTTATTGTAGATAAATACGTTTAATTTTTAATTTTTTTCATTTAATTCATAACAAAATGCATTTAAAGTTTAAATTAAATATTCAGATTGAAAAAAAAAAAAATCGTTAAACTTTTTTATGTTTTTAAATACAAATAATTTTAATTTTTATTTAAAGGAAATAAATGAAGATTTTTAATTATTTTCAAAAAAATATTACTTAATTAAAATAAAGAAAAAGATAATAATTATCTCCCTATCTCTCAAACCTAAGTTTGAATTAATATAGTCAAAGGAAAAAGTTTAAAAAAAGGGGTATGTAGACTTTTTTTCTTTGACTGAATACTTTTTGAAAATTCATGTTGCACTGTTGTCTGAAAAAAAAACCGAGAAACTGATTTGATTTTACAAAATGTTACGATAGCCATCGGAACTACATATGTCATCTACATGTACTTTTAGTTTCTTATATTAATTGCCACGCCCACTCTTCGTCTTTTTGTTGTTCGGTAGCAAATGAAAGCTAAGAACGTGGGCTTTTATTTTCTTATATTAATTGCCACGACCACTCTTCGTCTTTTTGTTGTTCGGTAGCAAATGAAAGCTAAGAACGAGGACATTAATTTTCTTATATTATTTGCCACGCCCACTCTTCATCTTTTTGTTGTTCGATAGCAAATGAAAGCTAAGAACGAGGACTTTAATTTTCTTATATTATTTTCTTCTTGTTTTTTGGTAGCAAATTAAAACTAAGATCGCGGACTTTTATTTTCCGACTGTCTCAGACTGTTTCATCAAGAGTTTATCGACAATCTAACTGCACATTAGTGGTGAACGAACTCCACCCTATATGAAAACTCTGAACGCTCCAATACTTTTTATTGCGTTCCCTAGGCATCCCGTAAATAGCGTGATGAGGGGCTCTAAATTAAGTTAAATACAATTGAAAGGGATCCTTAAAAAAACAAATCATTTTAATAAAAAAATTAAATTTATTTCGTTGTTAGGGCTAAAAACTCTTAACAATTTGAAATCAGAAAGGGGGCTCCTAAAACTAGGCTTCAAATTTACTGTAAAATTGTAGCCTAGAAATTGATTTTAAATTGTTTAATTGTTTTTGGTAATTATTTTAACTTTAAATGTGTTTTGTGGTAGTACAATATACATATATGGCCAATGTATTCATTTAAATAAAATATAATTTTTCATTAATTTTTGTTTCAAAAAACAAAAATTAAAAATAAAAATGAAACAAAAAATAAAAAAAAAAATAATAATTTTTGTAAGTTTAAAAAACGTACTAAAATTGCAGAAAATATTAAAAACAAAAAGCTTTAAATAATATTTTTTTATAAAACCATTATATAAGATGCAATATTTAATATAGAAAAAGGAAAAAAATAAAAACAAAAATTTACAAAAAAAAAAAAGGAATTATTAACAAAAAATAAAAACACACCCCCACAAAAATACATTTAAATATTAAAAAAAAAAAATGTAAAAGAAAAAAAAAAATACAAATTGTTAAAATAAAATACAAGCCAAGAAAGAAAGAAAAAAATCGTGTTAAAACATATAAAAAATAATACATAATTATTTAATAAAATTATTATTAAAAAAAAAAATAAATAAATTAACAAATAATGTTTAATATTTTTAAGTCTAAATAACTTAAAAACAAAACAAAACATTATTATTAAGAATAAATAATTTAATGGAAAATATTTTTAAATATAAAATAAAAATATTTCGCCACTTCCTTACATTTTAAAACAAAATAAATATTTTTTATTTAAGAAAACAAGACAAAAAAACAAAATAATATTTTAAATGAAACAAATAAAAAATATTAAAGAATTATTCTTTAAATCTTGAAAAAAATCTTCAACACAATGTAAATAAATTCATTTATTTATAAAAAATAATAAATAAATAAAGAATATTGAATATAAAAAAAAAAAAAATCTTAAATAAATAATTAATTTAAAGGAAAATATATCTCTGTATCTATCAAACAAAATTCTACATGTATATCATTATTTTAAACGAAATTACAAAAAAAAAAAAAAAATTAAATTTAAATTTAATCTTAGTAAACGAATATCTTCTATACAAAAAAAAAAAGAAATAAAAAAATTATTTCAAATAAAAAAAAAAAAATAAATAAATAAAACATTAAAAATATAAGTATGTACACATTTATTTAAAATGAATAATAATCCCAAATACAAAAATATGTGTGTATTTAATTGTTAAAAAAAAAATAAAATGAAAACAAAAATTAATAAATAAATGATAATAATTTCAAAAACACAAAAACACAAATAATAATAAATATAATTAAACAATATACATATAAAAATAAAATTATTAACATTTTTTGTTTGCCTTTCTTTATTTATTTTTATTTTATTATTTCCAACATAACCTTTTAAATCACCTAACTAACTTCCTAATACGTCTACTAGGGTACTATGTACCTTAAAGACAAAGCATTTCCACCACATTTTTTTACCTTGCTGTGTGTTAATTACAATAAAAACAGTTTTATACCTAAGCAGGGTGATATGTAATAGATTCTAGAACGACATAGGGTTGCCATATGTCGTTTGTGTAGAATCAATGACAAAGTATTCGTCAGAAACTTTGCTAATTGAACTGTTCTCATCTTTCCCATGAGGTGGCGCTATCCTACCGAATAATCCATTCAAAGGGGCTTTTAGATGGGTTATTTAAAAGAGGAATAGAGTCTCTGTAATGTTTGTTGATGGATTTATCCTCTTTAGGGGGTTAAATTATCGAAAATCATTGGTAATTCATTACCATATTAAAAAATCCATTCAATGAGAATTTTGAAGGTTAAGTTATCATAGAGAATTCATTTTCCTTTCAATCTAACAGAAATCATAATAAAAATAATTAAACAATACATATGAAAATAAAATTATAAACATTTTTTGTTTCCTTATCTTTATTTATTTTTGTTTTTTTTTTCGCACATAACCTTCTAAACTACATGCCTAACTTCCTAGTATGTCTACTTAATTTTAATTTAAATTTTTTCTTAACAACGATAGAAAACACCACTCCATAGTACAATTTATTTTACTACATAGTAATGTTTGTATGGCGATTTTCTTGATTTATTTCGATTGACCAAACTCAACAGTAACTTTCGAGTATTACTTTAGATTAGGTTAGGTTAGGCGGCGGACCCCCTTGAAGGAAGAGGTCCCACTTAGGTCCATTGGGGTATCACAATTATTTCAATCCGGTGATCAACCATTCCCTAGAGAATCCCATTCCGAGTTCAAAATAAATCTTGTTATTGCATCGGTCAACGATATCCTCTTCTTTATGACAAAAGCAGGGCACTAACACATGAGGTGAGGAAGTCTCCTCCTCAGACCCACAGCTCCCACCGCAGTCATTAATTGGAATGCCAAATCTTTCTCATTCCTACCAGAGTGGCAATGACCCGTAAGGATCGCGCCATTGTGCAATGCCTGGCCATACGATTTAAGGACAGAAGTGAGTCAGCCTTCTGCTTGTCCACACGAGTCGAACAGAGTCTGGCAATACAGCACGTACCTTCCTATTGCCAAAGAGATTTAGCCTCCTCGTAAAACTAGTGGACAATATCCAAATATCCGAAGCAAAGGGAATACCTATGTCCTGTTATATGTCAGGGATTGCTTGCTCTCTACCGACCCTGGCCAGCTCATCAGCAATGTGACCCGGAACCCATATACGAGTTACTTTTGAATGATCCGAAGTTTGTTCAAGAAACCCTAGGCATTAATGTACAAGGACGGACGTTGAAACTACATTCGTTAGAGACTTCATGGCAGTCTGGCTATCCGAGTAAATCAGAAGATTTTCAGGGAAAATCCCGCCATTCAACAAGCATTCAGCCGCCTTCAAAATTGCCATGACCTCAGCTTGAAGAACACTGCAGAATTATTTCCTTAAAATTCGCATAAAAATGTATGGGAAATTTAATATTTGCACGCGTTTTTTAAGCTTTAGCGTCATCATCAGAATGGATCGCATTGAGTCTGGTGTTGACTACTGTTTACTTACTATACGAATGTGGTTTTATTCTAGGCGAAGAACAATTTTAAAGGAATGGTCTGGTTCAATTTTTTTTTGGTTGACAACTTTAAGTATAAACCCAATGGAAAGTTTAAGTCCAATAATACCTATTACGGTACCACACTCGTCCATTTCCCTTTGTTCTGGAATCAAATGGAACTTCTGAGGATTCCACTTAGATTCCGACAAATAATTTATATCATCCGTACTATAACAATGCTTTCTCCTAGGGCTGAGCATGTACCCAATAAGTAAGGAACATTTCCCTTCTCTTCGTCGTCTATACAGCACCTGCTTGAAGACTAATGCATGAGTCGCATAAGTTCCTGTATTTTAATAATTGGTAATGACTCCAACTACCATGCTGAGTGGAATTTGAGCAGGCTTTGGCTAAATTTAATGAGCTATCTTGCCCGTATTCGAAGCAACCCACATGGTGCAGACGTAATCCATAACTGCATTGTTAAATATCAACTTGCAAATCTTCAAAGAGGTTCCCTAGGAGCTTCTGATACAAACTTCAATGACAATTACCTTAGTGTTATAGAGCAGATCTTCATTTTCTCTTATTTTTTTAAATACGACGCAGGCATTTATTTACGAAAGCCTGTAGTTTTCCAATGAGGTTTTCGTAACGTTCCACGTTTCGCAGCCTTGTAACAGTACGAACTTCATGCGAAAGGAGGTCTCTTCTTATTTTTTCGAATGAATACTTCATCATTTGTTCCTCCATCTGTAGTCATTAGGCTACCATGATAGCGAAATTTTATTTCCAATGTGAACAATGCATTCACTGGTTGGCGATGTAGGCGTGGAATTGCTTTGGCTCCTGATGCACATCAGATTTTTCGGCCCACTCTTTGATCGTTTCCAATGCCAGATAAAGAGTATGGCATCAGCTTAATCTCAATCATAAAGTCATAGACATAGATTTCCTAAGGCGTGCCCTTATTTTTCTGAACCATAATCGAGAACTGATAGTGAAGGTGTCGGCAAAAGCACCCACAACTAATAACACTGTACTACAAAAAAAATCAGTTATGCCAGGATTTTCGTATTTTTTTTTTTTTTTTTTTGCGGGAAGGAGGGAAAATGCTTTATGCATTCATGAAGGTCGTCACAATACATGGTATGTCGGACTCTCCCACTGGGTATACCGACTAAAAACCCGCCTTGTCTCCTCACCGGGGTATCATTCCACCTCGGAACCACGGTTGCATTACTTCGAGGTGGACCCCTTTTGGCACCTGTGCCAGTTCCATCATTGTCAGCCTGCGTCCAGGCTCCGCTCTTCTGTTATTCTACTGCGTCTAGATCATGTTTTTTCTTTCGCAGGACATAGTGCACAAATTGTTTAACTGCGTTCCAGTTTTCTCTGCTGTTTATCATTTTCAGCACGACGTTTGTGGCATTAATAATGCCGATTTCAGCCTCGAGAACCTGACGTCTTTCGACCCAGCGTCTGCAGCCGAAGAAAGTGTGTTCGGCATCGTCTAAGATTTCCTCTTCCTCGTAGATGCAGAATGGCGAGCGACATTTCCCCATGCGATGCAGGTATTCTCTGAAGTATCCATGACCGGTTAGCATCTGGGTTATGTAGTAGTCTACTTCGCCGTTTTTCCTGTTTTTCCACACTTGCAATTCTGGAATCAGTTTGTGTGTCCACCTACCGTACCGTTCATTTTCCCAGCGATGTTGCCATTTTAAGACGACTTCGTGCTGTATCGTTTCTAGGCTCTGCGACTGAGTCGTGCTCTGTCTAGCGTTGAAAATCATCTGGCGCTCAATTGATTGAAGGTCTATGGGAACCATTCCAGCTATTATTAAGGCGGCTTGTGTTGATACCGTGCGATACGAGGATGTAACCCGTAAAGCTGCTGTTCTCTGCGCAGAGGATTTTCGTATAGCAAATCTATTTTAAAAATAAAAATAGATTTTTTTGATTTTCGTATAGCAAATCTATTTTCATTGGAGCCCATATGTTACGTTTTTAACTTTTAAAAACGTTTAAAATATGAGCTCATAGATTGCAAATCAAATACAAATAAATTTGTGTTTAATTTGATATAGAGTTCTCTATTATTCGTACAATTCTGTGTGTCACTGTTCACAACTTTATGTAAACGGCAACAATTGCTCCACTTTGTTATTCCCCTGTTTACACCCTTTGCATAAACAATAACAATCAGTAAGCAATTATATGACAGATGTTTGTAACGTAGATCTTTAAACAACGATTACTCTCTTCAAACGCACCGCGTCTTCACACAAGACTTACTGAACTTTTATTGACTCAGTTGCCTGCTTTGCCTCGTCTTTTATATGGCAACGTAAATAGTCTAATGTATGCTCTTGAAGATGAATGTTCGTGGCTTCGCCTTCTCGAGATCTCTATAAATATAAACATTGTTGTTGTATTTTTGTTTACTTGTTTATCATTCTTTTTATGCTGGTGTTTGTTGGTATACTACGCAGTGTGATAAACAAGTTCATTGTTTTTGTAGCTTTTGTTCATAATTTTAATGTTAAACGATGTAAAAGCAAAACACCAATATCTAGATTTTTCCATTTTCGTAATTATGCAGCATTTTCGTCATGTGTTTTCTAATTTCTTATAATTTTTTAAGACACAGTGGTTGGACTTTAATATAAATTTGCTTTAGGGATCTGCCTTTTTGTAGTCCAATGTTTATTTATCTAAGAATACTTATATTTATTTAAAAAATTATTATTTAAAAAACCATAAAATAGAAAAACCATAAAAAAATAATGGAAATAAAAATTGAAACCTGATACTCCTAAAGTACCTTTTTGAATACAAAAATAATTAAAAATCATAAAAAAAAATTATTATTCAAAATAATAATAATAATAACAATAAATAAATAAAATTTAAACAAGAAAAAACAAAAAGAAATATAAACGAAAAATATAAAAACAAAACAATATTTAGCAACGAAGAAAAATAAATTTAAAACAAAATTGAACAAAAAAAAATGTTTATAAAAAAATAAATACAGCAACAAGAACAACAACAATATTATGTACATACAATACAATATTTTTAATATTATTATTTAATTATTTTGAAAATAAAATAAAAATTGATTTCAAAACAAACAAACAAACAAACAAAAAAAAAAAAATTAAACCATTGCAGCAACGTAAAAGACTAGAAAAAAGGATTATTTTGTAAAACAAAACAAAAAACCAGAAAAAAAATTTAAAAAAAAATTTTTAAATTATTTATTGGATTCGTAAATATTTATTAAAACTTTAAAAGTGAATTTAAAGTAAAAAAATATTTTTTTTTTAATTTTTTTGTTTAAAAAACAAAATTTTTAAAATTTTTTTTTAGTTTTATTTTTATTATAATTATTATGATTATTATACAATATAAGAGTCTATAGAGCACAGGAAAGTAATTGAAAAAATACTAAATTATTGACCTTCTGTATGTAACATATCTGCACCAGTTGAAAAAACTTTTAAAAAAGCTGGCATTACATATGTAGCTTTCTAATGATACTGGGCATCGGAATCAGTGTTGAAAAATTCAGTACTTTTGTATTTTTTTCAGTACTTTTTCATTTCAAAAATATGCTTTCAGTACTTTTTTGTTATTACATAGTATTTTATGTCTTGCGTTTTTCAACTATTAATGCATTAGCAACACGTTCAACCCAATGCTAAAGTAGAATTAGGCTTTAGTCTCCGGTTAACCAAACGTCCACGGAACGTTCGTTCGTTTTTAGAATACGAAATGTAATTTCGGTAAGCATTTTCATTGCTCTTTAAACGAACGTATGTATGTTACATTATGTTCCATCAACGTGACTAAACGTGACTTTTACGTTTTGTTACGTTCCAAAACAGCTGTTTGTGTCCTGTATGTGTGTTAAATATAAATAAATAGCCTAATGGGTATGTGCTGGTTTACTAGACGTGAGCCCACGATGGCAGACATCTCCATTAAAACGAAATATGAAAAAATATTTCTCCGGCGACTTCCTTCTGGCAAAAACTCTGAGAGGAAATAAAATTGCCACGATAAAGTTTTTCAAAAATCTGTAATTCAATACCATTTCAAAATTTCAGTTTTGCAACACTGATCGGAATACAGTATTCCCTCGATTTACGCCGTAGAATGTTCCGGAAAAAGGCGACGTAAATCGAAACGACGTAAATCGAATTTCAAATAACTCATACTATCAGATGCATTTATTTATGCACATTTATGCAAAAAAAAACTAAAATAATTCAATTTTTATTCTGTATAACTAAGTACATACATAAATATAGATGGATTTTTAATTTGTTATAAAAATTTATTTCATATGTTGTTCACAAAAAGTTTAATAAAAAACAAAAAATTATCCATTAGCACTTAAATATTTATTTTTTTTCAAAACTCTATTATTTTTTATTCAAATAGTTACACACAAATATTGAATTTTTTTTAAAGAGGGAATTTCCCTGGTTTTGTTTATAAACAACAGAGGCGACGTAAATCGAATGACGACGCAAATCGAAGTTGAAGGGAACAAAATTTTTGACGACGTTAATCGAAACAACGTAAATCGAGACGACTTAAATCGAGGGAATACTGTACTTTAAACTGCTCACACAAGCTGTTAACATCTTAAAAGCTCTTACACAGTTTACTTGAGTGAAATCCAAATCGATTATCACAGCTTACCAATCTCTAATAGTTATGATAGCCTTAGCATATTGCTACTTACCTCTAGAAATTATTGCTTCCTTAAGATCCATTTATTTTTTACCTGTTGCCTTGTTTTTATTCCAGTAAATCCTTTATTTATTTAAAACTAGCTGTACCCTGTCCAACTAAAACAAATTTGAATCATTTTTATTGATTTTTCCATTTAAAAAAAATTGACATAAACTTTAAAAATGTAGAGGTTTTCGATTATGAATATTTATTGAAGTGCTGTCGGAAATTGGTCATACCAACTTATAAGCCTTCGTCGGCTCATGCGCAATAACTTTGCTAAAGATCATAACATAATTAAATGCACAGTTTACGATTTAATTCATTTTTAGTAATTTTTACTGGCTCCACCTGTCGAAAATTGGTCATACCAACTTAGAAACCTTCCCCTTCCCCTAATCAAATGCACAGTTTACGATTTAATTCATTTATAGTAATTCTCAGTGGCGCCACCTGTCGGAAATTGATCATACTAACTTATAAGCCTTCATCGGCTCATGCGCAACAACTTTGCTAAAGATCATAACATAATCAAATGCACAGTTTACGATTTAATTCATTTTTAGTAATTTTCAGTGGCGCCACCTGTCGGAAATTGGTCATACTAACTTAGAAACCTTCGTCGACTCATGCGCAACAACTTTGCTAAAGATCATGAAATGATGAAATACACAGTTTACGATTTAATTAATTTTTATTAAATTTTAGTGGCGCCACCTGTCGGAAATTGGTCATACCAACCTAGAAACCTTCGCCGGCTCATGCGCAACAACTTTGCTAAAGATCATAACATGATCAAATGCATAGTTTACGATTCTATAAGATACATACAAACATACATTCATTTTTATATATATAGATAGATTAAAAAAAAAAAAAAAAGCACTTTAATTGTTAACACTTTGCTATCAAATTCATTACATTGCTCGTTTACTACAAAGTTAATTTTCAGAATTTTAAAACTTCCCAGTGTATAATACAAAAGCGTTTATACAACGCGCTTTTTATCACATCAATCTGGCCGCATTACATTTTATATACTTCATTTGTTTTCGTTTTGGCAACTTCTAGAACTTACTGTTAATGTGGTATTGTATTATTTTGGTAAACATTCATATTTAATCATACTTTCTATATTTTGCATTGGTTCATATGCCAGTGGCCACTTTAGAGGTGTTTGTAAATCTGATTTTTGTTTTGGTGTTAGTAACCTTTTAACAACAACGAATAGTTTTTTTTTGTGACCTTAGACCTATTTAAGTACTATTCCTTCAGTTCCTTTAAGATACATAAAGGGGTGACAAAGCATTTTCTCCACACTTTTTTTACCTTGCTGTGTGTTAATTACATTAAACAGTTTTATTGCTAAGCAGGCTGATATGTAATAGGTTCTAGAATGACAGGGTTGCCATATGTTGTTTGTGTAGAGTCAATAACAAAGTATTCGAGTGGTTCAACTGGGTGAAGTTGTCAGAAACTTTGCTAATTGAACTGTTCTCATCTTTCCCATGAGGTGGCGCTACTCTATCGAAAAATCCATTCAACGAGGCTTCTGGATACATACATACATACATACATACATAATTGGTCATTACAACCCTTCAGTCAGGATTACGACCTAGCTTCTCACACCACTTATGTTGTGTGCGTTACTTTTATACATGAGTGGCGGGACCTACAGTTTAAAGTCGACTCCGAACGACAGTTTTTTGAGAAGCTTTTCATGGCAATTTTATTTACTCTCAGAGTTTTTGCCAGAAATCTGCCAGAGAGGAAGTCGCCGAAGAAATATTTTCATAATTTCGTTTTGATGTCTGACCTGGGATGGATTATTTAAAGGATTATTTAAAAGGGGAATAGTGTCTCTGTAATGTCTCCAGGGGGTTAAATTACCGAATTCATTCCCCTACCAAAAAATCCATTCAACGAGGTTTTTGAAGGTTAAGTTATCATATGGAATTCATTTACATTGCAATCTAGCCCCTCTGAAGAGCTTCCTGATTATTTGCAGGATATGGATTATTATTTGAAGCCTCCATGATGATTGTTCATGATTTCATTTTCTGAAAGGTGGTTAAGTTAATGAATGACACAGGGAATTCATTCCACTTCCAAATAAACAATCTAATAGGGCTGATGGATGAATTATTTGCAAGAGCAAAGGGATAAAGCCCATAACGAAAATCACACGGACTTTATTCCCCTTACAAATAATGCATTTAATAGCAATTGAACTTCATTCAACTTAATCCCCCTATAGAAGATAAATTCATCGTCGAAATGTGGCTTTCGTTTCACTGTTCTATCGCTATTACCACAGATTTTGCTCAAGCAGGATAAAGGGACTTATTCCCGATAATCTTATATTCTTATGTAGAATCCGTTTTTCTTGCAGGGCACATCCGTTTGTGATCGACTGACCAGTGGAAGGCATACTGTATTATAGACAGAATTCTTTCTTTAGCCTGACTATGCATATAAGGAATTTCTTCCCTGCAGAAGTCTTTCCTGCCACTTTTTATATTAAGAGATTCAAGTCTACTGTCCTTCTTCCCATAACCTATTTTCTTAATTCCAACATAATACACTGCATGAGTAGGAACCATCCCCTAAGTGTTGGTTTTATATAAAAACAAAATTCATCAACGATCGTTGTAGAGACTTTATTCCCTTTCCAAAAAGCTATTTATATGGTTTATTTATAAAGCGAATCCATCCAAAAGGGGTTCTGGATGGATTATTTGGAAGGGGTGTAAAGTTTCCATGTGCTAACAATTTTAAAAATGTTTTCCTTTCGTGAGTATTTTAATTTTGAATGCATGGATTTGTAGTCAAGCACTTTAGCGTCTTTACCACCGTTCTATAACTTTTTTACCCGTATTTCTAAAAAATTTAATATTTTCTAAATACAGTATTCCCCGGATATAAACACCCCTGAGTAGTAGCACTGAATCTTAGGCAATCTTGTTGATTTTTGCTTTAAAATGTATTGAGACTATTTCGATATAGGCATCTAGCTTTTAAACATTTCTTAAAAAAAAATGTCTTTATATGCACCCGCTTTATGACAACTTTCTTTCCGAAATTGATGCTGTTCTATAGATCACTCGTTCGTGTCATTAAACGTTTCCGGATACTTTCAATGAATCCGGATACTTTCAATTTATCTTTCTTTCAATGAATCCGGATACTTTCAATTTATCATTAATGATAAATCATTAAATCCGTATGGGATTTATTGCAAAAAATAATGAAAAAATTGGGTAGTGCAATGCACCACAATCTTAGATAATAGATTCTTGATATAAAACCTAAAATCTCCCAATGTTCTCTTCTTCTCCTAATCTCACGTGGTGCAGATATCGGGCGAGTTACCGACCTGATTCCTTGCCTAGTTAATCCTACAAAATAGGACTCTTAATTATGTGTATAAAATCCGCTGCAGATCTACCTCCTTCAGCTATTTCTTTGCAGTGATTCCGGAGTGACACGGTGGCCCAGAAAATTACAACTTTGCTCACCACAACGAACTCTAGAAGATGATGAAAGCCCTCTCCGACCAGCCGGAATTCTTTCAAATACGAAACCATTGCAATAAAATTCAATCAGCTTGAATGACTATTTGCGGTCAGGTGCGGGATTTCGATATAAGAATTCCCCGTTTAAAGGCCCAATCCAGTAAGCATTTTTAAAAGTACTTACATATGTTTATCAGGGAAGTCGCCGTGGTCTAGTAGGTAGTGTGTTGGCTTATTAGACGTAAGGCTTCGGTTTAAACCCCAGGTCAGGTATCTCCAACTAAACGAAATATGACAAAATAGTTCTTCTACGACTTCCTCTCAGCAGATTTTTGGCAAAAACTTTCAGAGTAAATAAATTTGCCACGAAAAAAGTTCTCAAAAATCAGTCGTTCGGAGTTGACTTTAAACTGTAGGTCCCACCACGCATGTATAAAAATTAACGCACACAACATAAGTGGTGTGAGAAACTAGGTCGTAATCCTGACTAAATGGTTGTAATGATCAATTATGTACGTATGTATGTAAGTACATATGCTTATATCCGGGGAATACTGTACTCTTTTTTAAGTTCAACAGTTAAGGCCTGTTATTAGAAAGTATTTGTCCTGTGCTTATTAGATCCTGGGTAAATAATTTACGACTTTGTTGTTTTGTTTGTTTCAATTTAAAAAATTATTTTATTTTATTATTTGTTTTTGTTTTTATTTTAAAAAAATTAATTTTTAAACGCTCATTGTAATTTAAATCAATAAACCAAACTAGAATTCTGGTAAATCTACCACTAAAAAAAAGAAAAATAAAATTAAAAAAAATAATAAAAAAAATATTCAGAATAAGAAGTAAAAATAAAATAAAAGGAAAACAAAAAAGAAATTTAATAATAAAAATTAATAAAAAAAAAAATACAAATAAAAAAAGAGAAAGAAAAAAAGAATTCTTTATGTATGTATTTATAATTATAAGTTCAAATAATCATCATTAATGTGTCTGTAAAATAAAATTACAAAAACAAAAACACAAAAAAAGAAAATGTAACACAACAACAACAACAACAAGAAACATACATAATAAATAAAGAAAAAAAAAACAAACAAAAACATCATATTAAAGAAATATTTACACGGATTTTTTATTTGAAGAAATTCCAAAAATTTTGTGTTCTTCAGTGACATTATCACGCCGCAATAGGCCGCAATAGGTCAAGTAAATATTTGATAACAGGTAAGCATTTTATACTGCCCCAGTTTTTATATTCTTACGAAAATGAAAAATCTAGATACTGGTGTTTTGATTTTACATCGCTTAACATTAAAATTATAAACAAAATCTACAAAAAAAAAAAAACAATGCAAGTAAACAAACTTGTTTACAAATTATCGTACTGCTTAATATAACAACAAACACCAGCATAAGAAATGATAAACCAGTAAACATATATACAACAACATCGGCATAAAAAATGGTAAACAAGTAAACAAAAATATACCAACAACACTACAATAATAAACGTAAACAACGATGTTTACAATTATAGAGATTTCGAGAAGGCGAAGTCATGAACGTAAATCCAAATGAAAATATGCCAGAGTCTAAGATTTGCTTAGAACGCGATTTAATAAATTCAGGCTTTCACTAATCTGAAGTGATATTTTCGGCATACTTTTGACCACATCTGTTCTGACTTTACGTACGAAAACATTTATCTTGTAAATTGGCCTTAAATGCTACTTCATATGAAAGTTAGTTGATAACTTTGCTAGATCAACGGGAGGATTGAAACCAACTAAAGGTTAACTTATATTTTTTTATATTTATTCCTTAGGCTGGAAAGAAAAATTAGATGACTGCAAAAAGAGGAGAACGTTTCTTTCGTTATGTATTGGTATTCGAGAAAAGAAATAAAATAAGGCTTTTCCGAAATGTGTTGAAATATGATATGGTAACAGTGTTTTGTTTATTTCCATATACTTTCAATACTTAGGTTAGGTTAACGGGTAGCTTGACGTTCACAGGCAAGTTTAGTCGTTAGCCATATGGCTACCATTGCGTTACCCAGTGTGACATAAGCCCACTTGCCATAATCCGTTAGTGTTGGGTTTGAACCATCCCGAGCTTTGGATGAAACCGGTCATTTCCCATAGTGGGCCACCATGACCAGATCTTCAAATGTTCTGTCACCCAAAAACCTATGACATATGTTCTGAAGTGCGGGGCACTCGCATAAAAGGTGTTGCATCGATTCCGTTTCCTCGACATCATGGCAAACCAAGCTTGTCAACAAAATTGCCAATAGCGTAGTGCCCAGTTAGAATTCCAACTCAAGTAGTTCCTTCGTTTTCTGCTATCCACTGCTGGACACAGCAGTTTTAAAATTCGGCAAACAGGTATGTTGGACCACCTACGGTTTGTTGAATTCCATGCTTTTTTTTCAATTTGGAAAAGTATTCTTGTAGAGGCGCATATATCCCCTCTATCGTCACCTTCTCAGACATCTCCAATCCCTTCCGAGCCAGTACGTACGCCTTTTCGCCCGAAAACTGATAACGTCTGTCCTGAAGTACGGCAGTTTCTGTCGTCTGGACACAGCAGTCTAACCAGGTATGTGTGTTGGACCACCGACGGAAAAGTATTCATGTAGAGGCACATATATTCCCTTTATCGCCATCTCCTCAGACATCTCCGATTCTTTCCGTGGTAGTGCGTCCGTCTTTTCGCCCTCCTCTATGCCACAGGGGCCCGGAACCCAGTAGAGGCGGTTGTTGTGCCGACGTATACGGTGTAAAGAGACCATGCAACTCCTGACTCCCTTTAATTTGATGAGATGAGATCCTAGCGCTTTGATTGTTGCTTGACTGTTCACACATACATATGATTAAGTTCGAAGGAGACAGGTCCCCGATTTAATCATTCGTGAAATTTGTTTAATACGCCTGGCCTGATTAGGTAATCTGTATGACCCGTTCAATGCCAGTTCCTGATTTTGTTTTTTTTGTTTTTTTTTGGAATAAAAAGACGAAAAATTCTTCTTTTTTTTTTGTTTGGTTGGTTTGCTTCTTTTCATTTGTTTTGTATTTGTTGTTGTAATTATCATTTTAAATCATATTTTTATTTGTATTTTGTTTTTATTTATTATTTTCTTTATTCTTTATTATTATTAAATAATTTCATAATTATTTCCTACTTAAGTAATTAATTAATTAAATAATAATTTTTATTTTTATTTTTGTTTTTGTTTTTATTTTTGTTTTGGTTTGCGTTTAATTTACGTTAGAATTTCTGGGCTTTATTTTCTTTCTTCAATTGGTTTTATTTTTATTTTAATTTTCAATTTTATTTTTAATTATTCTGCGATTTATATTATTTTATATTTTGTATATAATAAATTTCTAAATTTTTTTTTTTTTAAATTATTTTCAATTTTTCTTTTATTGTTGTCTTCGTTTTCTCTTCATCTGGACATGCTTTTAGAAACTAAATATCGTACAATAAACATCGGTACGTCCTTCTGTCTGTCTATCTGTATGTATGTATAATTTTTATTTTTAGTGTATGTATGTAAGATGGCAACCCCGAACGATCGGGAACAGAAGGAAGATGGGAAGATGAGAGAAGAATAGAGAATAGAGAAGAGTAGAAAACAGAAGTAAAGTTTCAGAAAGGAGTAGTGTTTAGAGTCAGTCGACAAGTGAACAGCAAAAGAATCAGTTGTAAAAGTGGAAGAAAGTTGTGTTAAGAAAAGAAAGATTAAATCAAAAGTTGTAAAAGAAAGATTAAATAAAAGTTGTAAAGGAAATATTAAATAAAAGTTGTAAAAGAAAGATTAAATAAGAGTTGTAAAAGAAAGAATATCTGAATTTTGAACAAATGAAAACTAATTAAACTTATTGTGAATTTTTAAAAAATAAGATACCAAATTAATAATATTTCAAAATATATTTTTAAAAATAAACGTGAACTACATATTCTCTAAATTTATCATTTATTATTAAACATATTTAAATAAAACATAGAATTAAAAAATAAAAAAAAAACAAAACGTGAACTATCTATTTATAAAAAATAAAGAAAATATAATATTTCATTTGTTACACTTGGGGGCTCAACCGGTCCTTTAAACAAAAAAAAAAAAATCCAAATTCAGTTTAAAGTGTTTTACAGTACCGTAAAGTGAAACTCTAGAACAGAAATTGCATGTACATAACATGCAAATAGATGACTCAGAAAATAACTGTTTAACAAATTCAAAAGACAATAAAGTATATAACACCAGAGCAAGGGCAAAAGAAAGGACAAAAAGTGAGAGAACAAAAAGTGAAAGTGACAAATTCGAAACTAAAGCACAAGTGCATAGTGTGGTGAAAAAGGAAAAAGAAGTGTCAAAAGAGCGAAGAGAAACCGAAAGTAGTGGAAGTAAAGATATAATAAAAATAATCAAAACAATTGAGAATACAAATATCAATATTGAAATGGAAAATAGTAAAGGGAAAAACATGGCGAAAAATTTGGAAAGTGAAGATTTAAACTTAAATGATCAATCGGAGCTCAACAGCTTAATTCGTTTACTTACTATTAAAATACAAAAAGACGAAGAATACAGTAATAAAGTTGGTGTCACGGTGGACAATTTTGCCAAAATAGTACCAAATTTTGACGGTGAAAATATTACAGTGGAGCATTGGCTCGAAAATTTTGAACAAAATGCTAAGGCTTATGACTTAAGTGAAAAACAAAAATATGTTCATGCCAGAAATAAAATTGTCGGCACAGCTAAATTATTTCTCGACACGGTTACAGTGAGTGATTTCGAATCGTTAAAAGATTGCTTGTTAAGTGAATTCAAAAAAAGTTACAGTAGTATTGAGCTCCATAGAATGTTGGAGAACAACAAAAAGAAGGAAAGTGAAAGTTTCCATGAGTACACATTAAAAATGAGAAAAATTGCGGCATTGGGCAATATTGAAGAAAAATCGGTAATTCGGTATATAATAGACGGTTTGAAAATAAGAAGGGAGCTAAAATATCAAATGTATACGGCAACAAATTATAAAGAGTTACGCGAAAAATACGAAATATTCGAAATGATGAACTTTGACCGAGATTTTTACAATAAATTTAATGACAGTGCAACCAATTCGAAAAATAAACCTAAAAAATATGAACATTGCTATAATTGTGGTTCTACAGAGCACAAACGGAGTGAATGTAAAAGTCTGTCGAAATGTTTTAATTGCAATAAGTTCGGACATATTGCTAAAAATTGCAATAAAACAAAAGATACTGAAAAAAACGTACAATTTGTGATTGATCAGTCGCGTTGTAAAATTATCTGTTTTAATAATATCGAAGTCAAGTGCTTAGTAGACACCGGGTCGGACATATCCATTATGAAATACAGCATATATAAAAAATATTTCGCACCGCAATCGTTAGAAAAATGCAAATCAGTGCTACGGGGTCTCGGTAATGCGAAGACTCAACCAATCGGGTGTTTATCTGGTACGGTCCGCGTAGATAATATAGTAACTGTTCACACCTTTGTTGTTATACCAGATAATGGCTTAGTTTGGGACGGAATTATTGGACACGATTTTATTAAACATTTTATTCTCATGGCAGACGACAACGGTTATGTTTTTAAAACAAAAGAAGCGATGCAAGATGAACTCAAAGTATATAACGTAAGCGCCGAAGAAATCGATGTTGACTTCAAGTTCAAGGATACCGTAAGTAATTTAATACAAAATTATAAGTTTAAAAAGGCCACAGAAGAATGTCCGGTTAAAATGCATATAGTACCAAACGAGAAAATGAAACCATTCAGACATGCTCCCAGTCGACTAGCACCAGCAGAAGAAGAAGCTTTAAATTCACAAGTAGAAGAATGGTTAAGATGTGGTATTATAAGAAAATCTACGTCCGATACAGCCAGTAGAGTAGTAGTCACCAAAAAGAAGAATGGAAGCTTTAGAATATGTATTGATTTCCGTCAGCTAAACACTATGGTGTTAAAGGATGCATTTCCGGTACCCATTGTTGATGAAGTTTTACAAAAGTTGGCGAACCAGAAGTTTTTTATTACAATGGATTTGGAAAATGGATTTTTTCACGTTACAGTTGACGAGTCTAGCAGAAAATATACAGCTTTTGTCACGAAAAGAGGCCTTTTCGAGTTTAACAAAGCACCATTCGGATTTTGCAACTCCCCAGCATGCTTTGTACGCTACATAAATTATGTTTTTCAGGACTTGATAAATGAAAATATTATGGACTTATACATCGATGACATCATTATTTATGGCAAAATAGAAGAAGAGTGCATCAAAAAGCTTGAACGCGTTTTAGACACAGCCGCACGCTACAATTTAAAGTTTAATTGGACAAAATGTTCGTTTTTAAAGACAAAAATTGAATTTTTGGGGCACACCATCGAAAATGGCAAAATATCTCCAAGCAGTGCGAAGATAAAAGCAGTTGCCAACGTTGCAGTACCTAAAAATGTAAAGGATGTTCAATCGTTTCTGGGCCTTACAGGTTATTTCCGCAAATTTATAGAAGGTTATGCGCAAATTGTTCGTCCGTTAACCGATCTGTTGAAAAAAGACACGGTATTTCGTATAGGCCAGAAAGAATCTGAAGCAATAAGCGCGATTAAAACAGTATTAATAAGTGAACCAGTTTTGCGGTTGTATGACAGAGAAGCGGAAACTGAGTTGCACACTGACGCCTCGAAGAATGGTTTTGGAGCAGCATTAATGCAGAAACATCAGAGTCGATTTCACCCTGTATTTTTTTATAGCAAAAAGACGTCTCCACAGGAAAGTCGCCTACATAGCTATATTTTGGAGGTTAAAGCGGCATATTTAGCTTTCAAAAAATTTCGTCATTACCTTTTGGGAATCAATTTCAAGTTGGTGACAGATTGTTCTGCATTTAAGCAAACTATTCACAAGAAAGACATACCACGGGATGTAGCACAAAGGGTAATGTATCTACAGGATTTTACATACACCGTCGAGCATCGTGCTGCAAATCGCCTGAAACATGTCGATCACCTGAGCCGTTATCCAGTTGATATAATGATTGTCTCGTCAGATATATCGTCCAGATTGAAAAGTCTACAGAATAAAGATGAATACATCAAAGCAGTTGTAAAAGCGTTGGAGCTGGGTCCCTATGAGAACTATAAGCTGAAAGGGGGCCTCGTATATAAATGTATGGAAGGCAATGATTTATTGTTGGTTCCAAAATCTATGGAGTTAGAAATAATTAGGAAGGCACATACGAATGGTCATTTTGCCAAGGAAAAAACAATACATGCCATACGGCAAAAATACTTTATTCCGCATTTAGAGCGTAAAGTGGAGCAAGTCATAAACAATTGTGTCGAATGTATCATTTACAACAAGAAAACAGGAAAAAAAGATGGGTTTTTGCACTGTATTGGAAAAGGCACTATTCCGTTGCACACCATACACGTCGATCATTTGGGTCCATTAGATGCTACGTCAAAACAGTATAAATATATATTTGCAGCTGTCGATAGCTTTTCAAAATTTGTTTGGTTATATGCGACGAAAACAACAAGTTCGGAAGAAGTAATTCGGCACCTACAAAGCTGGTCAGATGTTTTTGGTTTTCCTTGCCGAGTAATCAGCGACCGAGGTTCTGCATTTACCTCAAAACTGTTCCAAGAATTTTGCAGTAAATCAGGCATTGATCACGTCTTAACAACAACAGGTGTACCACGCAGCAACGGGCAGATCGAACGCGTAAATCGAGTCATCTTGTCAATTATCTCCAAGCTGTCGCAAGATGAGCCGGCTAAGTGGTTTAAACATACTGGAAGCGTTCAAAAAGCTATAAATTCATATGTTCATAGCTCTACTAAAACGTCGCCATTTGAGCTAATGTTTGGTACGAAAATGAAAACAGATATTGATTCAAACATTCTGGAAATGCTGGAAAACGAACTGATTGAACATTTCAACGAAGAACGGCAGCAATTAAGAGCAGAAGCAAAACTACAGATTGAAAAGGCGCAAGAGACATATAAACGAAATTTTGATAAGAAGCGAAAAGTAGCAGTGATTTATAAAGAAGGTGATTTAGTCGCTATAAAACGAACGCAGTTTGTATCAGGCAGGAAGCTTGCCAGCGAATACCTGGGTCCATACGAGGTAACAAAAGCCAAAAGAAACAACCGGTACGAGGTGAGAAAAGTAGCTGAAGGTGAAGGGCCTGGCAGTACAACAACCAGTTCCGACTACATGAAGAGATGGGTGGATAATGAAGATGTTGCTTCAGTACTGTCATCTGGGACAGACGACTATCAGAATGGCCGAGTGTAAGATGGCAACCCCGAACGATCGGGAACAGAAGGAAGATGGGAAGATGAGAGAAGAATAGAGAATAGAGAAGAGTAGAAAACAGAAGTAAAGTTTCAGAAAGGAGTAGTGTTTAGAGTCAGTCGACAAGTGAACAGCAAAAGAATCAGTTGTAAAAGTGGAAGAAAGTTGTGTTAAGAAAAGAAAGATTAAATCAAAAGTTGTAAAAGAAAGATTAAATAAAAGTTGTAAAGGAAATATTAAATAAAAGTTGTAAAAGAAAGATTAAATAAGAGTTGTAAAAGAAAGAATATCTGAATTTTGAACAAATGAAAACTAATTAAACTTATTGTGAATTTTTAAAAAATAAGATACCAAATTAATAATATTTCAAAATATATTTTTAAAAATAAACGTGAACTACATATTCTCTAAATTTATCATTTATTATTAAACATATTTAAATAAAACATAGAATTAAAAAATAAAAAAAAAACAAAACGTGAACTATCTATTTATAAAAAATAAAGAAAATATAATATTTCATTTGTTACATGTATGTATGCCTATGTCTGTCTATAAGTATGTATAAAAAAATGATTTAAGCTTCTCACAATTTTTTTATTTTTATTTTTTTTCTATTTTACAAAAAAGGATATTTCTTTACACATGAATACGCATTTTTTGAAAACCAGAGACCTACTTAAGGTTTAACCTCCCTTTTAAGCAAGTCGAAGAAGTAGGGAACAAAATATTTGCAATTTTTATAATTTCAACAAAAATTTACAACAAAACATAGCAAGAAAGAAGAAATGCAGGAGGACACTAGGTCCTCCATTACTTGTACAAATATTATTTTCGATACGATGGATTTGGAAGTGTGTTCAATTGGCTTCCGCTGCATATGGTTGTGCAGACCAAAAATTTTTAAACTTAATGGTTCACTTAATGGTAGACAAATCTAACATAATAAATCATTTGAAGATTTCAGGACCAAGGAAAAAGCTTCTTCATTAACTATCTTTTGGACACAACTACTATCTTCCCTAATTTTGGTAGTACAATACTATCTGACAGTTAGACTGTATTTCGTAATAGACAGCTCTTACATACATACATACATAATTAGTCATTACAACCCTTTAGTCAGTATTGCAACCTAGTTTCTCACACCACTTATGTTGTGTGCGTTAATTTTTATACATGCGTGGTGGGACCTACATCGAACGACAGATTTTTGAGAAACTTTTCATGTCAATTTTATTTACTTTCCGAGTTTATGCCAGAAATTTGCTGAAAGGAAGTCGCCGAAGAAATATTTTTTTTTATTTCATTGAATTGGAGATGTCTGACCAGGGGTTTGAACCAAGGCCTCACGTCTAATAAGCCAACATACTACCTACTAGACCACAGCGGCAGCTCTCATGAGGTTAAATCGAAAATAGTATGGAATTGTCTCAAGAAACTGAATCTGCTATGTAAGCAAAGTAAGCTTACTTTCTGCTGGGTCTTAGGTTAGGTTAGGTTAGAGGACGTGTACTTGTCCGTTAAGACAAGTACAATACCCGGAGGTCGAAATTGACCCATTGTACAACGTCCTTGGAGAGGGAAGGAAATAGAGGGAATAGGATGAAAGGAGGGCATAAGGGTAAGGGGAGGATGGGAATCACACAGAAAGAAACAGACACAAACAAGGGTTGAGCGCGCGACTACACTTATGAAGCCCTAGCACCTCTCAACCAGCTCAAACTGCTAATGAATCTGTGGAGAGCCTTGATGTCGGCTCTCGACACAGAACTCAAGCTCTCAAAGAAGGCTCTGCCAAGGGTCCTCAACCTCAACCTACCAAGGGCTGGGCAGTTACAGAGGAGGTGTTCGATAGTCTCTAACTCCTCCTCATCGCAACATACCCTGCAATAGTCCGGCTGGGATCTGTTCCAGATCCCCTTCAGCGACCTAATCTTGCAGTGCCCTGTGATAAAATTCTGCTGGGTCCTAAATCATGTGGGAATTTTTCGCAACGAGCAAAAAAACAAGTTTGCAAGAAAAGGAACTTCCATGCCTCTGATGGGGCTTGAAACCTTCTGTGGAGGTGGATGTTTGGATGTTTGCAAATGTAAGCTCAACGAAAGGAAAGAGGCTTTTCAAACCAAGTGGATTTTCAAAAGTTTTCTTAAAAATCTAACTATCCAGAAATAAACGGACAGGACACAGTAGTCTCAAGAGTGCATTTACTCGAAAAGCGGGTTATTTCTGTACTACGAGAAGAAATTATCGGAATATATATGTACTTGAAAATTGTGGGGGCATCAATACATCCCAGGAAAAGGAAACACTTGAATGTACACCAAATGCTAGGCTGGAAGTTATCATTATTAACGGCGAAGAGCATTCTGAAATTATTCAAGGCAATGGGGCTTAAAGAAGATATTACAGGAACACTCTTTGTAGAGGGTATAACAGATTGTATGGCAAAATCATGAAGAGGTGCCGAGCAGCATTCTGAAATTTGTCAAGGCAATAGGCTTAGAGAAGATATTGCAGGGGAAACCCTTTGTAGAGGGTATAACAGATCATATGGTAACTGTCGTGAAGAGGTGCCTTACTTCATGACAACACGAGTCGTTCATTCGTTTGAACGCAGTACAATCATATGTTTTGCCAAGTTTTTCATTTAAATTGGAAATTAGAATTAGAATTAGAAAAATAATAAACAAGTGAAAAATTTAAATAAAATGTCATCGAAAAGCGGGGGTAATCGATAGCGATATTCTAATCGAAAAAGTTCTTGGAATAAGAATGTATTCTAAAAGAGGAATTATGGAATTAAATGTTCAACGAAAGGAAATTCCAATTTTAAAGAAATTTTCTGAATAAAGATTTTTCAAAATCTGTTGTAAAATGTTTTGAAATTTTTTTTTTCTATAATTTAATAAAATTTTTTTTTTATTATTATTTAACAAAATAAACAAGTAAGCAATGCTGTTTGTATATAAATAATAAAATCAATAATTGGTTTTAGTTTTTAAATTAAATTGTATTAAATTTATATTTGTATTTGAATTTATTTGTTTCTATTTTTTTTTTTTTATTGTTTAGAAATTTTGTTAATAAATAATAATTTATTTGTTTACTTTGTTTTTTTCTCTTTGTTTTTAAGTTTTAATAAAACAAATAATGGTTTTTGTATTTCTTTTATTTTTTTATTTTCTTTTTAATGACTTTAGTTGCAAAGGTTTTTTAGGTTTTTAGAATTTTTACCAATTAATTTTAGCATTTTTTTTTTTGTATTTTATTTTCCATTTTTTTTGTCCTTTATTTATTTAATAAACTTTTGTTGTAAAAATTTTTTAAACTAAATTTTATTATTTCTTTCATCATATTTTTTGTTTTTTCTCCATTTGTATAATACCAATTAATTTGTTTTTCTCCTTTTTTTTAAATTTAATTTTACTAAATAATTAGTTTTTTTTTCTTTATTTTATTATTTATATTTAAGCAACAATAAGCATTTTTTTAATTTGTTTTTTTTTTTTATTTTTTTTTTATTTTTTTTTAATAAAAACTGCTCTAAGTTTTTTATTTTCTTTTTTTTTTGTAAATGAATAGATTGTTTTTCCTTTTTTCTTTTCCATTATTTTTTTTTTAAATTTATTTTTTCATTGTTTTTTTTTTTTTGTATAAATTTTGTTGTTCTACATCTAATTGTTTTTATTTTTTATTTTATAGTTTGAGTTTTTAGAAATAGTTTAAGAAGAATTGCTTGTTGTATAATTTTTTTTCTTTCTTTCGTTTTTTTTGTAGAAAAATTATTAAAATAATTAAAAAAAATTGTTTTATAAATAAAAAAAAAAAAAAATTTAAGAAATTAATGACACAGCATAACATGAATCATAGAAACGTTAGCCAATCAGTACATATTGTTTCTAGACAACAGCAGAGGTTAAACTTTTCATTCTAGAACCTTCTACAGTAGAATAGCTGGACAATAAAACTGAATCAAAAGTAAAAAAAATAATAAAAATATAAAGGACATGCCATTCGACCAATCCTATGTGCTTTGGTTCCGGTAACTTGGCTCCATCGAACTTGATCATATCATATGTAAACTAAAGGGCGACAGGAGTTGCATGGTCTCTTTACACCGTATACGTCGGCACAACACTAGCCTCTACTGGGTTCCAGGCCCCTGTGGCATAGAGGGGAACGAAAAGGCGTACGTACTTGCACGGAAGATGGAGATGTCTGAGATGTCTGAGAAGGTGACGATAGTGGGAATATATGCGCCTCTACCTGAATTCTTTTCCAAATTGGAAAAAGCAGTATGAAATTCAACAAACCGTAGGTGGTTAAACATACCTGGTTGTCGAATTTTAAAACTGCTGTGTCCAGCAGTGGACAGCAGGAAAACCAAGGAACTACTTGAGTTCGACAAGAGAACGGTTCGCACTCTAACAGGAATTCTAACTGGGCACTGCGCTATTGGCAATTTCGTTGACAGGCTCGATCTGCCCCACCAGAACAACTGCAGAGGCTGCCATGTTGTAGAGGCAAGTGCCCTGTACTCCAAAACAGACTTCATCGGTTTTTGGATGACAGATAGTTTTGAAGATCTGGGCCTGGTGGCGAACATGCCATTAAGGCTGGTTTTATCCAGAGCTCGGAATGGTTCAAACCCAACACAAAGAGATCATAACGGGGGACTTTCCTCACACTGGGGAACACAATGGGCCCTAGGGCCACCGAGTGAACTTGGCTGTGAACGGAAAGGTACCCGCTAACCTAACCTAATTTAATCCTATGAGCTTTAAAGGTTAGGTTAGGTTAGATTAGAGGAAGTGTACTTGTCAACTGTGACAAGTACAGTACCCGGAGGTCGAATTGACCCATTGTACAACGTCCTAGCTTCTCACACCACTCCTGTTGTGTGCATTAATTTTATACATGAGTGGCGGAACATACAGTTTAAAGTCGACTCTGAACGCCATATTTTTGAGAAGCTTTTCATGGCAATTTTTACTCTCAGAGTTTTTGCCAGAAATCTGCTGAGAGGAAGTCGCCGAAAAAATATTTTCATATTTTCGTGTTGATGTCTGACCTGGGATTTGAACTCGGACCTTTCGTCTAATAAGCCAACACACTACCTACTAGACTATGGCAACTTCATGAGCTTTAAAAGACTCGTAAGAATTTTTTTAACATCGTACTGGACTGTCCACACAATACCAATGATATTTGTCTATTCGTCCATAACTTTATTGAATTCTCAATCAAATTCAATTGGTCGTGCTCTCTTACACCTTCTCACAAACTAAAATAGGAAAGATCCCTTTGGTGGAGTATATTCACTCAAACGAACGCCTTAACCAAGCTAACATAGGCATTGTAGTTTGATACATAGGCTATTAAATTCATAATTCATACTCGCAGTCGTTGATCTCGAGTTCTCATACTTTAAGAAGAATTTTTCTCTTCAAGACTACAAGTACAGCCTTGTTTGCCATGGGCAACACCATGGTTAATGCCATATGTCTGTCAAGCTTAAAGCTGTAAACAATAAAGCCTTAGCTGTTGGATATCTACTATAATTTCTTTTATAATATTTCGTAACACCAAAGCTAATCAATATTTTGGCATTCTCTATGAAATCCGACTGAACCCTTGAGATAGAAGGTCAACAAATTAAGTTCCCGCATAGAATCTTTTCTCTTCAATGGATATAATTAAACCCTATCGCCATGAATATTTTCTGTCACAAATGGAGCTAGATTGGCAATACGAGCTGCCATAGACTGTAATTCACATGGAGAAACTCAAAAGGTTGATCCGTCATTTGCATACTTGCGAGGCGATAAATTGAGTTCGAAAACAATGCACCCAATTGCAGGTGAGGGAGCATTCAATCCAAATGTCAAGTTTTCAAAGTGCATAGTCAAAAACATGCCACCCGAAGATATTCAGGGTGGCATACTATAGAATACTATGGAATAGCATAGAATAGTATAGAATGCTATAGAATAGTATAGAATACTATAGGATAGTATAGAATAGTATATAATAGTATAGAATAGCATAGAATAGTATAGAATGCTATAGAATAGTATAGAATACTATAGGATAGTATAGAATAGTATATAATAGTATAGAATAGCATAGAATAGTATAGAATGCTATAGAATAGTATATAATGCTATAGAATAGTATAGAATGCTATAAAATACTATAGAATAGTATAGAATACTATATAATAATATAGAATGGCATAGAATAGTATAGAATACTATAGAATAGTATTTAATGCTATAGAATAGTATATAATGCTATAGAATAGTATAGAATGCTATATAATACTATAAAATACTATAGAATGCTATAGAATACTATATAATACTATAGAATAATATAGAATGGCATAGAATAATATAGAATACTATAGAATAGTATAGAATACTATAGAATAGCATAGAATAGTATAGAATGCATATCCAAAACCGGTGGCTTATGCGAGGATATTATAAGGAAGACATAACAGTTATTTGGATTTTTACACTAAGGGCGTTGAAATTACGTCAAATATAACTATTACCCTCACTATATGGACTACATTTCTATGCGATTGTGAATCTTAGATATCAATTGCAAATGATATGCAATTATCACAAGTATTTATTAATTGCTGTTGGCAAAAAACATTGAAAATATTCTAAAGGAATATCATTTTCAACAAAACCCTATAGCAAGGAATGAGTCAATGATATAACTACCATGGGCCATCACAGTTAGGTGCGCCATCATGGCCGTACTCATGTTAAGCCTTGGACTAATGTCCCTATCTACTACCTACAACGGAGCACCTGCAAGAAATTGGTTAAACTGGAGCAATTTAAGCCGAAATAAAACTGATGGTGCAAGATTGATCAACTTGCCAGAGTTATTGTTGCAACACAAATTTAAAAATCATAAATAATTCCCTTGTACTTGAAGGGCAAGCCTTCGAACCGTCCGTTTGTTGTTATTTGTCATTCAAATAAATTTTTGAGGATTCCCAGCTTGTTTTGTTTACGTATGTATATGAATTAAAGGTAACACCGATTTTAAATGAAATAAAAAATGAAGTTTAAATGGGGACTTAAGTCAGCAACTTGTTTGTGGAGACTAGCATTGTTTTTTTTTTCTATAATTGCTTAGTGAATTGACAGAAAAAAAAATATAAATTTTTATAAAAAAATTATGTTTTAAAAATCAATAAAATTAAAAAAACGGGAAAATTTCCCTTTTTAAACAAAAAAAAAAATTATTTATTCGTTTAAACACAGTAATTTCAATAAAAATTAAGAATAATTGTAATCATAAATGACAATAATCAAATTAATTAAATTATTGTTTAATAATATTATGTATAATATAATAATAATAATATTTAATACAACATAAAATATGAAAAAAAAAAAAATAAAATAAAATAAAAATAAAATAAAAATACAATTTAATAATATTAATTAATATATGTATGTATGTAGTAATGGGTAATTACAATAATTATTTTTTTTATAATTAATTAAACACTAATCATTATTATTTTATTTTATTCATTTTACAAACAATTAATTAATTCAATAATTAAGTTAAATACAATATAGTTATTTATTAGTGTTCATTTGTTGCTTTGTTTTGTTTTCTTTGTTTTTTACTTGTTTAAACAATTCTTGTTTTTCATTTTCGTTTTAAACCAACAAATTAAAGAAAAAAAAAAAAACATTGTATAAAACAAAATTATAAATTATAAATAATTAATTAATAATAGAAATAATAATAAGATTTTATAATAAATGAAAATACAACAAACTGTATGTATAGAAGAATAAACATAATAAGAATAGAAAAAAAAAAGAAAGAAAAGATAAGATAAGATAAGATTGAATAAGATATGACAGGAGATAAATAGAAAGGATAAAAGCCAGGATAAGATAAGATTACTTAAATAAAATATTTCTTTTGCTTTTTTTGTTTATTTTTTGTCCTGTTTTTGTTTTTGTATTTAAATTTATATTTTTGTATTTTTGTATGTATAATAATAATAATTTCCTTTTTTTTTTTTTTGTTATTTATTTATAAATATTTAATTATTTTTTTTTTTATTTTATTTATGTATATTCTTAATTATGTTGTTGTTCTGGTTGTTCTAGTTGTTGTTTTTGTCGTTTTTCCTTTGTTTTCCATTTATTATTAATTTTAATATTTATTTTATAATTATTTTTACTATTTTTATTATTATTATCAGTATTGTTATTATTATTGTTATTATTATAATTATAATGCAAATAATGCGTCATTAATTGTACGCATTTATTAGAATAAATATAATAAATCCTTATTCTCATCCTTATCATCTTATCAATGTTATCGTTATCGTCGTGTGTGTCACCGTCACCGTCACTGTCACCAAAACCGTCACCGTCACCATCAACGCCGTCGTCAATATATTACAAAAATGGCATGAGACGCATAATTTTAAAAAGATTCTGTAAAAATGTTGACCACAACGCATTCAAACGTTTCGAGCGTGACATCAGAAAACGCCAAGTGAATACGACCATTAATAGTTTTGTTAATTGATTTATATAATACAATCTAAAGAACAAAAACAAATAATTAATTAATAATTTCAAAATATAATTTTATATTCTTTCTTCCTCTCGTCGACTTACCTTAGTAAACGTTTTCGACTGCCAGGTAATGATTGTGGTTTTTGCTTAAATAGAAATTGTCTAAAACCTAAAACGTATCGTTCCATATATTTTTCCCAATTAATTGTGGTCACATCGAATACAAACGTTTCGCGATCCTTTGGACTGAGGGTTTGTAGTAAAGCATGAACATTATCGTCTTTAAATTGCCACTGATGTGTAGCAAAGTATTGTAGACAATCTACAGCTTTGGCGATTTTATTTTGGACTTTAACAACACTGTCAAATGATAAAGAAGAAGAAGAAGAATTAATGATTATAATTAGAATATGAAGTACAGGGTGGGGCAAAAGTCGCGAAGGGATTTGAAAAATTAATAACTTTTCTAATTTAATTTTTTTTTTTTATTTTTCTTTTTAGGACTTGTAAAATGAATCTGGGAGATAAATTTTGGAAGGTTACAACTTTATCCAGCGAACCAAAATCATAGAACTTTATTTTGAACATCATCGATCAATAATTCAAACTCAACGAGCCTATCGTCGTCATTTTAATGTGCGGAATTCACCATCCGAATCAATTAGTGACACGTTTTCAGGAACAAGGCTCACTAAGGGATCTTCCACGAAGCGGAAGACCACATTCTGTAATTAATGAAGCAAATATTCAACGCGTTCTGGAGAGTGTTGAGGAGAATCCTGAAACATCAACTCGAAGGCGTTCTGCTGAGCTGCAAATGTCTCGGCGGTCTTTACGCAGAATATTAAAGGGAAATTTACATCTTTTCCCATACAAGCTGCAGTTAGTGCAAGAACTAAAGCCACGAGATTCCCAAGAACGATTAAACGATTAAACCCCTTCGTGACTTTTGGCCCACCCTGTATTTAACACGAGTGCTATGATACCTTATACTCAAATATAAGATATTCAAGAATTGTTTCAATATGCCACACACAGTCATAATTTATTATCGAAACACAATCAAACTGTGGCCTCACAATGGCCCTAAACCTAATGGCCTAAGTGAGATTTCTTTTCTTCAAAGAGGTTTTACCATCTCACCTTGCCTAACCTAACCTAATCTATCGAAACAACAAACTAACTTTAGTACACCGGTTTGATTCTGTTAAGGAAAAAATTCAAATGGGATTAGCACTGTAATAACACTATTAAACTAAACATGCGATATGATCGCTATTGCAGTCGTAAAAGATCTTCAACACAAACTATTCTTCCTGGTTAGTCACTAAACGTCATTTCCACCAGGTAATTCGCTAAGGAATTATGTTTGATGTATAACTTCCATGTCTAATAAAACTAACTAATGGGTGGGCCATGAAGTCGCCGTAGTCTAGTAGGTAGTGTGTTGGCTTATTAGACGTGAGGCCAGGTCAGAGATTTCCAACAAAATGGAATACGAAAAATATTTCTTTGGCAACTTCCTCTCAGCAGATTTCTGGCGATAACTCTAAGAGCAAATAAAAAGGCCATGAAAAAGTTTCTCAAAAATCGGAGTCGTTCGGAGTCGACTTTAAACTGAAGGTCCCGCCAATTATGTATAAAAATTAACACACACAGCATAAGTGATGTAAGAAACTAGGTCATAATCCTGACTCAAGGGTTGTAATAACCAATTACACTAGAGCCCCGACTTGCGTCGATCCGATTTGCGTCGTTTCGATTTGCGTCGCTTTTTAAAAATTGACAAAACTCAGCTTGCGTTGTTGCAATTTCAACTCGCGTCGATTAAATTTGCGTCGTTTCGTCCCCGATTGGCGTCGATTCGATTTGCGTCGTTTGAATCTCAACTTGCGTCGTTTAAATTTCGATTTGTGACGCTACATACGTTTAATTTTTTTCTTGCAGCATTGAGTACTACCATTTTAGTATTTGTATTGTGGAACATATTTAGAATTTTTTTTGTATTTTAAAATTCTTGCAACTTCTGTTTATTGTTTTGTTATTGCTTTATAATAATTAAAAAACATTTGTTGAACTAAATAAAATAATATAAAATGTTTTCATTATTCATTCATTTTGCTTTCCTTTGAATTCTTGGTCCCAATAAATTAAATTTCAAAGCATTTGTATAGAAAAAGTTGATTCGATTTGCGTCGTTTTGATTTGCGTCGCAATTCTCCGGTCCCCATTAACGACGCATGTCGGGGCTCTAGTGTATATACATACTATGTATGTATGTATCGGGTGGGTCATATATTGGTTTAAAATTTGATCCATCGGTTAATTCGAATATGGCAATACTTACATATGAATGTCATTCTATTCTGTCACAAAATTCAGTATATTATCTCCCCTAAATGTAATGAATCGATTTATGCTCGAGCAACGTTGGGATTTAATGGAAATTTATTTCCCAAACAAAGCACAGTGTAAGATTTTGCTAATCTAGCTGGACAGAACTCGTTATTTTGAGTTTCGATTTGAGTAAATATTTTTATCCAATATGAAAGAGCACTTGTTATAAAATAAGAAAACGCCAAAACTTTTCCTAATTTGTCAGCAATAACATTGTAATGGTACTTCAAACTTCATATTTTTGAGTGAATTAAAAACAATAAAAATATCTACATTAAGTTGCTTATTCTTAAAAGCGTGTAACTTTTTATTGGATCGGAATTTTTTAACTATTTTTTGTTTGTTTTGAAGCTCAACATATTCGCTATCAACATCACGAGAATTTACGGTTCTAAAAGTAAAATTCTTTTCGTTCAATTTCAATTAAACAATTACTTTTTTTTTGTTAAGTTAAGAAAAAAAGAAAAAATTCTGTAATCGATAACTTTTTTGGTTCACACCGGATCAACACCAAATTAGTGTTATACGAACGCCGGAAGTGTCTACTTTAAGGCACATATAAAATACCGGGATTTGCCGGAAAAAGAAAAAAAAAAACAAATAATGAGTGATAACACCACATATCACAAACTTTTTGACATATGGCTTAAATCACCCGAAAATGAAAGGCTTTCCGTAAACTATATTTGTGGAAAAATAAGCAGTGGTTCTAATTCTCATATTGATTATGAGCAATTAGAAAGTTTTGTAAAAAATGTGTATAAAAGATTTAAGGTAAGGTGGAAAGCGGTAAACCGAACGAAACGTGATTTTATAAAACAAGAAACCTATATTTGAAAGAATATTGGTGGTACTGTATGCCGCTGACTGTCCATAAAATTTTATACCATTCAAAGCAAATTATTGATACGTGCATCCTTCCCATTGGGCAATTGTCAGAGGAGACCTTGGAAGCCAGAAATAAACACCAACGAAATTATCGGGAATGTTTCTCTCGTAAAATTTCAAGAACTGACACCAACAAAGATTTAATAAACAGACTTTTAGTAACATCTGATCCATATATAAACAGTTTGCGAAGACCTCCTGTATATAAAAAAGCTGCATTGACCCCAGAAGTTCTACATTTATTGAAATTTCCAAAATTAACAGAAGAAAACTATGACTTTTAATATTTTATTCATACTTTAATTTATATGTACTATGTACATATGAAATTATTTAAAAATTAATTAAAAAAAAAAAAATTAATAAATCAAAATTAATTGTTACTTCTACCTCTTTATTATTTATTTTAAACATTATCATTCATACTTTTTTACTTTTTGATTATCCTTCGCGAATAATATCAAAAATAAATTTGTCAGTTGTATGGGAAGTGGGCGTGGCAGTGGTCCAATGTCGCCCATATTTTTGCAAATGGTTCATATTGGCCTAGTAACACCTTGTACCAAAATTCATAAGTCTAGCATAATTGTTTTCCAAGATATTTAATTTTGTCTACCTAGAATGGCTAAATCGTACACTGTGCAAAGCCAATTGCTTGGAAATTGCAAAAAAAAAAAAAAATGTCGTACAAAATTTGGTCGCAGAGAAGGACCAACAGTGTCCGGTATACGCAAGTTTATTGCTAAAGTTCGTGAAACTGGTTTCGTTGTTGATGCGCCAAGACGTGAGCGTGCTCGCACAGTGCATACACTCCAAAATATCGAAGATCTCGGTATGACGACTTACAAAGTTCAATTAGTTCAAGAGTTGAAAATGCATAGCCACCCGCTTCGTTTCGCTAGATGAGCTAACGAGAAACTGCACGATGGTGTCGATTTTGTCAAAAAAATCATTTTTTCGGATGAAGCTTAGTTTCATCTTGATGGGTACGTTAATAAGAAAAATTGCCCTATTTTGGGCAAAGAAAACTCACACATGCTCTAACGGAAGTCAATACACCCACTACGAGTGGCAGTTTGGTAAGGCTTGTAGAGTGGAGATATCGTTGGATCATATTTCTTTCAAAATTAGGACGGCGGAACCAATACGGTCAATGGAGACACCTATGGCAGCATGATAACTGATTTTTTTGTACCCGCTCTTCATGGTATTGATGTGAACTATGTTAGGTCTCAACAGGATGGTGCAACTTGCCACACAAAATTTCAAAACGTCTTTGTTTTATTGTATTTTTAAATTTAAACTTTTAAATGGTCCACCCTTAACTTTTCTTCAAGAAGGCTTACTTTTTGTTATTGGGTTTCGAAAGTCAACTCATTTTCATTTACTGTACGGTACCGTGATATATACAGCGGACTGATGAATGGTTCGAGAATGGAGTCCCAATACAAATGAAGTTTTTCCAGTCAGGCTGCGAAACTTATCTGACAGTGTACTATAGCTACAGAGCGATATTTTTAGAATATGTCTGCTTAAATGCTACATTCATTGGAGGTGGAGAGAGGTCATTGTAGTTTTCATACCGAAAACGATAAACTCCTGCCACTCGAAACCAAAAGGCATACGATGAATTAGCTTATCGCCTCTTCTAGATATACTGCTTGGCTTTTATTTTAAAAACACAATTGATACACGACTCATAAGTGGATCTCGACATGTCTAGCTCAGAGGTAAATCAATTGAAAGCACCCTTCATGAGGTTGTTGGTTCTGTAGGAAAAAAGGTCTGCATGGCATCTTTTTTGGATATCAAAGCAGGTTTTAATATTAATATTGAGACAGAAGTACTAAAGTACTCACTGGAATCCTTAAGTGTTCAATCAATTATTGAATCGACAATAGTTGAAGGGAAGACCTAGGAAACTGGTCATCCGAAGAACCCCACAAAGAGTTCTTCTTCCGTATTGTGGTTTGTGTGGTACAAAAGCCTATTAAAGCTTTGAAAAATGGAACTAAATTCCATGTTCGTTTGAACAAAGTCATCAAGAAAGAGCGAGAATACCAGGCACCTAATGGTTCATATGTTTGGAAGACTGTAGTGAGAGCTACAATCATAGTTTTTATATATTTTCCTCTGTCTCTTATACCTTTCCAATTTCCCTATGTCCTTCACTATCATCTCTCTCTCTCTCTCTCGAATTTACAATGACAAGTACAATGACGACCACAAACCTAACCTATAAATCCATCTAATCTACATATGTACGACAGCAATATCTCTCTATTAAGTTCCAAATATCAGGTCCGCCATCTAACATTTTTTTTTCAACTAGTGCTTATTTCGTGAATGGTAACACTTAGCTCATGTCTGATTTGACAGATAATTAGTTTTATCTTTCCGCTAAACGAATATGGTTGTGTATACGCTTGAACAACGCTGGGAAATATTGCGACATTACTTTGAAAAAATCATCTTTTTTTTTGGCAAAAAAATCATCTTTTCAGATGAAGCTCATTTTGATCTTGGCGGGTATGTAAACAAGCAAAATTGTCGCATTTGGGGCACAGAAAACCCGCACGCATACATTGAAAAGCCGACGCACCCAAAACGAGTCACTGTTTGGTGCGGAGGCATAATTGGACCATTTTTCTTCGAAAATGAGCAAGGAGTGGCCGTTACAGTCAATGGCGATCGTTATCGGGCCATGTTGAACGAATTTTTGTTCACAAAAATTGAAGAGGAGGATATTGGCAACATTTGGTTTCAACAGGACGGCGCTACGTGCCACACAGCCGAAGCTACACTCGATGTTTTGCGCCCTGTTTTTGAAGATTGCATTATCAGCCGCAGAGCTGATGTCGTTTGGCCACCTCGAAGCTGCGATTTGACACCGTTGGACTATTATTTGTGGGGTGCCGTCAAAGATAAGTGTTACGCCGACAAGCCAGAGACAATTGACGCTTTAAAGGACAATATTCGTGAAGCCATTTGTGAAATACAGCTGCACACAATCGATAATGTGCTTAAAAATTGGACCGATCGTGTAGGCTACTGCATGGCCAGCCGAGGCAGCCATTTGAATGATATTATTTTCCATTATTAACCGCAAGGATTGTACTTTCAGATAAAAAAAAGAAATTTGAGAAAACTATTCAGTAGTGTTTTTTTTTAAAGCATTTTCAAAAAAAATAAAAAAAGTTATTTGGCGGACCCTTTATTTACTTTTTATTTTTACTACATGGAAACAGCCATGGTAAAGGATTTCAAGAATTTTCAGTATACTACTTACAATGGTTTTTTGCCAGCAAATCGTGCAATTATATCCAATATATAGGCTGGTACATAATGTAAGACAAGACAGTGCAACGTATTTATGGTAACGTTTCTACGTAAAACGCCACCAGGATACCAAACACAACCCTCTGGAATAAAAGATAAATAAAAATCATAAAAAATAGGGAATTATTTGAGAGCCACATTGGAGATAATCAAGCATTACCCACCTAATGGATGTTTGCGAACATGTTTGATGGCATAGTTAACAAATTTATCCCACGTGATGGGATGTCGTTGACCGGTACAACAGTTATAAATTAATAAATTATCATTACTTTTATGGGATGCTGTGCGCCATGCAGCCGTTATCATTAGATTAATCACAATATCAACAGGTACCACATCGGCAATACAATTCTTTTCACATACAATTGTCCGAAATAGACCCTTGGCCATGGCAGATAAAAGACCAGTGGGACCATTGAAATTATCAATCCAACCGGCAAAAGGTTCATTTAAGCTGGCAGTCACTGGAATTGAAAAAAATTAATGGTCTTAAGGTGTTCTTGGGAAAATATTATAAAAAATGATGTATTTTACCTATAGATGGCCTCACAATGGCAACTGGAAGATTACCAGCCTCCTTGAGTAGCATATGTTCAGCTAAGGCTTTTGTAAATGTATAAGTATTTGGGCGTTTACCAATCAATGAGGGTGTAAGCTGCATCAAAGGAAATATTAGAAATTTTACTTTTATATTGGAGCTTAAAAGCATATTGAATTACCTTATCGAGTGTATCTTCGGGAAGCCAATTAACTAAAGAAATAATATCATCAGGATTAAAGGGTGGTGCATAAATAACCTCAGATACTTCGGTTCTATCGCAATTGCAATAGGCAGTGGATACATGAATAAGTGCCTAATGAAGAAAGAAAAAAGAAAACAGACAAAAATTGTTAAGAGAACTCTCTCTCTATCTCTCTCTCTGTGGTAGTAGCTTACATCTAAAGACATCATGCGATGACATAGTTCAACCAGACGTTTTGTCCCTAACATGTTGATTGTGACTGATAATTTGAGCTTCTCGTCGAATTTAACAGTGGCAGCTGAATGGAATACAATCGATACATTGCGACGCAATAAAGCCTGTTTTAAAAGAAATTTCAAAATAAATTTCAATTAAAAAATTGAATATTGGAAATAGAATTGAGAAAGTTTAAGGGAAGCATACCTGATCACTTTCCGAAATACCCAATTCTTCGGATGTTATATCGCCCGATATAGGAATAACTTTACTCAAATCCTTTGGTTTTTCTCTTCTAAGTTTTTCAAAAAGCTATAAAAATTTTAAATTATTTCCATGAAAAGAGAGAAAAAAATCAAAAATAATTTCGAAATATTTACCGGAGCATCGAGCAGTTCATTAAGACGTGCAGAGACTTCCTGCCCTCTTTTAGGCCGTATCAGTAAATAAATATTTTTTATATCTGGACAAGAGCGTAATAATTTTTCCACCAGAACCTAGAATTAGAAAGAAATATTGAATGATTATTAGAAAATCTCAATATAAACAATAAAATAGAAATTTTTTAATAGAAATACAATAAAAGATAGGAATTGAATGTTGTTTTTATGTAGTTTCGCATGGCAACACTAACACTCTAGAACCTGCTATAATAAATCAATTACACGATTAAAAAACGAAAAAACAAGAGAAACCTAATAAGGCTTACACAAAGGCCTTTTGGAATTTCTAAAAAATCGATTCCTTTCTGAAGAGATTGGTTAAGGGATTACTAAAATTCCACTTACGTGAATGTCGCCGTAGTCTAGTAGGTAGTGTGTTGACTTATTAGACATGAGGCCTAGATTCAAATTCAAACCCCAGGTCAGACATCTCTAAAAAAAACGAAATATGCAAAAAAAACGTCACAAACCCCCGGGTCAAACATTAAAACGAAAATAAAAAAAATATTTCTTCGGCGACTTCCTGTCAGCAGATTTCTGGCAAAAACTCTGGATTTAAATAAAATTGCCATGAAAAAGTTTCTCAAAAATCTGTCGTTCAGAGTTGACTTTAAACTGTAGATCCTGCCACACTCATGTATAAAATTAAACACATATAGCATATGTAAGTGATGTAAGAAATTAGGTCGTAATCCTCATCCAAGGATTGTAATGATCAATTATATATGTACGTTTGTATGTATGTATTATGTTAACGAACAAGTTAATAATGATTCTTTTTTTTATTTTTGTTTTAGACGAATAATAAAATAAGAACACAAATTTTTGATTAATAATCTAAGGAGCTGTCAATGAAGTGACATGAATAAATAAAAGTTTTATTAGAACACATTTTAATAATAATCGATATTAAGTTAAGATTAATGGTAATAATAGTTATTTACAGTATTTTATTGGCCTAATAAAATTACAACAACAATACAAAAATACAACAACAATATTTATGTAATTACATTTGACACTTTCATTTCTAAGCATTTTCTAACTTGTTTTGTGTGTGTGTGTGTGTGTCATAGAGAAAGAGAAATAATTTTGAAAATATTGACATGGCCAACATAAAAGAAGAAAATATTAAATTTGTTTCTTAATTATTGTTAAAATAATAAACTTTTAAATTATTTTTAGAATTTATAAAAAATTTACCAATTTAATGCATTTCCCTGCAGTTTAAAGCTTTTGTTTACATTTTACAATTTTGTAACACCCTGTTAAGACACCATCATTAACCCATTTTGCTCCGCTGTTCGATTTTTCGAACAGTAAAAATCTTCTTTTTTCAAAAAAATATTTATGTATGAAAAAGGTAAAATTTCAAAAAAATTTGGGTTTTGGTATTAAGTCTCAACTTTAGGAAAATAAAAAAAAAAATCCGCCCGTAAATTAATTTTTAAAAATAATAAAAAAAAAAAAATAAAATTAAAAAAATAATTATGAGGAATTACTGTCAATATATGTAAACGTTTTATAAAATATAAAAATATGATTACATGCACATGCGTGCCTTCACATATGTGGAAACTTGTTCTGTTCGAAATTTCGAACGCTGGCGCTTATCCTATATATAATATTGCTATGTCGATGGCAGGACAACAAAGAGGTCACCATGGCAACAAATTTTGATCAAGTCATGCCTTTGCACAAAGCACAACGTTGGAAAAAAGCATCGACATCCAAAAAGAACCCGGAAGCTGGTAAATACGTCACTTATGGTCAGCCAGCCATGTTACACAATTATAACAAGGGCATGGGGGGATTAGATTTACACGACAATGCAATCCAGAACTACCGAATTAATATTCGTGGAAAAAACTGGTATTGGCCTTTGTGGTGCACTACTTTGAATTCGGCAGTTGTGAATGCCTGGAAATTGCATTGATTGATTGCAAAACACAAAGTTGAGAAGCCTTTGAGTCAAAAAGAATTCAAAATCTCGCTGACAGAAGCTCTTCTTTTGACTGAAAGGAAAGAAACTACCGATGATGATGTCGACGATAAGGAATATCGACCTCCAAATCTTCCAAAAATGCAGGGAAAATATGTTATAAACAGAAATCCCGAGGGAAAACATCGTCGTTGTCAATTGAAGGGTTGTGCTAGAAATGTAATATTCATCTGCATACAAAATGTTTCGAACTAAAATAAAAAATATGAATAAAAGCATTTTTTTCATAGCTTCTATTTCGGCTATTTCGTATTTTTTTTTTCAAATTTTTATATCAAATTATTACAACATAAATTTAGCTAAGTATAATTTTTCTCTAAATTTAATAACTTTTGTGCCTTTTGATTTAAAAATAATAAAATAAATCAATAAAACAGCAAATGAATTCAAATGTTTTACTTGCATATAAAGCAGACATATAGGATAAACGCCAGTGTTCGAAATTTCAAACACTGTTTTCTGGGAAAACGAAAAGTCGGAAAAATTTTTTGAGCTGATTTTTGACATCAGTAGGTCCTAATTACCCTAAAAAAATTTTTTCTTCTTAAATAAAAAATAAAATTTTATCTCGGAGCGAAATGGGTTAAAAACGATTTCTGTTGGTAAACATTGATAATAAATAAGCACACATTCAATGAATGTATAAATGTCCCATTAAAGAGATAAATACACCATGAACTCAAAATTGATTGTCTATTAAACACTAACAATACACAAACACTTAACCACACACATCCATACATACATTTTCATATAAAATGCCTTTACATGCCACATCCTGCTCTTTTCATTACCACGAACATATGCTTTTTCATCATCATTGCTTGCTGCCTAGGCTTCCACTTAATTACAATTCACATACACATAAATACACACAAAAAGAAACCTACTTACATACTCAATTATCAATAAATAAAAGAGCAGCAGTAGCGATAACGACAACAACAACAACAACACAATGACACAAACAAAAAAAAACACTTGCATGCTTGCTTACGTTGTGTATGACTATACAATATATTGACCTCTGCTTAACAATTTACAACAAATAAATAATGATTGAAAGAGCATGAAAATACAGAAATAATGGCCGACCGCTAGCAAGTAAAGGCTCATACATGGATAATGAGTAGATTTTTCTTAAACAATAACAAACATATCCACACTATGATTTACTAGAGAAATTTTACCACCACAAATTATTTACATTTGGGTGTTGTAATATGAAATTATATTGTATTGCATGTTTGTGTATAAATATGTGCACATTAATAAGTATGTATGCATGTCCCATGTCAAACCAAAAAAAAAAAAAAATCAATAAAATATCCTGTGCGCATTCGTTTATTTTAATTTAACCTGCACATGCATACATGATTATTATTTTTGGTTGATTATTTTTGTTGTTGTTTCCTTTAAACATCATCGTACAGGCGCCGCCATACGATAATCGGGTTGTTTATAATTGTTTTTTGTTGTTTTCAACGAAACATTACAATTGCATGCCAGTATGACTTTTATTTGTCTCAGTTACAGGGAGAGAGAGCGAGAGTGCATGTAATTTTGTTGGGTGATTAAATTACTACAAAGTGTTTGTAATCATTTTCAAAGTGTGTGTGTCTGACAGTGGGGGGTGGAGAGTGTCATTTTAATAATGGGTTTTGCTTTTATATTGACTGACGACAATTATGAGAATAGACTTTAAAACTCCTTTAGAAAGGTGTTGTCAACTCACATACTACAATTAAGAAGGGGTAGCTGTGTGTGAAGGGCGTTTTTAAACCTTTTTTAGAAACGTCTTTTTGTTTTAGAATTTTAATATTTAATAAGGTTGTGTTGTCGTTAATGAAAATGACGTGAACATTTATTATTAAACTTTCCTTTTCAGTCTTCTTTAATTTCGTTTGCTTTTTGGCTTTAAAGAAAATGGTTACGATTCTTTTAATAGCAGACTTTTGCAATTTTTTTTTTGGGTTGCCATGGCCAGTAATGTATGTATATAATGTTTGTGTGTCGTAATTAAGAGTTTACGAGTTTGAACATATGGAAACAGCCAGTAATATATTCCCTGCCAACTAAACCTAGCAAATTTCTGATCATAAATCTTCACCTAAGGCACGATTTGCGATTGCTTAAAGCCGTAGAATAAAAGTGATTTTGTTTTAAACCAAAAATCAAATTTCTTTGCATGTCTAGACCTCTACAACTGCTTCTAAAGTATATTTTATGCAAATTTAAACCATTCGGAACTGTGCTGTGAAGCCTAGAAGTGAAAATTTTTCTTTTTTTGTTGACAATTTCAGGCCGCTAAGCAATTCAAATTTAAACCCTTAAAGAGAGTTAAACAGAGATCGAAACAAATCATAATCTCATGGTTAAAGGCTCGAACCACATTCTAGATGTTTTAAAATGTTGTAGTCAAGCTCTCCCAAGTTTTTATCGCGCCTCTAAAGATGTGTCTGTGGTATGTTGTTGTCATTAACTCATCACCTTTCCTTTTGATCAATTTCCGCAAAAACTTGACATAATCGATTCGAATCAATTTTATTTGTCCAGATTAAAGAAACGTTTAATGAACAATTCCCTTAAAATTTCATCAGATTCAGGCCATATTTTCTCTTTAGGTGTCAAGCCTGACTTAGGCACTATCTGCGAAGCTTCACCTTACTTCGTCCACGATCTTTTTCGCATACGATTTTCGTACGCCAATCACTTTTCATCGCCTGTAATTAATCGCTCTAGAAATTATTAAATTTTATTCAATGTTGGCAGTGAATCACAAAGGGAAATTCGATTTATTAAAGTTTTCACTATTAATTCAAATGGCACCCAAACAATGACCTTCTTTGTGTATCTGGCTTTCCTCGAATGATTGATAATAACTGAGTTATTAATACCTAGTTTCCTTCAACGCCTACGTTGCTTATATGCCGATCTTTCTCAATTGTTTCATAAATTTCGCGACTTTTTGGCAGTCGAGGTTTATAAAAATTAATTAGATTTACTTGAAAATTGTTACCGCCATATTGGATCCGCCATTTTGAATTTTTTAAATCTGAATGAATATCTGTAATCAGCGACTCCAAAAAACCCTGAGTAACAATTTTCAAGTAAATCTGAATAATTTTTAAGGACCACCGTATTGTGTTTCTTTTTCTCTTGCACCCCTTGACATAAACCCACCCCCTACTTTAAGGGTGCAATCAATTTGGCTTTGGGCTCATTTTAAAGAGCAAAGATCAATTGTCAATTTCTGACAATAGCGATGGTTCTAGCACGTCAGTGTTTAGCTCTACAATTTTTCAAAAATGGTCAAAAAAGCTATTTTTTGGGGTTTCAACCCCCTTTTTCTCGAAAACCTGACGTGATGAAAAGTTTTTGAACCCCCAATGCACTTGGAGCCATCTTATTTGCACAAAAAAAGTCAAAATTTGCAGGGCTGTGTTATCGAAGATCAATAACTAGAAAATTCTCAGCATATATCTGGCAAAAACTCTGAGAGCAAATAAAAAATCTGTATTTCGTAGTCAACTTTAAACTGTAGGTGCCGCCACTCATGTATAAAATTAACGCATACAACATAAGTGGTGTGATAAGCTAGGTCGTAATCCTGACTAAAGGGCTCTAATGACGAATTATGTATGTATGTGTGAGAACTAGCAATCATTTCCATGATATTCTTCTAGTAAAAGAATCGTATACGTCAACGTCAGACTGCAACGAATTTTTTAACCTTTTCTGTTGGAAAAAGTGATTAAAATGTTCCTTTCCAACGTGCCACCGATATCCTTTCGCACAATTCTAATTAAGTGAGGCTTAAAATGTTGTCTTACAACCAAACTGCATTGCATTTTACAATAATTTGTAAATGAACTGTTTTTCAAACATCATTATTTGGTAGATTTCGCTTAACAGATCCATGAATAAGCTTAACGAAAATCGTAATTTTAAAAGGTTAAAGTTGACATCACTGTTGTATGAGTTACGTTTATATTCCTTGCTTCTTATTTAATCTTTTTCTCTTCTTCGTTTATGATTTTTGTTTTCGTATATTTTTTTTTCTGTCATTTTTCCGTCATTATTGTTTGTTGTTGTTGTTAGTTTTCTAATATACACACACACATATGTACATACATATGTATGTATGTATGTATGGAAGTGTACTATTAACATAATCATTCATATTAACTTGAGTGTAATAACAAGGAAAACTTAAAGGGTTACATGATTATGCATGATGATGTTGATGATGATGATGATGTTGTCTAACTATTGTACTTGCTTTAGTAAGGGCGGGTGTGTGTGTGTGTATCCGTGTTTGCATGTCTGATTATTTGTTTACAACCCATCCAGCTTTTAAGTAGCACATGTAAACACACATTCATATGCACGTACAATGTATGTGTGTATGCCTCTTATAAAAACCATAAAGAGAGGTAAGCCAAAAGGGTAAGAGACACACACCAGACCATAGAGAGATAAACACAAATATCAACTTGAATACGGTTGTTGTTTTTGTTCTTCTTGTGTTTTTCGCTGTGTGTGTGTTTTCTTTTTTAATGGATATCATTGCATATGTGTAGGCTTCTATTTACAAAACATGCACTCAAATGCAAGAGAACAACACACTTTTGTGGGTGTGTGTGTATGTGTTTGCAAACACATGTATTTAAATATGAATAAATGCACTTTAAAAGTTATTATTATGCATGTATTGTAGTTGTTTTTCTGTATTTTAGTTTCTAACACAAATACTAATGTTGCTCTCTATAGATTAAAAATAAAATAAAAACGAAAAAAGAAAAATAAAAATCAGTTTTGAAATACAAATATTAAGCATTTGTTTTAATTTTTTCTTTTTTTTTGTTAACATCAGCGGAAATAATAAAATTTCTTTTACAGGCTTTATAAGTAATTTAATGAATTGGTTTCTAGGTTTTAAATTTAAAAAAAAAATTAAATTATTTTAATAAATATGTAATAAAATATGTTAGAATAATATAACGGTACTTTTTTTACAGTTTTTATAAGGATTATCAACAAAACAAGATGACACAATTAAACTAGAAAACAAAAAAAAACATTAATAAAAAAACAACATTGGAATGGCATTTTTGAAAATTTTTAATCAAATTCAAGTCTTTTTTGATTCTTCTGCGCGATTAAAAAGCTCGAATATGCGCTCATTTTCTGATCATAAAAGACTCTGTTGTCGGGAGCAAAAAGTGACTACGAGCGACTTTTCTTAAAAAGTCACTTGTGAGTCATTTTCTATATTATTTTAGATGAATTTTCGACCCTTTTTCTAGTAGCTTTATAATCATTTTCGAATTACTTTCTGATCATTTATTAGTCTTATTTACCTTCGTTTATGATTCTTTTTCGAGTCGTCTTTCAGTCACTTTCTGATCGTTTATTAGTCCTATTTACCTTCGTTTATGATTCTTTTTCGAGTCGTCTTTCAGTCATCGTTTAATCGCATACGAGTCTTTTATGAGTCCTTTTATTGTCATTTATGAGTCATGTTCGTATTAATTTGGACTCGTTTTTAGGTCATTTATGATTAAAATTTCAGTCATTTATTAGTAGTACTTATAATTGTATTTTACACTCTTCAAGTGTTTTTATTAGGTTTTCTGAGTCCTACGTTTACAACGCCGCGATTTCAAAAATCACTTTCGCATGAACATTAAGTAACAAATAAAGAATATATGTTTATATTCGGGATGTATGTACATCAGACATCAAAGTTTATTTAAAACAAATATTTTTTTTTTTTCGTTAAAAAACAAAGAAAAATTTTCGATTTAAAACAAAATTGTACTTTATATCATAGCCATCTTTTACATAAATGAAAATTTATACAGAGAGGATATAAAAAGCAGTGTTTAATCATCTATCTGCGCAAAATTTGATCATAAAATGCGTAATTACAATCACTTTTCAAACACCTGCATGATCTTTTTTTGATTAATCGTTTTTCAATCTTCAGTATAATTAGAATATAATAATAAATAACGGAAATAATAGTCACATTTTAAACGTCTGGATGATTAATTTCCGATTGCTATACAATTTTTTATTGTACAGTATTCCCTCGATTTACGTTGTTTCGATTAACGTCGTCAAAAATTTTGTTCCCTTCAACTTCGATTTGCGTCGTCATTCGATTTACGTCGCCTCTGTTGTTTATAAACAAAATCAGGGGAATTCCCTCTTTAAAAAAAATTCAATATTTGTGTGTAACTATTTGAATAAATTATAAATAGAGTTTTGAAAAAAATAAATATTTAAGTGCTAATGAATAATTTTTTGTTTTTTATTAAACTTTTTGTGAACAACATATGAAATAAATTTTTATAAAAAATCAAAAATCCATCTATATTTATGTATGTACTTAGTTATACAGAATAAAAATTGAATTATTTTAGTTTTTTTTTTTGGAAAATGTGCATAAATAAATGCATCTGATAGTATGAGTTATTTGAAATTCGATTTACGTTGTTTCGATTTACGTCGCCTTTTTCCGGAACATTCTACGACGTAAATCGAGGGAATACTGTATTTTAAATCGAACTCATTTTACTAATTGATACGAATCATTTTTGAGTCTTTTTTAATCGTGTAACTGACTAATAAGTTTTTGATCACCAAAAGTACTCTAAAAAGACTCAGCAAGGTGATTTTTGTAAAAACAATCTTCCAATTGCTAGCTGGGATGTTAAATAGTTATTGCTTTTAGGAGAACATACACTTCCAAACTACACCTACAACTACATTCTCTTATCCCTGTAATTGTGTACTGTATTGTGTTTACATACTAGCCTAACATAATGGCAGTGTTGCTAACTTATGTAATTTAAAAAAGGGCTAAAATGAATGAAGGATGTAAATTTCATTAATGAAATTATCAACATAGTCTAGGACATGTGTAGTGTATTCTCTTATTTGACGGGAGACCATGGTTCAAAGCCCAGCTTAAAGATCTCGAACAAAACGAAATATGAAAAAAATATTTATTTCGGCGACTTCCTCTCCACAGTCAAAAACTGTGAGCAAATAAAATTGCCAGGAAAAGCTTCACAAATCTGTCAGGATAATAATCAAGCTTCTCACACCATCCATATTGTGTGTGTTAATTTTATCCATTAGTGGCGGTACCTACAGTTTAAAGTCGACTCTGAACGACAGATTTTTTTGAGTTACTTTTCATGGTTATTTTAATAACCAACTCCGGAGAGGAAGTCACCTAAGTGTGTAGTGTGTTGTCTTATTAGACGAGAGTTCATGGTTGAAAGTCCAGTCCAAACACCTCAAACAAAACGACTGTCCTTACGCAGTCTTCTGACAAAATCTCGGAGAGTAAATAAAATTATCAGAAAAAGCTCTTCAAATCTGTCAGGACAACAACCTATTAGATGAGAGACCCGTGGTTTAAAGCCCAGCTTAATCATCTCGAACAAATCAAGTCTTCTTACGCAGTCTTCAGACAAAAACTCGGAGAGTAAGTAAAATTGCCAAGACTAGCTTCTCAAATTCGTCAGGATAACAACCTGGCTTCTCACACCATATTGTGTGTGTTAATTTTATCCATAAATGGCAGTACCTACAGATTAAACTCGACTCTGAACGACAGAATTTTTTTGAGAAACTTTAAATCACAATTTGAAATACCCACAGAGTTTTTGCCAGAAATCTGTTGAGGGAAAGTCGCCGAAAATTTTTTTTTTCATATTTTCATTTTAATGTCTGACCTGGGGGTTTGATACTTTTTGTTTTTTTTTTTTTTGAGATACGTTTCGTGGCAATTTGATTTATTCTAAGATTTTTTGTTAGTAAACTGCTAAGAGGA